>CM050166.1:410176187-410793687 GCA_027410445.1 Discoglossus pictus | reverse complement strand
TGTGCTCCCTTAGGTTTTGCCTGCAGTTGTCCAGCTGGATTATTAATATCTGTAACATATAAAGTAGCTTTTTGTGAGCTCTGGGCTGTTTGTACAAACTCTGTCTGTGAAAATAGATAAAAGAAAAATATAAGCACTGGGAGAAAAAAAAGTTAGTGCTTGTTTGATGTGGTCTGCAGTGTTGATGTAGCAGATGATTAAATAATGGCAAGGTATAAAAACTGATTATAATGTTGTGGCTTTGCTCAGTTCTCTCACTCCCACCTTCATAGCTTAAACACTCCTGCTACAGGGGATCAATATACTGTCAGCCATCAGTGTTAGCAGTCAGGAAGGATAGCAGGGATGATTGCTGCTCATTATTGGTAAAATCACCAGATTGCCATATGCACTAAGCAGCCATCCAAAGATTAGCAGAAGCCTGAACTACAATAGGGGAATTAATATATAGTCACAAATGCATGGGACATAATTATGTTTATATATCTCCCCCCAAAAAAATACATGTTTTAAACATTACAAAAGTTGTGTTTTGCATGGAAAATGTGAAGAAAAATCTGTTGAAACTAATAGGAAATGTCTGAAGATCTAATTGGCAAAGAAGTATGCTTCATGCACATAAATACTGCTTATTGGCTAACATGGACAAGCCCCCCAGTGCCTAAACATGTGAATCAGTTTATTGTGTGCTCACATTATCATTTGGAAAAAGAAAGCACATATTGGCTCCTTTACAAATACAAGGGGGATTTACTAAGCATCTCAGTAGCTGACATAAGGGGGGATTTAATAAGCATCTCAGTTGTTATTTCAGCTCTTCTCACCTTATCCCAGTTGATTTTTTTTTTAGTAAATGCCCCCCTGGGCTGTGATCACACACATATATATATATTATTATTATTATCTTTATTTATATCGCGCCAACATATTCCGTAGCGCTGTACAGGGGTTGAGTACATAGCAGAAAACAAATTAAACACCTTGTAAAGAATGGAGGGCCCTGTTTTTGAGCATAAAATCAAATGTACATAGAGCTTGTTTCCAAGGCCTGACACAAGATTGAAAACTCGCAAACTTACAATCTAAGGGTTATATATATATATGTATGTGTGTTTATATATATATATATATATATATATATATATATATATACACAAATATATATATATATATGTATACATTTATATATATATATATATATATATATATATATATATATGTGTATGTGTGTGTGTGTGTATATATATATATATATATATATACATCTGTGTTCACATTTGAATGTCTAAAACAAGTTAAAAAAACCTGCTTCCAGCTCAGAATTCCGAGAAAAACAGTTATTATACCACTGCATTCTGGGAAGTTGACCTGGGACTTGCAAATGTGCCCACAAATATAGATATGGATCACTGCCTTGTCCTGGTGAAGGAGTTTTTTACAACAGGGCAGCTGGGTGCTAAATCATGTAGGGTCACCCAAGATGGTCAGGTTATAGCAGAGAGGTCCTGCAAATCATGATCCACTTGAGGAGGAACTGGTAACCCACTCCAATATCTTTGCCAAGAAAACCTTATGGATTGGAACAACCAGATGTGCCTGGAGTACTGAGGTTCATGAGGTCACAGAGTGTCAGACTCGACTGAATGACTGAACACTAGTGAATTGTACATATATAGAAGCAGGGCATTTCTATGCATTGAGAAGCAATTTCTGTATATATTTGCTCAATGCGTTGTTGTATAGGTGAGTGCTTGGGATCTGAGGGAGTGGAGTCTGCTTGTGGTTACTCTCTAAGCAGTGGTGGGTGTCAAGATGTGGTGATGTGCTGCAGTCACATGCACAAACAACCCACAGGAACTGGAATCAAAGTCAAATTTCACCTGGCATGACTGTATTTTGAGGATTACAATAGCCTAAACCAGGGCAAGGACGCCCTCTTTAAAAGGATTACTTGTAGACTTGGATTAAAAAATCCATTTCAGACCCATTGTCTGCATAAACATGAAATACTCCAGTCTGCAGTCTGGGTCTGTGGGACAGTCTCCTTATGAGGGTTGCCACTATAGTGAGACAGGTAAAATACTTGAGGATATCAGTTATGAAATATTAATATATTGCTAGAAGTCAATCCTGGCACAGACAAGGGTCAGAGGGATAACTAGGTCATATCATGGACATATATAGGTATCAAATGCTCTTTTGGTGATTAAATGGCTAGTGCAACGTAAACAAAAACTTGCTTTAAGATGAAAAGGCACACTTAGATACATTTAAAATTATATAACATGCTCATTATATATTTTTTGTTGAGGCATTACTTCATAGGGAGAAATTTACTAAGCATCGCCGGGTCTTTGCTCTGTTGTATTTACTATGGGGAAATAGCCATTGCAGCCCTTTACAGCCCCTGTGATAGTTTTGTGATCTCCCCCATAATTATTAAAGTGTGATGTGCTTGAGATATCATGCCTTAGTTGTCCCACAGGGTAACCAAAAAGGATCTCAAGAGCCATCCAACACTTCAGCTTTTAGTATATCTGGTCCATGGAGCTCCAATTTAAATTTTTGCTGATGCTAGAGAAGTAATACATTGGAATTTAGAGTCTGTGATTGGACCTTTGGGGCCATTGACATCTAAAGTATACATAAAGAGGGTATTTACTAAGCATCTCGAGTGCATCTCTTGATTTGTTATGCACTATTTCTTATGAGAAACACAGAGCTTGGGGGGATTTTACTAAGCACTTGCTCTTCTGATATGAGGTCAGAACAGTGGAGATACTGTGAGAAGGCATGTTCTTTTCCCCATAGAAAATAGTACATAGTAAATCAGGAGAATATGTGAGATGCTTAGTAAACCTGCCTTATCTCAGCCCTTCTCACCTTATCTTAGGTGAGGTAATGCTTACTAAATTCCCTAAGTGGTTAACACAGAGGGCTGCACTTGTTTGGCTGCTGCTATGATGTGTAGTGTTTGCATTGTTCAGTCGTGTTCTCATGAACCACAACACACCATGCTGATCCACTTGGTAGAGATTCTGGAGTGAGTTGCCAGTTCCTTCTCCAGTGGGTCACAGCATATATCTCCTTGAATTCCTAGGTAACTTCCCATCCAAGTACTGACCAGGCCCAATCGTGCATGGCTTCAGGGTGGTGTGACCTGTTGGTTCCCTGACTGGAATAGATCCTGTGTTGAAAAAACAAAATTCTAATCACTGGACCACCAGGAAACCTGCATCTATGGTGGTTTCCTAATAACTTTCACATCACATCACACCTACAGTGAACCACTTCACAAACCCTGCAAAGCTTAGGGAATCTTGGCCTCTGTCTTATGAAGCAGAATAGAAAACATACATAACTTGTACATACATACATAGGTGTAGGAGCCAAAGAAAATCTGGGGGGATATTTATATAGTATAACAATGCCACACAACTGCTTCTCTACCCATAAACACACACATGGAAAAATCTGAGGGTATTTGTCCCCCATCGTCCCCCCCAGTTCCTACACTCATGCATACATACTGAAGATTATCCAAGCATCTCCTTTCAGACAAAATGATGTATGTTTAGTGGATCCTCCCATTAAGAAGTCACTGGAGTGGGCTCACAGTAAGGCTGGTGGCTGATAAACAGTAAAATCAGTATTTGATAAAAATAATGAACACATACATTTTAAGTTAGTATTGTAGCTTCAATAGATATGCTTCTCATTACTCCCAGCAGGCAGTCCTAAGTTTTCCTGATAAGTATAAGTTTGCCTATCATTATAGCCTCCTGGGCATATCCTCTGCCACCCACTGATAGCAGATAGAGGCTTTTTAACCATACATTTAACAGTCAGACTTAGGAAACAGGGAGGCTAATCTATATGCATTTTATAAAAGAACAGTGCTGGATATTAAATGCAAATTACCCTTTTCTTTTTGGAAAGGGTTAGTTTTAATCAATCAGCAGATTGGAAGGAGGCAAATTTGCTGATTAAAATATTGGATCATCTGTAAGAATTTCCTTCAGATGCGGCACAGTGTAATCTTTATATTGGCCGGTTTATCAGTCTATGGGACAGACTCACTAATCTCCACAAGTGCTACCAAGTGCTTCTCTGTAGGGGCAGTCTCACCATAGTAAATACATACTGCAACCGTTGCGAAGTTTAGTGAATCTGGGGTTATGCACATTCCTCAATTTCCTGATTTTTTATATTCAATAATGTAAGTCGTTTCTCATTGCTAATATGAGTTGTCAGCCATTCTTAGGTGACCCTAGGCATTCAGGAAGCTTCTATCTATACTACATAAAACATATAATAAATAGATAAATAAAAAATAAATCTGGGGGTCTTGTGACACTAGCTTTCTATACTTTGATCCCCAGGTTCCCCATGGGACCCCCACCTGCTGTATTAGCAGATGGGGGTCTCCCAAATAATTATCCCCTTCATCACTGCAATGTTGACAGTGAAGCAGTTAACCCATTACAGGTCCAATGGCTTCTCCATAGCTCATCAGTTTGCAATGGGATAGGCATATTCATATATTTAAACTGGTGTCCCCTGGACCCTTATCTAACATGGGGGCCTTTAGGTCTCCATTCTCGCAACCCTCTGGTGTATTGGGTGTGAAAAAAATGAACCCCAACCTTCGATAGGAGTTGGGTTCATTCATAATCACAGCAGGGTACATTTTTATATAGGGCCCCAAGTTTAAATAAAAGTAAAAAAAGCCCTGAGTACCTTATTTTATGTTTATTTAATCCTAAAACAAAGCCCTTGCAGTAATGATAGTCAGTCCTAGCATGCCCCAAGACACCCCTAAAAAAGCCCAGCTATGTGGCATGTAAGGTAGTATTTTTGATCCAAAAAAGTCTATCACAACCAGGGTAACATAATGTGGTGCTGTAGTATATTCCACCAAAGCAGTGGTGATTGGCCACTGATTTTGTTGCTGTCTCCTTCTGTTCATATGTACTAGGATAAACCTATGCTTCCTCTTGAAATATAAGGGTCAGTGATGGTTGCAGAAGTCTGAGCATTTGCTGGGCCAAAACATGCTGAGAACAATGTGGAGTAAGACAGAGGGTTAAATGTATAAGTGGAAGTCTAACCTGTCATATCTACAGCTCACTCCACACGGCAGACAAGTGGTTTAAAAATTTAAATATACTACCTTAGGGCCTCATTCAAATGCGATTTGGCCAATTAAATAGGGCTCTATATAAGCACAGAGCAAATTTACTTACAGAAGTTTTTAATTAGTGAACATCTATCAAAAAGCAAGGTCTTCCCTAACTAAACACTTCTGTAAAAAAAAAATGCTATGTGCCTATATTGGTTCAGAATTGGGAGAAAAAGGTGTCTGTTTTCTTGAAGTGCATTGGTTCATTAAGCAAGCATGTAGGAAAGGCTTCTTTAGATTCATTTGTTCTAGAGTTATATTGGATATCTAACCACACTCAGGGCTAATTGTGCCAACATACAAAAATGGAGAATGGATCGAGAACGTTGCAAAAAAAAAAAAAAATGAGGAGAAAAACATGGGTTTAGTCACACACAAATAACGTGGGGGGAAATAGTGTACATGTTTCAAAGCTTCAGTGGGATGAAGACTCTTGTGACGAAGAACCTTTGGAATATGGAGGACAATTTTGGGCACACCTCATAAAATAACATTTTAGAGATGGAAAAAGTACAGAGAAGGGCAATAAGATAACGGGAATGGAGGGGCTAAGCTATGAAGAAACCAAATGAGATATTAAAAAAGGCGTCAGACTCCAGTATCTGGGGTTAGGAGGGAATTTAATTTGCTTCCCCTTTTGAGACAATTGGCAAAGTTTCATTGTATTTTTTCTGTTTACCTACCTCTGGATAAATTTACAATCAACAATTAATCGGCATATTACAAAGATCAGAGGAGATCTACAAAGGTTGAACTTGATGGACTAAAATAATTTTTTAACCTCAATTACTATTTAACTATGGGCCTCATTCAAATGCGGTTTGGCCAGTTGAATAGGGCTCTATATAAGCACATAGCATATTTTTTTTACAGAAGTTTTTAGTTAGTGAACTTCTATCCAAAAGCAAGGTCTTCACTAACGAAAAACTTATGTAAAACAAATATGCTCTGTGCTTATATAGAGCCCTATTCAATTGGCCAAATCACATTTGAATGAGGCCCTATGTAGCCAGTCTCTGTGTGAAGTGATGAACAAGGTACCATAATGTGCATACGATTAATTCCAACTTGTCACCCTAGCTTATTTATGGAACTCTCAAACCAGTCCACTAATAAAAACCTAGAACCAATTCAAAATAGTCCATAGATAGAGCCCAAATGAAGCACCTTATTATACGATTTGTACAATGATATGCTTTTGCTTCTGACTAAACACAACTTTGTTAAAGTAATATGTGTCTGTGGGTGGCCTAGTTGTATATCTGCTCATCACCATTTCATCGTTTTATGGTTAACTATTATTGAATGACCATTAAAAGGCCCCTACTACTATCTCATTAGCTCTTAAACACTTTAAGTCTATTAAAGAGATACTATCATCAGGATTAAACATGCACGTTGTAAGGAGGGATAAGGCCTCAAAGTGTGTTCAGAGCGAGCCGTGCACTTTTATTACACATTCATGATGTCATTCTCCAATATGTTAATGAGATGCATATGTGATGACCTATTATCTTATTAAAATTAAACTTCTGCACAAGAGTTTGGCAATATTTTGGCACATGGATGGAGAATATACAAGTGCAAGAGCATTGGGACAATCTACATCTTGCTCCATTTTCTGTATCTCATCCTCTTATCCATTTAAGATATAATTAGTAGAGATGTCTTAATTTTACCTGATTGATTTTTTTAAGTAAAATGTTCACATGAATCTTGTGGATTCTGCAGCTTCTTACTTCCTCTATCTGTTGTTTGCAAACAGTCTGCTGTGATTCTGGCTGATTGAACAGCTGGCTTCATTTGCTCAGACCCCAGTGGGTCCATGGACAAAACAATTACTGTGGCTGAAAAGAAGTCTGTTCTGCTAAAAAAGACATCACCAAAGAGGGAGGGAAATTGCTAAAGGATATCATTGGCTGTGATGTGCTAGGATAGACTGTGGTGCCCATTTCCCCCCCAAAGGAAATAGTGCATATTAAATATAGTGATGCACATGACAGCCACCATGATCCTTAGTAGATCTCCATCATTGAACAGACACTACAGAGCACACTAAGACGTATGATCATTATTGCAACATAATGGCCCAGATATGGTTAACACTTATCTTGAAATTAATGTAGTATAAAGTATTTAATGTCTACCACACCTTGTGGGTCGCTACTTTGTCGTGGTGAAGGGCTTGTGTATCTCAATGAAACTGTGTGCTTACAAAAGATGGGCATGTCATAGCAGAGTAGTCAGACAAATCTCAGTACACTGGTGAAGGAACTGGCAACCCACTCCAGTCAAGATAACCTTATGGATAAGCATGACCAGACATAAAATGTGCTTGGTGTGCTGCTGTACATAGGGTCACGGAGAGTAGGACACGACCGAACAACAACAAATGTCCTCCAAACAGTAACATGTATTAATATTTGCTCATCCTGTTGCCTGTCAAATGATAGGAGCATGTGCTTCTGATTAATTATTAAATCATTTCTTAACCGCGCTTGCTTAGCCATTTGTTCATACAAAAGAATGATATTATTCAAATCTATTTCAAATTATGATCCATTTGTGAGTCTTCCTCCCATTTTTATTCAATTGCCAACTCAGGCCAGGAGGCGGAGCAAACAATTCCACCTGTAGCTTTTTTTGCAACACATCATTTTGTAAACTATGGATCAGTTATTTCCCAAGCAAAAAAAAATAATTTTGTTCTGAAACTTACAATAAAAAGCAGAAAAAGAACAAAAAGAAACAAAACACAAAGCAGTGCTAAGTATAAAAAAATAAAAAACAAAACAAAAAATGCCAAGAAACATACTTCTTAATTTTAATTATTATGTATATAAAATAGACTATATCTCTTCTATATAAGGGCAAGATTTCCTTGTATAATTTTCCATTTGTACCTGTTTTGACCTTCATTTCGGTTTGAAGGATCAGAGTTTGTACTGCAGTAACTTTTCTTCCGGTACTCAAAGCAAGATTCCATTATGATGGCAGAAGTACTGTAATAAGGATTTAATTATTTACCTATTTCCACCTCACAAAACATGTAACAGCCAAGCATTAGGAAAGCTTTGCAATATACACTTACTGACCATAGAAGATATCAGGCCACTGTCTTTACTGTATACGACACATATTTCAGTGTATGCCACTTCCATAATTACACAGAAATTGATTGAAATATATTCAGCTTCCACTATACACAAATCACCAGGGGCCGGAGGTACTAGCCTCCACAAGAGCATCTAACATAACATTAACCTTAGTTAAAATCACATTAATTAGTACTGTTGTGGTGCTCACTTAAAGGAACACTGGCAAAACCGTTAAATACTTAAGAATTATACAACAAACTATATGAATCAGGAGAATAAAGGTGTTTTAAAGAAAATATGATATTTATCCTGACTCGGCTTGTATCATTGGGGATCCATCTAGCTAGTTTGCCTGTAGCTTGAGGTGAGGATTATACCACTGTGACTTCTATTAAATTCTGTTGTTAAGTGGATAGTCACAGTGGGAGTTTTTCAGCAGAACTAAATCGAAATCATGTATGAATCCACAGTTTCTCACATTCCTCCTAGGCTTCTAATGAGGAGGGATATTTACTAAGAATAACAACTTTATTAATATTATTATTATTATTATTATTATTATTATTATTATTATTATTATTATCCTTTATTTGTAAGGTAAGTACAAATCAAGAACAGGTTTAACAAATTGTCGATAAATGGAGGGCCCTATTGTTGAGCTTAAAATCAAACAGAGCTTTCCCCAAAGCATCGCCACAAGATTGAAAACTTGCAAACTTACATTCTAAAAGCTTTGGGTGTGATACAGGAGAGTGATAGATGTGTTGTGCATATTAAGGCTGAAGGTTATAAGATTCTTTAAATAAATGCGTTTTTAGTGAGGTTTTGAAGGATTTGAGGCAGGAGGATAGTCTAGTGAAGCGAGGCAAGGAGTTCCAAAGAATACGGGCAGCACGAGAAAAGTCCTGAAGGTGGGAGTAGGAGGAGGTCATAAGAGAGGAGGAAAGCAGAAGGTCATTAGCTGAACAAAGACGGCGGTTGGGCATACTTGGGACAGTATTTTGAGATGAGAGTAGAGATATAAGAGGATGCATTATTGTTGAAACCTTTTTTACATTTTATTCTGGAGGCTATGGGAAGCCAGTTGAGTGCCCGACATCGCGGTGGTGCAGATACTAAGTGTTGAGTGTGGTAGATGAGTCTAGCAGATGCATTCAGTATGGATTGGAGTAGGGACAGATGGATGATGGGTCGGCCAGCAAGGAGACAGTTGCAGTAGTCAAGGCGAAATGTGATGAGAAAGTGAATTAGGATTTTAGATGTGTCTTTTTTTCAGATATTTTTTTTGTAGAAAATTACAAGATTTTGTGATTGATTGTATGTGAGAAATGAAATAGAGGACAAGATCCAGTAGAACCCCAAGACAACAGGCCTGGGAGTAATGAGGGCATTGTCAAAAGTGAGAGATCTGTGAAGAATAGAAGTTGTGGAAGAGATTGGGAGGATTAGAAGCTCAGTCTTTGACATGTTGAGGTATCCAGGAGGATATGCTTGAGAGGCAGTTGGCAACTTGGGCTAGAAGAGAGGGGGATAGATCTGGTGCTGAGAGGTAGATTTTAGTGTCATCTACATATCGATCATACTGAAAATATTTTATTAGAATACCAAGGGAGGAGGTATCGGAGGGGGCCTAGGACTGAAACTTGGGGCAATTCGAAGAAGAGAAGTCAATATGTTCCTTTTCCTATGGGAGAAAATTGCCTTCACAATCTCTGTTATAGCTTAGTAAATATCCCACCAAATCACAGCCTCTGTTACAGCTTAGTAAATACCTATCTCCATCGCAGCCCGCCACTGCCTACAGTATGTGATAGCTTAGCATTTACCCCTACCCATAATAGCCTCTGTGATAAGCTGATAAATATCCCTACATGTTAGGACTAAAGACAAACTGTCTTCTCCCATTAAAGCAACATTAATACAACAGCTAAAAACTAAAGGCTGTATTTATTTATTTTAAACTTTGCAAGAAAATTATGAACATGATCAAAAGAAGTTTCTAAGTGAAATACACATTTTTAACTTATTAATCCAGCAAACTGTATCATTAGCAAGCAAAACTCCTGCTAGAGCTAAATGGTAAAAGGCACCCAAGATCAATGTCCACAGGAACTGATACCAATATATAGTATACAACGTTTGGAACCACACTCAGTATAGCCTTGGCTGCACCAGACAGTGGAAGTCTCATAAATATACAAGAACCTTCTAGTCACATGAGTGTAGATTCAAGTTTTCTGTAAACCATTTTCTGTTTTCCTCGGCTAAATAACAAAAAAAGTGGGCAATAATAAAATATAAACTTTATTGGTTGAAAAAAACGACGATTAAAACTTTAAAAAGGGAAAGAATAAAAACTGTACAAATACCTTTGAACAGAAAAACTGCAAACCTAATGACCACTGGACAACTGTCACTCATTAAGTGGGGTTTGAGCAGTATTATAAATGAGACACAGAGAGTGTCTATGTATAAGCCTGTAGTACAATGCAACAAAAGGTGTAAATCATTAGAATAGTGGGCCAAACCTTCCTAAGTTACCTTGTGCTATAACTATATATCTCTCCCCAGTAACGGCTGTGAAACCTAGTATAACAACAAAAGGAAGATATAGGTAGCTTGGTAGTATGCTTCTAAACAACAGATTTATTTGCATACAAAAAATCCTCAGTTTGGCTCTTAGAACACCAGGTACTTCATTGCCTCTTATTAGGGTACAGTGCCCCTATTATTTGAATGATATAGGTATAATTCAACCATTCAAACGATATGGCTCTTAAATGTCCAGATATTGCATTACCTCTTGTTAGAGTATAACACCACAACTATTTTGGTGGTGTAAGCATAATTTGGGCCATTCTGAACAAGCTCACTCTCTGTATACTCGCATATAGTATAACAGCGTCTCCCTGTGCTGGGGAGATTCGCGCTGCCTAGTTGCGTCGTGCGTAATAACGTCACGTTACGCTAGCCTACATCCTAACATGTTTCTACGTGTTCAACGTCTTTTTCAACCTTTAATCCTTTGAAAAAGACGTTGAACATGTAAAAAATACAGACAACAGGATCACAATAAGCGCTAAAGGCGCTCAGCACGCGCCTCACAAGGAGCGCCAACGGTGTTTAGAGGCGCAAAACTACACCAGGGGAAAGGCTCGCAATGCGCGCCAAAAGGCGATCAGCACAAACCATGCAATGAGCACCAAAGGAGCTCTGATAACCAAAAATACACCAACCAAGAGGCTCGCAATGAGCGCCAAAGGTACTCACACAACCAAAAGACTTGCTTTGTGTACCAAACAGCATTACTTGCCTTACAATTCTATTGCCGTCATTTTTTGAGGGGCAAGCCGCAAGTATTTTAGAAACTCCTGTATTATTGATTAAGAAAATATATGTGTTGGCAGACTATGGCCCTCATTCAATTGCAATTTGGCCAATTGAATAGGGCTCTAAAAAAGGACCTAGCATATTTTTTTTTTAAATAAGTTTTTAGTTAGTGAAAACCTTGCTTTTGGATAGATGTTTACTAACTAAAAAATTATTTCAAAAAATATGTTATGTGCTTATTTAGACCCCTATTCAATTGGCCAAATTGCAATTGAATGAGGGCCTTTGAGTTTAAGAGCATATTTATAGAGGAAAAACATCTAACAAATAGTTTTTAATCATAAAAAAGATTTTATGATTAAATAAGTTGATGCCTCTGCTGGACCATGGAGGAATCCATGACATATATGTGGAAGTTGTTTCTGGAGAGCTATAGTTGCCTCTGTTGGTGCTACTTCCTGTTTCTAGACATGTGAAAGATCAAATTATTTAACAAACGTTCTGGACTTCTCCCTGTTAGGACAGCATGTTATTGAAAGAAAACCCTGTAATGTAATTTTTTAGTCTACAGAATTGGCTTGTGCAGTTATAGGTACATTTTAAAGAACAACTGCACTAACATGTTTACTATTAGATTGAAATACAATTAATAACTTCTATATTTTTTATAAACATTTTAGTGAAACATAAATAATGTTTGGGGCACATTTGCTTCATTTTGACACCCACATTCTCCCTCACTGAGATCCTCCTCCATCTTTTTTTAGCTGCATCTTGCAACAGAGAATGCAATGGTAATGTCACTATTGGGGGCAGTGTAATCTTACATTACAGTGGGAGCTGTTAGTTTGATTCACCCTACTCTGAAATAAGGTGATAGTGCTGAGTAGGAATCAAAGAGCGTGGACATGTTCGTTTTGTACCATGGAGTACTTACTAGACAATTATTTGCCATAGAAGTTTCTGGAACCTGAAGCTACATATTTAGTTTAGAGTGTTCTCTAAATCTATCTATCTCTAAATCTATCTATCTATCTATCTATCTATCTATCTATCTATCTATCTATCTATCTATCGATCTACCTATCTTTCTATCTATCTATCTATCAATCTATCTATCTCTAAATCTATCTATCTATCTATCTATCTATCTATCTATCTATCTATCTATCTATCTACCTATCTTTCTATCTATCTATCTATCTATCTATCTATCCATCTATCTATCTACCTACCTATCTATCTGTCTATCTATCTATCTATCTATCTATCTATCTATCTATCTATCTATCTATCTGTCTATCTATCTATCTATCTATCTCTCCCCTATCTATCTATCTATCTATCTATCTATCTATCTATCTATCTATCTATCTATCTATCTATCTACCTATCTTTCTATCTATCTATCTATCTATCTATCCATCTATCTATCTACCTACCTATTTATCTATCTGTCTATCTATCTATCTATCTATCTATCTATCTATCTATCTATCTATCTATCTATCTGTCTATCTACCTATCTGCCTATCTATCTATCTCTATTGCTATCTATCTACAGGTATATGTATACTTGTGAAACATGTATTAAAACTAGATTTTCATTATAATGCAGTTTCCTCCAAACTATCATGGTTCTATAACAGGTTCGGGAAGGAGATGAACAAGCAGTATTCATGTGTTTTGTTGTCCTTTAAAGTAAGTTTTCTATTCTCAAGTTCACTGACTTTTTATACAGTACTAAGGTATTATGTTTCCTTTAATTGCCAAATAAATGTAACATCAACCAATATTAAAAATGTCATAATTCTAAGTGGAAATACATTTAGAGAAAATGTATTTTCATTTGTATGCCTGAAATATTTATGTTTTAAAGATAAGTGACACTGTTCCTTTAATAACATTCTGTGCTCTCCGATTACCATTTTACGGCTCTGTATGATGCTTTTATAACTCAATTCATTTAACAAAATAAATATAACACTAAGATACTTGAAGGCTATGAAGCCAGTTACAAAGCAAATATCAGATGGGCATTATGTGCTAAATCATTTTAAACTCCTTTCATTATATTGATCACTTCCAAAATGTTCTGGAGGACACCAGCCAACCCATTTGCAAGACCTGTCTGTTCATCAATTTGCTGAATTCCAAAAATATGTGGTTGACATCATCTTGCAACACACTACCTAGAAAAATGCAGCTTCCAATTTCATTACCTCATGTATATGTTTTGCTTCAATTTATGGGCAAATGAAGAGCTGAGAAGCTGGATTTTTTATAGCTTTCAAGTTCATAAAATAAAAGTTTGAGTATATCCTTAAAGCAACAAAGAAAAGATCCAAGTGTTACACAAGTTAAATAGTAGTTACCGTGCATCTCTGTGTTATCTCTTCCTCCTAATTGGTCTCAGTCAGATATATGCACATGCTCAGATCCTCTGTTGCATACCATTTTTTTTCCCGCACAATCAGTAGTTTTATGCTGAGCATGTGCAACCCCCTCGCTGATTATGTCCAAATTATGTTGCCTTCATACAAATAATATTTCCAAAATGCATCACTTTCTCAAACTAAACACAACAGAAATCTGATTCCACTCGCTCATCATATTCTTCCTCAACTACTGTAACTCTCTACTTGTTGGTTTGGTGTTGCTTGATTATCAGACATATAAAGGGAATTGTGCGATCTATAACAGATAATGAAGTGTCAACTTGCTTATCCTGTAACCTTCTAGTTCTTCTTTGTTATTTGTTACATTAACTCCAACCATTTTGTGGTTTACTGTTTAGCCTCCTGGTTCTGGAAGTTTCCGTGTTCTTTCATGCAAGCTCTACTCATATGATGGAGAAATTCTCTTTGGCCCAGAGTTTCTCTAGCTACAGAATTCTCAACAACTGGATTACAATAATTTCATCTTTTCAAGCACTTATTTAACCATATGGGAAATGGCTTCAGCTGCAATGCTCCACACCAACAACAATAACTAGTGTGACATTGTCAAGACTAAGGTAAAGGACAATTAATCCAAACTATTTCTTCTATGTGACGCTACTTCATTCGCCATTACTGCCAAGTTCTTCTCCTGCAAACTCTTCACATCTTTGCTGTAAATGTCAACTGCTCTAGGCTGCTATTGCCAAAATCTCCTTTAATATCCTTATATTATCTGTTGTGTACTACATGGTTTATTACTCATGATATTTTCTACCTACATGTTCTCCATTGGTAAACTATTAAACACTTTGATTTCAGTGTCATCTTTACATTGTTGATTCACAAGTTCTCTCTCTCTTCAGTTGACTATTGCCGTCTCTAAAACACATCACCACCAATTGCTGGCACTATTCATTCCTTCCATCAAAACTCACAGTTGTTCTTTACTGCTAATAATTCCCCACTTGGCATTATCTTGTTGTAACATTCAGCTGCACTTTATTTCATTCCCCACATGCCATTGTTGCTTAATATTATACAATGTATTGTCAATCTCTCACCTATTGAATCATAATCATTTCCTATACCAAATAACCAACCTACTGTACTCACTGCCCATTTTACTCACTGCCTTTAGACTCTTCCCCATATTATGTCTCCATTATCGGCTAGTTGACTCTAACTTTGGATCCCCATACCCTCCAACTTCTTGCCATAGCAGACAAACTCCTTGCCAAAACTGAGGGACCACATATTATAATTGTTGAACTACGAGACGTCGTCATGCTTTGTGTGGTCCGTACGACTTAGGTAATGAGTGCCGAAGTCGCTCATCGACGGCGAGGTGAGCCGTTAAGGCACTAAAACTCGCAGCACAGCACTTGGGTGATGAACGCCAAAGACGCTCATCGCCTGCGAGCCTTGCATAGCGGGGCGAGCCATTAAGGCACTACAACTTCCAAAACTTGGACAATGAGCCCCAAAGGTGCTCATTGCCTGCAAGCCTCGCAAAGCGAGGGGAGCAGTGGAGGCAATGAAACAAGCGGGACCTAGCCGACAAACACTTAGGAAACAACTGGATCGCCTTACAGCCTTATTAAATTGCCATTTGCCCAATTGAATAGGGCTCTATATAAGTACATAGCATTTTTTTTTTATTATAAGTTTTTACTTACTGAAGACCTTGCTTTTGCATAGAAGTTCAGTAACTAAACACTGCTGTAAAAAAAAATGCTATGTGCTTATATAGAGCCCTATTCAATTGTCCGATTCGCAATTTAATTAGGCTGTTAGGCTGCAAGCAGTTAACGAATGCGCGGCTTAGAAAAAAAAACACTACAAGACGCAAACTTAGAAAAATTTAAAAACGAGACGTGGGACTTAGAAAAAAAAAAACAAGGTCAGAAAAATACAAAGTTAACGTAAACCCGAAAAATAAAAAACACGAAAAACACAAAAAAATACCCCCCAAAAAATTAACAAAAACATCCGGGGGAACAGCCAGGACGTTTGGGAGTGAGGTGGGATGCAAATTTAAGTCGATTTTCAAGAGTTTCCACACTCGAAAATCGGCTAAGAGAGAAAAAAAATAGTGGACAAAAAAACGAAACGAGGCTACACGACCCTGGACAGCGCAACACACCGCCAACCGCGTACCACTTTCACACAGGAACGTACAAGGTACAAATACACTACTACAAAGGACGCCAAATACTCACGAACCGCGTAGCACATACACAAACAATGCTACTTTACACTCCAAACTTGCAAATCACAACGTTACACATCTACAGTAGCGCTTTACACAAATAAACCAACGGTTTTCCCTCGCGCACGCAGCCTACTTCTGATGCACAGTTGGGATATTGATGACACTTTCTCCTCAGAGCAGCAACAGTCCAACTATGCTGCGGGAAAATGAAAACAGACTGTTAGCTCTTCAGCCTATTGATTGATGAATATATTAATTACAAATAGGTAAAGTATATTACTTTATGTTGTAAATAATTAATTATTATTTATTTACAAAAATATAGACATATGTATCTTTCTTTGTGATAAGCGCTGAGGCTGCTCAGAGGAGCAAAAGTACACCAGAGGAGGGGCTCGCAATGAGCGCCAATGAGGTCCTCACAGTACAAAATCCTTCACATTGTGTGGCAAACAGCATTGCCATGGCTTCAAATATTATTGCTCCATCATTTTTTTAACGGGCAAGTCGCTAGTATTTAATAAGCATCACTGTGTGCATCCCTGTATTCAATATACTCTATTTCCTGTTCGGGGGTTGCCATCACGCACTTTACACCTCATCACGGACCTTGTGATAGCTGTGCAAATATCCCATCACTGAGCACTCCTATATCTCTAAACTTCAAATATTTTGAACCATGCTCAAAACATTCTATGCCGATTTTTAACATTGTTTCTTTTTTTTTCTTTTCTGTGCAGCGCTTCGAAATATGTTGGCGCATTACAGATAAAAGTTAATAATAAGAAAATAAATAATAACCATGTTCTTACCTTTACCAATTGTTTTCTCTCTCTCTTACCCATTCCTCCTTATGGAAGTCTCACAATCTGACTTTCTATATTATATAAAGTTTCAAAAGTCCCCTAAAATCCATTCTTATAATATGTCTATAAGATACATTATTATCTCTGACTCCTAATCGGTGTACACATCTTTCCCAATATATCGTCATATGTCCAGTTAATATATCTTTGTCTAAACCCTACCCTATCATTACCTCTATACACACATAAACAAATATATTTATACCATTAACCTGTCCATCATAAATGATGGAATCATATAATTTTATCTTGAATTGCTGTCTCTCTCTGTGCTGTCTCTTCCTGTCTAATGTGGCGAGTATGCTGTCTCTCTCCCTGTGCTACCTGTCTGTTATGTATGCTGTCTGTCTGTGTTGTCTCTCTGTGTCCTGGGTCTTTCTCTCTGAGGTGTGTAATGGCGGCTGTTATGCCGCTTGCTGTGTTGTCGCATTCTCTCTCACTCTCTTTCTCTTTGCTCTCTGTCTCTCTTTATCTCTGCTGTCTGATTGTGTGCTGTCTGTCTCTGTGCAGTCTCTCTCTCTTTCTCTCTCTCTGAGGTGTGTAATGCCGCTTGCTGTGGTGTATGGTTGCACTTATGTTCTGTGGCGCATTCTCTCTCTCTCACTCTTTGCTGTCTGTCTCTCTGTCCTGTCTCTCTCTGACTTGTCTCTCTATTATGTCTCTCTCTGTGTTGTCTCTCTCACTTTGTCCTGTCTCTTTCTCTGTGTTCTCTCTCTCTTTGCCCTGTCTCTCTCTCTCTGTGTCCTGCCTCTCTCTCTCTGTGTCCTGCCTCTCTCTCTGTATGTCCTCTCTCCCTCTATCTTGCCTCTCTCTCTGTCCTTGTTCTCTCTGTCCTATCTCTCTTTGTCCTGTCTCTCTCTCTCTCTGTCCTCTCTCTTTTTGCCCTATCTCTCTCTCTCTGTCCTGTCTCTCTCTCTTTGTCCACTCTCTCTCTCTCTCTATATATATATATAGAGTTGAAAAGCTTGTGAAAAAGTGCTTTCCTTTTTGAAATAGGTCTAGTTGGAATTTTTTTTTATAAGTGGTTGTAATGTTTCTTAGTGTCTCTGTAAAGAATAAATGTAAATAAATGTATATATAATATATTATATAAATAAACAAACGCTATGTTTATTTATTTTATTGTTGTATTATTGTTTTCTGGAAACATTTATCCAATAACAAGTTTATTCAAAAGACAGTATAAAAATGTGGCCTGTATTACCTATATTGAACACTGCTACGCAATTACTCTCTTTGCTCACGTCTATAATCTACTAAACACCGAATAATAGTTAAAAATAATAACAAATGTTTGTTTTAGTATCAAGGGCGATAGATATGTTGTTTTATACTTTCACACTTTTGCACATACCATGCACTACTTGAAATGGCCAAAAGGGAAACATGTATTCTTGAACAAATGATGCACTGTTAGTTAGTGTTACAGACGCTCACATGTAATATGTGCCAGGTGCTGCATATAGACATATATTTTGCAGAATTGACACTTCAGGCTTCTATCTTTCTATTAGACCCAGAGAAAGCTGGAGATTGTCAGAGCTGCAAGACAAGGTTTTTCCATAAAATCTGGGGCTTTCCTTCAAAAGAGGAATATTTTGGATGCTTAAAGGGACAGAGGGATCTCCGCAGAAAATGCATACTGTCCCTCCATAAGAGGTATGTCTTTGCAGCATAAATGTGTTACTTTGCATTGCACTTTGGTTGCCATCCCACATGGCTGTAATAATCCTATCTCATTAATTAATTTGATTAACCTCATGTGATGTCATTCCTGGTGCAAATAGATGAGTTACACCTTTATCTGTATCATTTTATGTAATACTAATGGACATATTATTATGATTTTAAGAACAATAAAAAGGTTTTCACATTATTAGATGTTGAATGGATGGACTTTAACCCCACAACTGCCATAGTCACCAGAAGACATTACTTGGTTTAAATGGACATCCATCATGGAGGTTGTGATCCTGGGTGATGTCATATCTGGCCGCAGCTGGAACTGAGCTCTAGTTCTCATTTTTAAGGAAACATTTTGAATCCTACAAAGAAGGGTCATCAGCCACATTAATGACTAAGCTTAATGTATGTGATAAAAATGCCTTAACCTACGTAGAAAATGTCATGTCCAAAGGCTCAAGTGAATTTAACATTTTTGTTTGCAATTGCCTAAGCAGTATAAACACCAACTAAACATGAGTATACATACATTTAAATGATATGGCAGTGAAAAAAGCTTTAACACTAACAAAAAAAAATAATATATATTATAAAATTTACTTTATCAAATAAAAAAATAAAAAAGATTCCAGTAGTTGCAGAAATGAAATGGATAAATAAATATTATTGAGTGGAAGAGCTTGATAATTGAGATTGAAAGTTAAGTATTTAAGTAAATTATCTCTAAAGGACTTTACTTTCTCTAACTCTCTTAATCTTAAGTCACAATGGAATGAAAGAAGAAGAGCATGCCCAGTTGGCTAAATAATAATAGTCACTGATAATTGTAAACTGTTACAGCTCTATCATTATTCTATGTAATTCTAATTTATACCAAATGGGCATGCTTTTCTTCTTCACATTCACAGTTAACTGTGTTATAGAGAGGGCCATCCTATATAGATGATCTATTCTTAAAATATCCAACACTTAAACAATTTTTTCTGAATGAAAACAAGTTAAAACGATATTCATTTATTTGTGTGCTTTCAATTTCTGCAATTTTTTTTTTTGTGACAGTTTAGAAGACCACAAAAGCATATTGAAGAGGGGTTTAAAATGTTAAAACTGATGCTGGATTCATGGAGTTATGATCAAACGAATCAGGCTATTTCAGTGTGCTGCCTCTGCCTGAATGAGTAATGTGCTCTGTATAGTGCTGAACCGTGAATATTAATTAGAATCAGGCGTAGAAGCTTTGAATCAGGCAGTGTTAGGGGATTTGTAACTACTTGTAACTACTCTAGCATTATAAGTATCTTCAGAGTCTATGACACACAGCTAATGTTTTGGCTGTGGTAGAGAGAGACTTGGGTTCAATTTCCACAGTGGGTGATATATTCTTTGCTTTACTGTTTATAAAATCAGAAGTATGTTATATAGTTTATATAATAAAGCATATCAATATGAAGTAACTGTCTTATTTTTTTATTTAATTTAAAAGATATTTGAATAAATATGTGAAGTACTTCATAAAAAAAATATATATGTGTATGTTGATCTAGTGGAAAGTTTATTTCATAAAATGTTTTCATTAGTAAGTCATTGGTTTGAAATCAATGTCTTCCACTTTTTTTTAAATTAGCTAATGTATTTATTGATACACATATGACTGATAACTAAATTGACACTATCTAAGTCTATTATTGATCAATTTTATACATGTAAATACATTTTCCACATGAATTTCCACCCATAAAATGATGGTGCAAAGCACATATGGTGACTCTTGTGGTCCTTTAAGGTTGTATATAGTCATGATCTAGCCTGGGGTACTATCACATCAATAAAGATACCATCAGTCTGGCAAAATTATGTTGCTGAAGCTTCTGTTATGTTTGGCACCTAGTTACTAATGGCTTAGGCCCTCATTCAATTGCAATTTTGCCAATTTAATAGAGCTCTAAATAAGCACATAACATATTTTTTTTAAATAAGTTTTTAGTTAGTAAACATCTATCCAAAAGCAAGATTTTAACTAACTAAAAACTTCTTTAAAAAAAATATGCTCTGTGCTTATATAGAGCCCTATTCAAATGGCCAAATCGCAATTGAATGAGGCCCTTAATGTGGATACATACTGTGCATATAGGACCTTTGTAGATTAGCAAAAAACTTCACACGCTTATGAAGCATACAACAAACTAACAACATTAACAGCTGTTTAAGTCGTGGACTAAAATAATTTTCAAAGAAAATCTTAATATTAGCAGACTTTGCTGGTGTATGGAAGCTGTCATGATAGGCATAGTTCCTTTTCCAGGCACAAGGAATGATTACACAGCATGGCTTGCAAATATGCTGAGTCTAGGGGAGGTAGACCGACCAGGTCCTGTGCTGAAATCTTATCTGAATCCATCAATAAATAAACAAATACCCCTCCATCCTCCTTGCGCCTTTTTCCAGAACAGATAATACAATTTAGGGCAGCACTCCCCGACATCTCCATGCATGGGCGTAGGAGCCGAAAAAAATGTGGAGGGGATAATTCAAAGCCCAGGACAGAATCTACCACCAGTGCACTGGTGTCTATATGGCAACTTATTATGTGTATATATATATATATATATATATATATATATATAGTAGCACGTTCTTAGCGCACTCGACAACAGCGTGCCGTCATCAGCTTGCCAACATATGCGCAAGCCGACAACTGCGAGGCGCCCGGACTGCAGGTAAGATGGGCTTAGGAGTCTTAGGCTTAGAGGTTTTAGGGTTAGGGGTCTTTGGGTTAGGGTTAGGCTTACGGGGTCTTTGGGTTAGGCTTAGGGGGTCTTTGGGTTAGAGTTAAGCTTACAGGTTGAAGGGTAAGGGTTAGGCATGGGGGTCTAAGGGTTAGGCTAACAGGTTAAAGGGTTAGGGTTAGGCATGGTGGTCTAAGGGTTAGGGATAGAGGGGTTTAGGGCGTTAGGGGATACCAAATTTGATAACTTGATTTTTTAACAGCGCGCTGCTGTCAGTGTGCTGGTGTCGACACCCTGTTGTCTGCGCGCAATTGTTGTGTGCTCAAAGGTCAGGGTGCCTATATATATATATATATATATATATATATATATATATATATATATATATATGATTAATTATGGGTCAAAGCTTTCATGGGAAAAGACATACTGCTCCATAGCACTGGGGATCTAGTGGCCAAATCTGGTAATGCATGATTAAGTTTAATTTTCTTATTTTTTGTTTCCCCCTATTCATTTAACCTGGGGGGAATTGTCCACCCTAGTTCCTACTCCCCTGGGAGACACAATCATGGTATCCTTTATGCACAAGCAATGTGTGCTAAAATAAAGATTTAAATAAAGTGCTTTACATCCATTGCTTACACATCTGCTCATGTTGTTAAATTATTACAAACTTTACAAACATCCAAAGTTTCTCCAAATCCTTTAAAGGGCCACATAATTATATGTGCACTCTTCAGTTATACAATATGGTATGTTTGCTTTATCATTTAAATGATAACATCTCTTTGAAGTTTTGTGTCCACAACGGGTTAAAACAGAGAGAAGACCTAAGTGCTGAGACTAGTATCTAGTGAACTTGATTTAATAGCAATTTCCCACAGTACTAAACTATTACAGTTCTCGTAGCTGTGTTGGGCCTGAAGAAAGACGGGACAAGTTCACTCAAATTTTACATACATTTTATTGTTCCTATAAAAATACTAAAAAAATAATTTCATATTGGTGCTTTGTGTCTTGAATTCCCATATCGCATAGCTTCAAAAGCTCTATATTCAATTTTACCAATGGCAGGATACTTCTTTTTTTTCAGATGCTCAGAGAGTTCTTTGCCATGAGGTGCCATGTTGAACTTCCAGTGACCAGTATGAGAGAGTGTGAGAGCGATAACACCAAATTTAACACACCTGCTCCCCATTAACACCTGAGACCTTGTAACACTAACGAGTCACATGACACCAGGGAGGAAAAATGGCTTATTGGGCCCAATTTGGACATTTGCACTTGGGGGTGAACTCACTTTTGTTGCCAACAGTTATTACATTAATGGCTGTGTGTTGAGATATTTTGAGGGGACAGCAAATCTATCTATACATCTATCTATCTATCTATCTATCTATCTATCTATCTATCTATCTATCTATCTAATGCCTAAACAGTCCATTTAACTATAATTTAAATAAACAGCAGAGTTGAAATATGACGGAGCTACTGATTAGATTTCCTTGTATACACTATTGGTTTTACATCAGAAAAGACTGGATGTTTCCTTGGACCACTGAGCATCATTTTATGACAGCTTTCAATGATTAACACTAACAATTAATATAATTTTACTACTCATACAATTTTTATTGCATGCTTTTGAACACTTGTAAATTACTGATCTGTAATTGTTAGTGATAATCATCCTTAGTTTATTGCTTTTTGACGTATGAAAAGTAGCTCTAAAGATATTAATAATTAATAGTATAATATGTAGAACATTGTTGGGGTAAATATCCTTTCAGTTTGTTCAATATCACAAGATTGCTTTATTGCTATTGTATAATAAATCTTAAAGAAACAAGGGACACTAATCTTTTTTTTTTTCATGTATTTAAAACAGCAAGCTTTAAACATTACCAAAATTGTGTTTTTCATATAAAAATATTAAGAAAAACCTGTTGAAACTTTATTAAATTTATAGTAATGGACATATGTCAGTAGATTTCATTGGCAAATGAGTATGACTCATACAGCTTTATTACTGCTTACAGGTGGACAAGGCCAAGCCCCCAGGCCAGTTATACTTTAGAATCATTTTTTTCTGCCTTGAGAGCTTTATTTGAAAATGAAAGCACACAGTGGTTCGTTATCAAGTGTCCCATTTCAAATGAAACAAAGGAAAAATGTTTTGAGTCTCTTTAAAAGGAACACTGTACTCCTATATTTATACTCTTTTGAAGACGTATGTTTAAAATTAGTATCATATACCGTATTTGCCGGCGTATAAGGCGACTGGGCGTATAAGACGACCCCCCAACATTGCCACTCAAAATCCCTCCTCAACCTCAACCCCCTCCTCATCCTCAACCTCCCCCCCATCCTTATCCTCCCTCCTCAACCCCCTCCTCAACCCCCCTCCTCATCCTCAACCCCCTCCTCAACCTCCCTCCGCAACCTCAACCTCCCTCCTCAACCTTAACCCCCCTCCTCCTCCTCATCCTCCCTCCTCATCCTCAACCTCCCTTCTCATCCTAAACCCCCCTCCTCACTTTACCCCTCTAAATACCTCCCCCTCTCCCTTTCCCCTCACTTACCTGCTTCTGCTTCGGCCTCCGCTCCTTCTTGACCCGGAGCGCATGTGACGTCACATGCGTGCCACGTCATTAGCATATACCGGGAGCCACTCCCCTGAGAAAATAACATAGAGAATCAATTGACTGAACAAAACGGATCCCTGCAGTAAATCATGATTGCCCTTAAAAGTTCAAAGCATTTAAAGGTTATGTTTGTTTGTTTGTTTGTTATTATTTAAAATCAATTTGCCCAGTATCAAGCTTGGTTATTAAAATAACACATAGAAAAGGTTGGGCCCTTGAATCTCCTTCATTATATATATCATAAACATGAAAATAATGCTTATGGAAATTTATAGGATCACTGTGGTGATTTTTATATATGTTTTTTTGAATAACTAAAAGTTATAATGGGCAGCAATGTTTTTAGAGAGTAAAATGAATAAATAAAATAAACACAACCTTTATGTTTACATTTTATGTGCAATTATTCCTTACAGCAGGGTTCCATTCATATTTTCTAATTTGATTCAGTCTGCTATTTTTCTCAAGATGATGTGCTCTTGTTATCTAAGGAACCTTCCATTAGTCATTTTGAATGAACAGGTATTTGTAGTTCCCACATTCCCAATGAGCAAATAGAATCTTTGTGTCTGTATTCTTCTCCCACTTCAGGAACTTGATCACAGAAACCAAAATGGTAGATTCCACAGCAGCACAATTGCATGTAAAAGGTAATATAGTAGATTGTGTTTTTTTTTTTTTTTTTTTTTACATTCTAAAAACACATTGCCTGGTTTCAAGTGCATTTTTAATAATAGAAAAATGCTCTGCTTTTGAGATGTGTAATGTCAAGTGGAGGGACTGGCCAATGAAAGAATCCCACTTCCTCTCCTCTGCAGGTTTCTGTAATTGGTGCTAGTAGGGATTCCCATTACTTTGAGCTTAAACAGCACTTAGTCTCTTGCAGAAAGCTAAAGTTTCCTTTGCAACTGTCACTGTTGCCATGACAACCTGCAACACAACAGCACTTCACTTCAGGATTCTCAAGACTGTCATCACAATCAATAACTGTTATTATTATTAGCATTAGTATTATTATTATTTATTTTTTTATTATTATTAATGATAATTTTGATTAATATTTTGTAGTGAAATGCCATATTTGAAGTATGCTATTCTAAAGAAATCAAATATATAGTGGTCATAATATTTTTAGAAATTAAAAAATAAACAAAAACAGCCTTTATTACATCACCTGCTATACTACTAGTCAGTATTAGGCAGATCAGTCGTGCTACCCTGCACATTATTTAAACCCCCCCCCCCTATCAATTATCAGGAAATTACAGGGGTCTTGGGTGAAATGCAGCCTATAATATGTGATGCATCCCTCAAGATCAAGGCCGTGGGCGCTGTATTTCAAGTTGAGATATCAAGAAAAGAGGGGTGAAAGGATTTTTAAGTTGTATCAGGGTTGAACCGAGAAGGAAGTGGGTCTTCAATGTGTTTGGGTTGGGAGCCTGGCTTATATGAGCCCTCAATTAATTGCAATTTGGCCAATTGAATAGGGGTCTAAATAAGCACATAACATATTTTTTTTAAAGAAGTTTTTAGTTAGCGAACATCCATCCAAAAGCAAGGTTTTCACTAACTAGAATCCCTAACTTGATTCCCTGACTGGAATCAAACCCAGGTCACAGTAGTGAAAGTGCTGAATCCTAACCACTGGACCACCAGAGATTTGAGACTTGTAAAAAGGGGTTCGGTATTTGAATATACAGTGGTAGTAGACAGTAAGCCATTGTAGTTTGGCTAGGACAATGGTATTGTGTGGGGGAAGTTCCATATGATGCCAATAAATTATATTTAACACTACTCAGATTTGTTTTAAAGGCTGATACACATTAATAACAGTTATGCATTTAGTAGTTGTGTATATAACAAAAACAGAAAATAATGCACTAAATGACAAGGATCTGGAAAAATCATAAAATGGCATGATTTTTAGGATGAGCTGATGGTATAAAATCCAGCATAAGCTGTTTTATGAATTGTAGGGGGCTAAGAGGCCCGCTATAAGTGAAATAAGTTGCATTGATGGGCAAATTATTTCAGTTATAATGTCTCATATGCAGCCCGAGTCGATAAAAGGACCTCATAGTACTTAAAACTTTTTATTTTACCCAAAGCAAAATGGTAAAATCAATGTAGAAAAGGAATGAATTGGTATTAAGAGTTATAGATCATGAGGAGGAGTATTTAGGATTACAACTAGGTATTATATGCTAGATGTAGAGACATATAATGGATATTGCATTGTTGAAGAGGGACATGCTCTCCAGAAATCAAGCTGAGGGCCACATGGGATGTGTCCACCAATGCTTTTTAGTTTTGTATCATACTTGTTTTTTTACTTATTATTAGTATATTGTAAACGTGTGCCGTCCTCAGCAAGCTTTACTAAACCACCTGCTCGCATTTATGAGCATACAGCCTTATTAAATTGCGATTCGGCCAATTGAATAGGGCTCTATATAAGCACAGAGAATATTTTTTTACAGAAGTTTTTAGTTAGTGAACTTCTATCCAAAAGCAAGGTCTTCACTAACTAACAACTTCTGTAAAAAAATACGCTATGTGCTTATATAGAGCCCTATTCAATTTAATAAGGCTTTTAGCTTGGATTTTCAGGGGCATTCCTTCTCAAAATCAACTGCCAGAAAACTGAAGACATTTTCAAACATCAGGGTAAGTTTATTAAATTCTTATTTTGGGATTTTTTTTAAATGCAAAATGTTTCTCCTTTATCATATGCAGTCATAATCCAGGAAACTTTAATATACCCTTAAATATATAAATAAAATTTTATTTTATGGAAATTACAGCTGTCCATATTTGATAAATGTATAGGGCCTCATTCAATTGCGATCTGGCCAATTGAATAGGGCTTTAAATAAGCACATAGCATATATTTTTTAAAGAAGTTTTTAGTTAGTGAACTTCTATCCAAAAGCAACGTCTTTACTAACTAAAAACTTCTTTAAAAAAATATGCTATGTGCTTATTTAGAGCCCTATTCAATTGGCCAAATCACAATTGAATGAGGCCCATAATAGTTTGCTATCATCAATTTATTCTTTAGCTGAGCAGATACTATAATATGTGTTATAGTTAATATTTTTTTAATAGTCCTTTCATTTGTAAGCAGGACTTAATCAATCAATGGAGGATGGACAGTGGTGATATGGGTTCACCTCTAAAAAGGATTTTCTGTTAAATAGAGGAAATAAATATATTTTATATATATCAAGTATGCATGCTTCTAAATATCATTATATACCGTACAAACAAAACACTAAATAAATTGCTATTTTGCTATAATATATTGCAGCCTAACAATTTCATCTAGCAGATTATTAAACATTTAAAACATTATCTACGTAACCTGCTAACACTCAGTTCCCAGCCGTGCAAATCATCAAAGTTTACAGGAGAATTATTCAAGTTGAAAGCAAATGATGATTAGGGCCGGGCTTTAAATAACTAGAACATGCAGCAATCTGATGAGAAGGAAAGGATGAAGAGGGGACATAAAATCAATTAAACTGATGAGCTGATTAGATTCTTGTATACTGAATGGTTTCTAAGTACCATGATGATAAGAGTGACAGTTTGTGATTAGTGGAAAATACAATGGCCATGATTTTTATTTAATTTTACCAATCAATCAATGTGTTTTTTGCAGCCTGTCAACTACCCAAGTGCTATAGACACTGATATATACTATTAAATAATATATGTTTTTAAAATTAATTAAAATATTTAAAATCATGAATAAATGGATACAGCAGATCGTTTTTTTTCATCATTTTTTTGCATGGAAACCTTACATTTATTCAGTGGGTAAAGGCACAGGGTAGGAATGGTAATGTGGGGTTGAAATGAACAGAGGATATTGAAGCATCTTGGGAGATAGGGATTGTGGTTGAGATAGGAAACCGAGGATTATGGGAGAAAGGATATGGAATGAATGTGAGTAGGAGTATATGTGGTAAGGGTGCAGAGTGCAAGTTTTCCCTTCAGTCCTTAAAGGGCCACTGCATGAAAATAAATATGTTTGAGTCTAAAACCATGTAATGGTCATTTGTTGTTATTCAGTCATTCAGTCGTGCCCAACTCTCTGTAACCCTATGGAACGCAGCATGCCAGGCTTGTGTCTGAGCGTGCTAATCCGTAAGGTTTTCATGGCAGGGATACTGGAGTGGGTTGCCAGTTCCTTCTCCAGTGGATGTGATTTGTCTGACTTCTCTGCTATGACCTGTCCATCTTGGGTGACCCTACATGGTATAGCTCACAGCTTGATTGAAGTACACAAGCCCCTTCAACACAACAAGGTAGCGATCCAGAAGGTGATAATAGTCATAAAGCTGTTTTTTATAAGGAAAATATAAATGTTAACACCTCGGTTGGACTCTGGATGCATCCATGATACATTATGGGGAGTTTTGTGTAAGATGGGGTTTATGCTTCTGGAGAGCTGTAGCAAGCAGCCTGTATTTGGGCAAATGAGGGGGGAAGTGTTTAGTGTACATTTCAATCTTATCCCATTATCAAACAAAATCTCTGGATTTCTGCCTGTTTCTTCATCTCCTTTCACTGATCTCTACAAACACTCACACCCATCCTCCAACTCTCAGAAGATGATGTAACAAACACAAAATGGATTCCTGTATTCATAAACAGAGTCCATACATTCATATTTTCCCAACAAATGTCTTTATGTACAGACTTTACAAACAAGGGTCTTTTTTTAACTACAGTGACACCATTATGGTCCCACTTTTTTCAATGCTGTTTTCTAAAACAATAGATTAGGAAAACCTGGATAGGTTTTGTGATGTTTGTGACAAGTTTATATCATTAGCAGGTCTGTAAAACATGAGCATAAAAGCATTTTTAATATTTATTTTAGTATACATTGTTTGCGCATGATGGATGCCAGACTGTGTCTTCCACACTTCCTGTTGGCTTGGATACTTTTCCATATGATCAGTAGAAGGTGGTTTGCAAATGTGATTGCAAGCCCTAACCATCCCCTCATGCCTTGAAAAAAGTAAGACTATCATGGGGGCTTCCATTCACTAGCAGAGTCTGCTGAAATTACATTTTTCTCTTTATGACCATGGCTTACACAGCTGATCTACAGTGGTCCTTTAAAGAACCATCATCATTTGTTTTTATCTGTACGGTATTTTAAATAACTAAACTTGATTATGGACAAAATGCTACTTTCATTTAAGGGTATAAACTAACTAATGAATGCAAGCTAATGAAAGCACTGGCAGTTTTGGATGCCATGGAGCAAACCGGAGCTTACTGCACAGCCAAAGTCTCTTCCAACCCCAGTAAGGTGACCATCAGAAACCACAATGATTTCATATTTAAGCAAATATAAGAATAAAAACACAAAACCTTTAATTGCTTTTTTTTTTTTTTACAATTTAGTACCTAATGTCAATATATTTTTGGTTTTGTTTAAAATTCAAATGACTAATGGTAGCTCATAAAAAAAACGTCATCTTTGTAAACTTCATGTGAGCCTTTTATTGGTGGTCTATGAAGACAGATCCATTCCTAGATAACGATCAAGTACCACTAATTAGTATGTGTTACCATTTAAAGAAAAAGGTTTATATCTCAAATAATATTCAATTAAAAATTAAAAAACAATATCCCAACCGTATATGTAATCTAATACACTCATGCCCATATTCAATTGTTAGTTACTGGAGCCCGTAATGTAAATGTAGAAGAAACTCCTACAAGTACCAGATAAGACTTGCAAGACATTAGAACAACACAACAGTCTCAGGCTCACGAATCTGCAATCAAAAAATATTTTTTGTTACATTTAATTTTGGTGTTATATCAATCTTGTTAATCAAGTAGTTAATATATATCAGGCCACCCACATGGACTAGAACAGTATCGTTATTAATTCTTATTATTTTGTACATTGCCAGATTGCGAGTCTGATCTCATATCGGATTTCTAAACGCTAATTGATTGAGGTTCAACCAAAATGGTTTACTGACGTAATGATGACGGTCTCATTTACTATTGGCCGTTTCTAAATCGGTTGTTACGGCCTTGCTTGATTGATCATGATCATGCTGTGAAATGCTACTTACAGGTGCATGGTTTACGGTTTAGGCTTTCGGCCAGGTAGGTGCGGGCTTGATCAATTGAATCACTCTGTAACTGTTGCAAACTTGCAATTAATGTCTTTTATTTACAAATCGGGAGTCTTTATTCTTTATTAAATGTCTGTACTCAATAATTACAATAAGAATCATTTCAGACATTTTTTTTTTAAATACATTTTCCTATCAATATTATAAATAGAAAGTACTGTAAAAGCAAGTTATATTGATATGTCATTTAAGGTGTACTGAAGTCATCATATGTGTTTTGCATCATCAGATAGGAGGCAGAAAAAGCAAACAGAAAAAGGGCTTTCCTTTTTAAAATAGCTCCTCAAATTAATGTAGTCGTGACTGAAGTTAGTAGTGTTAGGCTGCTTCTAAACTGGCTACTGTATTGTCAGAATAGATAATTAGCTGCACTGGTTAGTGGTACAGATTAGATACAAGGGTGCAGATTAAGGCAAGGACTATTATATTTTGAATATCATGATCGATTCATTATTTTTTCATTACAAAGCATAGGCTAGTTGTTTGCTCCCTGGACTATGAACTGGCACATGTGGGCTTGAGACATTAGTGAAAAGACAAAACTGAAAATATTTATAACAAGTAAAGGAATGATATGAAACAAATATAGGTCTAATAATCCTGAATAAGAAATATATATTTTGAATATTAACTCTAAGTTACATATATTGTTCCTTTCCACCCATGGCAAACAGGCAGACGCATAATCCAATGGTTAACTGTTTGGCCTATGTTGATTTAAGTTCTATCAATGCAATATTTATTTATTTATTTATTTATTTTAAGTTATTTTCATTACGGTCATAACACCAAAAATTAAGGGACTATCCCACCATAAACAAGGCATAATATTCTACCTAGTTTTTTCAATATGCAATATGAATAAAATGTTCTGAATGTGTTTATTACATTATTATATTTGTCATTTGCTGACTGATTCTTATTTGTTATTTATTTATTACTTCTATTTAAATATAATTATAATATGGTAATAAACATATTCATTATCGTTTTTTCCATATGAAACCCAAAGTAAAATCAAATGTATGGTAAATTGTGCCTGCATATTAATAAATATATCTTAGTTGATTGTGGGATATTTGCAACTGCCGTCTGTTAGTGACAAAGTAACAAAAGGAGAGGCGAATTAGTGAAAGCAATGCAGATTTCATTTGAATATATTAACCTAATTTAATAACAAGAAGATGGCGGCTACAAAGAAGTGCCATTGCCTTAATCAGTTGGATCCAAAAAGTTTACCAAAACTTGCATGATATTTTGTGAATGATTTTTATTATATGTCTCACTCCGCTGTATGTGTAGTTTGTGTGTTTGTGTCCGACTCTCCGTGACCTCATGGACCGCAACACACCATGCTGATCCACTTGGTATTCATGGCAGAGATACTGGAGTGGGTTGCCAGTTCTTTCTTCAGTGGGCCACTGCATACAGCTCTTGGTATTCCTAACTGGTCTCTCATCCAAGTACTGACCAGGCCCAACCCTTATTGGCTTCAGGGTGATTTCACCTCTTGGTTCCCTGTCTGAAAATGAACCCAGGTCGCAGAAGTGAAAGCATCGAATCCTAACCACTAAACTATCAGGGAACCCTACAAATGTATGAATAAAGGTATAATATGTAAATTTATCGTTAATTATTTAATTTATAAACAGCTATAAATACCAAAGAATATTGCACAAAAATATTTTCCTCAGTTTTAAATTTCTGATGGTCAAAATTGCTTCTATAATTTTACTATGTAATAAAGTAATACATCTATTAATATAATAGTTTGCTAAATAATATAATTTACTAAAAATTACTAAATTATAATGTACAATATGCTAACATAGATTATTACAGTTTTCTACTAATATGTTAAAACATCTTTAACATGATTTATAATTGCTATAATGTATACACTTCTATATATATTCAACTAAAAATATAATTTCAATTAAGGATTAATATACAGGCAGACCCCACTTAACACTACCCCGTTTAACACTGATTCACTATAAAGTCGTTTTTGCCTGACACATCCCCCATTGGATATAACACAGTTTTTGGCTGACACCTCCCTGAGTAACACTGATTTGCTGCTTGTGTATTATTCCTAAACACGAAGAGCCATGGAAGGAATTTTAAAATCGAGTTTACATGTGATTTATTCTATGTTAAAATTGACCCGTTTAACACTGTTTCGTTCAGGACTTGGTCTTCTAGGAACACATCTACAGAGTTAAAAGGGGTATGCCTGTATTTATATATAGGTATACGCTGCATAAAGCTACCCCCGTAATTCCCTGTTTAACGCACTGCCTCACTATAGCGCTGTTTTTGCTGAAAAAAACCTTTTAATGCTCTGATTCTCAAAAAATAAATAAAAAAAATCCAGGATTATATTTCTGCTAATGTTCAGTTTGTGTTAATGTTATGTATGATGTTTCTTTGAAGCTCATAGAAAACCAAAAAAGTTTAAATTTCAAATGTGCATTTTATTTCATGAGTTCCCCTATCCCTATCTTCCCCATGTTAGAGCTGTTTCGCGTAACACTCCTATTGCTTGAAACGAGGAATAGCTGTAGTTGCAATTAAACACTCTAAACAACACATATTTTTTAGCTGAACTTCTCCGCTTGTTCGTACAGGTTCCTCCATGCAAAATAGGACATGGGAATGGCAGCAATTCAATGGTTCAGAAAAAAGAAAATGTATTTATTGAAAATAACAGCATTAAAGACATTCAAATTATCAGCCTTATTATATTGCGATTCGGCCAATTTGAATAGGGCTCTATATAAGCACATAGCATATTTTTTTACAGAAGTTTTTAGTTAGTGAAGACCATGTTTTTGGATAGAAGTTCACTGTAAATAAAATATGCTCTGTGCTTATATAGAGCCCTATTCAATTGGCCGAATTGCAATTTAATAAGGCTGTATGGCTGTAATTGAATTTGAAAGACCAGTTCATTCAGGTTTGAGTTGAAATTATTTTTGAATTCACTTAAATAATGGTATTTATGTTTAGTCCAGACTTTGCGAATGTCTTGTATTTACTTTAGTCCCTAAAACGTTCAACTTAACTTTAATAATCCTGGGTTAAAAATAAAATGATCATCATTTTTCAGAGCAAAACAGTGCTACCAGTATTATGGTCAAATGTCTTTGATTAATTTGTATAAAAAAAATAAACACATGAAAACTGATAATTTTATTTGGTTGCTCGATTGTGTTTTTTTTTTTATGGCTTTGAGTTGAACGGGAACGGAGAAGCCTTGCTTATATTGTAAGGTTACTAATTGCAATACATCTTTTCATTTGTAGGACATGACAGGCTAATCTGGGAGATGCTAGAAACAAACTTTGAGATAAAATTCTTCTCTATAATTTCAACTTCTCTCTGTGACTGTTGAAATGAGGGGTCGTCTTGCCCAAAGTACACAAACCGTCAGACTGGATCAGGGTTTCTATTTGGGTAGAGATCAGAAACAAAGCCTGCCCTCTGAAGTCCACCTCATTGTAAGAACCAGCCATGGCAACCACTGTATTCCGTGGCCCATGGTAGCAAGAGAGGTATGTGCACGATTGTCCTCCTTGTTCTGGTTTTCTTATACTTTTAGACTATTTTCAACTTAGTATACATGTTTTCTTTCTTTTTTTTGACATTTTTACACCCCTGCTTTATATGTAGACGGTCAGGGTGGAGGCGTGTGGTTGACATCTATGCTTAAATTTATTTGAATAATGTGCAACTTCTAACATGTGAATACCCATTAAAATGTGGTTTTTTTTTGATAATTTTTGGTTGTATTTGACAATAGTTTAGCAGTATTCAAAAAGGTCAATAATAGTTCAAGCTTCCATGGGTACGTTTTTGGAACACCACATATATTGTATGTAGTAATCCCATCATCCATATTTTTATCTCATATTTAAAAATAACTTCATTAAAATAAGTATAATTATATAATACTTAATTAAAATAACTATAATAACTATAAAATATTGATAATTTTAGACATTAAAATATATTGTGGAAATATCTGTTAATTGTAAATGATAGAATCAATGAACTAATCTCTTAAAAAGATGATAGTGTTGTACATTGTTTATATTATATTTATTTGTGTAACAGTATCAAGAACAACATTAGTTTGGTTCTTTTTTGAGAGGTTTTAATTAAAAATGAAATGCTCAAATATAGGGATTCATAATGACAAAAACACCTGTTGTTAAAAAAATAACAACATTTTAGAGGTTGGATTGAGGAATTGTGATTATTGGAAGTTGTGTCACAGTCAAGAAAAAATTACTGTATACATTATAAGAATTTAGACCCCCATGACAATATGAGAGAATGTGAAAATCCCAGTGTTTATTACATTTATATTCCTTAATATTTAAAATATTACGTTAAGTAATACAGTTTAAATGTAGTTATATAGGGAAATAAGGATGTAGAACAGCAATGCAATGGAGGGCACACATCACGCAGTTGAGTTATTTAATGCTTCTGCTGGGTTTAAGTTGGAAGTGGAAGGAAAACCACAAATGAGCAGGAAAACCATATTTGTGGACAGGGCTTTCTCTCTAGTGATGGTAGCTTGAGGTGTGGCATATTTAGCTTTGTTGTCCTAGCCTGATCAGAGGGCCAGGGATAGTAGAATGAAGCTAGAGAAAAGGGTGAGGTAGGTGGGAAGATTGACGTGATTGTGTAGATGGTGTGAGGTAGAAAGAATGTAAGGGGAGTGAGGGAGTTCTAACCCCTCCCATAATTCCTAGTTAACCAGCCATTCATCACGAAACAAGCCTCTATGGCTGAAGCCCACTGATATTACAAACTCTTGATATCTTTATCCCTGCATTTTCACAAGTGAAACAAGAAACCATGAGAGTGGAACTCTGACCATCCTCAAGTGGTTTATTTCAGCAAATAAGGAGGGATGAGAAAGCAATGTGGAGATGAGGGCTATAGGATTGAGAGAGAGTGAAGGGGGCATGAGAAGAAAAGTATGTGATATACATGATATACAAAGATAATGGATAATGGAGATCAGTGGTGGCCTTCAAAGTAGAGATATATTAATGTTTACAAAATGTCAAGTCTCCATTAGATACTGAATCAACAATATGGAAACATACTTTATATATCATTTGCAAATTTGCTAAGTTTTTCAAGTGCATCTCAATCCATCTCTCGATTTACAATTCACTATTTCCTATGAGGGGAAAAACAGAGCTTCTTACATCTTCTCAGCCATTTGCACTACACCTTAGGTGAGAACATGTCTTAGGGCCTCATTCTATTATCGGCCGCAGCCGTTGCGGGGCCGCAAGGACCGGCCGCAAGCTATTCTGCTATTCTATTCCCCTCCGACCGGGGATTCCGGCAGGCTTGCGGCCGGTGCCTTGCTATCTCTTGCGGCCGCTCGCGCCGGAGGAAATCCTTTGATCTAAAACGGCCGCAAGGAAATCAGCCGTAAGAAAATCCTATTTGCAATTAAATTGCTCTGGGAACCCTCTCTGCAAGGCTAAAACCGAGCCGCAGCTTACTTGCAGGAAAGAGGTCCCGCTAGCACCAATTAAGCACGAAATATAGCTCAAATAAAGCCATCCTGCACTTTGAGAAGACTATAAAGTGATTTTCGGTGTTAGCAAAATTAGCACAAAATTCCCCTATACTCAAATCCGTAAAATATATATTTTTTAATATACGTCAAATATCCATGTAAAAAGTCCAGAGTGCTTGGAGCACCTCAGACCCGCCTTGAGAGTGGGTTACTTTTAATCCTCATGTCCCCCAATATGATCCCTAGCATTTACAGAACTTTACAGAGCTGTCTTGAATTTATTTTTGACTTTTTAGATTTCTGAGCTTACGGCCGGTTGCAAGATTTACGGCCGGCCGTAAGGGGATAGCAGCCTTACGGCCGGTTTACGGCCGATAATAGAATGAGGCCCTTAGTGCTTAGTAAGTCACATTTTGATGATCATTTATTATGACATTTCTGAGAATTAATAGTTCTGTATGACTGGACCAGTCCTTACATTTGACAATTGCCTATTTCCACTGTTCTATAACTCATTATTAACTGTTGGATGCACTGTTTGGTAAATGGTCATTACTGATTTTAAGCTATAAATTATAAATGTTGTTTTGACACCTCCAACATGGCCTCTATCTGAGGACTGCACATACAATGGGGAGCTTAGTGGTTACTGGGAAAGGTTAAAATGTTGACTTCTCAGACACCAGAAAGCTAACTGGATATAGAACAGGGAAATCACAAACATTTAAAACACAAACTAGTTATATGTTTTGAAAACTATGAAATTAATAGTTCATAAAGTATATAATGTTAATATTACTACTAATAATAATATTAATAAGTCATTTTTGTGTGATTAATAATACTCATTTTGTAAATAAAGGCGTTTCACTTTATTTTTGTGCTTTTCCTTTTTAATTTGATATATATATATATATATAGAGAGAGAGAGAGAGAGGGAGAGAGAGAGAGAGAGTAGCACTGAAATGTTATTTAATTGTCTACAGTTGTAGATATTGTTTCACTACAATGCAATTAGCATAACGTGTCATGTTTTATTTACATCTCTGCTCTCATCTCAAAATACTTCCCCACCCGCCCTCTTCGTTCTGCTAATCACCTTCTTCTTTCTACAACTCTTGTCACCTCCTCTCACTCCCGCCTCCAGGACTTTTCTCGTTCTGCCCCTAGTCTCTGGAACTCCTTGCCACACTCCACCAGATTATTCTCTTGCCTCAAAACATTTAAAACCTCACTTAAAACGCATCTCTTTAAAGAAGCGTATCACCTTCCACCCTAACACACTTATCACCTCTCTCTCCCTCTTTTACCACTCACTATCCCTTAGATTGTAAGTCTGCGAGTTTCTATCCTAAGTACCTAATTTATGTACAGCTCTACGGAATATGTTGGCGCATTATAAGTAAACTATAATAATAATAATTATTATTATTTCCCTGTTTCTAATAGATGTCAGTTATTAAATATGATTGTGTCATAAATGACTTACTGTATCAATTGCCAAATTTGTTATATTCTAAAGGGTAAATAGACAATTGAACAAAAAACAAAACAGAAACTCATATCTATATTTTTATAAAGAAATTATAACCTTCCATTGCATGTGAACTTTCCCATAGTGTAGGTAAAATCAAAACTTCAAGTAAACAAGAGTATTTACTGAGTGTAAATCCTAAGCCATGTATATTCAGCAGTATAGAGAGATAACATTTTCCTTTTGACAGTATGATGGATACAGTCATACTCATGGGTGAAGCTAATGCCTCATATTGAAGCATGTTTAGCTTTGGTAGATAAAATGGTTTTACATTAAAATACCCAGCTTCAAAAAGATGAACTGATGTTTTATAGGACAACAACAGCAATTTACGGAATAATGCACCCACAGCCCTTAAATAACCATGGGTCACCAAAGAATTTCATAACTGTATATACTAAATAGGCCAGAGAAAACCTTATGCGCAACATGGATGTTTTATTCCTTATAATCTACAAAACATGTAACATTTGAAGGAAAACAGGCAACATGTGATGTTACATAGGTATGGTAGGGCAAGTTCAGAGGTAGGATTCTTGTGTGGCCAATAAGGCCCTGACTCGGGGGTGGAGATCAATGGGCTGCAGAGACTCCCTATATTCATATGTCATTCACATTTCCAATATCTCTTCATTTTCCTCTACATCTCTATTTTTCACATTTGGTCTGTTTCTAATTCTTCCTGCAGTCCACCCTATCACCTTTAGCTTATTTCCCCCTCTGTTTTCCATTTTAATCATTATGTTTCTTCTTTTCTCTCCTCTGGTCACATTGTTCATCTGTTTACCTTCTCTCATTCTACATTCCCATTAACCCAACCATATATCTTTACTTTCTATCTGCCTCTCTCTATACTTGCCTTTGTGTACTTTTGTCCCCCTCTTCCTCTTTCTTTACCCCCTCTCGGTCTCTTTTTTGCCATCTAATCTTTTTTACCATTTGCTAGTCTTGCAGTCTCTTGATAAGACGATTCTGCTTGGGATAGCAAAGCAGTTAAATAAAAGAATGGGCAAAGTCATGGTGGAGTAGGTAAACAAGATAAATAACATTGTTTGAAAATATATTTCCTACCAAATGTAAATCATCTGGTTGTTCTCCAGTAAAATATCTAAAATTTTGGATCAACAAAGCTAAAATTAAATTATTGATCATGAGTAACATAGCAAAAAAATCAGGTTATGAGATGGTGGTGAAATGATGCTGATGTTTTGGAGAAGGCTCACGGTATTTACCACTCTCTTGGTCTTGCTAATGTCATTATAATTTCAACCGGCATATCATTTTGAATGCATTGTGGGTATTGGTATGTATTTTGGTATTTAAATCATCCACATCGCAGTCATCACTAAGTTCACCAACTGTGATACCAGAGAACATTTCAAATTCGTCTTATGAACCGAGGCTGACGATTCGCCAATTCTATTCGTGATATTCAAATGATTAACATGTATATGCATTAAATTATAATGGATGTCTAAGATCAGGTATATGTATAATGGATCACATATTTACTTAAAAAAACAGTAGACCTGTAATTTCCTTTATTATGAAATTGTAGTTAATAATGCACTCCATCATCGTTATTTTCTGATTTTTATTTTGGACATATATTTTTCAAAACTTTCATAACTCTGTACCCCTAAAACTATCTTAATTTTTGACAAATATTAATTTTTTTTTTTTAATTAAAGAAACTAAATGGAAGAACATATATCTAAATGATTTAAGAATATGTTTAATTACATTTTAGATAAAGGATATTATGGCTATGATTTTTACCACACAAAAAGTTCACAAACAGAATAATATTTCCTACAAACATAACAATAATAACAAAACAAATTAAAAAGTAAAAACAACAATAATAACAATAATTAAAATCTAAAAAAAAATACTCTTTACTCTGATATGACTTCTTCAAATAAGAACTGACAATATACCTGATTGTGAAAATAAAGGTTGTAAGGTAATATAGTGGAGTTGAATCAAGATTCTCTACTTTAAATCATGGATTTGATTATAAATATTTTATGTTGTGTTATTATTTGTGATTTTTGCATTAGTACCAGTTTATATTTTTGCTTACATCCTGTTGCTTACATTTCTAATATGAAGTTATTTTAAATCATATAAATTCTAATTTTTAAACAATTATAGAGATTTTAAACAAACTTTTTTTTCTCAAATAATATTTTATTTCTAGAAAGAATGAGATTTTTACTATTTCATAACTGGGTATATTTGGGAGCATTAACGAGACTTAACATGTTGAACACTACCTTCTTACATGGTTTGACATATATTTTAATTGGTTCTAATGCACCACATTGTATATCATTAATGTAATATTTGTGCACATTCTTATATGTACCTACATGCGTATGTAATATAAAATAACAATGTTTTGTGGAATATTATGATCCCTTTTAATAGGACAAACTTTTAAAACATATTGAAAATTAACATTTTCCTACTTATAAAAATGTTTGAGCTTTAGTTTTATTTTACCTGATTTAAATCTGATTCCTGATAAAATGATTGACTCACAAACACATACAAATCAATAATTAACAAAATTTATATTTTGTTTGTATCAACTGGTTAAGTTAAAATGATCTAAAATTATATTTAAAAAAAATAGATAATTATGTTGCTGTAAATGAAAAGTTTGTGTCATTGCTAGAGAGTACAATTGTGAGACTAACTCAATATGGTGTTCCCACAAAAATATAAAAGCTGTTTTTTTTCCCACCAAATTTTGAAACAGTTACTTTAAACACTAAACTATATTTACTTTCACCTTGAAAAAATGTGCAAAGCAAAGAGCTGTGGAAGCTTTACTCCATGTTTCCCCACAGTATAGGGCTATATATGCCATCTGCACAAAATCTGCCTTAGGATGCTCTTCTACTATGCTAAGAAACTAAAATAAAGCCAGGAGTGCTCATGATTGCACATCTGTTTTGGCTAATTACTTTTTTCAATTCTATTTTCTAAAGCTGATGTTTGCATCGGTGCTACATCCAGGAAGATCCTGGACACAAACTGAGGAAACAAATATAAGCCCTTTCAAAGCTCGTTTGCATACCAATCCCCAAAATTCTTTGTGTTTTCACTTCTTTGTGGCTTGGATGAACTGAAGTCCCTGGAAGAATCTTATATGCAGACAGTGTTATAGTGACCCTTGGGTAACCAATGTATTCACAACAATCCCATCAAAGATAACTTATTTGCCTAAATCAGGGTATGCCCTATGGTCACTGGCATGCAAGAGCCGTTCAACAAACTCAGCTGAGGCTCATGTTAGAAGGACAAAGAATATGCTACGAACAGCTGGCACACTAGAATAATTTAATGTCGACACTACAAAAATCTTGCGTATTGTATTCTTTTTCATACACCTTACCTTGTTGTAAAAGTGCCATTTTATTAATTGTGGTAAAAATCACTGTCCACTAAATGGTTAAAAAATTAAAAATAAAATACTAGACTTATGAACTTACCTTTGATAACTGTATTTCTCTCCCCCTCTCAAGCAGGATGGGGTAAAAAAACACAGTTTTATCTAGATTCATATGTATGCCCAAATCTTTGTACTTGGGCCATATAAATGGTCAAGGGTTTGTGAACTCTTGGAATGCTTAGCACATATACCACATTTCATAACAGTTGTATCTTTTAAACCTGTGAGTTTATTTTTTCCTATTTTTCGAAATTGTTAAAATATTTTTTTTTATGATTGCTTTAAACAGTTATTCCGATAAGTGTGAAAAGGCCTTTAATAGATATTTAAATACCATCTTTTTTCTATTAAAACAGTTTAACCAATATGTTATTAATTAGAATTAAATTATTTTTTTAGATTTAATTTTAATTTAATTTGATTTTTAGTATTTTTCCTGGATTTTAAGTACCAAGTAAAATGTAAGGCATGTTTGCATAGATTTATTTTTGAATATTGTAATATGGCTCAATGCAAAATATTCAATATATACAACATGCAATGCAATAATTTGCTATAGAACTGTTCCATAAATACAAATAAACCTTTGTAAGGAAAACAATGATTATTTTTTTACATGTTATAATTTATTGATTTTTTTTTTGCCCAAATGTATTTGTGTTTTCTGTAGCTTCTAATATCTGTTCAGTGCATTATGGTTTTCCCACCCAGTTATTCAGTCAAAAGACTTGTTGCTTCATTCATAACATTCTTGGACTGTGTAGTTCTCTGAAGTGTGAGCAAGATAAGCCAGCTAGTTGAATTAGTCCTAATTTCAACAGCTTGTAAGGAAAGTCTGTGATAGATAAAGATGTCACATAACAGGGCACTTACAGGGCAAGACCATCACAAGGTAGTAGACAGGAGGTTAGAAAGTACCAGGTAAATTTGAGTATAGCCTTTAATCTTTACAAAGTGATTACATACTTTTAACACTCATTGAAAAATAAAAATGTAAAAATAAGAATAATTGTAATTTATTATTAACAAATCTGAACAGTTTATCTTGAATGATACTATTATAGGCAGAAATTAGATTTTAAGACACCCCTTTCTTTCTCCTATCTCCTAACATATATCTGTGAGCAGGGGCATAGGAGCCAGAATAATTCTGGGGTTGATACAACACATTGTATACACAGGCCATAAAATAGCGTATTTATACATATATACAAACATAGAAAAATCTGCGGGGGATGTGTCCCCCCTTCCGCCCCCAGTTCCGATTACCTTACTTTAAAAAAGTCAATTGCAATATTATTTATAGATTCAAGTTTACATTTATGCAATGCATGTGATATTTTGTGTGCCCTTTAAGTATTGTGGCAAAATTAAGATATTTCGTTCTGTGCACTAATCATAATGGACCACTAAAGTGTCATATTTTTAGTGTATAGTTTTGAAGAAATTGGCTTGATAATGAGAAAAAAAGTGTTTTAGTTAAGACTAAATAAATACAGCCTTTAATTGTTAACCATGTATTCAAGAGAAATGCATTTTTGCTCCAAATTAGTCTCCATGGGACTCGAATGAACTGAAAATCTTTGTATTTACTGAAAACTGCAACTCACAGTAGAATAACCCACTCATCATGTTCCTGGCCAACAAGCAGTCCAAAATGGAAACTCCCTGGCACAAGCAAAGTAGGCTAAAATTAAGATTATTTTTTTTCTCTTTTGCTTTTACACTTATGACTTGCACCAAAGCTGTGAAGCTTTTCCAAACTCCAATGGTCTTTTAAAGAAAAACTGAAGTATTCATACAATAGTGTTTCATTAATGAATTTAATAAGTGATTAGCAATACAAATTGATATTTGAAGAACAGAATTCCAATAAAACCTACATTTGAACTTTACTGTTTCAAACCAGCTGATAGGCTATCAGGTATGCAGGTGTTGGGGAAGGATGTGTATAAGGGGACTGTCCTGATATGAGTTTTTTTTATCGGAAGTCTTCCCTTTAGTTGCACAGGTCAGAAAAAAAAATAGGACAGCTTTCTGGACACCTAGGGGGTAGATGGAAACAGCTCCAAAAAGTTAAAATTGCAAAAAACGTTCAACTACAGATTTTATTTCCAATCAGTTACTAAATAAACAAATAACACTCTATTGCATGGACACTACGGTAGCCCTTTAAATTGAATATATTACTGTAATAAACCTAGCAATTGCACAGTGATATAAATAACAACTTCAAGCAAAACAATAGTCTGTTTTCGTGGAGTTTGTTGCTTTATCCTAAAATTTGCCCCAAGTTTGTATTGGTGCCGTACAGTTATCCATTATCTGAGTGTTAGACCAACAAAAACAACATCACAATAGCTTTACAGTTCCAGCTGTTCAATGTCCAGCTGTTGAATGGTGCCAATACACTGATAATAATACAGGAAGCTTATAATCTGCTGTTGTTAAATTGCTGCAACGCGGCCCAAGTTATATGGGAGTGACAGAGTAAAATGACATTAAGAGTTTGCACATAGGGCAGTATGTTTGAAGTATAATACAATCAGACGTAAAGCCAAACATGCCACCTCTAAAGCTAAACATGGCCATATCTAATCTCTGTTTTCTGCACACTTGCTTTAATAAGAATATCTTTATATCATTTTATCCAGTTGTCGTGACATTTTGTTTGTAACTGGTTATGATAAGCAGTATGCATGTTATTGATTAGGTAACAGATTATAGTTAGGAAATGGCCATAGTTTGATAAACACTTTCTACTTAATTGTACTTGTTGGTGAAAAATATAATATTTTATTGTCTTTTATACAAATATTCTATGTTTATCTAATTCTTCTTGTCCCCTTTAGTTTAATTTTCATATATATTTGACTATTTAAGCTTCTGGAACCACCCCCTTTCTTCCTGTTAATTTCCATGCATGCTGCCAATCTTCCCATCTGAGGCTTGACAGTACTACATTCTGCTAAGGGCACACTCCATTGGAGGGTATTTACACTCAGTGACTCACGCTTTGTGTTAAAAGCAGGGATTTCACTGGACAGAGTTTTCTTTTTTTAAACTGAAAGTTCAGCTTTGAGGAGGAAAATGGCGATATGTGGATATGGATATGTAAATGCTTGTTTTTATATTCTAGACATGCAATACAGTTTTATTGTTCTTGATTAAAACATAATTATAATTAAACAGGATGAAATATATGAAATGATTATTGAGTTATGGAATAAGGCAAAGAATGCAAAAAAAATGATATATCTACATCTCTGATCAAGCTGCCATTTAACCAAGATTCTTATGAGCTGCCATTGAGTTGGAACCCATGTAAGAGTTGAGCATGTCTTGTCTAAGACTTTTCCGCAGATCCTTGTGATGCTGCAGAGATAGCTCGTCTGGTTTAGGCACAACATGTAATGCTAAACCTAAGTGAATTCCATTTGTCATCTTGAAATAATATGCGTTATCAGAGATTGTCAAAATTTGGTCCACAAACCAGTCCATGGGTTTCATTCAGGTATTCGGAAAAAGGGCATTGTACACAACAATCTGAAAAAAAAATAAGCTAATAATTAATTAATAAAAACATGAATAGGACAGTTCCAACATTTTGTTGTTTCTAAGTATACATCTGTGGTAGAGCTGATGAGTGCTAGACTTTTTTTTAAGCATCTTTATACAATATAGGTACAAGAAGTAAATTCCTTTATTGTTAAAACATTAATGTAATATAAATTATAGGCACAGACGTGTTCATGAAAAAACAGGATTTAGCCAATATCTAATCATGTTTTGGCTTAAAAAATTTCTGACTTGTAAAAAGTAATTGATAATAATAATCTGATCATGAAACCTTAGCTGATACTGAAACAAACAATACTGCTCTGATAAATAAAGAGCAGGTGACACCCAGAAATTGAACTGGATATAGCTAAAGAGACAACCAACGTGGGACCCAATGCATGTGTGACCCTTAATAATACAAATAATTGCTGTGCAAATGAAGATTCTGAGCACCAGAGGGCATGCACAGGCTATCATAGGTCTGACCTATGTTTCAGCCTATTTAACCTATTAAAATAAAAGCTAAATAATAATTTTATAGAATTATCAGACACTGAGAATGGATCAATTCCAAGGGAGAGCTAACTGTATGTAAACACAATTAAAAAGAATAGCTGCAGTTTACTGTATATAAAAATCAGAAGAATAGGAGGATTTTCTCCTGTGGAAATATAATAAATGAATGTACTCTTGATATTCTGTCAAGCTTTATATACTTTGTAAAATGATTGTAATATAACGTTACTCCCAAATCAGTTATTATATTGATTGAAGTAAGAATATATGTTCCTGTCGATAAAAGGAGAAAATCCTCACTTGCTTTGTGTGTAACGTAAATATTTTACCAGATTAATGTCTGAGCAATATTCCACTATTCCTTGCTATGCAAGTTGGGTATAATTGGGGAAACGCATGGCTATTTCACCTATTTTACTATGTCAGAACATGCTAATATGTGATGGAGAAAGCATCAAAGCTGTGAAACTCCTTATTATATTTTGCAGTTCATATAGCATGGCCAGGAGTACCCTGTAAATTGGTGCACTAAAAACTGCAATATGGAGATTCACAGATTTCTGTGCATCCCTTCATATAGTGACATGCTCAGAGACTGGGAGGTCAACATAACGTTATGTATTTTGTCTATTATTGCTTTTATTATGCTGAATCCACTTATACTTTTAAATGGCTGTGATTTTATAATAAAAAAGTGGACAATACATTATAGGAAGTTAGTGATTCATGCATATGTATTCAGTATTAATCCATTCACATAGAATTATCGGGTATATATATAAATAAATAAATATATATATATATATTTATATATGTATGTATATTTATATGTATATAAATATATGTGTGTATATATATATATATATATATATATATATATATGTATATATATATATATATATATATATATATATATATATATATCACATATATAGTTGTGAGCATGCAGGCCGTTGCTCACGCTTGCGGGCTCGCGTAGCGAGACGAGGCCCTCGCAAAGCGAGGGCAGCGTGCGAGGGCCTCAGTTTCTGGCAAGGAGCGCCGAAGGCGCTCCTTGCCAACAACTGCGACCCTCGCAAACTTTATGTCGCAACGCAAACAACACTACACACCAACTACGACCCTCGCAAACTTTACCTCGCAACGCAAACAACATACGAGACACGTTAACACACATTACGACCTCGCAACACTCAGTCGCAACTCGCGAACATTACAAAATTCAAAACACAATAAATACACACAGCACATACATAAAAAGCTTACCTACAGCAGGAGGAAGCATCCAAGACCTCAAAAAAACAACTTACACCTTCATTTCACTCAAAATAAGAGTTTAGACACACACGCAAACAACATACGAGACACGTTACCACACATTACAACCTCGCAAAAATTGGCCGCAACCCGCGAACATAAAAACATTTCAAACACAAGAAATACACACATTACAAACATACATAAAAAGCTTACCTATAGCAAGAGGGACCATCCAGGACCTCAAAAAAACAACTTACACCTTCATTTAAATCAAAGTAAAAGAGTTTAGACACGAAAAAAATCGCTAAGCAAGAGAAAAAATGGCCACCGAACAAAACGAGGCTACAGCACTCTAAACACGCAAAACACCACAAGAAACTCGCAAAATACCACAAAAGACCTACGGATATTCCGCTAAGACGCATACCACACATTACCCGCCATTTTACGCCAATGCGGAAGTACACGTCTATGCTAACGGTTTAGTCTCGCGCACACACACTATTACACTGCACACATTCAGCATGCTTACACAGCAGCTCCACACCACTAATGCTGCAGCAACATCAAAACAGATTGCAGCTCTTCAACACAATGCTTCAAACTAGGTAAAGTATATTCATTTATTAATGTATTACATATTTCATTATTACACACCAAACAGCATTAGCTACCTTACAATTTCATTGCCGTCAATTTTTGACGGGCAATTCTCTAGTATATATATAATGTTAAATTTGCCTACATGTAAAGTCAAAAAGGTTTGTTTGCTATATAATATTATATAATAATATAATCATTCTTGGGCACATCATCCATTTATTCGCTACAAAAATGTAATTGAATAAAAGACACAAAAATGCAAAAGCCATTAAGTACTTTTCTGTACATATCATTGATTGTATTATATATTTATATTGTTAACAATTACTTTTAGATTCATCTATGTCATCACTGGATGTTTTGATTATGATAATGACAAGAAATAAATACATATCACATATAAACAGGATTTAGTAACGGTTTATTAGGTTAACCATTTGAGACAAAGATTATTGAGCTTGTGGCTCTTTGAAGGCAACGGTTCATTTAAGGTCTTCTCTCTTGAGATTAGAAATAAACACCAGACATTGAGCTAAGGTTTATTAGGGGTACTTCAGGCAAGGTAGGTTTTTAATTATCATGATGGCAAACAGAAAAAAAAAGTTTGAAAGATATGGTTCATCCACATGACTAATAAAGAATTTCCTGGTAGCTTGGTTCAAAGTGTTTCACGTTAAGGTAGGTAGATAAGCTTTTATTTAGGTGCCACCCTATGTGAGTATTTCATTAGTGTGACCTCAATATAGAATTGCGTGACTGAGGCCAACCTACAATGAGGACACGTATAATCAGGAAGTTAGCCAATGTAATCCAAACATCATAAATCACTGCTAACAATGCCACAAGTGCTTCTTGAGTTTATGTCTGTATACAGCATTAAATGATAGGAATCTCAATATCAGTGTTGTTGTAGAAATGTATGATATATGAATATATATATAAAGGTATTTGCATAACGCTGGCAAAAAAACCCAAAAGACCTATATACATATAAATATACAATACATATAGTATATATATATATATATATATATATATATATATATATATATATATATATATATATTTAAATATGTATATATATATATATATATATATATATATATATGTATATATATATATATATATATATATATATATATATATTTAGATTTGTCAGTGATATATTATCATATATTATATAATGTATATACAATTGTGCTCAAAAGTTTGCAAACCCCGGCAGCAATTGTGACATTTTGGCATTTATTTTGAAAATATGACTAATCATGCAAAAAAAATATTTTATTGAAGGATAGTGACCATAGGAAGCCATTTATTATTAGATAGTTGTTTGGCTCCTTTTTTAATCATAACAGAAATCACCCAAATAGCCCTGATCCAAAGTTTACATACCCTTGAATGTTTGGCCTTTTTACAGACACACAAGGTAACACACAAAGGTTAAAATGGCAATTAAAGGTTAATTTCCCACAGTTTGTTAGCTTTCTCTCGCACTGTGCAGGCTAGATACTGAGCCATGGGGAGCAGAATAGAACTGTCAAAAGACCTGCGTAACAAGGTAATGGAACTTCATAAAGATGGAAAGGGATATATAAAATTATATCCAAAGCCTTGAAAAAGACCAGTCAGTTCTGTTCAATCACTTATTAAGAAGTCGAAAATTCAGGGTTCTCTTAATACCAAGCCAAGGTCAGGTAGATGAAGAAAGATTTCAGGCACAACTAACAGAAGAATTGTTCGGAATACAAAGACAAACCCACAGGTAACCTAAGGAGAAATACAGGTTGCTCTGGAAAAGTACAGTGTGGTTGTTTCAAGGAGCACAATACAACGATACTTGAAGACAAATTAGCTGCATGGTCGAGTTGCCAGTAAGAAGCCATTACTGCGCCAATGCCACTAAAAAGCCAGGTTACAATGTGCTCGACAACACCTTGACATTCCTCACAGCTTCTGGCACACTGTAATTTGGGGTGACAAGACCAAAATAGAGCTTTATGGTCACAACAATAAGTGCTATGTTTGGGTCAGCAAGGCCTATAGTGAAAAGAATGCCATCCCCGCTGTGAAGCAAGGTTGTGGCTCACTGATTTTTTGGAGGGTTTGAGCTCTAAAGGCACAGGAAATCTTGTGAAAATTGATGACAAGATGAATGCAGCATGTTATCAGAAATTACTGTCAGACAATTTGCATTCTTCTGCACGAAGGCTGCACATGGTACGTTCTTGGACTTTCCACCATGACAATGACCCTAAGCACAAGGCCAAGGAGACCCTCCAGTGGTTACAGCAGAAAAAGGTGAAGGTTGTGGAGTGGCCATCACAGTCTCCTGACCTTAATATCATTGAGCCACTCTGGGGAGATCTCAAACGTGCGGTTCATGCAAGATAACCAAAGACTTTGCATGACCTGGAGGCATTTTCCCAAGGCGAATCGGCACCTGCAAGAATTACTATTACAAAAGACTGCACGCTGTTATTGATCTAAACGGGGCAATACACAGTATTAAGTATTAAGGGTATGCAAACTTTTGAACTGAGTCAGTTCATTTTTTTCTTTGTTGCCATGTTTTGTTTTATGATTGTGCTATTCTGTTATAACCTACAGTTGAATATGAATCCCATAAGAAATAAAAGAAATGTGTTTTGCCTGCTCACTCATGTTTTCTTTAAAAATGTTACATATATTACCAATTTGCCAAGGGTATGCAAAACTTTTGAACACAAGTGTACCTTCATATATATTTATATATCATGCATTTCTAAAGTCACACTAGTATGTATTCATATATTTTCATGCTGTATATTTATGCCAAGTAGGGACATTCTTATATAATTTGATGATATACAAGTATGTTTGATACATCTTTATTTTTAGGAGAGGTACAGCAGTAGTAATACTCAAGTCATAAAGAATCAAGGATAGAATTTGCATCAATTTACAATGCAAGTAATCACTAATATAGTTGTTGTACGTCAAGTTTGTGCGTAATGCTCACAAAGTTGTGGGTTGCGCATGTCCGCAATGGGCGCTGAAATTTGCCAGTTGCTCGCAAGGGAGAGGGAAGGAGAGATAAGGAGGGGAGAAGAGTTAGGGAGGACACAGGAGGGAAGAGAGAGATTGCGTGCTTGGGGGGCAAAGAGACACGGGAGAGGGGGGGAAAGACATAGGGGAGGGAGAGGGGGGAAGAGATACATGGGAGTGAGAGAGGGGGCAAAGAGACACAGGGGAGGAAGAGGGGGAAGAGACACAAAGGAGGGGTGGAAGGAGACACAGGGGAGGTAGAGGGGGCAAAGAGACACAGGTGTGGGAGAGGGTGGGAAAGAGACACAGGGGAGGGAGAGGGAGGAATGAGAAACAGGGGAGGGAGAGGGGGGAACGAGACACAGGGGAGTGAGAGAGGTGGAAAAACACAAGGGAGGGGGAAGACACAGGAGAGGGAGAGAGAGAAAGAGACATGGGAGGGAAGGGGGGAAAGAGACACAATGGATGGGGGAAAGAGACACAGAGGAGGGAGAGAAACATGAAAAATCATATTATGAATTGCCTTCATTTTTTGATGGGCATTTGTCTAGTAGATATATATTGTAACCATACTATTGATGTTCCAATATAAAGAATAACAGTAAATAGTTATCAATTTAAAAAAAAAGGTTCTGTCCTATTATTTTTTCTTGATTTTTGATTTTTTTTTTTTGGGGGGGGGGGAGAGTGATGAGAGCTAAAGCAATGCCGTGGTATAAATAAACATAAGCAATCAGAATATCAGTCACATGCCTGCATGGTCATGATGAAGATATGCTTGTCCATCTCATTTCACAGTATGGGATTGCTCTTGGGGGAGGGTAGTTAATCAGCCATTAATTCTCCTTATCCTTATCTCTGTCCACTCTCTTCACATATCAGATCAGGGAAGTGTGCACATATGTCTAAAGACTATAATCAAGAGTAACTATGTGTCAGTGATTAGAATTAGTGATATCAGAAAGGATAAAATAGTATAAGCAAAAAAGTTGTTAAGTTGGCTCAGGAAGGCCCAAATGGGAACAAATTCAGTTATGCAATTATGGATGTGTGGAAGGCCTGTAAAATTCAGGGCCAAATTCTCTTGATTGATAGTAATAAATAAAGGCTTCCATTTGGAGGAACTGGTGTGAAATTAGTTGTGTTTAATATGCAGGAAGCAAGAGAATTGTTATTATTTGGCTAAGAATATTTTCCCTGTTTCTCAAGGTCTGGGCTGCATACAAACACCTCACTACTCATCAAAGTGAAAATTACTTTCCACATATGTGATAATGTCAAGGCCTACTTGTTGGTCAATTTAGTAAGAAAAGCTTGCCCTGCAATGTTTAGGGATTATAATGGTTTGTGCTTACAGTGTTGCAGTGTTCCCTTAATTTAAGATTATAGTGGCATTCAAGATGTTGTTAGTCAAAAAATTAAAAATAAACCTTCTAGTAACATTCTATTCTTCAAGGACCAGATTGGGCCACATTGCCATATACAATGAGAAAGAAGAAAAGATGAACTCATAATAAAGGCTAACTGCAGATGATAGTAAGCCCTAAGTATTGTAGTAATCTAGTATCTGCACAAATATTTACTCTTTAAGGATTGTGTAAGCCTTCAATCATAGAACATTATCCTGTACTGTCCAGAAGTTTTTGGCCTACACTCTTGTCATTTCCATTAACAGATGGGTAAGGTCCTTAGTAGAGTAAGGATGGGTTTTTGCATGTATAAAAGTAGTTGTAAATTGGAAGTAAATAAAGGGAATGGATTGCAGATAATTCTGTAGCTGTAGATAATGCAAGAATAAAAATAAACGTTAACCAGATATTTGAAATTCAGGTTGTAATTGTGTAAATTATTTAAGGGAGAATGTTGAAGTGTTGTAAAATCTGCATACAATGTGAAGGCCTTGCCGTGACCAAAGTTGAAAGTTACAGTCAGTACGACCTGGGTAAATGTATGCAGCCTTATTAAATTATGATTCGGCAAATTGAATATGGCTCTATATAAGCACAGAGCATATTTATTTTACAGAAGTTTTTAGTTAGTGAAGACTTTGCTTTTGGATAGAAGTTTACTAACGAAAATCTTCTGTAAAAAAATATGCTGTGTGCTTATATAGAGCCCTATTAAATTCGCTGAATCACAATTTAATAAGGCTGATGGTTGCCACAGATTGGAATATGTTTCATAATGAAAGCTATGTGGTGTGTCACTGAATAATATAGTACTGTACATGATGCCAAGATCTAATTCTGTCTCTAAGATTGAGATACTGATTTTGGTTGGTGAAGGAAAGCTGTGAGAGTGTATGGTTGTCACCGAGCTTATTCTATCAACTGAAGTGTGACCTGCCTGTGTTAATAGGGCCATTAAGTAGAGAAAGGCATTTCTCAGATATGAAAAGCACAGTAACTGACTCCTAGAATTGTGTGTCTGTCTCACAAGAGAATCTGGCATATCTATCACTATTTTACAACCATAGAGACACCCTTCATGACAAGGACTGCCATACCGCTTACTTGTATTGGTCTTGATTGAGTACCCCGCCCAACCACTGCTCAGATTCAAGACTTCTTCACAAAGTAAGTGAAATTCCTGAAGAAAGGCTACATCAGTCTTATGCTTGCTGGTTGTGCACCTTATAGAGTAAAGTAGTATGAGAGGGCAATACTCTACCATATCACTGCCATCATGAAAATATGATTTAACATGTATTCATGAACAAAACAACTATATCATATGCTTCCGTGCCTACTGGGAAGAAGCTTGCGCCAAATATTCTATGGAGCCTAAAGGTACCTTGTTTAGGTTCTGAGAGATAATCCCACAGGGAGCCAGGTATAATGAATGGGGCAAGATATTGGGGCCAATGTGTGTGAACCACAGTTGTGCTTGGGTCAGTTCTGGTGAATAGGGGTGCATCTGTTCAGTTATCCAATGGAAGAGGCTAGATGCTGATTCAGTACAATAAGAGTGTTGTTTAGGGTCTCTCTCATGTCTAGTTCCCACCAGATTGTGGATTATAGTGCAGGCTGTGGAGGACGATGTCCTATGTTGCTGCTCAGCATGGGAGCCCAACCAAAAATTGTCAATAAAGTATGTTTTATTCATCAACATTTTGCTTTAGTGCATATCCATATAAAGTTGATTAAGCAATACAAAGTATACCAATATGTTGGTATATAAAATACCAAAGCAAAGGTCCCAGTTATTGCAGGAATGAAAAGTACACATATAAATAAATGTAGTAACAATAAGTCAATTTAAAAACTAAAAAAAACTCAGGGGAAAGGATTTTTCATATAATTCATGTATAAAAAAGTTCATTGTTTTCAGCATAAATTATATGCATAGATCTATCTCCTAATTGCTTCATTCCTTGTGTATAATTAAAGGATGATAAGGAAGAAGCATGCTAGTATGATCAAAAATAAAGTCACAGATACTTTTACATGTTAAAAATGTATAATTATTCACTATTCGTCTTTTTACCAACTGGGCATGCTTTTCTTCCTTAACCGCCACTCCGCTGTGAGAGATAATAAATGAGATAAAGACATTGGGTGAGAGAAATATCGTTTCAGATAATTTATTCTTATAAAAGTCTCTTTCAATCTCAATTGAATAATATATATCCTTTAATTTTTAAAAAGACAGCCTGGACCTATGCTTGTAAATGCATGCTTGCTGCATGGTTACAAGATTTGTATTATTCTGTACAAGAATGGAGTAACATATGAGACTTCCATATCTCTTTAACACGCCTTGTCATCTCATATTGGTCAATCAGGTATGTGCAATGTAACCTGCAGTTTCCCCTCTGGATCAGTTCAGTCTACAGAGAATATATATTCAACAACCTCTCAGTCGGCTGGTGAGTGCAGCATGCAGCTATTTCAATGCACACAGTGATGCAGAGCCTGGATGACCTCATCCACTGCAAAATCACTCCAGGTATTTTAAAGTACCACTGCAGTCATATTGTTAAAATGTATTCTTTTGAAGAAATGCATCTGAAAATAGGCAAAATGCAAAAATGTAAAGAAATACATATACTGTAGGGTTACATTTACTATATTTTATATGCAATTAGGCACTTTTAGATTCAACTGCTCAATTTTTCCAGCAGACACTTTTTCTATCTCCCCTCCAATTAAAACTAAATGGAAGCTCATCAAGGTAAAATGGCATAACCTGAGTAAGTGGCAGACAGCAGCAGCGAGAAAGAAAACAAAATGCAATCCTAAAATAAAGAATAATTGCATAAACACTGCAAAATGTAAAGCTTGTGTTTGTTTATTTATTTATTTAAATATTAATTTATGCTTTTTTTTTTTTGCTTTCTAAAATCATTTCCCCATTATTATGTGTCGTTATTCAAAAAAACACCTTTTAAAAATATTGATCACTGATAACTATATTGTTTTTACTTTGAATTGCATTAAAATGAAAAAATAAATAAATACCAATTTACACATATTATTATATTTAAATGAACATACCAAGACATCAAAGAAACGTGCACATTCCCCAGTGGTTTACAGACACCTGTGATCTCCTGGCTATGCACTTTTTATTAGCTAACATTCTTATCAGGAAAACCTGTCCAAGAAACAAGTTCCACCCATAACTATTGCTTAATGTCTGCTATATTGATTTTATTACTCACGCTTTATAAGTGAGATAGCAATTCTTAAGACTGCAAACATTTGCTTTGTCGTGCTATTGTCCCAGTCTAAGCATAAACCTTTCACTTTTGATATATAAGTATTGATTATTACTTGTGTCATTGTTTTCCAACTGGAGGCATTTTAATGATGATCTACGGGGATGGGCAGCATTTTTTTCCCATTAAATGCAATTTAAGTTTTTTGCATTGATCTTTTTTTTTCTCCTTATCATTTTCTTGGATTAGAGTTAGATTCTGTAATCTTCTCAGTGATGAGCCATGGAATGGGCAGTTGAGCGTTTTAGCAACCTTTACTAATAGAGTCTTATTGTAAAAAGTTTTCTCCACCCACTTCCTTAGTTTACCTCTGGCAGTACTTAGCAAACAAAATATTTATTATTAATTTTCCCCCCTTATTTGTAATGTGCCAACATATTCTGTAGCGTTATACAGGGGTTAAGGGGGTATACAGGGGTTAAGTACATGGTAAAAACAATATTAACACAATGCAAAATGGAGGTCCCTGTCTTGAGCTTAAAATCAAACATACAAAGTGCTTGTTTCCAAATTACTTGCGAGATTGAAAACACACAAACTTAAATCTTAAGTAAAAGGATAATTGAAAATAGAACAGTGCTGTGAATAATACTTTTAATTGAGTAGAATAAATTTGTATAATTACCAATTATGTTAATATAAAATTATCTGCATATTGCCTAAGTTATTACGATTTATATGATTTGTATTATAACAGAAATTGCAAGGATAAATATTTTTACAACTCACCTTCAATTTGAATACAAATCACTGGGCAAACATCTAATATATAATAACAAATATCCATTTCAATAAAATCCTTATTCTCTAAAAATATATATTTTTTTATATTTTTAAGTAAATATTTACAGCCTTATTAAATTGTGATTCAGCCAATTGAACAGGGCTCTATATAAGCACATAGGATATTTTGTTTACAGAAGTTTCTAGTTAGTGAACCTCTACCTAAAAGCAAGGTCTTAACTAACTAAAAAATTCTGTAAAAAAATATGCTCTGTGCTTATATAGAGCCCTATTCAATTGGCCAAATTGCAATTTAATAAGGCTGTAAGTATATATGTGTTTCTAAATAATAGATGAAATAACTGATTTTTTTCAGAAAAATTATCAATGTAACAAATATTTTTTTGTTAGCTTGAGATCAATTAATGACCATGGTGTTTTTATTAATATTACTATGTTTATTACTTTTTTTTAATGCATTTTTACATCTGTATTGTTAATAAATAACTTAATTTTAACTAAATCCTTATTTCACATTTATATGGATTTTTTATTTTGCTAATTATTCTAACCCTTGCCTAACCAAAATAATAGTTATTTTATCTCGGGTGAAAAAATAACCTGATGAAAAAAAAATAATTATAATTTGTAATTTTTTAAGCAATTTTAAAGTCATATGTAATTTGATACGACTGTTACGCACTTTGCTGACCTTATGTACTTACCTTTCAGACTCATGTGAACACCTAAACCTTTCTAATGTGTAATGTCTTCCTTTTTGCAGGTTCAAAGCCCTGTGAAAGGATCTTGTGTTGGACACGTGTTGAAGGGAAATGTCACACGTAGATTTGGGGAATGCATTTCAATAGATGAGCTTGATTACAATCATAAGGAAAAGCTTAAGTGCAATGAACCCCATAACAACTCTCAGTATTTATTATGTGTAATCGATTGCAGGTGCTTACAATGATACATCAGGTGCTTGAAAAATATTTAAAAGCTGTATAATTTAGGTCAAATTATGTAAATTAAATTAAATATTATACACATTTCCCTTTAATGTGTCCTCACATATAGCAGTCTTAAAAAAATGTTGTTGCATTTTAAATAAAGATTAATTACAAAAATGATACTGCTACTTCTACTACAAATAAATACTATTACTACTAAAAATAATATTATTATTAATAATATAGTTTTGTTTATTAATATTCTCAATAAATATTTGCAGTAGTAGAGAAATAATGCGGCAAAATGATAACATTTTATGTGTTTAATGCTTTTAGCTAAAATAATGATTTTGTTTTCTGTACCATGTTAAGCAATAAAATGATGATTACATTAGAAATGACTTTCTGGTTATTACCACAATAAAACATATTGTTTAGTGGAATTTTGTCTTCTAAGATTCCCTTGATAATCTTTATAAGAAAATGTACAATATTGACATATCCATTTAGGTTTCTGGGTAAACAGTTAATAAATAAGTAAACTGTTAAGTGGATGAGCATTATCATAGTGAATTAATGTCAGTTATGTGTTTGAGAGATAGATGCCAGGTGATGAAGGTTTTATGTGAGCAGAAATATAATAGTAATTATTTAAAACCAGCATAGTCTAAAATGCTTGCAATAATTAAAATTTTATATTTATCGTGGTTTGCATTACTATTGTATTTGGCATTGTCTTACTCTTATAATCTTTTCCAGGAAAAGCCATGAATATATTTGATTATTTTTTTCAACTTGGTTTGTAATTGTGCGCTTAAGACATTGTTCCAAGTGAAAACAATAGAGATGATCTCATCGCAATTAAAATGATACTATATATTATTTAATAAGTTATAGATAGCTATGGAAATTACAGGAAAAATAATAATACAAATGTAATATACTGAAATAATATTATTACAAATGTTACACCACGTGTAGTGGTTGCTTCACAGAAGATGAACCCACAGAGTATAGACCAACCCACAAACCAATAGGCAGTTTGGAAGTTGTCAAAAAGTGTAAGCTTTGTGCCAAGCAGAAATCAGAGTGGTAGAGGGCACAGGTAAAACATTGAGGCAAGAATCAATCAAAATAGTTGGGGTCATGAGCAAACATTTGGGGCAGGTGGTAAGCAATAAAACAGCTGAGGTCACAAGTCAGGGTGAAAACAGTCAAAAATATACAAAATAATATGAACAGGAGAATCCCTCAAATCCCCCTTTGGATTAATAAAGTTGCCATAATGTAGGTGTCAGCTTGATCATGTAACCAATGTAACCAATCTCTTTTTTTTTCTCTGTATAATTATTTTTATTTTCAACAATTCATATACAAAAGAAAAAAAAACAAATAATACAAAATACACCACAAATACATATGTTACCATAAATTACAAGACCACATATATTCATCCGTTGGAACCTTATCTTATTCAGTTTATTATCTGTCACGGAAGTGAGAAGGGAGAAGAGCGAACAGCATTCCAGATACTAACTATGGGAAGGGAAAAGGAGAAAAAAAAAGAAAACACTTTCCCTCCAGAAGAAATTAAGCCGCTTGGTTTAAATTGATCGAATTTTTACAATATAGGTCCCATATATAATTTAGAGACCACTTTTTTTTATTTATCATGATCCTTAAGTTGGTATTTTTCATTAGCTCTCTATTATCACTTATTGTTTTTTAAATTTCACTCCATGTTGGGATTTCTAAATGGTTCCAGTATTTTATCAAGAGTGATTTTATCACATGCAGAATGTGTGAAATCAGATGCTTCTCCTGAGGGACTAACTGGTCCAATCCTTGATGAAATAGTACTAGCTGAACATGGGATTTCTTTACTCAACAACAGAGATAGATGTTTACAACATATCTTCCGCATTATGTTTACCTTATCACATTCTCACCACGCATGAATGGATGTGCCATTTAGTCCACACCCCTTCCAACATAGAGTGGAGTAATCTATTTTACGTTTACTCGATGATGCAGGTACCCAGTACCATCTATGTGTCATTTTAAAGAATAATTCCCGATATTCAACCTTTATAGATGAATCTTTTATTAACCAAAAGGTTTAGACCAGGAGTTATCATCTAATGTAAAATGTGCTTCCTGTTACCATGTTTGTATGCTCTTTGATTTAAAGAACTTGAAGCAAAGTTTTCCTTATTTTTGAAAGTATATGAATGTCAGTTCCTTTCATCATGAGTTCTTCTAATTCAAAGTTTTTATCCATATTCCTAATATTGTATCCCTGTTTTTTAATAATTTCTACCAGTGATGCATATGCTAATCAAGAGATATTTATCTCGCCATATTTACTTTGCATCACTGGTAGAGTTAAAAAAAGATCCGCCTTCAAATAATTTGGCAATTCTATAGATCTTTAATTTTGTAAGATTTATCAACCCAGGTTTACTCCTATTTTCCTTAAAACTAAGTTGGAAATTAACCGTGGGAGCTAAAGATGGCATATGGATCCAATTCCTAGTCTATTTTTAAACCAAAATGTAATCAACGAGATTAGACCTTTTGAGAGATTTTTCATTGATTTTAAATCTAGCTTTGATAGCCATAATATATCATGTATGGCAATATCTCCCAATATCTGAGTCTCTATATCTCTCCAGACCTATTTTGATTTATAAAATTCCATCCACATATATGGGAAAAAGCAATCGAATCGTGTAGATCTTTAATCATAAATGATTTGCTTGCTATGTTCTTTTTTATTCAGGCTCTTTTATTATTATATATAAACTAGCGACTTGCTCGTCAAAAATGGCGGGGCAATAAAATTGTCTTTGCCACAGACATACATTTTTTTGGTTGTCTGAGATCATTCAGCACTCATTGCGAGCCTCGTGCTGAGCCCCTTTGGCGCTCATTGTGTGGCACGCAATGAGCTCCTTCTGCGTTTTTTTAAATTTGTTTTGTGTATATGTATTTTTGTATGCTAATTAAATAATTAATGCATTAATAAATGAATATACTTTACCTATTTGTAAGTAATATATGCAGGAAGCATTGTGCTAATGAACTAACAATCTGTTTTGATGTTCCTGCAGCATACAATGTAGGTTTGCACTGTTGTGGAGCTGAGGTGTAAGTGTCAGCAATGTGTGCAGTGTGTATTGTAAATAGGCTGCGTGCGCGAGGGGAAGGCGTTAATGTAGCTGTGTACTTCCGCATTCTGTAAGTTAGTGTTGTAAAATTTCAGCAAATGTGTATGTGGTACGCGGGTGTGGATGATTTAGCGTCCTTGCTAAAAGTGTTTCTTGTCCCTCATACGGCTTTTTGGCAAAGCCATACGTGTTTGGTGGTGTTTTGCGGATTTAGGGTCATGTAGCTTAAATTGAGGTGTAACTTCACTTGCAGAGGTCATGGGTGCCCCCTTGCTGTGGGTAAGGTTTTTATGTCATTTTTGTGTGTATTTATTGTTTTTTTGTTTTTTTTAAAATAGTTTTTATTGAAAGGTATACACAATGTTCCAACACAATAGAGCAATAGCTAGAACTAACATTCCAGATTTTCAATAACATAAATGCCATGTATTCAGTACATCAGTATACCCCTTCCATTTTATATTTTTTATTATTATGAACCCACAACAATAACTTTAAAACAAAAAACAACAATAAAACAAAACAAACAAAAACCATTAGAAATAAATAAATAAATAAATAAATAACAAAAGAGCAAGGAAGAGAGAGAAGGTATAAAGATTTAACTGTATACTCATAAACATTTGATTCTTTATTAAAGCTATACCTCCAAACTTAGCAACTCTTTAAATGAGGGTTAGCTACTTTTCAGTAATGTCCAACCTAGCTTTCAAATTAAATTGCATAGGGAGTCTTCTATTTTTATAGATTAACATCTAGTAGTAATACAGATCCTTATATTTACTACCAGGCCAGAAAATGATTACCTCTTGTCCAATAGCCCTCATGGACCAGAGTTTCCAGGACCTCCTCCTGAGCCTCCTCCGCCCCAAATCCTCCTCCTACTAGATTATGATAGAATTGCAACCTCAATCAAGTCAGTGGTGTGCTAAGCGGCGATTCTAACCATGGATTCCAAATCTTATAAAATTGTGGCATTGTGTCTAAAATAGCACACGTTCATCTCTCATTTATTAATATATAATTCATTCTCCTAATATTTTCCTGGAACTTTAAAGTTCCAGATTTCCACTGGCAGGCAATATGCACTTTAACAGCAGCTGCCATTATCTGAAACAACTTGTTTTGGTTCGATGATAAACTTAGAAACTCAATCCCGAACAAACAGGATTCCTTGGTCGCCAAGACAGTTGTTTCAAACAATGATGTAGAAAGTGTTAAGTCTTCCCACAGCTTATGCACCATCGGACATAGCCACCAAGTGTGAATATGGTCCCCTATCTGGTGACAGCCCCTAAAACAGCTATTGCTTACTCTGGGGTCAAACTTTTGAAGTTTATCAGGGGTACAATATATCCTCTGAAGGACTTTGATAGATGTTTCTAGATGTGTATAATTAAAGGTTCCCTTGCTTAAGTTCAAGAACGATTTTTCCCATTTCATTCCCATTCCTCCCCAAGCTCTCTCTCCCACCTACAAATGAATGTTGGTTTCTCAGTATTTTTGGCTTTTGAAAATATATCATATACAGTAAATAGCCTACTATTCCTCTAGTGAGTGGGAGGGTTTTACATGTTACAGAGAACCAAGAAGATTTCGGAGGCCCAAATCTTTTAAGCAATTTACTGGCCCAGCTTCTTATCTTCAAATAGTTATAAAACTCCTTAGAAGGGAGGGTATATTTCTCATAGAACTGATCAAAAGTCATCAGGCGACCTTCCGTGTACCAAGAGCCTGACCTGTCCTAGAGGTCCACCAGTATTTTGATGTTCCACTCAAATTTGCCAAAATTTCAGGGAAGGAGAGAAACGACACCAGGGGAGATGTACCTACATCTAACCTATTCTTGGACCTAGCCCACCTCCAAGAGGTTATAGTTAAATTTATTATAGGATTCTGGTGAGACTTAATCGGGCTCAGCCCCTCAGGTACCCATATTAGTGTCTCCCAGCTATGACGGAGCATTTGTTGGTGTTCCAAGAACACCCAACCTGGATGATGTTTGGCGGAGTGTGCTAGGGGCAGCTGAGCTAGTCGCGCAGCCTTAAAATAGTACCGTAGGTTGGGGCATGATAGCCCCCCTCCTTCTTATGCCTGAACATTATTTTTCTAGAAATACGAGGGTTTTTTATTTTTTCAGATGAATCGAAAAATACTAGATTGAAACCGGTCTAGCTCTTTCAGGAAAATCGGTATAGGGAGCATTCTAAAAAGATATAGGATCTTAGGTGATATGTTCATTTTGATTGCTGCTATACAGCCTGTCCACGAAAGTGGGTAATTCCTCCATTTCAGCAAATCGTCATTAAATTTTGGTAGGGGATAATTCGCCCTGTACAAATCCGATAACTTGGGTGTGATGTTAACCCCTAAATATTTCATATGTCAGGCAGGCCATGAAAAGGCATATATAGATTTCAGAAATTCTATGTCGCTCTGCAGCATGCCCAAGCTTAGGGCCTCTGATTTCTCTAGATTCAGCTTAAGTCCCGGCACTTTTCTAAATTTATCTAAAACCGACATGTGTTGGTATAGACGTCCTAGGGTTAGTCAGAGTGCATAAGATATCATCATCAAAAAAAGAGCACTTGTAATGGTGCAATCCTACTTGTAACACCTAAATCTCTTTATCCGATCTGATTACTTGTGCCAGCGGCCCTACGGCAAGTGCAAATAATAGGGACGAGAGTGGGCATCCCTGTCTTGTATCTCTTTGGAATCGAATCTGGGCTCTACGTTCGCTAGCGGGGACTCATAGTATGTTCTAAGTAGAGTAACAAAACGACCCTTAAAACCGAACTTGTCAAGCACTTTAAATAGGTATGGCCATTCAACCGTGTCGAAGGCTTTCTCGATGTCTAGGGTCAGTAAACACATCAGGGATTTCGCTTTGTGAGCCAAGTATTGGATATTCAGGGTACGTCTGACATTGTCCCCCGCATGCCTGTACGGTACAAAACCTGCCTGGTCCTTATGAATAATCTGCCATAATTGTAGCTAACAACTTGACGTCCCCATTCAATAGGGATATGGGCCGATAGTTCTTTACTTCAAGATTACCGCTACCTTCTTTAGGAAATACCACCAGATCTGCTTGATTTAATTCTGGGGGCATACTTTCCCCTTTCAAAATTGCGTTGAAAAGGGACAAGAGATGGGGAGTAAGTAAGGTTTCAAATTTCTTATAGTATAAATTTGTGAAACCATCCGGCCCTGGGGATTTCCCTATTTTGAGACTCTGGATGGCTGCTTTCACTTCTTCCGCCGAAATGTCTAGATTCAGATTAGCTAGTTGCTGCTCCGTTATCGAGGGAAGATCTATAGATCTTAAAAAGGAGTTAAGATCCAGTCCTTCAGTCCGCATTCAAGATGAGTAAATCTGCTGGTAGAAGGACTGAAACTCTTTTTGTATGTCCCTCGGGCTACAGGAGATTTTACCGTCAGATTTTCTAATCTGGGTGACCCTAGATTGAATTTCTTTAGATTTTGGTCTCCTGGCTAGCATCCTGACTGGTTTGTTCGCTTTCCAATAATATAAATGTCTTGTGTTCCTCATAGCCGTATAATAAGATAGTACCCCATCCAGCTCTAACCAGACTTTAGCAATTTGATTACGTAGTTTAGAATTTGGGTGCTGCTGATTAAGTTTTTCCAGGTTGCTAGGGTGGCTGTTAGCTCCGCCTCCTTTTGCTTAAGGGACTTTCGATGCAAAGAGGTGAGTTCAATACAGAAGCCCCGTATAAAAGCCTTTTGGGTTACCAAGAGCCAACCTGCCCCCGTCCCAGGAGAGTTATTCCATTCAAAATACGATTTAATATCCTCTGGCAGCTCTGCTATGCTCCAAAATGGGGATTAGCTAGGACCTAGAGTTATTTAACAGCTACTATAGCATGGTCAGACTAGGGGCAGGGGGCAATGTCAGATTCTCGGACGCTATCAAAAAGAAGGGAGTCCACTAGAAACGTATCAATCCTTGAATAGGTGGCATGCGCGGGCGAGTAATAGGTGTATTCCCTAGAGTCTGGATGAAGGCCCCTCCAAGCATCCACTACACTCATTTTTGTCAGTAACTTATTGATTTGAACCATTTTATTGGGAAATTTAGTTTCCTGTGTGCCCCCCGATCTATCGATTGTCGAGTCCACAGTCAAATTAAAATACCCCCCAATCACCAGCCTACCTAATTCTAAAGGTTCTAGATCTTTCAATTGCTTGATCAGGGTTTTGTGGGGCGAGGTTGTGGGGGAGTAAAGGGAGATTAATGAGATTTTGTGACCCAAGACTACTCCTGATACAAAACATAATGCCCCTCCTTATCTATAATACTGCGTTCTAGCTTGTTTTTTAATGTTTTCTGCTGCGCGGGGTTCGTCCGCTAGTCGTATTTTTGCAATTTCCGCTTCTGTGCGTGTTTGTAACCGCTTGTGAGGCACCGTAGAGCCTCCACCTCCGCAAATGTGGGTCCGCATTTGTGGCCTGCAATGAGCCTTTGGCTCATTGCAGCCGATGTGGGAGCCTCCACCTCCTCAAATGCGGCCCCTCGCTTCGCGAGGGTCCGCATTTGCCGCCTGCAATGAGCCTTTGGCAGCCGACGTTGGAGCCTCCACCTTCTGAAAATGCGGCCCCTCGCTTCGCAATGGTCCGCATTTGCGGCCGGAACTGCGGCACTCGACTTTGCGAGGGATGCAGTTCTTGCGAGCTCGCTTTGCGAGCTCGCAAAGCGTGATGACGTTTCATAGTTTGACAACTATTATATGTGATTTATCAATTACTTGTTGAATTGAGTTGATTATTGTTAAAGGTAGAATCTCAGGTATACTTCTTAATATGTAGAGTAATGCTCTTTTTTAGTGAGGGAACTAACATCAGTTAAACGTAGTGCAAGGTCTTTTATTTTCATTATTTTTAATGTTTATAGTTTATGTTTTGTAAAACTGACCTAAGATTTTAAGTAAACATGGAATTCATATGGAAGCCCCCTGTGTATTGTGTATTACTTGAAAAGTGTCAGAACATGGCCAAGAATAGAGATGAGGATGGCAGTTTGTCACACTGGCGTTAGAGGTACAGTACATGGTCTTGGTTTGAAAGACAGCCCACATTTCAACATGGAGGGGGCAGTAAATTATTTTCACTACAGCAGCTCAGCAAGAAATGAATAAGCAGCAGGAGGAATTGAACAAAGTACAGGCTACCGAATTTGCTCACTACCAGGGAGAAGAACAGGCCTATATGAGATAGGCCACTGCAAACCAGAGAGAGGACAGAGCCTGTTTGAAGAGACAAGAGGAAGCATGAATCCTAATCTCTTCCTAAGAAAAATGACCAGTAATGATGATGCAGAAACATACCTCTTGAACTTGAGAGAATTGCCATTAAGTAAGCTTGGCCTCACAAGCACTGGTCCACAGTCCTTGGCCCTTACTTATAAGAAAAGGCAACATATTATGATGATCTGAAATCAGAAATCATTAACAGGGGTAACGAGAAGTAACGGAATACAGATATTGGAAGTTTCTACACGGGAAGAACATGTATTGTTATATCAAAGAAAAGCTATTAGACATACAGTGAGTATAAAAAAGTCTACACAGCCTTGTTAAAATGTCAGGTTTCTGTGCTGTAAAAAAATGAGACAAAGATAAATCATTTCAGAACTTTTTCCACCTTTAATGTGACCTATAAGCTGTACAACTCAACTGAAAAACAAACTGAAATCTTTTAGGTGGAGGGAATAAAAATAAAAAATAAAATAATGTGGTTGCATAAGTCTGCACACCATCTTATTACTGGGGATGCAGTTGTGTTCAGAATTAAGCAATCACATTCCAAATCATGTTCAAAAGGAGTCAGCATACACCTGCCATCATTTAAAGTGCCTCTGATTAACCCCAAATAAAATTCAGCTGCTCTAGTTGGTCCTGAAATGTTCTTAGTCGCATCCCACAGCAAAAGCCATGGTCCACAGAGAGCTTCCAAAGCATCATTGTTAAAAGGTATCAGTCAGGAGAAGGGTACAGAAGAATTTCCAAGGCATTAGATATACCATGGAACACAGTAGAGAAAATATGGCACAACAATGAACTTACCAAGAACTGGAGCTCCCTCCAAAATTTATGAAAAGACGAGAAGAAAACTGGTCTGGGAGGCTACCAAGAGGCCTACAGCGACATTACAGGAGCTGCAGGAATATCTGGCAAGTACTGGCTGTGTGGTACATGTGACAACAATCTACCGTATTCTTCATATGTCTGGGCTATGGGGTAGAGTGGCAAGGCCAAAGCCTTTCCTTACGAAGAAAAACATCCAAGCCAGGCTACATTTTGCAAAAACACATCTGAAGTCTCCCAAAATAATGTGGGAAAAGGTGTTATGGTCTGATGAAACCAAGGTTGAACTTTTTGGCCATAATTCCAAAAGATATGTTTGGCGCAAAAACAACACTGCACATCACCGAAATAACACCATACCCACAGTGAAGCATGGTGGTGGCAGCATCATGCTTTGGGGCTGTTTTTCTTCAGCTGGAACTGGGGCCTTAGTTAAGATAGAGGGAATTATGAACAGTTCCAAATACCAGTCAATATTGGCACAAAACCTTCAGGCTTCTGCTAGAAACCTGAACAGGAAGAGGAACTTCATCTTTCAGCATGACAACGACCCAAAGCATACATCCAAATCAACAAAGGAATGGCTTCACCAGAAGAAGATTACAGTTTTTGAATGGCCCAGCCACAGCCCAGACCTGAATCCGATTGAAAATCTGTGGGGTGATCTGAAGAGGGCTGTGCACAGGAGATGCCCTCGCAATCTGACAGATTTGGAGTGTTTTTGCAAAGAAGAGTCAAAATGTGCCATGCTGATAGACTCATACCCAAAAAGACTGAGTGCTGTAATAAAATCAAAAGGTGCTTCAACAAAGTATTAGTTTAAGGGTGTGCATACTTATGCAACCATATTATTTTATTTTTTCTTCCCTCTACCTAAAAGATTTCAGTTTGTTTTTCAATTGAGTTGTACAGTTTATAGGTCACATTAAAGGTGGAAAAAGTTCTGAAATTATTTATCTTTGTCTCATTTCTTTACAGCACAGAAACCTGACATTTTAACAGGGGTGTGTAGACTTTTTATATCCACTGTAAACAATCTTCCATATTCAAGACGGCGACCTTCCTGTCTTCTGGAAAAATTTGACTGTGGTGGTGTATGGGATCCCGAGAAGTGACATCCTTATCTGCCGAAATTGAAAATGTAGTTTCTCTGTTGTGGGATCAAGATAGGAACCTGATGCAGATGTAAATTAGGAGTTAGTGATGGAAAAGAAAGCTCAGGAAGCCAACAAGCTCAGCACTGAGAATGGGAAAAAGATGTCTGGAGCATCTAAAGAGAATACTGGAGTGCCTAATGAGACTGCTGAGACAGCAAAAGAGACTACTGAGATAGCAAAAGAAACTGCTGAGACGGCAAAAGAGACTGCTGAGACAGCAACAGAGACAGCTGGAACAGCTAAAGCACCTTTACCTTTGCCCCTGGAGCAAGATGATGATGATATAAAAGGGACTGATGTTGTGAGCAGTAGTCAAAGAGAAAAGAAACCAGCCTCAGTATCAAGGATGTTGATGAAGACACTGGGGAAGCTTTGAACCCGAAAGTTATCCCGAAACCTTATGGGTAAGAGCAATGAAGAGGTCTCCATAAGAATCCCTGGCAAACCCAGACACCTGTCCCTGGTGAATACTCCTGAGGTGGAGGATATTACTAGAGAAAGAAAATGCCTGACCAAGATTTCTGACCCAGAGAGAGGGGAGATCAAACAGATTATTGTAGCCAGTATTCCATCAAAGGAAGAATGTCCTGATTTTTATGAAGAAACTGGAATCCTTCCTAAAGTGAATGATGAGAAAGATGGAGATTGAGATGATGGAAAAGAAGCCACTGTCCCTGAGAGGACATACTGTATGAAGCAGAGCATGGATATGGGTCCCATTTGAACTGTGAAATATTCCAACAGCACTCTGTCTCTGGCGGCCAAAATACAGAGTGCCCTGGACAAGGAGAGGCAAGAGGGGAAACAAGTACAGAAAAAAGTATAGATGCACTGTATCCCAATGGGACCAGAAAAGCCTGATAAGGAAAACAGGCACATTGCTACTAATTTGAGGGGTGTCAAAATGATGCCTAATTACATTCCTGAATCGAGACGGAAGTGTGCGTTTGGGGACGACAGAGTACCGTACAGGAAGAAGACACAGATGTTGTCACGGACCCGTTTTCCCCAGCCTGAGTGTTGGTCCATATAGCCAATCAAAGCACAGACTTTTTGGCACCACCACTGGATTATCTGCATGGCACCTCTATTGTATTTGTAAACCTGCTTTATTCCATTGTTTGCCAGATTAAGCTAATCCAATCAGGAAGAGAGCAGGTCAGACATCAAACTGCCAGGTTAAGTTAATCACGTCTGATATGAGCTAGAGACGGCAGGATGTGTATTGGAGTTAATCCTATTGATCTCAGGATGTGTGGTCATCTCCTGTAATTGTCTTCCATCCCCCTTCCATTGTTCTGCTGTGTACACCCCCTCTGCTATAAATACTGCTGTGATTTAAAAAAATAAATCAGTTCATTTGCAGATACATAGAAATTGTGTATCTCTGATTCTGTTCCTGGTGGCTGCGATACTGAACCTATCTCCACCCTACAAGTAACCTGTCCTGGTCACTACCACAGGAAGGTTACTGGAATTCCTGGAAACGCTGATTCCTGATAGAGAGGCTATGACTGATACAGAAGCCAGATATCAGGGTGCTTGTGCAGAGATTTCATGGAACCCAACGATCCTTGTAGGCAGTTAACCTGTAGTCTATAGCAGGTGGCCCTGGGCTTGTATAGGCCCTAATCTTGGATCATCACAGATATCTATCCAAGAGCAAAGGAAAGTCATCCCAAGCATAAGCTGAAAGAGCCAGCTGATCATGAGCCACAGCACAATGGTAAACAGGAGAAGCAAGATCTCCTCACTAATCGTTTATCTCAGAGAAGCAAAGATCACCAATTCTACCTCTCAGCTATGAGAGATAGAAGAATCCCTGAACCAGAGGGAAGCAACTATGATAGAGAAGAAGCTGTTATTACATACTCCACAAGCACAGAAGATGGCTGATCGGTCTGATTTAGAGACACAGTTGGCTCAGAGTGATGCATGTCCATAAGAGATTGACACTGATCTCCAGGACCTGTATACACAAGATGCTGCTTTGAATGCAGAACATTGTCTATAGGAAGCTCATATGCAAAGCATAGAGCAGCAGATTGTACAGGAGAGACAGAAGGAGGAAGAAAGAATGGCAGAACTGCCAGAGGAGACATTGTGGCTGAAGGAAGCAAAGAAAAATGAAAAGTTGGATGCCTTGGAGGCAAAGCAAGTAGAAAAACAGGAAATAGATACTGTAAAAAGAAACATTTAAAAAAAGAAAAATGGGTGAAAACTGAGAATGCTAAAATAAGAAGTTTGTTACAGAAACCCAAAACTCAAAAGTCTGCTGAGATGGGTGCTATCCTATGTGTAAAGTTTAAGCCTGAAACCACTGGAGACATTCCAACAAAACCAAAATTCTGAGAGATTGTTCCTAGTAAAGATAAAGAGTCAAAAACCCGACAGGATTGGAAACAGTGTTACTGAGTATGCCTGCTGTGGACAATGAGACAGATGAGGCTTGTGGAGCCTATGAAGGATATTGTACCAGAAGAGAAGCAGGTTGGTCATATGAAGCTGATACAGTTTTGTGACAGTTATCAGTCAACCTTAAATAGGAAGAGCCAGGTCATCTGTCCTTGCAAGCCAAAGGCTTAGGACAGTTTGCAGGACTATGAATTAAATTGCGATGAAAAGTGGGAAGAGGAACAGCCTGATAATTTGCTATCTCATAGTGAAGGTGATGGTGATGAAGATAATAAAAAATATTTTGTTGATGATGAATCTAAAGAGAGATAGTTGGAGCCTCTGCAGAAAGGGCTGAAGAAGGGAGCCCGACAAGCTCAAAGTGTCACAGAGTTTGACCAAGTGAATGTTACACAGACTGGTAACAGAAAGTCAGCTGCTATCTGAGCAAGCCACTAAGCCCCATCTGGGTGTGTTGAAGGAGCAACTGAGTGCTGTGGAAGTGTTGACGATCGAGCAAGAAACCAAATTTCATAAGATTGAAAGTTCCCTCAGCAATGTGAAGAAGGAGCTGGCAGAGAATAAAAGCAGAGGTGTTGAAGTAAAAGTCAAGGCACAGAAGCTTCACTAGTGAATCAGGAGGCCATGATCACTAGTGTTACAGAAGAAACCTTCTGATCAGAATACTCTAGCCCAAAGCTTCACAGACAGTCTCACAGAGATGAGTGCCCAGAAATCCCCCAAAATGGTCAAGAAGCAGAATCTACAAGAGGCCAGTTACTGCAGAATGCCTTAATGCAGGCGGCACAGAGGAAGAAATATGTCCACGATAAAGGAGGGGACTGGAGAGGTGAGCTTTTACTCAGTGTGCAGAGGTTTCTGACAAGTGAATGGCAATATCTACACCAGGAACTACAGCCACGTCTCTGCCGTGATGGTTTTGCAGACCAGAACTACCTTCTGAAAGCAATGGTAATGGTAGTGAAAAAGCTGGTAGAAGCTTCAACAGCTACAGGTGAACATTTACGGTTTCTTGGCTTAGGTCGCTCAACCCCATGCTGTTGAGCTGAGGAGAGGGATGTGTGACAAAGTTCCCCCTAAAGGTCAGAGCAAAACACAAAGTTTTGTAGATTTCTCCCCGGGAAAAACAGAGTGAATTCCGAGAGCAGTAATTAAGAGAAAAACTCCTGTTCACAGGATTAAAGTAGACACACAGAAAAATTGGTGTGACTTCCAGTTATGCCTGGCTGGCCTAACAGAGTGAATTACAGCCAGCAGTGAAGATTGCCATTTTGGATTACAATCTGTGTGACTGAAAGAAATACAGAATTGAGAATCTGGTCCTGACCTTGGAGTAGCAAAGGGGCATAGTACTGAAGAAGCAGGATTTGCAGCTTGCAAGGGCAAGTTGGATTGGAGAGTAAAGGTGTTTTTAGATTGTTGCAAGCTGAGAAAGCGATCCTGAAGAAAGTTTTGCAAAAGCAACAGACAGAGAAAGTTACCTGAGTGGATCTGAAAAGACACAGAGATAGCTTTTGTGAGCAGAAGATTTGCAAGCCTTTGGGAGCAGAGGAATTGCAGACTTAATATCCTAGAAGAACGGCAAGCAATACAGACACATAGAAAATGTGGGCTGCCAGTTTGGAGCTGCTGGAACTGCCAAGTAGCTACAGGAGACAAAGAGACAGGGCGATCTGCAGCACTTTGTGAAAACTGGATGTATGAAGAAATACAGGCCAGTGACTTTGTATATTACTTGGACTGTCTATTCTATGTTTTTAGCTCCATTCAGCAGAATCAGTTACAGGTAATGCTCAGACAGAGCTAGGCCTTTTATTTTTATTATTTTCTTTTGAGTTTATGCTTTGTAAAACTGACATAAGTAAGCATGGAAATTATTTATATATATATATATAAATAGGATAATTAATCATGGAAAAGTACATAAAGTCCCTTTTCTATTAGAAATAAAAAATATTTTGATGCATCTGGTTGACCCTGGAAGATTTTAGGGAGGAGGGCATTTGCATTTCTGGAGAGCAATGCTTCTATCTATTGATACAAGCAGCTTGCTTCTAGGCAAATACTGGAAAAAGGTTGTGGTGTGAATTTAAATTTGATCCAATATGTATGTATCCACATATATAAAAATGTATACATATCTATCTTTATAGCTATATATCTATCTACACATATATACACACACTTACCTCCATTTGCTGCTCTGGGTGATGTTCCACTAACTTCCTAGAGTTAGGTGCCGATAAGGCCAGGAGTCGCGACAGACCAAGGGGTGGGGGCCGAGTGTGCTGCGTGGCAGGGTGGGGTGCCCCTACACTACAGAAAAACAATTTACATAAAAAAAAACACTGGGCCCCTCCTAGAGCAGAGCCCAGGTGCATTGCAGGACCCTGGTGCATTGCACCGCCTATAATATTGGTAGCTCCGCCCCTGCTAGGCAGCCTTTATTATTTAGCACAAAAAAATTAGGACAATCACAATCCTGGTATTATGACCCCTTGAAATTTTATCACGCCATCCTAATAATTATACAAGATGATACACTGATAAAGTTGAGTTGTACAAACCACTTAGAAGTGTAAAACTTACCATTTATAAATAAAGTTTCTTACAATTCTAATTTTATATAAAATGTTTTTGTGTTCAAAGCTTATACAGCTTCTATTGTGAAGGGGTGTGGTGTCAGTTGTATATAATCATTTAACAAATATTTCTAACTTTTACATGTTCCCTCTCCCCAACCCCTCTCTCTTAGATAAATAACACACTATCAAGATCCAGCCCACAAGAAGTGATGTAACAATGACACAATTGATTACTTTTTTTGTACACAGAATCATAATTCTATATAAAAAATTACGGCAATAGAATTGTAAGGCAGGTAATGCTGTTTGGTACACAAAGTAAGTCTTTTGGTTGTGTGAGTACCTTTGGCGCTCATTGCGAGCCTCTTGGTTGATGTATTTTTGGTTATAAGAGCTCCATTGGCGCTAATTGCAAGGTTTGCGCTAATGGCCTTTTGGAGCGCATTGCGAGCCTCTCCCCTGGTGTAGTTGTGCTCTTCTAAACACCGTTGGCACTCCTTGTGAGGCGTGCGCTGATCGCCTTTAGATTTTATTGTGAATCTGTTTTTTGGTGAGCTGAGGTGTGTCAGCAATGTGTGCAGTGTGTAGTGTAAATAGACTGTGTGCGTGAGGGGAAACTGTTTGTTTTGCTGTGTAGTTGCGCATTTTGTATTTCTAATGTTATTAGTTTGCAGTTAGTGTTGTAAAATGGCTGCGATTGTGTATGTGTTAGGCGGGTGTGGAGCATTTAGCGCCCTTCCTAATAGTGTATTTAGTAGCTTGTGCTTGGCTGTGTTTTGCGTGCTTAGGGATCTCCTTCTCTTTTTTTCGGCGGCCATTTTTTCTCTCACTTAGGGGATTTTCGAGTAAAAATCTTTAAATTGTATTTAAATTGGAGTGTAACCTCATTCCCAGATGTCTTGTCTGTCCCCCCTTGCTGTGTGTGTGACTTTTTTTATTTCTTTTTATTTTGTGGGTTTTTTGGTGTGCGTGGTGCGGTCGTTAAGTTCATATTTTTGCGGGTCATATTTGTTTTTTCTAAGTGGCGGTTTCCTTTTGTAAGTGTTACGGGCTATCATTTTTTATAGACGATTTTTTCAAAGTGCTACGGGTCTCGCACTTTGAATTATGTATTCGAGTTTTGTGTTGATGTGTAGTTCCGCGGGTTGCAGGTATGATGCGCAAGTCGTGTGGGGTCGTAGTTTTAACGTTGCGTTACCAACAGATTTTGTCACGGTCGCGCTGCTGAGAACTATATATGTGATTTTAATAATCATTAAAATACATCTGACAAAAACAAATGCTATTTTTCTTGTACTACAGTTGTCTTTTAATTCTTGCTACAAAGAAGATACAAACTTGTTAATGGGGTGTTAGAGTTAATTTAATAAATTTGTATAAACCCAAGTAAATATAGCATAAACATACTTTCCTTGACTCTCTCAATCAGTCACTTACCTTATGACTCATTTCTGATTAATGTAATTTTCCTTGGTATTTTTTCTTCGGAGAGGAAAGTATTCTTTAAACAGCAATAAATACATGTTCTTCTTTCATCTTCCTTGTTTTATTTCTTAAGTTTATTGTATGCATAAGATGTGGCCGACCCGTGTCATCATGAGGTCAGTATGGGAATTCTACACAACCACTATTTGGTGTCCCTTGCAACCACACCCAGAGAGGCCTGCTCAAAGGTGCATCCCCACCCAAAACAACCTTCTCAGAGATAAGATAAAGATTGTAAAATCCAAAGAATGTGATTACTTTTGGAGAAATGCATATGCAAATAAAATATGTACTTATAACAACTTTAATATAGTTTTTTATTTATTCTATTATAGTAGAAATTCTTGTTACAAATCTGAATATAGTAAAGTAAAAAAGAGATAAAAAAATCTGAAAAACATTTTTTCTCTTTTGGTTAAAATGGGGATTTAATTAAAAAAACTAAACAACAAATAAACCTTGGTATTTGGGGATAATTACGTATGTTTGAGAATTACATTAACAAACTCGAAAAAACTGCAGCTATTTAAGCCAGAGGAAATCTTAATTTTTTATATAATGTATAGAAGGATCTACAGTGCCTTGCAAAAGTATTCACCCCCTTGGCATTTTTTGTGTTTTGTTGCCTCACAACCTGGAATTAACATGGATTGTTTGAGGATTTGCATAATTTAATTTACAGAACATGCCCACAACTTTGAATTTTTAAATTTTCTTTATTGTGAAGCAAGCAACAAATAGGACAAAATAACAGAAAAAATCAATGTGCATAACTATTCTCCCCCCTAAATTCAATACTTTGTAGAGCCACCTTTTGTGGCATTCACAACTCCAAGTCGCTTTGGATAAGTCTCTATGAGCTTGCCTCATCTTACCACTGAGATTTTTGGCCATTCCTCCTTGCAAAACTGCTTAAGCTTCTTCAGGTTGTATGGTTCGCGCTTGCGAACAGCAATCTTTAAATCTGACCACAGATTTTCTATTGGATTGAGGTCTGGGCTTTGATTAGGCCATTCCAGCACGTTTACATGTTTCCCCTTAAACCACTCAAGTGTTGCTTTAGCAGTGTGTTTGGGGTCATTGTCCTGCTGGAAGGTTAACCTCAGTCCTAGCCTCAAATCATGCACAGAGTGGTACAGATTTTGCTCATGAATATCCCTGAATTTAGCACCAACCATCTTTCCCTCAACTCTGACCATTTTCCCAGTCCCGGCTGATGAAAAACATCCTCACAGCATGATGCTGCCACCACCATGTTTCACTGTGGGGATTGGTGTTCTTTGGGTTAATGTGATGTGTTGGGTTTGCGCCAGAAATAGCATTTTCTTTGATGGCTGAAAAGTTCAATTTTAGTCTCATCAGTCCAGAGCACCTTCCTCCATACATTTGGGGGTCTCCCACATGCCTTTTTGCAAACTCAAAATGTGACATTTTTGTTTTTTGCTGAAAGTAATGGCTTTCTTCTCGCCATAAAGCCCATCTGTATGGAGCGTACGGCTTATTGTCATCCTATGTACAGATTATCCAGTCTCTCCTGTGGAACTTTGCAGCTCCTCCAGGGTTACCTTAGGTCTCTGTGCTGCCTCTCTGATTAATGCCCTCCTTGCCCAATCCGTGAGTTATGTTGGGTGGCCGTCTCTTGGCAGGTTTGCTGTTGTGCCATGTTCTTTCCATTTGGTTATGATAGATTTGATGGTGCTCCTGGGGATCATCAAAGATTTGGATATTTTTTCATAACCTAACCTTGACTTGTACTTCTCAACAACATTGTCCCTTACTTGTCTGGAGAGTTCTTTGGTCTTCATGGCAGTGTTTGGTTAGTGTTTGACAGCTGCACGGATTTTCAGCCTGTAACCCGCAGATTGTTTGCTCCTTGCAAAAGGATGCCATTTGGATATCAAATTAGTTTCCTGGCTCCATTACTGTCTCTTATAAAAAACGATAGCTCAATTGAATCGAGGCCTAAGGTTTTAAATAATTGTACCTCAAACTGGTTATGATAACAATCTCTGCTTCCATTGGCTGTTTCTGCATCAGGAGTTACAGGCTTGCTCCCTTCACCTGTTCAAGCTCGCAAATGCTACGTTCCGATTTTTGCTATCGGCCCCTAACTCGCAAAAGTAGAGCAACAGGAGCACGCAACTCAAACGCAGGCATTTGGCTGTCTGCGATCGAGTTGCAAGTCCAGAATTGAATGAGGCTCCAGGTGTTTAACCTCCTTGTGGGCTTGAAAGATCAAAGGCTTAGATGGGTTGTAAGTTACGAGTTTGACAGCTGCACGGATTTTCAGCCTGTAACAAGCAGATTGTTTGCTCCTTGCAAAAAGATGCCATTTGGATAGCAAATTGGTTTCCTGGCTCCATTACTGTCTCCATATAAACAACGATAGCTCAATTGAATCGAGGCCTAAGGTTTTAAATAATTGTACCTCAAACTTACCATACAGCTGGCCTACAAAGAAGATGAAATGACTGTTCTCCTTTACAATAAGAATCACTTGTGGCCAATTCGCATTGGAGTTATCAGCCAATCACAGGAGTGGAAATGGACTGACCATTCATTTATGAGTGCTTTGTTGTATGAGGCAGCTTTGTTGTTTTTTTTCATGCTAATATGATTATTATCTGTGAAATTATGCTTTTATGAAGATAACTGTAGTTTGCAAAGAATGTAACAAACTAACAACATTAGCAGCTGTGTAATGGTGGGGACTCCATTATTCCACCTCTGTTGACCTGGCTTCGATTCCAAGTCAGGGAATCAAGAGGTCACATCACCCTGAAGCTGAGCAGGGTTGGGCCTGGTCATTTCCCGGGATGGGGGGCCTCTAGGAATACCAGGAGCTGTATGCTGTGGCCCACTGGAGAAGTAATTGGCAACCCACTCCAGTATTTCTTCCATGAATACTAAGTGCTTTTTTTTTTTGCTTTCTTGAGAGCTGGATCACAAGGGTGTTTTTTGTATCTATCAGGGAGGGGTGAGTGGAGCTTTGTTAGATATTGGATCTAATTTAAATTCACACCACAACCTTTTCCCAGTATTTGCCTAGAAGCAAGCTGCTTGCATCAATAGATGGAAGCATTGCTCTCCAGAAATGCAAATGCCCTCCTTCCTAAAATCTTCCAGCCTCAACCAGATGCATCAAAATATTTTTTTTCTAATAGAAAAATGTAATTTTCCATGATTAATTATCCTCTTAGACAACTCAATGTTTTTATATATATATATATATATATATATATATATATATATATATAGACATTTGTGTTTAAATATGAATGTCTAATAGAAGTAAAAAAAAGTAATTTTTCTGCTTAGAATTCCAAGAAATACAGCTATTGCTATAACTACTGCATTCTGGGAACCTGTTAAGGTTAGTAACAAAAAAAGAAACCCATTGTGATCATTTGTATATTCCAGGGTGTGTATGTTATGTGTGTCAATAAATGTCTTGGCTGATAGCAATCCATTTATGATCTTGATCTTGTGGCACACTTTTGGTATTTAGGAATAGGGCATAACCATTGCTATTTTTAGTGTGTCTCTTGTATATTGTATGTCATAAATACGTTTTGAAATTTCCTGCAATGTAAAACAATCAGCTCATTAGTTTACATTTTAGGAAAAAATGTACTCTTTTAAAACACTGAACACATTTCATCTTTTTATGTTTTTAAAGTGGCACAAGCCACAGCACTAACAATCACTAATTATTTTTTTCTATTTGAAAGCTATTCAAGTTTAGATAGATTATGCTTGGCTAAAAAGCAAATAATAATACTGAATCATATTTCAGAATTGTCATAAACTCTAAACAGTGACATCACTGGTTTTCAAACAGGCTCACCTCTCTTTATAGAGCTTCCTGTTTGTTAAGATATTTTTATTGAGTTCAAAAGTGAATGTGTAAACTGTAAGGTGTGAGTATAAGACAACTATGCACTCTGTAGTGCATTGACTGTTACAGTTACTCAATAAGTTGCAGCATTGCAGGATATCATTTCTCCCCAGAAGAACTGCCACAGGACAAACCATGTTTTTTTTTCATCTATTCTCCCGATTTTTCCAACACACTGCTAAAAATTCATACTACTAAGTTGTTTATGCATTGGGTCCAGTAGCTGATCATAGGGACAGCTCTGAATGCTGATTTGTCAGTATCCTGACACTGCTTATCTCCCCTACACGTTAACTCTACTTTGCTCCATTCACCTGATTCGCTGGCCGTGTTAAGTAGCTCAATGCTATGTGGGTAAGCCTACTTTTTTGTAGTTGCTTGTAAAGTAATACAAAGTAGCAGGCTGATGACTACTTTCACCATTAGTGCCTCACTGCCATCTTGAAAAATCTACATTTTAAAGATGCCCTCTGAAATGCTATTCTTCATTTTGAGATATAGGATCTTGCTCAGTCCATAGTGGCTGGTAAGCTTTACTTTCCCCATAAGGATAGTAGTTGTACATTTCTTGTTCACCTATTTCTGGACCCTTCATGTTTTTTTTTTGCCTAATTGTCTCTATTGCTTGTTGTTTTAGTGATTAGGAAATAAGGGTGAATATATATAGTTTGGGGTAAGAATGAACTTTTTTAATAACGGCATATAGGTAAAAGACAACAGTTCAAAATCATGACTCTTGTGGCCCAGCAAGACACCACCTGGACCTACCAGAGTCACCAGATTTGCCTCTTTTACTTAGGACTCAGAGTCGTCTTGATGTGGGCTATTTTGTTGCAGTGGTGAAGCACTAAAAAGGTGAACTTACCATCAACATTTATTTTTGGCTTTTTTTAACCTTTGGTGATGTTTCTTGTTTTTTTCTTTCAAAAGTAGTCAGGTCTCTCCTACCAAATACTATGGCCCTCATTCAATTCCAATTTGGCCAATTGAATAGGGCTCTAAATAAGCACATAACATATATTTTTAAAGAAGTTTTTAGTTAGTATACATCTATCCAAAAGCAAGGTTTTCACTAACTAAAAACTTCTTTAAAATAAATATGCTATGTGCTTATTTAAAGCCCTATTCAATTGGCCAAATCACAATTGAATGAGGCCCTATATGTTTAGAGCTCCCTTCTTTTTTCCATGATACTATGTCCACCAAACAGAAAGTTATATAAGACTTCCCAATCATAACCATGTATATATGGCTATTATGAGAAAACTTTATTTTATTTTACAGCCGTCTTGAAAAAATTGTCAAAATTACCTTGAAATCATTGGTAGCTTAATATCAGGTGAATATCAGGTAAATAACACAGAGATAAAAGGATTTATCTTATTTTAATTGTGCTTTAGCACCAGAGTGGTAAACCATATCTTTACAGCTTCCTGCACTTTTATACTAAATGCATTTTTATTTTATGTCCTGGCGCCTTTTAGGATTGAAATAATGTTCTAGAGGAATGAAGTATATTAAGACAAAAATAGTACTTTGAAGCTTAACATCAAATATATATGAGTATGAAGCTGCATATTTCTAAAGAGATTCAAGACTTCTTTCTTAATTAAATGTAGCTCTAACAGTTTCATGGCTATATAGTAGCATCATATAACTCTTAACATTGGTGATGCAGAAATCCACTGAATATTTCTGTGCTTCTATATATTTTCTATCCATACCATTTCTATACAAATCATATTAATAAAATCTGATTGATAGAAAATATCCAATGTGACCGGTTAATATTGATAATTTTTTGTATTATTTGATAGGTAAGAGATATTTAAATCAGGTTCGTTATCTCTGTGTGTATGATTCTTGTAGTGATGTATTATGTTTTATTATACAATGTGAGAGTCAGTATTCCATTTCAGTATTGAAGATGACCCTTTCAGAGATGGAGCTATTACTAGTACAGAAGATGCAGAAGCACCCATCTGCTACTGGTAGCAGCTTGGAGTAAAGAGGGACTCCTAAATTATTAGAGGAGATGGGCTTATTAATATTATTATGGATTGGTGACCTGTTAACCCTAGCGGTGAACTAAATATTAACATTTCATTTTAGCTTTTTTATTGACCTTTACACTATATACAGAGAAGTTGCAAAGTGGAGGGGCATCTACTTTGCACCAGGGCCCTTCATTCACTAGACCCCACTGGACACTTCATTATGAAATTTATATTTGGAATTAATCTATATTAATAATTATTATTTATGATTATTATATTATTTTGTGAGTTAAAACATTTGCTACATATCAAAGTAAGGGTCTGACCTTGCATCATCAATTAATATATATTATTATGTAAGTTAGAGTCTGTTTATCTAAATACAGATATTATGCCAACTGTAGACCAAAGATTGATTATAGTTTCATTTGCAATTACAGGTGAGAATGAGATGTATGGAATAAAATTGAAAGCCTAGTAGTAAAGTCAATTGTTCCGTATAAATCAAATAAAAGATCATTTTGCAGAAATCTGAAAATAACACAGGCTCTCCTCTCTCTTACTTAGAGCAAGGGATTATTGATTCTTAGCTCATTTTATTGATTTAATGTCACTTTTGTGATTTAATCACGTTCTCCTTGTTATCTCTTCTCTGTAGTTTCTTTATTGTCTTGTGTGAACCTCAGCCAAGACCTTTTAGCCTCCTGCTCTGCTCAAAATAACTTTGCCGTCCATCTGCATTGTCATAAGGGAATGATCAAACAGCTATACCTTAATACTTTGTTTGTTTCTTTTAAACAAGATACCATTGAACATGGAGAACTGAAATCCTCTAGTACATTCATCATTTAAAAAAATGCAACCATTTTCTTAACGATAAAATATACTTAAGTTAACGTGTTAAGCATCTGTTATCCAGTCACCCCAACCATGCTCAAACTGTACAATAACAGTTTACAAAATAATACTGTAACTAATTTTTCCAAGTAGATGTCGCGAATAGTTCGCGGGCGGACTGTTCCCGGCGAACATAGCATGTTCATGTTCGCGGCGAACTGCAAACATATGCGATGTTCGATCCGCCCCCTATACTTTATCATTAAGCAAACTTTGACCCTGCAACTCACAGTCAGCAGACACATTCCAGTCAATCAGCATCATACCCTGCCTTCCAGACCCTTCTAACTCATGGACAGCAGCCTCTTTGGAATCATAACTAACTTGCAGTCTTACTGAGAGGAGGCTGAGTGTAGGTGATACTGCATCAATAGGGAAAACCATAGCTAGGCTACTGTACACAGTGTGCAATACAGTCCTGAAGGACTGTTTTGATCTCTGCTGCAAGGACACCCCTGTGTCTCTTCCTCCCCTTATCATCATCCTCCCCTCACCTTAGCACCCAACCCTAACACCCCTCACACTTATCCATAACACCCATCAACCTAACAGCTAACCCTAACACCCCTCACACTTATCCCTAAGACCTAACACCCCTCACACTTATTCCTAACATGCCTCACCCTAACACCCCTTACACTTATCCTTAACACCTAACCCTAATACCCCCTCACACTTTACCCTAACACCTAACCCTAACATCCCTTACCCTAACACCCATCACACTTATCCCTAACACCCCTTACCCTAACACCCCTCACACTTATCCCTGTGTCTCTTCCCCCCCTTATCATCAAGGGAGGGGGAAGGATGATGAGGGAGGGGGAAGAGACACAGGGGAGGATGATGAGGGAGGGGGTAAAGAGATACAGGGGAGGGTGATGAGGAAGGGGGGAAAGAGACACAGGGGAGGATGATGAGGGAGGGGGGAAGAGACACAGGGGAAGATGATGAGGGAGGGGGAAAAGAGACACACTGGAGGATGATGAGGGAGGGGGGAAAGAGACACACTGGAGGATGATGATGGAGGGGGGAAGAGACACAGGGGAGGATTAAGAGGGAGGGGGTAAAGAGATACAGGGGAGGATGATGAGGGAGCTGGGAGGATGATGAGGGAGGGGGGATGAGACACAGGGGAGGGTGATGAGGAAGGGGTGAAAGAGACACAGGGGAGGATGATGAGGGAGGGGGTAAAGAGATACAGGGGAGGATGATGATGGAGGGGGATGTTAGGTTATTTATGCCCTTTATGGATTAAAACCAGACTCTGCATCAACTATGTAATTTTCTGTGAGAGTTTTGACATGGATCCCCATCCGGCATGCCACAGTCCAGGTGTTAGTCCCCTTAAAACTACCTTTCCATCACTATTGTGGCCAGAAAGAGTCCCTGTGGGTTTTAAAATCCGCCTGCCCATTGAAGTCTATGGCGGTTCGCCGGGTTCGCGAACATTTGCGGCGGTTCGCGTTGGCGGTTCGCAAACCGAAAATTTTATGTGCGCGACATCACTAGTGCTTAACTGCCCCTGCAAATGTTCAGAAACAGGCAGTGGCAAGTCAACTTGCCTGTCCTGCTTTCCTTGCCCTTCTACTGTAGCGTCACCTCCATGCAAAGTAGACACAAGGAAAATACTTGAGCAGGACCAATGTGAAGTTCTCAATATGTAAAATGACATTTATTGGGAGTTATATCTTAGCAAATGCCCACACTGTAATTGCTACCTTTGTACACTGCTATAATGCACTGCTGCCTCTACATATAAAGAGAGGCAGATGTCTCTGTCAAGACACGCTTCTTCAATGGGGCTTGATAAGAACCTGGTTCAAAACTACCCCAGCAGGACCGTGTAGTCTTTGTTACCTCTGGTACAAAAGATGACTTTAGGCTAGGAACAACATCCAAAAATATGTATAGAGGATGATGCAGGCAGGATACTAGTGGTTTTAGAACAGGATTACTCCCCACTCAGGATACAGGCACTCAGTAAATTGCCCCACACATTGCTTATGTGAAAACTTTAACTGACTTTTATTAATTCAAATGTCACATATTTATACCCTGTCCCTAGTTATGAGCAGCCAATGCCAACAATGTGCATTACTGGGACATTTAGTAACCCCCAATCAGGCCAAGGTGCATTCTCAGTTGCCTTGGGAACACATGCGCAACAGAAGATACCCGGTGCTCAGCACCAACTGCTCTGCAACAGTTAGTTTTGCAGGTAATTTCCTCCCTTTACATAATACAGAGTAACAGTATAAACAGTACATATATATCTTAACAATAACAGTGCTCCCTGACTTCAACACCAAGATGTCTGGCCTAAGCCAACATTAAAGTCTCCAGTCTAGATACATTGATCTTCACAGTCTCTAGGGGCTTTAGCCATGACAGTCTCTTCTTAGCTGTGCAGTTGTCCATGTCTTGCTGAGGGCCACTTGAAATCAGGCAAACGGTCACATTCAACCTGATGGAGCAAGTACCAAAATGGATTAAAGGTATTTATTTAAGGTATGTAGCAGATAAGAACTATGCAAAAACAGAACAAGGAATATGTTTAAAATTACTCAAAAGTGGTCCCAATTATTACATAGATTACATATGCATATATAGATAAATATAATGCATTTAAATAAGAAATGAAAGCAAGTTTGGAGTAAAATGTCTAACAAAGTTTATTTTAAAATCAAATAGCAGACAAAATGAATTCCCTCTTTTAACCTTTGGAAAAAAGCTTGGTTTACTAAGGGCTAACACTAACACAAAACAGATATCAATAACATGTAAATTTAGGGAGTGGTAAATGACACAGGAAATGTAGGGATATGAGTAAGAGCAAATGCAAACCTACTGAACATACACAAACAGTGACAACAAAGACCAAGGCAAATTATAGATACACAGTTAAACTACAATTGACACCATATGGACGATTCAAACATGTATACATACATATATTGGGTACATTAACTTTATTGCAAGCATACATATTATATCTGTATTACTTGCATTATTTTGCATATGCCAGTTACAAACCCTTATGTAAATGTCTTCTCTATCTTGAAACCCAAGACTTCAGCTCCATCATAAATAGAGCAAAAATGGTAAGCTGTAGACCAGTGGTTCTGAACCTTTATAAGATCAGCTGTTGAACAAATTCATAGCTTTATTAAAAGTGTGATTCAGTAAATTTAAAAGGGCTTTATTTAAGCACAGAGCATATTTTATTTATAGAAGTTTTTAGTTAGTGAAGACCTTGCTTTTGGGTAGAAGTTCACTAACTAAAAACTTCTGTAAAAAAAATATGCTGTGTGCTTAAATAGAGTCCTTTTAAATTTACTGAATCACAATTTAATAAGGCTGTCAATTTCCAAGTACAACCTTTGAGATCCAAGCAATTATTAACAGATCAGTTCTTCAATGTTCTAATGCTGTTGGGGAACACTGCTCTCTACAAAGGCGGAAAGGGAAAGGACATTTCTCTAAGAGAAAGAAAAATAAACAGCCCAAAGAAAAAGGAGCTAAAGACACCTAAATACAACCTGTTACCATAGGAGTCCCTATGGACCCCCATGGTATACTAAACTATGATGATTGCAATTCCTTATTGACCCCCATGGCACAAAAAATAACTTATATGCTAAGAGGGACTTTATGGAATCCATTGGTACATAATATGAACCCCTATATAATGGTGTACCAACGGACCACATTGTATCCTAATTTATAACCATGGGGTTCCTTATGGTCTTACATGGAAGCTTTCCTACCCGGCAAAAGCATTCATATTGGACCCCATGAACTCTAATCCCCCATGAGGGTCGAAAAGAATCCCCCTGGAAACAAAACTAAAAAGTGCAAAAAATAAAATAAAATTATAACCATAACGGTGGAAAATATACATTACCTATCCTTTGACGCCCTCCAGCTACGATCATCAATGTCCAGGTTATTCACTCTTTAGCCCTGGATAAATGGGCACTTCCATGTTATTAGAATCAGTCCTCTTCTTGATTAAAACCCTTGGTCCTCATCTTTGACCTGTGGAAATGGGCCTCTGCCTAAAAAACCTGCTACTTTCTCACTATTGTTAAGGGAAGCATGTGATAGCGATTTTTAAAATAGTAAAAAGACAGGTACTTGGGTCTTAGGATATTAGGGACATTTTGAAAATTCAGATGCCTTTTCTTGGAGGTTAGGTTTTCATGTGTGATGTGATAGTTCAGTAGAGATTTTCTAGTGAACTTTGCTTGGTTCTTTTCTTACAGGAGCCATGGAAAGGAGTTCAACATCAGCCTTTCTTTCTTATTGCATTTTTTAAACATGTAAGAATAGATTATTTTCTATTATGTGGCTGTTCTTCAAAAAATGAACATACGCATGTTTATCGCATGTTCTTTTAAAGAATTTGTCTTTACTGTTTTAAAAAATGAAAAATAGATAATGTAATATATATTACCGTTTAAGTAAATATTTTACTGGGGTGGCAACTGTTTATATATATATATATATATATATATATATATATATATATATATATATACAGGGAGTGCAGAATTATTAGGCAAGTTGTATTTTTGAGGATTAATTTTATTATTGAACAACAACCATGTTCTCAATGAACCCAAAAAACTAATTAATATCAAAGCTGAATATTTTTGGAAGTAGTTTTTAGTTTGTTTTTAGTTTTAGCTATTTTAGGGGGATATCTGTGTATGCAGGTGACTATTACTGTGCATAATTATTAGGTAACTTAACAAAAAACAAATATATACCCACTTCAATTATTTATTTTTACCAGTGAAACCAATATAACATCTCAACATTCACAAATATACATTTCTGACATTCAAAAACAAAACAAAAACAAATCAGTGACCAATATAGCCACCTTTCTTTGCAAGGACACTCAAAAGCCTGCCATCCATGGATTCTGTCAGTGTTTTGATCTGTTCACCATCAACATTGCGTGCAGCAGCAACCACAGCCTCCCAGACACTGTTCAGAGAGGTGTACTGTTTTCCCTCCTTGTAAATCTCACATTTGATGATGGACCACAGGTTCTCAATGGGGTTCAGATCAGGTGAACAAGGAGGCCATGTCATTAGATTTTCTTCTTTTATACCCTTTCTTGCCAGCCACGCTGTGGAGTACTTGGACGCGTGTGATGGAGCATTGTCCTGCATGAAAATCATGTTTTTCTTGAAGGATGCAGACTTCTTCCTGTACCACTGCTTGAAGAAGGTGTCTTCCAGGAACTGGCAGTAGGACTGGGAGTTGAGCTTGACTCCATCCTCAACCCGAAAAGGCCCCACAAGCTCATCTTTGATGATACCAGCCCAAACCAGTATTCCACCTCCAGCTTGCTGGCGTCTGAGTCGGACTGGAGCTCTCTGCCCTTTACCAATCCAGCCACGGGCCCATCCATCTGGCCCATCAAGACTCACTCTCATTTCATCAGTACATAACACCTTAGAAAAATCAGTCTTGAAATATTTCTTGGCCCAGTCTTGACGTTTCAGCTTGTGTGTCTTGTTCAGTGGTGGTCGTCTTTCAGCCTTTCTTACCTTGGCCATGTCTCTGAGTATTGCACACCTTGTGCTTTTGGGCCCTCCAGTGATGTTGCAGCTCTGAAATATGGCCAAACTGGTGGCAAGTGGCATCGTGGCAGCTGCACGCTTGACTTTTCTCAGTTCATGGGCAGTTATTTTGCGCCTTGGTTTTTCCACACGCTTCTTGCGACCCTGTTGACTATTTTGAATGAAACGCTTGATTGTTCGATGATCACGCTTCAGAAGCTTTGCAATTTTAAGAGTGCTACATCCCTCTGCAAGATATCTCACTATTTTTGACTTTTCTGAGCCTGTCAAGTCCTTCTTTTGACCCATTTTGCCAAAGGAAAGGAAGTTGCCTAATAATTATGCACACCTGATATAGGCTGTTGATGTCATTGGACCACACCCCTTCTCATTACAGAGATGCACATCACCTAATATGCTTAATTGGTAGTAGGCTTTCGAGCCTATACAGCTTGGAGTAAGACAACATGCATAAAGAGGATGATGTGGTCAAAATACTAATTTGCCTAATAATTCTGCACTCCCTGTATATATATATATATATATATATATATATATATATATATATATATATATATATATATATATGCAGTCAGGTCCATAAATATTGGGACATCAACATAATTCTAATCTTTTTGGCTCTATACACCACCACAATGGATTTTAAATGAAACGAACAAGATGTGCTTTAACTGCAGACTTTCAGCTTTAATTTGAGGGTATTTACATCCAAATCAGGTGAACGGTGTAGGAATTACAACAGTTTGTATATGTGCCTCCCACTTTTTAAGGGACCAAAAGTAATGGGACAGATTAACAGTCATAAAACAAACTTTCACTTTGTAATACTTGGTTGCAAATCCTTTGCAGTCAATTACAGCCTGAAGTCTGGAACGCATAGACATCACCAGACGCTGGGTTTCATCCCTGGTGATGCTCTGCCAGACCTCTATTGCAACTGTCTTCAGTTCCTGCTTATTCTTGGGGCATTTTCCCTTCAGTTTTGTCTTCAGCAAGTGAAATGCATGCTCAATCGGATTCAGATCAGATGATTGACTTAGCTATTGCATAACATTCCACTTCTTTCCCTTAAAAAACTCTTTGGTTGCTTTTGCAGTATGCTTCGGGTTATTGTCCATCTGCACTGTGAAGCGCCGTCCAATGAGTTCTGAAGCATTTGGCTGAATATGAGCAGATAATATTGCCTGAAACACTTCAGAATTCATCCTGCTGCTTTTGTCAGCAGTCACATCATCAATAAATACAAGAGAACCAGTTCCATTGGCAGCCATACATGCCCACTCCATGACACTACCACCACCATGCTTCACTGATGAGGTAGTATGCTTTGGATCATGAGCAGTTCCTTTCCGTCTCCATACTCTTCTCTTCCCATCACTCTGGTACAAGTTGATCTTAGTCTCATCTGTCCATAGGATGTTGTTCCAGAACTGTGAAGGCTTTTTTAGGGGTTGTTTGGAAAACTCTAATCTGGCCTTCCTGTTTTTGAGGCTCACCAATGGTTTACATCTTGTGGTGAACCCTCTGTATTTACTCTGGTGAAGTCTTCTCTTGATTGTTGACTTTGACACACATACACCTACCTCCTGGAGAGTGTTCTTTATCTGGCCAACTGTTGTGAAGGGTGTTTTCCTTCACCAGGGAAATAATTCTTCGGTCATCCACCACAGTTGTTTTCCGTTGTCTTCCGGGTCTTTTAGTGTTGCTGAGCTCACCGGTGCGTTCTTTCTTTTTAAGTATGTTCCAAACAGTTGATTTGGTCACACCTAATGTTTTTGCTATCTCTCTGATGGGTTTGTTTTGTTTTTTCAGCCTAATGATGGCTTGCTTCACTGATATTGACAGGTCTTTGGATCTCATATTGAGAGTTAACAGCAACAAATTCAAATAGCACACTTGAAATGAACACTGGAGCTTGTATCTGCTCTTTGTAAATGGGATAATGAGGGAATAACACACACCTGGTCATGGAACAGCTGAGCAGCCAATTGTCCCATTACTTTTGGTCCCTTAATAAGTGGGAGGCACATATACAAACTGTTGTAATTCCTACACCGTTCACCTGATTTGGATGTAAATACCCTCAAATTGAAGCTGAAAGTCTGCAGTTAAAGCACATCTTGTTAGTTTCATTTCAAATCCATTGTGGTGGTGTATAGAGCCAAAAAGGTTAGAATTGTGTCGATGTCCCAATATTTATGGACCTGACTGTATATATATATTTTTTTTTTATGTGTCACCTGGGAGTGTAATCCTATGCTATTAATCCCAATTCTATAAAACAAACTACATAGATATCTTTTGGATATGGATATCAGAAGCAAAGAAAAACAATTGACTGTCCACAGCAAAATATAAATACTTATAATAGTTTATTAAAGCACTACTTTGGTTTGGGAAAAAACATCACATGCTTGTGACATATGCAAAGACTAACAACACTAGCAAACATATGGACCTAAAGCATAAAATAATTTTTAGTGAAAAGCTTAATTTTAGCAGATTCTGTCTGTGTATAGGGTCTTCAATACCGTACCTCTGGAATATTGCTTGTTGGCCTTGGTCCTGAGGAGCATGCCAATGAATACAGTTCACTTTTCAGTATCTGACTCTCCATCTCCTGGCCGGCGCGAGGCAGCCCCAGGCACGCCGGGTCTGACGCAGCGCTGCATGCCCCGGTGGAGCCTAGGCGCTTCTGATTGGCCAGAGGAGGAGGAGGGACTTCCGCCCGTTTCGCGGGCTTCCTCTTCATTCCCCGCCGGCCATTGAGCTGATTCCCTCCCTCCCCTTGAGTTGGTGGTTAGTTAAAAAAGTTGCAGATATACTAATAAGGTATAGTCTAGGGGGTGAGGTTGGTTGAGCGAAGTTCAGGGAACTTAAGTTATGTTAAAAAAAAAGGGGTGGAAGGGTAAGGATTTTAGGAAGCAAGTAGGAATAACTTTGGTTTGCGGGAGGTGAGGCACCCAGCCCAAGGGCTTAAGTGGGCATTGCCCTGCCTCATGGGTGTGCTTAGTAAAGCACTGGGAGGCTCTGGTCACTGGCCCAGGGCGTGAGGTTACTGACCGGGCCGGACTCCTCCTCCGGGATGTTTATTTGAGCTGTGATGTAACAATGTTAATTATGTTAATTGGTTATTGGTTTATGGTTGCTTTAATAAAGCTGTGGTCCGTAATTTTCCCAAGAAACACTTGTCCGTGTGTTTGTTTATCTAAACGCCTAATGGATCTTGCCAGGGTCATGCATATGTGAAACAGACAGTAGCACTACAAAGGCACCGTCCTTTCTCTGCACTTTACATAATCATTTATGCACTGAACTGGGAGGGTAACAAGCATATCTGCCCATAGATACACTTTTATTCTCATGGCTTACGTGGTTTCTACTGATGATAGTTTGTTAAATAGTTCACAAACATTTGAGAGCTTTCATAAACTATAGAGATAGTTTTATCCATAGTATATTTATTTAATTTTTTTACATTTCTAAAAACGATTTGCCCTTTATTAAGTTATGCATTCCAAAGAGAATATTGTAAATATGGGACTTAAATGGTCCTTTAACTTATCTTTGTCATATTTGAAAACAGTGAAAAAGCTTTCGATGCGATACCAAATGCTAAATAACAAATAACAATTTTGAATAAAAAAATCAGTGTTCACATACTGTTTTTCTCCATGGCATTTCCAAACTGACCACATGAGAACAATGCGACTGTAAGGTCACCGTTACTGAATACTGAATGTTTGCATCATCATAATACAAAACCTGTAGGAGTTTTAAAATGTTATAAATTGCATCAGGGGGAAATTTTGCTATTGACTATTCATATCTTTTTATGGCATATGAGTATACAAGTTTTAATGTTTTTTGGCAAAATCTAATTTTTTCTGACCTTATAATTTCATTCTTCTTGTGTTTTCATCTACATTCATTTACAAATATATTTTTTAAATAAATATGTAGAAAACAATTATTTGTCATTTTGTGGCTGATGGCCAAGCCAATTCTCAGCAGTAAAATTTCTGGAATTGCCATTCAATGCTGTCTGTGACACTTGCCCAGTTAATATTTGCACTGCTTTCAGAGAAATGGCAAGTCAGTGAGTAAAAGCTCACCCACATGCAAAATGATAAACTCATTCGGAATAGTTATGGTAAACAGTATCCAAAAATGTTGTAAATACAGCAGTTATTACAAATACCAGACAAATGCTGGAAATGCTGCATTTGATCTCCCTGTGAATGTTGCCGGGAATGTATTCTAAGGGCCTCATTCTATTATCGGCCGCAGCCGCTGCGGGGCCGCAAGGACCGGCCGCAAGCTATTCTGCTATTCTATTCCCTTACGGCCGGGGACTCCGGCAGGCTTGCGGCCGGTGCCTTGCTATCTCTTGCGGCCGATCGCGCCGGAGGAAAGCCTTTGATCTAAAACGGCCGCAAGAGATTTGCAATTCAATTGCTCCGGGAAACCTCTCTGCAAGGCTAAAAGCGAGCCGCAGTTACTTGCAGGAAAAAGGTCTCGCTAGCACCAATTAAGCACATAAAATAGCTCAAATAAAGCCATCCTGCACTTTGAGAAGACTATAAAGGGATTTTAGGTGTTAGAAAAAATAGCACATAATTATCCTGTACTCAAATCCGTAAAATATTTCATTTTTAATATCCGTAAAATATACATGTAAAAAGTCCAGAGTGCTTGGAGCACCTCAGACACGCCCACGCCGCAGCCGGCAAATAAACAGTTAATTTGAACTCGGGTTTGGGCAGATGTGCAAGCTTGAGAGTGGGTTCCTTTTAATCCTCATGTCCCCCAATATGATCCCTAGCATTTACAGAGCTGTACAGTGCAGGCTTGAATTTATTTTTGCGTTTTTATATTTCACAGCTTACGGCCGGTTCCAAGATATGCGGCCGGCCGTAAGATGAGATCCTTGCGGGGCCGTATAATAGAATCGCGAGTTAACTGAACCCTCGCAAGGAATCGCAGCCTTACGGCCGATTTACGGCCGATAATAGAATGAGGCCCTAAATATGTATTTCATATGAAGCATGGCAAAAATATAAAGACTTTGTTTATTTTGTAATGACCATATTATTATGGCAAATAAGACTTTAAGGTAATACTTACTTGGAAAACATTGTGGTGGGCATCCCAGAATTCTAATACATTCCCTCATCATATCCCATCTTGACTACTGCAACTCACTTCTATCTATAATGAATGTCTCCGCTAGACTCAGCTACCGTACTAAACACTCACAACCTTATTAAATTGTGATTCAGTAAATGTAAAAGGGCTCTATTTAAGAACCCAGCATATTTTATTTACAGAAGTTTTTCGTTAGTGAAGACCTTGCTTTTGGATAAAAGTTCACTAACTAAAAACTTCTGTAAAAAATATGCTATGTGCTTAAATAGAGCCCTTTTCAATTTGCAGAATTGCAATTTAATAAGGCTGTCAGTGTCTGCAGCTCCTCTCTGCCCTCTGGAACTCCTTGCCTCTCTCCACCAGATTATCCTCCTTCTTAAAAAAGCCTATCACCTGCCTCCTTAACAAGCACACTGCATTTTTCACCCTCCTGTACCACACCCAAAACCTTTAGATTATAAATCTGCGAGTTTTAATGTTGCAATGTGCTTTGTGAAAAGCACTATAGACACTGAAATCTAAGCTCAATCATCCATCTTTTGTAATGTGCTTAATAATGTTTTGTCTTGATCACAACGTATGTATAGCGCTACGGAATATGTTGGCGCTTTACAAATAACAATAATAATAATAAAATAATAATATGTACAAACAAAGGTATTTTCAATTAACGTCATTAAAGTGATCCTAAAATTTACAAGCAATAAGAATGAGAAACAAAGGTGCTGTTCATTAACTGTGTTTATAGGGTGTGAATGAAGAAGTAGTAAGGTCCATGTGATGTATTTTTTTAGCCCGTAAACCTTCATTTTCACTGCAGCCCATTGTCCAGTTTGCATTTGGTGTTATTCTCAACCTTGACCTTCTTACATTTAGTTGGCCCCTCCCAAAATTTATATTCTGTATTTTAGTCAAAAGAGATTTATATTTATCACTTCCACAATAATTCTTGCTAGAATCCTTGAAGATGGAAAGTCCTGAGGCTGAGGTCCTTCTAAGGTTTTGCATCACCTAGCTTTTTTCATTGTTAGTGGTAAGGATTGGCTCCCCAGATGATGTCTACTGAAGATTTCCACTCTGAATTGTTTGTAACCACTCACACACACTAGAAGAAAATTTGTACTGTAAGACATTTCTTTAAGTTATCACGACAAGTTCATGGATTCCATCTCTTTTGGTGGCCTTGCATGCAGATGGGTATATACAAATGTCAGTGATTTGCCTTCTGTGTTTTGATATTCCAGAAAGTTAACTTATGGATTTATTTAGGAGCTCACTTGGCTCACTTGGCATGACTACCATCGGTTTGATTATGTGACAAACATTTCATGATAGAGATAATTCCTCTTTATGAGATAAAATCAGAAATTGTCTCTGATCAGTTTATGACATGATTCTGGAAGGTTTCCTTGGATAACTTGAAAATGATTTGCATTTATTTTCTGTCAATGGGGTTAACAAAAATGCAAATTATGTGATAATACACCAAGGCAACTGAATTACGGTAACTTCCTTTGAGCACAATTCTCAAAGGTATGCAAAACCTCTTCCTAAACATATCCTGTTTCATCATTTTCGGAGATCAGTCTGACTCCATCTTCAGTCTGAATAATAGAACTGGCCATTTACCTCACTTTAAGTGCTCTTCATGATGTGAAAGAGCACAAGATTATATATTAAAATTATCTATTTTTTTTAATTACACTAATAGCAGTTAAAAAATAGAAAGTTTGATGTCGGTGGTGTGTAAGAGTGAGGCCCTGTCCAAAGGAATCTTGGGGTCAATATACCAAATCTTCAATAGTCCACCAAGCACTTGGAGGCCTTCCTTTGTATCGAGGTGGGAGTTGGACCTAGGGCAAATTTGGGATGGGAATAAATGGGCTGAATCCTTAACGAACCTATCTAAGGGTTCACTTAATTATAGTTTATTAGAAACCTCCCTTAAGATTTTACATCGGGCATATACAACTCCAGTTCGACTAAATAAGATATCCCAAACAATCTCAGATAGATGTTTTAGGGGGTGTCACGGAAGGGGAGACTTCATTCATACTTGGTGGAGTTGTCCTAAGGTATTTAAAATTTGGTCTGAGACGACCAATCTAATTTCGCTAATACTCAAAACCCCACTCCAACCATCAATAGCAGTCTGTCTCCTGGGAGCACGCTTCTCAAAATTGGGAAGGGAGGGGAATAAACTGGCCCAACTGATATTTCTAGCAGCTAAGAACACCATCGCAAGACGATGGAAGAGTAGGGATATTAATTTCCATGATGTAACAAACAAAATAAACTTTATTTGCATTAATGAGCGGATGACCCATATCATATCAGATACACATCACTGCTTCCTGGAGGTTTGGGAACCCTGGATTCTATTCACAGACAGTAATATATAATAACTAAGTTAAGGGAACACATTAAAGAAGCCATTCCTGATGTGCGGCTGGGGAGTGGAGTGTGGAGCGGACGGGGAGAAGTGGTGAGAGGTCCCGGAGAGATATTTCTTCAGTACGCCAAAGGTACAGGGGGGGAGGATAGCTACCTTAAGATTGGCTGAGCAGGGAATTAATGGGGGATGACACCCCACCATAGGTGTTATATAATGTCACTTGTTTTTTTTTTGTTTTTTTTTTCTATTTTATTTTCTTTTAACATATCTCCTGCTGCTCAGGTTCATCCATGGAAATGTGAATTACTGCAATTTGAGCAATGTGACTTTATAAGCTGTATATATTACAGAGTATTAAGAAACTAGTGTGAATATTTTTAAACAGAATCACAAAAAAAAAGAAAAAGTTGGAATGGAGTTTTTATTTAAATGGAATGGTTTTAATATATTAGCAATATGATGTTAGTTATAAGACAACATGTGGACTATGTTTTTCATTATTCTTTTTGTTTTGTCATTGCAATTCCAGAACTTCTCAATAAAATTTATGTTATAAAAAAAAATAGAAAGTTTGATGACTCTGTTTACATACAAGTCTAGCCTGCTAGTGGCTGTTGCATGAATAATAACAGATAACTTAGTCCAGCGCATGGATGTTGTGATTCTCTATGTGGAAGGCGGTGATTGATAGCAGATTTTCCCTGGACTAAGCTTACACTGCACTGACCAGCTAACACATAGATGTTTTAGGTGTGTCCCACATATAATTCTGCACAAATATATGTGGTAAGGGTAAAAAATATTTGGGTTTTCATCACTACAGTGAGCACCACCAGAGCAGAGCAATAACCCACCTGAGCTGGTCTCAATTGCATAAATTCCAGAAAGCCAAGAGTAGAAACCCAATGAAAAATAAACAAGGTCTGTTCCCTTTATCCTGGAAATATAAGCATTCTTTTAATTGATTTGAATGGGGGACAAACCCCTGCAACTTGATTGACTGCAGTAACGCAGAAGCATATGAGAAGTCTGTTAAACATGTATACACAGATCTAATTTTTTTTTCTCAGTGAAAAAAGGAGGTATCTAAAAAAATCAAAAAGTATTTCAACCTGCTTTTAGGATATCTTTACTGTGATGTGGTCCAAAGTTGCTTAATTAAGTGAACCTTTAAAGGCAAAATGAACAAGTGTGATCCGAAGAGCTACCCCTAACATTTATTTTTCTGCAACAGCCTCTCCAGTCTAACTGCAATCATAGACAAGATTTGTCTGAAATTCAGAATACATTGGATTCTTCTCTGCAAAATCTCATCTTTTGGAAGGTGTGTGACCCTGAAGAAATGTTCTGACTTCCCCTACCTGTATCAGAGCTTGGATTCTCATTTGCAATTCTCAGGGCATTCGGAGGGCATGACCATTTAAAGGGGTCCTGTGTTAATGCAAGGATTTCCATGTCCTTGCCTTGGTGGAAATGTTTCATGGGAAGTTCCCTAGAAAGCCTACATTTAATATGATATAGGTTCAGCTTTGAGGTGACAAACTGAGGCTTAATCCATCTCCATGCAAGATATTCAGCAACAATTTTGTTATCTTGGACCTTTGTGTCATACTTTGCTTGAAAAAAAAACACAGCTCTGTTTGTTGCTTAGAATGTCATCTACCAGCCGTGATCTTTATGGCTTTTTCAACATTTGTTCCTTTACCTTGACGTTAGCTGGTTTACCAGTGCTCCACATCTTTCTGTGCCCTGATCCCACATCTGTGCTTACCTAGCCTCCTTATATAAGCTATTTGTACTAATTTCTTATTCAGTAACCAGCACACTATAACATTTCATATAAATCAATATGTGTGACCATAAACATCAGGAATTACTCATGATCAGTATTGTTTAGTTGTTTATAGACCCAAAAATAGTGCATTGATGTGCTAGCTGTCAACTTGCTGAGCCCTGTGAAATACAATTTAATGAGAATGAAAGTTACTTGAACATAGATAAGTTATTAATCAGGCCATGCTTGGCTGTTGTCCAAACAGAGAAAAGTACATCCTTATTTTGACTTTGTACATCCTATGCAGTTGTTGGACTGTCATGCCCTCACATTTAGGTAGTTAAAAGAGCCATGTATATGTACTCAGAGACAATCCATGTATATGTACTCAGAGACAATCCATGTATATGTACTCAGAGACAGACCATATACACTGGCCACACACTCTTAATCTAATGCAACCATTATAGCATATTGAAACTTCTTAATGTCATTTGAGTTATTAATTGCAAATTTATAGCCACTATCCAATAACAGTAATAATGACACAAATATTAATTATCTAATTTTCCACTAAGTACTCGCAATATCTATTTTGTGTAATTTAGCCATGTGCTTTATGAATTATAAAATCAGAATAGATATGTTTTGGGCACATTGTTTATTGAATTTAATATATCACATATAATAGTTGTCAAACTACGAATCGTCGTCACGCTTGAAGCGAGGGACGCAGTTTGTCCGTAAATTGCAGGCCGCAAATGCGGGCCCTTGCAAAGCGAGGGGTCGCATTTGCGGAGGTGGAGGCTCAACGACGCCTCACAAGTGGTTACAAACACATACAGAAGCAACACTTTAAAAAAATAGATCTAACAAGCAATCACTAAAAACGGACTTACACAAAAAAATACGAAAAATGTATGGACTTAGCCTAAAAAAATACGAGCCGCGGGACTTATAAAAAACCCATTACGAACTTGCAAAAATACGACCTTAACGGCCGAACCGGGCACACCTGAAAACATTAAAAACACTATAAATATACCCAAAAAACACATAAAAAGCTTACCCACAGCTGGGGGGGGGGGGGGGGGGGGGGGTCACCCAGGACCTCTGCAAGTGAAGTTACACCTCAATTTAGGTCGAAATTCACGAGTTTAGACACACGAAAATCCCCAAAGCAAGCGAAAAAATGGCCGCCGAAAAAAATGAAAACGAGGCTTCAGGACCCTAAACCCGCAAAACACCACCAAGCACATACGGCTTTTCCAAAAAGCCGTACGAGGTACAAGATACACTTTTAGCAAGGACTCTAAGTCATCCACGCCCGCGTACCACATACACATTTGCTGCCATTTTACAACACTAACTTACACAATGCGGAAGTACACCGCTACACTAACGGCTTCCCCTCGCACATGCAGCCTATTTATACTACACACTGCACACATTGCTGACACTTACACCTCAGCTTCACAACAGTGCAAACCTACATTGTATGTTGCAGGAACATCAAAACAGATTGTCAGCTCTTCAGCACAATGCTTCCTGCATATATTACTTCAAAATAGGTAAAGTATATTCATTTATTAATTTATTAATTATATAATGAAAACAAAAAAACACTATCACAATAAACACAAAAGCCATTCACCGCGCGCCTCACAAAGAGCGCCAACGCTGCTCACAGCACACAAAGCCTTGCAATAAGCACAAAAAGAAGATCAGAGCCGACAAAACAATAACAGCAAAAGCGGCTCTCCAAAAAAAAAACAACAGCCTCGAATGAGCTCCGAAGGCGCTCATTGCGAGCCACGTGATGAGCGCCAAAGGCGCTCAGCGCTAGGTTCGCAATGAGCGACGAAGGATTTCAGACCACACAAAAAATTAATGCCTGAGGCAAACAGCATTACCTGCCTTACAATTTTATTGCCCCGTCATTTTTGACGGGCAAGTCGCTAGTAGTAACATATTTCTCATGGGAAGATGACAAAGACTGATTGACATGTAGAAATTACAAATATCAACACAAGTGTACCGCAAGAAAATGCAATTTATTTAATAATAAAATACTGTTTATTTTTAATCTACACTGTTAAAGAACTACAATTGACTCTAGAAATAAAAAAAATAACCCTCGTATGTGTTACTTTTTTTGTGAAATGAAGCTGCTATGAAATCTTTTTTGGTTTAAGCAGATCACCTTCCTGAGGTGTAAGGATGCTTTGAATGCTCAGGAAGTGTCTGTCTGCACATTGGTAATTTGGCATTTAAAACTGCCAGTGATCCCAAGACTAAAAGAAAGTAATAAACTGCAGCAGCTGGCAAGGAAACAAACTGAAAGTTTGCAGTACACAATAATTGCATATAAAAGTTATACAATATAAAAGGTTGTATTTATTAATTAATTAATTATTTAATTAATGTATTTATTTGTTTAGATATTTATACATTGTAAACACATTTTGTTCTTGATCATGTTTAGTTATTTAAAATATCATATAGACAAGAATTAACCACAGTGGCCTTTTACATGATAACATATTGGGAACCTCCATGATGTGATAAATTATTTTATTGCCTATGATTAGTTTATTCATGTTACACCATATTTTATCCTCCTCTGTGTGACACTGGTGCTGTATCTACTGTTCTGTAATCCGGGTGTAGCATAACCCCCAAAGCCTGAACAAAGATTTGTTCTTCTTACCAGATTCTTGATTTTCTATTCTGTAATAATAGTATCATAGAATGATAAATAGTATCATCTGCGCATGGATATAGAACTGGTTAAAACACATGAAGCAAAGGATTGTTCTAGATGGAACATACTGAGATTGGACTAATGTAGTAAGTGGGGTACCTCAGGGTCCAGTGTTAGGTCTTCTTCTTTTTAACATCTTTATTAATGATTTAGGAGTAGGACTGAAGAGTAATCTCACCCCATTTCGCCATGACACTAAATGAGGCCAGGATGTGCTTTCACTCTTAAGGGATATGCAAAAAAATGGAGGAATAGGTGGCTAAATAGCAAATGAGATTTAACACAGAGAAATGTTAAATTATGCATTATGGAAGGAAAAATAACCATGCAATGTATTAACGAAATGGAACAAATTAAGGGATGTCAGAGATAGAAATTAATTTATCAGTGCTTGTGGACAACCACCTACAGGTGCTCAAAGTCAGGCAGCAGCAATGGAAAATAGAATTATCGTGCATTATAGAGGTAAAGAAGCAAATATAATTCTTCCACTATATAAATATGTGTTAAGACTTCATTTGGAATATGAAGTACAATTTTTAGCATAACTTTTAAAAAGGACATTGTTGAGCTAGAAAAGGTTCAGAGAAGGGGGGCAACATTATAATGGAAATGGAGGGATTGAGCTATGAAGAAAAGTTTACCAAAGTAGACTTATTTTCTCTAAAAAAAGAGGCTTATGAGGTCATAAGCTTATAAATATATATCCATGATAAGGCTTTGTAAAGTGAACTTTTCTTGCCAAAAACTTAAGGCTGACAATAGGTCACCCCTTGAAGACAGGAGAAAAAAATAGTTCACTTTAAAGAAGGAAATGGTTCTTCATGGTTAGGGCAGTCAGATTGTAGAACTCAATACTTATGGAGGTGGTGAAAGTAGATTCCGTTTGTGTCTTGTGAATGTATTTTTGATTAAAAAGGTGTCATGTACATTACTCCACTGTCAGAATTATTAGCACAATAGTTAAACCTTATCCTACAAGGGTCCGGTTTTTGAGTGCCCCATCTTGTTTGCTGTGGTGAATAAGGATGGCTGCAGCCAGCATGGTCTATATATGGGTGTACTGTGGGGCAACTGACCTGAGCATTGAGTTTAAATTTCAGCATAATGCAAACAGATTTTGCTGAGTTTTTTGGATTGCCCACTTCAAAGAGTTCCTGTGTTTTGGTTAGTGTTTCTGCTTTCCTGATATCTGACTTTGACTTTGTCTATTGGACTTCCCTTTAGATTGCTGTCTGGACTGACTTTTTGGCTTGTTTACCTGACCTGCTTGCCAAGTGAGAATCAAACAATGTTCTGTTATTGTTTAAAAACCAACCAATAGGGTACCTGAATTTTGTGCCTCTATCCCCAGCAGAAAAAGCTTTTAGAAGGGAAATAAAATATTGTATATACTATGGTAAACCTGGCATTTCATTAATTATTGTTGTGCAAGAAAACTTACTGGAAAAGGAGAGAATTCTTCTCCCATGCCTCCATACTCCGCAGCTCTTCCAGATCAGTGCTGTATCCAGCCAACTATGTCTGTTCATCTGCAGTGGGGTCTGCATAAGCCACAAGAAATGAATTATTAATTCTGGAGCAAACTCACATTTTCTTGCTTAACTTTTAATACAGGATTACTATATTCAGTACCTGTTTCTAGAACCACTGTTCCACTCCAGTGTACTATCCAGAATCATGAAGAACAAATTAATTTTGATATCATGTCTACACCTCTCAGCCTTCTTTTTATGGGACGGCAAGGCTACAAAGACATCATCCAGTAATTGGCTGACATTCTGGTTATGTTTTGTTCCCTCCCTGTTTAAAATACGTATTCCAATAGATTAAGGTCCAGTAACTGTAACTATAGGACAACAAAGAGCATAAAATGAACAGCCCATTCAAAAACTTGGTATTTAAATATATAGGCCCATTATATTAACCTGACCTGAAAATGGAATTTAAAATCCAGCATAGTGCTTTGCTGAGTCGTTGGCTTATCCCCTTCAAAGCGTTCTTGTGTTTTGGTTCCTGTTTCTGCTTTTCTGATATCTGACTTTTGGCTTTGATTATTGGACTCCCCTTTTTGTTGCTGCCTGGACTGACCTTTTTGGGTGGTGTACCATTTCTGAACCTTTTCCTCCTGCCACTGACCATGGACTATTTTTGACCACAATTTATGCCTCTGGACCTATTGTTCTAGTGTCTTTGAATACTTCTGCTGTGAAAATCCAAACACCTTTTGTTATTGTATAAAAAAGGACATACAATGTTATATCAGTTTACTAGAAGTGGTAGAATATTGATGTTGCAATGCTTCAATGTTTCAAATGAGTTTTATATTTGCACTCCTCAGGATGAATTGACAATCTCCAAAATAAAAAGGTCTTAGGAGATCTAAGAGGATTGAGTTTGTTGGGCTACAAGTCTTTTATTCCATCTAAACAACCATGTTGCTATGTTACTAGATCAGAGTGCTATTTTATTTGAAAAATATGTCTTTTTTCATAAGACAAAGCAATGTTTATTGACTGATCACAATCTACTTACCAATTTCAAGATGAAATAGTGATATAATATCACATAACTCATATGGGAAACACTGGAAAAACATAGGGATTAAAAGAGCTATTTATGAAATTCTATGACTTAAAATAAAATGTATAAAGGCATCCTACAATATATTTTTTCTTTTTTTGATCAGTTTTGCTCCAGTGTTTTATTTTTTAATCAGGAAGACTATGATGAATGACTCCTTAAATTAATTTAAATGAATTCCCACATCACAAAATACAATAAAGCTAACTCAAACAGGCAATACAAATCAATTTATAAAAATGATCAATTATTAATTCAACATTTGGGATTGAAACGTAAAGCATACAAGCAGAAATAGAAACACATTGACATAACACACTAATTATGGTGGGAATCTGTCCATACATAGTGCAATCACTCAATATTGTGTATCTCACTAGATATAAGATCTGGTGATTTATAGTTATTGGCAAATTGTTGGCAAATAGTGGGCAAACTGTGCCAAGCTATAAACCAAGGCCTTGGTACATAAACCATGTATTTAATTGTAGAGTATCTAGAGAGATTTACAATTAATATGTAACAATTTTACTGTATCTGCTTGTAAATTATATATTTAGCATATTGTGAACTGCGGCTCCAAAAGTAGCATTATTATAATTGATTGTAATGCTTATCTTAACTTGATTTATTATAATCCATAGTCTGGAAACATATTTTTCCTTGTTATACATAACATTGGTTTTGCAATAAATTTAAGATATTTATTTTGGTCCCAGCTTATTTTTTTCTGTTCCAACAAATAAAACAACAAAGCAAATATGTTTTACTTTATTTTATTTTATTTGTAGATTTATTTTTTTCTCCCCTTTACTTTATAAGCTCTAATACTGCTCATCACATCATGGTCATTGATAAATCATTAGTGACACATGAATAAAACATTAGTAACTCATCCGTTATCCACTTCCAGTCTTGAATATTTTTAGCCTCTTCCTATAGGTAGAAATCTGACAATTATCTGCTATTTCAGAGTTGAGAGGTACTGTAATCACCAACACAAGTGCAACAATTGTCGAGAATGGCCCTAGAGCAGATGGAGTGTCTCAATTATCTAGGATCTATGAAGAATGAGATCTATTGGCAGCTGTTACACAATAGAGTAAAGTCTAGGCATGTCACAATCAATTATGATGCCACTATTAAACAGGGACTACTGTATCTTGTTTAAAAAGTACAAGTGTTAAAATTGTCTAAACAGACAATTTCAAACTATAATTGATATATTCACATTCAACAGTTAATTAGATCAAAATACATCTGCGGCAAAATATATATTTTTAGTTATTATGCAATGTGTCAACAATTGTATATGACAATAAATTCCTTTTTGAATTTTTAAATATACAGATGGAGGTGAATGGTCTATTAAAAATTTCAAAATAGAAAACATAACAAAATTCAAAAAACAAAACAAAAATAAAGATAACAATAAATTGATATCTAATATGTGTATAATTTCTTATGTAAAATTATTCTTGTACTTTTTGTCCTAAGTAAGTTAGAGTCTAAGTAATAATTGCATTTGTCAAAAGGATAGTTGGTTCATGGCACTATCAAGGTATCTTAATACCGACAAAATTAGATACGGAGAGCTTTTATAGGAGTATGTGCAATGAACAGTGGTGAAGGGTAATTGCAAATGATTATGCCTAGGGTCATTGTGAATATTCAGACAAATCTTAAATTATTTTCCTTCATTGTATCAAACCAGAAAGATGATTGGGCTAGATCTGTTCCCAATCTGGGCTGAAGCGCTTGGTGTACTCCAAAGGAAAACTAAATAAAATGGAATATCCTAGGACCTCTGATATTTTTGTGTAGTTTCTCAACAGATCTCTTCTTCTTCTTGTTGGGATGATAAATCCACCTGTCAGCTTTGTTCGTGAGGCTCTGTGAATCTCACAAAAGGAGGATGCTGCTTCTCATGATACACCGGCAACTGTGATGTAACTCTAAATGTGAAAAGAAGGGAGGCGGAGAAAGCGCAATAGATACTCCAAGTGCAGATCACTTGATGCCACTTGATGATAGTAGATGGTATATTTCTGTAGACACGTCTCTCACCTGTGATGACCTCAAGAATGTGATGTACTTCCAATTAGGAATTATCTTTTTTACACTGGTGGATACGTGGTGGATGTTTCCAAACTTCTGGATAGTCTCCATTGTGTGACCCGGATGGCAGCGCTACACAATTCGTTTCCAATTAGGAATGATCTTTTTTCCACTGGTGGATACGTGGTGGATGTTTCCAAACTTCTGGATAGTCTCCGTTATGTGACCCGGATGAGATATACGGTGGAATAATATCTTTTGTGTCTCGAGACGATACTATGTGTTTTAGTCAGATATACTGGCTATATTCTTTATGCTTCGCTGCCTCTATATAGAGGTTGGTGCGTGTAATTCAATGTACGCGTATACGTGTCTGTGTGATTTCTTATCCAATGGAAAGATATATTCACACCAATCTATTATTTTAAAAAGATATACTTTATTTAGCCGTACAATATATCATGACTTTCTAAAGAGTCATAGAACTTAGAGGAAAAGATATATATAAAAATAATAGATACTGAATCTTTTTTTTAAAATATAATAAAAAATATAAAAAATTGAATGGAAGACTCTAAGGTCTTTGGATACTTTGCTGGTAGAATACCAAATGTGTGTAGTAAATCAAACGCGTTTTGCTGCTTGTTATTGCAGCTTCCTCAGTGATACTTGTTCCTGGTAATGAGACTGGCTGGTCCTGTCCGGAAACGAATTGTGTAGCTCTGCCATCTGGGTCACACAACGGAGACTATCTAGAAGTTTGGAAACATCCACCATGTATCCACCAGTGGAAAAAAAAAAAAGATCATTCCTACTTGTAAGTACCTCACATTCTTGAGGTCATCACAGGTGAGAGACGAGTCTACAATATACCATCTACTATCCTCATGTGGCATCAAGTGATCTGCACTAGGAGTATCTATTGCTCTTTCTCCCCCTCCCTTCTCTTTATTGTATCAAGCATCTTTGTTCGCCATGTATTGTTTGTAAATGCATCTTGCTTTGTTATATTTTCTATTCACTGTGTAATTTGTATTATAATAGAAGCAGAGAGAAAAAATCCCTTCTAGTATAATACAAATCATAAAAGAATATATTTATGTGATATAATAGAGTCGGAGCAGCCTCATATCTTTTCCACCCTCCTCTACTCCTGTACCAATAAATCTGTACAAATATGTCATCTTGTCTTCTTATTATTGACTTCAAATCATGGGTGTAGGAACTGGAGGAAAAAAATACCCTGCATATTTTTCAATGTGTGTGTTTATGTGTTTATGTGTGTGCGGTTGAGTGGTATTTTTGTACTATATGCGGTATCCAATCCCCCCGCCCGCTTTTCTTTGGCTCCTACACCCATGCTTCAAATGTATATTAAATGTTATACATGTGTTTATTGTACCCCATAACCCTATGGAATCTGTTGGTGCTCTACAAATAAAATCTAAGGAATTGAGATAGTTGTTTGCCTTGATCTTTGTCTTTTTAAAGGTTGAGCATCAGACCGACTTTTGCACTCTCTTCTTTTACCCTCATCAATAGGCCCTTGAGTTCCTCCTCACTTTCAGCCATTAGAGTAGTATCATCCACATATCTGAGGTTGTTAAAATTTCTCTCAGGAATATTAGTTTCTGCTTTGTATTTGTCCGGCCTAGCATTTTACATTATGTATTTTGCATATAGTTTGATTAAATAAGGTGACATCATACAACCTTGTCACATTCCTTTCTCGATCTTGAAACATGCAGTTTTCTATGTTTGGTTTTGACCCTGGCTTCTTGGTCCTCATACAGATTCCTCAAGAACCTGCCATATTTTGTTGTGATCCACATAGTCAACGGCTTTAGAATAGTCTATGCACAGAGGAAAATGTTTTCCTGGAACTCTCTTGCTTTCTCTATTATTTAGCGGACATTGGCCTCTGCCTCCGTAAAACCTGGTAATTCTCTGTCCATATATTTTTAGACCTGAGCTTGCAGTGTTTTAAGCATTACCTTGCTGGCATGTGAAATGAGTGTAATTGTTGTATAATTTGAGCACTGTTGGAACTGCAGTTTTTGGGATTGGGATGTAGGCTGACCTTTTCCAATCTACTGGCCATTGTTTAGTTTTCCATTTTTGGGGGGCATAAGGCAAGCAACACTTCAGCAGTACATAAAAGTCAACAGATACATAGTTATGTTATATCCCTAATGAAATCCATGTCCCTTTAAGTAAAATGGGATTTGAAAGGTTTCTGGCTTATATACAATATTATTAGAAATGTTGGCATATTTTATGCTCCTGAAATAACCAATGCACATAATATGATTTTTGTAATTGTTATATACTTTTGATCAGTATTTTAACGTTTAAGATTCTTAAATAGATTTCTATACACTAAATGTGTTTTTTTAAGATATATCATTCATACTTTCTATGTTTTTTTTTTAAATAGGGTAATCACTGTCATGTAATATAATCTCCAAAAACCTGACCAGATTGGAGCCCTATGTAAATCTCTGCAAAAGCAATAATAAGTGCTGTAGTAGCACAGAAAATTCTACCTAGCTATGGCTATATCCAATCTCTAAAACATTGCGAGAGAACTTCTACGAGTCACTACTATGAGTGAATAGTACGACAAAGCCGAAAAGCAAGGCAAAAATCTCCACTGATTTTTGCACTGACAATAAATTACAGGTTACTCCCTTACACTTTGACACCAAAACCCTATACTAATAAGATTTTATGGATCACTTGCAAATCAGGGCACTGCCATAACTGCAAAAAGTAGAAGAAAGATATGCGTGTACCAAGGTCCACTCGCAAGTAGTTTTCAAATCCTTGCTGAGTCCCCCAGAAGCATTTAAAGCAATGCTTAACAATCTGATATCAACATATGTGTAAATATAAAATATATGTAAGTTTTAGGCCCGTTTTTTGATACAAAATCAAGAACAGGGTTAATGCATGTTACTAAACCACTTTACCTAGAAACAAATGCTCTAATGCATTATTTTTAAATATATAATATTTTAACACAAAATAAACACATCTTTATTTATTAAAGCTATAAATACAATTGTCACATCTTTTTAATCTAAAAATATATTGATAAATAAAAAAGAATTTATTTTGATATCTCTAACGTTTCCTTGCCCAATAGTTACAGCACTTGTTACCGCACTTCCCACTCATTATAGATTCATGAAGTTTGCATTTCCTATTGGCTTCTAGAGCCTTGTCTCATCCGTAAAGCTTGGTTTGGATACTAACTACACAAAAATCTGTTGTGGCTAAGGCAGGGTTTACAGATATGAGCTGAGTGACCTAACCTGGTGGAGCAAAATATTGACATTAGTGTAAATCCTAGGAAAAAAAGCTCCCACAACCGATATACGGCAGTGCCCTAACTTAGAGCACCTGATTTACATGGAGGCCTTAGTACCTGTGTCCTTGGCATACAAAGAAGAGAATGTAATTGTTTTGAGGCCAAGTCATCACTGACACAGAGGTGCCCCCCCCTATTTGCTCCCCAATTATTTATTAGTTGTTTCAAAAGTTACCACACTACTAAAACGATCAGAAGGAACTTTTATATTATGGAAGCAATTGAGATTCTAGGTAGACAAAGGTACATTATTTTTCGCTTATTATTATGTACCTACTAGAAAATTGCACGTCAAAAATGACGGGAGTAAAATTTTAAGTCTAGCAATGTTGTTTTCCACAAAATGCAAGGTTATGGGCCCTCGTAGCACTGTTACGTCCTTGGGGCTAGTTTTACATCCTTCGGTCTAGTTTTACCTACTTCGGCCTTATTTTCGTTGTTTTACGTTTTTTCAACCTGCATTTTTTTTCTTGCGATTTTCGTTGGTGGAAGAAAGCCAAATGTGCCTCAAATGAACTTGCAACCTCACTCACAGGCTCCCTGTCTCTCCCACATATTTGTTGTGCTTTTTAGGTTTTTGCAGTTCCGTGGCTCGGACGGTAAAGTTGGATTTTTGCGACCCACACACTGCATGTATGGGTTTTGGTCCTAAGTCGTACAGGTCGTAAGTCCCACGTGCCTCAACTGCTCGCAAGGCTCACTGGCAATGAGCGCCTTTGGCGCTCATTGCAGCCTAAGTCCTGCGTGCCTCAACTGCTCACCTCGCTTTGCAAGGCTCACAGTGCAATGAGCACCTTCGGCGCTCATTGCAGCCTAAGTCCCGCATGCTTCAACTGCTTGCCTCGGTTCACGAGGCTCGCAGTGCAATGAGCTCCGCAGTCCTGCGTGCCTCAACTGCTCGTCTCGCTTCGCACTTATTGCAGCCTAAGTCCCACGTGCCTCAGCTGCTCGCCTCGCTTTGCGCTCATTGCAGCCTAAGTCCTGCGTGGTTGACGGCTCACCTAGCTTTGCGAGGCTCGCAGATGCGGCCCTATCATTCCCAACACTGACAACTATAATGGTCATAGGTAGCATACACATTAGAAATCCAATAGACTTATTAAAAATAATGTTAAAGATACACTACATGGCATCAGGGAAGTGTGATGCACAACACCTTCGTGATCTACCGACATTCTATGATTTGTAAGATAAAAAATACTGGATTAGATAGGTCCAAAAATATCTGGCTCAATTTAATATTAGTGGGCAATAACAAGATACGAAAGTCTTTGTTATGGACTTTTGTTTGTGAATTAAAACTCACATTATCATGGGGGGTATACATTCCAAAAGTATTTTTATTTTAATTTAGTGGTCATATTTTAAATCCCCTTAATTTGAATTGTTTCTAACTTAGATTTTTACAAGGAGTCAAGAATCCAAAATCTTGTAAAAGACACTGAAAATATGTGTAATGTATTTGTAGGAAGAAATATTTTTAAATATACATACCCTGGGGTAAGACAAATATTATTTTTTGAAAAAACTCTGCTCAGCAACAATCACATATTTCGATAAATACTACACAAAACTATTTAAGCTAAAGAAAAGTTTGGGATCTTACACAGTGAATTTCATCTTGAGCTTTATCATCTATCACTCTTTTTCCTGTTATTTTCTTTTGCAGAATTTTATTTATAAATCAAATTTTCTTTAATATTTGTTATTATTCTTGAGCTGTATTTATAGTTTTGGGGAAATGTATCGCTTTAAAAATAAAATCTGGTTCCTTAAATCAAGAACCTAAAATAAGGTTCCTTAAATAAAGTTTTAGTTAATGCCCCAATCTATAAATCTAACACATCACCTTGAAGGTGTACTGTTTGGAAGTTTTTTTCTACATGAGAGAATTAGAATTGATCTTATCATTAGAAAAACTTAAAGGGCCACTTAATTCAACACAATCTGGAGGACACCACCTTAAAGTTCTTCTAAAAACATGTTGAAATACTTTTTGAATTTGTAAAATATGTGCATTTTTCACTGAGAAAGTACTAAATTAAATCTTTGTTTTCATGTGTCACTTGCAAGCCCCCAGACAGACCCACAGCAACAGCTCAGTGCAGTGAGCATAAGCAAAACAAGTCAGTTGTGGGTCAAGTGCTCTCTGCATTCCTAAGTTCAGGGAAAATTGCTATAAATCTTCGTCTTCACCATGCCTTCACCGCAGGGTTCAGCATATGTTATTAATCATGGAACAGTGAGTAGACAGGACAAAGTGTGTTTGTAAACAGACCTAAAACTTTAGATTTTTGTGACACAGCAGCAGAGGAGAACATGTGATCGAACCTGCAAATGGAGCCACATGGACTGAAAATGAAAAATGATATATAAATAAGTAACTTTAGTTTTTCCATAATAATATGATTTTCATATTCCTCTTATACTTAGCTGCCCTTGCTCGTTCTTCCTTATAAAATTGAGATTCCTACTTTCTATTTCATACCTTGAATTTTAAAACATTATTACGTCACATGGGTTGTGATGTATTTATTTTACTTTTATTTCCACATGGTATTGGCTGATATTTTTATATTTAGAAAAAACTTTTCTGTATTTTTACCTGCCAATTTTTTGTTCCAGCATATATACTCTATTAGTCTATTATGCCCTTAGGTAACTTATTTTTGAAACTTTAAATGAGACTTTGTTATGATCACTGTTCACCAACTATTATATCAAAAGTATTCTTGATGATTAGATCCAAGCTAGTTTAATTTATAGTAGTTCTAGTTTAAATTGAAAACGATCTCCAAGTATACTCAAAAATCTCCTCCCCTTAGCTGAACTGCTTTCATTCATCCATATTATTTAAGGGTAGTTACAATCTCTCATTATTAGGACTTGACCATGCTTAACTGCATTTTCAGTCTGTAGCAATTCCTAACTTTCACTTCGTTTTGGGAGTTTATAGCATTTTCCTACAAATATTTTTTTGGATTTGTTCCTCCGCTATTTATTTCTACCCACAAGGCTTCAACATTATGAGTAGTCCCACCATAAATATCTTCTCTGACTTTAGGCTTTAAATCCTACTTCTCTTCCACCATTACCTATATTTCTACTAAACAGATTATAACCCTCCAAATTAACTATCCAGTCATGAGAATCACGCTGCCATGTTTAAATAATGAACAAAAACAGAGGTGCTCAATCTGAGAACAAACAGTACTGAAGTAGGCTTGTTCTGTAGGCATAGAAACATACTCAGAGAGCAAAACTTTTTTAGCTCACTTGTCCCATTTATAGGGAGAATTATGTTGTAGTATATCATTCTGGCGTCACTCAGAAACGTGATCCAGCTCCAAAATACCAAACATCTCTACACGGAACAGCAGGATTAACAAACCTTGGATGTACATTTCAGCTTTTGCTGGGCCTCATCAGTACATTGCAGCTAAATTCCCTGAGGCACAATACTGGAGGTCCAAGTCGTTTGCACAAGCAACAGCAAAAACAGAGGTGCTCATCTGATTATTTTTTTGTTATTCAAATGACCTGTAGGGCTTAGTCTCCCTAAGAGTGAAAAGGACTCCTAACATGGACTCCTTGCTCACTGTGCTAAGAGAAATGTCAACAACCTCAGAAATGCAGGGTATAATACTGTGATGGCTGAAAATAAACTTTTAGCCCCACATGTTCAACCTTTTTAGACCTACTCAGATGTTTATATTTTGTGGATTGTCAATTGCCAGTGGAAGGCAAATATCTAAATATCTAAATTAAAATATTTATATACACTCTTTGAAATAAGAACATATTTTGGAATATAGGATGTCCAAATTGCTTAAATTGCCCCAAGTGTTTTATTTTAATAATGTTCGGTTTTCGAGGAGACACTCTGGGAGATGGTGGGCTACAGTAAAGAGCTGTTGGGCCTATCCTGCCCGCGGGCCACCAGTTGGGCTGCAGTACATTTAAGAATTTACTATAATTTTTGAAAAATGTAACATTGCTGTGAAGTTGTAACAAACTAACAACATACAGCTTTAAAAAAAATCATAATATTTTTAGCACACTTGTTTACTGGATCTCTAGAAATTCACTTGTTGAACTAGAGCCGGAGATAGAGGGTAAGTCTTGTGTGAGTTGTACTTCCATTTAATCCAATTGCTAAATTCTGCAATATTGTGGCAGCCTTTTAACAAAGCTAATTATAAATTGTATATTTACCCAATGTCACTGGCAGTTGAATAGTCTTGCTAGGATCAAAAGCAAAACAGTCTTTTTTTATATTTTTTAACTTTCTAAAAATACTTTCCCATGTATGTATATATAATCAAGCTTTTCAGAGGACCATGCTACACATATGTTTTAAGTATCTATTTAAAAGTCTCCTTTTACCTGCAGAAGTGACATACTTGTACATGATATGTAATAAAACAAATGTGCATTTTTTATATATTTTTTAAAAGAATGCAAATATTTCTTTAAAATAATATATTGAAAATAAGGGACCACAGTGATTTTTCAAATACAATAAACCAGGGCTAGGCATCTGTTGTCCTAGAGAGACAAACACAAACCACAGGATTTCAGGGTTTTCCTGCTTTGCACATTTGAACCAATCATTGTCTCAGTAATTCTCATTTTCTCACGTATGCACAAAATGGACATTATGAAATCATGCCCTATGTTCAAAACTACATAACAAAAGACGCCAACCCTTTAAATAATCCTATATCATGTTTTTACGTAAAATATATTTCTACTATATTGGACTAAAAATGAATACATAGTGGATGGAAATAAAATGCCCATAGTTTTCAACAACCATAGTGTTTCACAAAAAAAGTAAACATGTTAGCGTAATTCTTGGAAGAGTGTTTGTAATGTCCACAAAAGTCTGGATCTGTGATGACAAATCTATAGAGGTATTTTCTTTACTGTACACATAATAAGAGTGATACGTTTTTGTACCTGTGCCAGACTGTCACTCGATATACTCCAAGCAGAAACAACTTAAAACTCCTTGAGTAACAGCTTCCTCTGTCAAACATGACACCATGGTTATGACGCTCTCCTTTTTATTTCTCCTCTTTGATGACAAGCGTTACGGAGGCTGAGAGAAAAAGTGGAGTAAATCCAACTCATTGAACTAAACAGGTGAGAGTTTTGAGATCACGTACAGATGTTCAAAACAGCAAGTCCTAGTGCTGAGTGACAGCAGCTTTCATCGAGTGGATGACTTGAGTTGACACTGCCAAGAATTTTGATTGAGACTTGGAATGTGCAAGCTTAAATATCAAAATGTTGCTGCTCATGTAATAATGTCAATCTTAGCTACCTACTCCCTTTGATATTCTTAGATTTGTCTACGAAGGTCAACTGCGTGGTGTACCAATGCAAATGTTGAAAAAGCTACAAAAGTTTAGATGTTGCGTCACCAAATATATATAAAAAAAGAAAGTGTTGCTGTTCAAGTAAAGTTAATGTTTGTTTCGATAAATAAAGCAAACTGTTTATGTCTAGAGCACACCATTTTTTATTCTTCTTTAAAGATATATGGTCTTTTGAATGACAAAGCTTAAAAATGGGCAAACTTCTTTAGAAAGCAAAAATAAATAAATAAACATTACATTTAAATACTTAAATTTTATACACAATTATTATTGGCTTTTTGGTTCCAGCACTAAAAATTCTGGAGAGTAATATGCCAACAAGTCTCCCAAATATATATACCAGGTTATGTCTCTATCACTTAACATGTATTCTTCTAACATATGACCAGTATTGAAATGATGTTTTATAGGAATTTTTTTGGGAGGTTACTTAATTAATTAATTCTCCTCAATGTAGTTGTGATATAAAAGTTACAGTTTGTTTACCTCTCAGTCCTCAGAATAACAGATCCTTGGTTTTTGGAGCTTCTCCCTTTCTACCTGTTGTCTCTCATGAGAGGTGCCATTTTGTGTAGCTAGGAACTAAATTCACATCCATAGGGGAGTGAATTCATATTAATAATTTTTGTGCTGCTCAGAAACACAGCATATAACAGAGAACTAGAAATATATTATAATTGGTGCACTCACAGGACTACATTTATATTAACTAAAATATAACTTTTATTGAGATTTTTAATTTTTTAAATGTTATATCACCTAAAGGGCAAAAATACCCAAAGAAGCATACTATTATATTAATAATAATATTTATAGCCCAGTAATTAATTTTATCGTTTTTCCTAAGATAAATTAATACTTTTTATATTGGCCATTAAATTATTAACAACACTCTATTGGTGTGGACCTAAATAACCGATTAACATATATTTATGGGTAAAAATGAATAACTTATCAGTGTTAAAAAGAGACAAACAACCTAATTGTGCCATAATACAAGGCCAGGAATCAAGGCAAAAAAGCATGGATGCATGAGCTATGGGAAAAAAAAAACAGTTGTTTTCCTCTACCCTCTTTAAAAGGAAGACGCTTTTGCAAAAAAATAGCTGTTTTATCAGTTATCTCTCTGTCTGTTCCAAATGTTTGGGATCATATAAGGCAATCTAGATTAAAAAAATGTGGGTCTGTTAAAGACCCTTAGTGGAGATTCCAGAGGTAAGAAGGGTAAATTAAATTAATTAATCTAGTTAAAACATTTATATAAAACTAAAAATGTCTAAAGAGACCCAGTAGAGAAAGAAATGTAGCTTAATTATGTACACTTTAAATACTGCAATCCTATGCATCAATTCTCAATTTCTCCTATATGGCTGGGTGGAGTCATGTACCCGAAGAATGATTAGTATAAGTACAACATCGTCATTATTTTATTATAGATATATTATGATTATTTATCTTTATGTTAAGGAAATTATTCTCAAAATTCAGCAATGTGATTTTGGCCTTGTATCCATATCCTTATAATTCCAGAAGGCCTGAGTCACAGCATATTCTACACCTGCCTAAAATTAAAAAAACTACAAAACAATTATAGCACAGTTTGTCAAGAATGTAAAATATGATTGCTTAACCTTTGAATGATCTAATTGATCACAAATGAAAAGAAAGATCATACATTTTCTTAAATGCACCCAAGTGGAAATATTTTACTAAATTAAAGTAAATAGCACAAAATATACTTTAACATTTAGGTGTATTAAATAGAGATAAAAGTTATCAAGACGTGTAAGTTACCAAGTTAATAATTCCGACAACATCATTTATTTTTGGTGCTTTCTTCATTTTAGAAAAAATACTGGGAGAATTTACTAAAGCATAGCGGCGATCCAGCATCTCAGGTAATCATGCCATTTACTAAAGGCTTGTTCTATGGTAACATCAAGCCGGGGTCTATAGCGAGTTATTGTGAACAGGGCTTGTTAATGCGTGTTATGGGAGTAGTACTTGAAGCATGAAGTGAATATCCAAGTTCTCTGAATTTACTAAACACAAATCTTGCTTTTAACTAAACTTATATTCTCCATTGCATGTTTCAACCCCATGATAGCAATATATTTGTATATAAATACAATTATATTAGCAATATACAGCCATATACATATAACAAGTAAATATTACAGGAAAAATATGTCAACACAACTCACACAGTAGCCTAAATTAATCTTGTTTTAAGGAAATATGAAAAGTTAATAAAATCTTACATTAATAACTAAATATTTATTTCTCTTTATATATACAGTATACTAGCAACTTCCCTTATTATTTTTTTTTGGTAAGTGCTGATTTCCTTTTTGCAATTGTTACGGGCCGTAATTTTTACACACATTGTGAATGGTGTAATTGAGATTTCTGTTGATGTGTATTTCTGCGGGTCATAGGGATGAGCGCTTACGGTGCTCATCATCACCAGCGCAGTGAGCGACTTCGGGCCCTCCCTGCCTAAACCATATGGGGTCGTAGGGATGAGCGCCTATGGCGCTCATCTCCACCAGTGCAATGAGCGACTCCGGCTCTCCTTTCCTGGCCGCAACCAAGGCCCTCGCTTTGCGAGGTCTGCAGCAGCGGCCTGAAACTGCCACCCTAACTTTACGAGGTCCGCAGTTGCAGCGTGGCTTTACCAACGGATTTTGGCAAGCCCGCGCTGCTGAGAACTATATATGGGATTTCTTGAGATATTTAAATCTACTAGCGACTTGCTTGTCAAAAATGATGGGGGAATAAAATTGTAAGCCATGGCAATGCTGTTTGAGAACACAATGTAGAGCTTTTTCTACTCTGAGGACCTTCAGCGTTCATTGCGAGCCTCGCACTGAGCGCCTTTGGCGCTCATATCGATCCGCTCAATTTAAAGCTATGGCAATGCTGTTTGACACACAATGTAAAGCTTTTTCTACTCTGAGGACCTTTTGCGTTCATTGTATAAATAAATTATGTACTTAATAAAATAATATACTTTACCTATTTGTAATTGATATATGCAGCAATGAATATCCTGAAGAGCTAAGTATCTATTTCTATTTTCCTGCAGCATACAATGTACAACAATTTAATATCGATTTTCAAACGTAACAGTTACGGGCTTGACAGATCAAAGGATTTGCGGCCGCGGAGTTCAAATTTCGACGTTTTCGAGATTTTTCTGCCTGTAACCCGCAGATCATTAGCGGGTTGCTTTATGGGGCCAATTTAATAACCATAAGTCTTGCGGGCTCCGTTACAGGCTACGGCTTTACATGTTGGGGGAATATAGGGCTGACAGTATCACATCTAACAGTGGGTGACATTTGGCTCCAATAATCATTAATCAGTGTGGTTTGCTTTAAAGAAAGAGGCTGAGTTGTGATACAAAAAGCCAAAGGATTTCAATTTTAGGAGACTTGACTTTTCATAGATGGGATTCTTTGGCAGGGTGGAGATATTTTAGTGGAGTGCAAATGCAATAGGAAAAACAAAAAATGTAAAACTAAAAGCAACAAACCTTTGTGTCAAGCAGGTTAGTAAAATCACATGGAAAATAAAGTCAATATGATTCTCAAAGAATTGTGAATGTTAAAAGACAACTTTTGGAAAATGTAGGCAAAGAATGAAGAAGCGAGGTAATTATATCAGGTTAAGCAGGTTATTACGATAACAAAGGTCCGAGCAAAAAAGAAAACAGAATCCTCAATAAAGTCATGGAAAGTACATTTTTACATGTAGAAATGAAAGGAGGCAAGTAAAATAAGAAATAAGAAGACAAAGGACGTAGATATAAATATATTAAAAATCCCTTAACAAAGAGCAGAAGAAAGGAAGTCTCTGGAAAATAAATATGCAACAATAGGATGTTGTTCTCTTAAACTAAGCACTGACAGATGAAAGGGAAATGTTTGGGGTTTCACTATATTATGGGAGTGGGGATATCTGGAAATTTTCTAGGGTGAGGTGAAATAAGAAAAGAAAGCAATTGACTCTACCATTAACCAACCCACATTTCCTACAAATGAAAACAATGTTTTAATGGTGAATACCTCTTTAGAGAAAAATCATAAATAGATTGTCCAGTTCTACATAGAGATAAAAATTTAAATTAATGTTTGTTTTAATAATTTATTTTATGATAGCACGTTTTAGTTATAAGATTTATTTATGATGTTCCTTTGATATTTTATTTTATGATTAAGAATTTACTCTGATGATTTCATTTTATTATATATTAGTTTAGTTTAATAAAATAAAAGTGTTACAGGAAAAAAACGTAAACCCTATGGGCCTCATTCTATTATCGGCCGTAAATCGGCCGTAAGGCTGCGATTCCTTGCGAGGGTTCAGTTAACTCGCGATTCTATTATACGGCCCCGCAAGGATCTCCTCTTACGGCCGGCCGCATATCTTGGAACCGGCCGTAAGCTGTGAAATATAAAAACTGAAAAATAAATTCAAGCCTGCACTGTACAGCTCTGTAAATGCTAGGGATCATATTGGGGGACATGAGGATTAAAAGAAACCCACTCTCAAGCTTGCACATCTGCCCAAACCCGAGTTCAAATTAACTGTTTATTTGCCGGCTGCGGCGTGGGCGTGTCTGAGGTGCTCCAAGCACTCTGGACTTTTTACATGGATATTTTACGGATATTAAAAATAAAATATTTTACGGATTTGAGTACAGGATAATTATGTGCTATTTTTTCTAACACCTAAAATCCCTTTATAGTCTTCTCAAAGTGCAGGATGGCTTTATTTGAGCTATTTTATGTGCTTAATTGGTGCTAGCGAGACCTTTTTCCTGCAAGTAACTGCGGCTCGCTTTTAGCCTTGCAGAGAGGTTTCCCGGAGCAATTGAATTGCAAATCTCTTGCGGCCGTTTAAGATCAAAGGCTTTCCTCCGGCGCGAGCGGCCGCAAGAGATAGCAAGGCACCGGCCGCAAGCCTGCCGGAATCCCCGGCCGTAAGGGAATAGAATAGCCGAATAGCTTGCGGCCGGTCCTTGCGGCCCCGCAACGGCTGCGGCCGATAATAGAATGAGGCCCTATAAGTTTAGGAGAATCCAGGGAAGAAAATAAATCCAAGGATAAAATATCACCTACTGAATGGGTCATTTTTTTATTTTTTTATTTAACATTCCTTTTTATGTTCTCTAGTTAATGATCTTTTGGGGTTTACTGAGATTTTAACATAATGATATGAAAAAAAAATACTATAAGACCAATAAAATGCAAATAATAAATTACAAAAGAATTATGATTTTTTCACAACAACATAGTAGCAACAATTTTATGGAACATAGCTTACAGACCAAACATACAACAGTAGCAGCAAAAATAATTTTACTGAAGATCAGAACAAAATGAGATACTTACCATTGCAGATGTTAATTAAATTAATTGTAATTAATTAATTGTAAAGATTAGTGAATATAGGAGAATGTCTAGCGCAGATTGTGAGCTACATTTAGATGGTCCACTATATAATTAATATAAAATATCATGAAGCAAAATAAAAAAATGTAATAAAATGTTTAAAAATACCAATTGCCTCGATGCTCTAGATTTTATAGTTTATAATAGCACAAACTATGTTCCAGTATTACGCAGTGCATTATAAAAAGGAATTGCATTGTAGAAAACAGACAGAAAAATCATTAGCTGCTGTAGGAAAACTATCAGTAGTATTCGGGTGGTCCTCGACTAACTGAGGACTAACTATGGATCTATAGCTTGGCAATATCAGTTGCTGTCATCATTTTACCATTGGGTATACTGTATATTCTATTTTTAGATTTTTGTGGTCTAAAAATGTTCAATTTATCTGTGATGAATACAATCCAGATAAGCTACATCACAGGGGTAGGGAAAGAGGAAAGAGGGAGAAGTCAGGCGTATTTTTACCCGAACAGGCTCAGAAGCAGGCAACTTGAATCAGTAACTGCAAGCCATACTCTCCAGGCATAGTTAACAATTTATTTACAAAATTCACCAAGGTCCAAATGATGTTATGAACATGAAGTCAAGATCCAGAACCTGTACATTGTTAAAGCGACCATCATGTAACAGAGTTCATTTACGAGTTTGGAAGCATTTGGCTACCCCTGTCCTACTCTATATTTTCTGTACATCTAACAATTGACTGTGAAATCGAGGAAGCCATATCCACATTCATAGTATATTATTATTATTATTGTTTATTTGTAATGCACCAACATATTCCGTAGCGCTATACATAAGTTGTGATCAAGGCAAAACAATATTAACACATTACAATGATAGAGAGCCCTGTCATTGAGTTTAGAATCCAGTGTCCATAGCGCTTTCCCCAAAGCGCCATGCAAGATTGAAAACTTGCAGACTTGCAATCTAAAGGTTTTGAGTGTGGTACAGGAGGGTGAGAAATGTACAAACAAATTTGGATTTATAGCACCTCAGTCCTGTAATTTTAGTAACTATGAATCCTGCATTATACTTATAAGAACAATTTAGAAAAACACAGATATTCCATCACTGCAATAGTTGTATTTGATGTACTTTTTGTATTTGATGCAATTTTGTGCTCTATTTTTCTTAATATTGACATTTTATGCCACTCCTTTCGATAAACCAAAAAATAACCATAGATAACTCATACATTTTGTCCCTATTGATTTTTAAGATTGATTCATAATCCTAGAATATATCAAAGCCCTGGAAAGTTTCTATTAAGATTCACCCAATGATGTACAATTATGAGATCTCCATTCCTCTTTGTGAAAAGCTAGACTTTGAAAGACATGTGAAGCCATACAATAAATGAGGCTATGTCTGAATGACAAGCAACATTTTCTAGACCAACATGCCATTTTGGGCCAGAAAAAACTAATTTGTGCAGTCTCGAACTGCTGAATAGTGCCGGATAGTGCCATTATGCTGGTTTAGCGGGAGTTTTTTGAAAATGCGGTATTGATGCCTTTGACAGTTACTTGAGAGTGCCGGTTGGTTATGTGCCGGATTACTGTATTTGGTTTTGCAAAAGACCTTTTTTCTCATGTTATTTGACTGGAGATTCGTTGACATGGGCACATTGATATCAAATGGGAATTTTGAAGATTTGCTGTTTGCCTTGGTGCAAAATGTTCTTTATCAATGTCATATAAAACAGTAGACTAGTTTCTTGTAGGATACATTTGTGTACCAATGCCCTACTTTAAAGTTTCTTACTCAAAATGTTTAGATGATTCATAGTCTTCTAGGACTTCCAGGATATGACTGTGAGATTCTGAGTTTCAACTGAGATATCAAAGTCTCAGAGTAAGTAGCCAAACTCTCAAAATTCGTCAGGCTACGTACACAATCATCCCTTCCTCACTGATTAACTCCTTCTGAGATTAAAAGTGTTGAAATCTAGCTATTGTTCAACTATTATAACCTGTACAAATTGGAGAAGTACATTTCCAAGAAATCTAGGTGGGAATTCCCACAATCTCTATATATAGAGCAATTAGTAAATATTATATATTTACCATCTTGCTGTGGGATTGTTTCCTCTTTTTTAAGGATTACTGCGGTTCAAAAATCTATCATGCAGTTAAAAGTTTATGTTTTACGCAGTAAAGGCAAGTTTGTTTGTATGAAAAATGAGTGTCCTCTAGAAAAATGACATTAAATTGAGATGTAGTGGGATTGTTTTCTTCTCCTCTGTCCTGACATATTACAGTAAAGAGAAGGGGAGTGAGTCTTGTAACTTTATGCTTTATTATTCCCATGCTATTGAATGTAAATCGGCAAAGAAAACTCTTCCTCAATTTACTAGTAAGACAAAGGCAGATCAAGCACATTCTCATTTGCTTTAAATGATTTATTTTCCATGCAACAAATGTGTAATGTATAATATTATTTTACATGCACGAGAGAATGTTTTTAAGTTGTGCATTTTCATTGCATTCAGAGTAATTGAGGACTGGCATATGACCGACTACAGTCAAGACCGACCTACAAGATTTTTTAAAACAATCCCTTTAAAGGTGAAGTTTCACCAATACACAAGTTGCTCCTATATGAAAGAGTTCACTTATAGACGTTCTGATGTATGTGTAAACGTATTGGCACTTTTATTGCCGCAACGAGCACATGAATGTAATTGTCACAGCTTCCATCTCAGCTGTTGTTTGATTGGTCCTTGAACTGAGTCTTGAACTTTTGACCCAATCCACTCAGCATTCTAAATGTCAGTGACAAAAATGAGTAACTGGCAATCTAGGCACGTGTTTTAATGTTTACGTATATAACTAATCGTCTCCAATTTAATATAAAAGAAACATTACGTTTAGAAGGAGTTTGCCCTATAACACTTCTATCACTACCGATCTCTGATTGGGTAAAATAATATTTTACTTCTTAATAAAAAAATATTTATACTTCCTTGTACCATTTTAGCATAAAAAGCTCAGCCAAGACAACTAAAATGAACACGCTACAACAGATAAAATAAATCAAGTTCCCCTTTAAACATTTAAATCCTGTGTAAATAGTTACTGCAAATATATGAATCAGAAAAATGCACTTTCAGCTGTGATGGCCACTCCTTCAGTATCTGCTTTTATTTGAAAACAGGCAAACACAGCCCTGAGTTATTTCTATTTGCTTTTTCTGATGAAATGGTTTATTCTGTCTGAAGAAAACTGATGTTTAGTTAAAGTTAACACAAACCACAAGTGGACATGTCAAAACAAGCTGTAGAGAGTTATTTTTGATGAGCTTCAGTTAGATATGCATGGTACTTTCCAGTGACATGTCAAAAATATTCTCTTTAGCTATATATATATATATATATATATATATATATATCACATATATAGTTCTCAGCAGCGCAGGCTTGCCAAAAAAACATTGGTAACCCAACGCTAGAACCGCAAAGAAAGGGCAGCGTTTGCAGGCCAGGCAAGGAACGCCAAAGGAGCTCATTGCCCTGGTGGAGCTGAGCGCCATAGGCGCTTATCCCTACGACCCTGTACGACTTAGGCAGGGAGCACCAAAGGTGCTCACTGCGCTGGTGGAGATGAGCGCTGTAGGCGCTCATCCTTACGACCCCGCATGACTAAAGCATCATACCTACGACCCGCAGGACTACAGATCAACAGAAAGCTCCATTATACAATTCACAGTGCGATACCCGTACCACTTTTGAAAAAATTGCTGCCAAAAATTATGGCCCTTAACACTTTGGAAAGGAAAGCGGGACTTTGAAAAATAAAATAAAATAAAAAATACAAGGTCCAAAAAACGGCCAAACCACAAACATCGAAAAATACGAAAAACACAAAAAACTAATAAAAAAACATATACAAACCATCACACACAGGACGGGGGGACAGCCAAGACATCTGCCAGTGAGGTTGCACGCGAATTTAAGTAGCATTTGCACAGTTTTGGCACTAAAAATCGCCTAAGAAAGAAAAAAAATGGTGGCCGAAAAAAACAGCAACGTGGCTACACGACCCATAACCACGCAAAACACCTCCAGGCACATACAACTTTTACCCAGGAACGTACGAGGAACAACATACACTATTACAAACTACGCTAACACATAGACAATTGCAGCCATTTCACAACAATAACTTGAAACTAATTACCATTCTAAAATGCCGCTTTACACAACTAAACAAACTTTTTTTCCTCACGCACGCAGCCTATTTACACTGCACACTTGCTACATTGCTGACACTTTCTCCTCAGGTCAGCAACAGTCCAAATGTACATTGTATGCTGCAGCAAGTGATTGTTAGCTCTTCAGGATATTTATTGCTGGATATATTAATTACAAATAGGTAAAGTATATTAATGTATTATTTCATTCATTAATTAATTATTATTAACAAAAAAATAAATATATATATATAAAATAAAAATACCAGAGGAGAGGCTCGCATTTTTGACGGGCAAGTCGCTAGTGTATATATATATATATATATATATATATATATATATATATATATATATACAGTAAACTGACCGTTATTCGGCACCCACAGTGTATTTTAACAGTGAGAGACACACATCTCAGGAGGGATTTTGTCCCACTCCTCTTTGTAGATCCTCTCCAATTCATTAAGGTTTGGCAGCTGATGTTTAGGAACTCAAACCTTCAGCTCCCTCCACAGATTTTCTATGGGATCCAGGTCTTGAGACTGGCTAGGTCACTCCAGGACCTTAATGTGCTTCTTATTGAGCCACTCCTTTGTTGCCTTGGATGTGTGTTTTGGGTCATTGTCATGCTGGAATACCCATCCACGACCCATTTTCAATGCCCTGGCTGAGGGAAGGAGGTTCTCACCCAAGATTAGACTGTACATGGCCTTTTCATTGTCCCTTTGATGCAGTGCAGTTGTCCTGTCCCCTTAGCAGAAAAATACCCCCAAAGCATAATGTTTCCACCTCCATGTTTGACGGTGGGGATGGTGTTCTTGGGGTTATGGGCAGCATTCCTCCTCCTCCTCCTCCTCCAAACACAGTAAGTTGAGCTGATGCCAAAGACCTCGATTTTGGTCTCATCTGACCAAAACACTTTCACCCAGTTCTCCTCTGAATCATTCAGATGTTAATTGACAAACTTTAGACTGGCCTGTACTTGAGCTTTCTTGAGCAGGGGGCTTTGTGGGAGCTGCAGGATTTCAGTCCTTCCCGGCATAATGTGTTACCAATTGTTTTCTTGGTGACTATGGTCCCTGCTGCCTTGAGATCATTAACAAGATCCTCCCGTGTAGTTCTGGGCTGATTCCTCACCATTCTCATGATCACTGAAACTCCACAATGTGAGATCTTGCATGGAGCATCAGATCGAGGGAGACTGGCAGTTATTTTGTGTTTCTTCCATTTGCAAATAATCGCACCAACTGTTGTCACCTTCTCACCAAGCTGCTTGGCGATGGTCTTGTAGCCCATTCCAGCCTTGTGTAGGTCTACAATCTTGTCCCTGACATCCTTGGACAGCTCTTTGGTCTTGGCCATGGTGGAGAGTTTGAAATCTGATTGATTTCTTCTGTGGACAGGTGTCTTTTATACAGGTAACTAGCTGAGATTAGGAGAATTCAATTTAAGAGAGTGCTCCTAATCTCAGCTCATTACCTGTATAAAAGACAACCTGGGAGCCAGAAATCTTGCTGATTGATAGGGGATCAAATAATTATTTTCCTCACTAACCTACAAATCAATTCATAACTTTTTTGACATGCGTTTTTCTTGTTCTTGTTTTTTTTGTTATTCTCTCTCTCTCACTGTTGAAATACACCAACCATTAAAATTATAGTTGGATCATTTCTTTGTCAGTGGACAAATGTTCAAAATCACAAAATCAGCAGGGGATCAAATACTCCCCCCCCCCCCCCCCTCTGCAACTGGATTAAATATTAAATAAATAGTACATTTGTGTTCGTATTTGAATGTCGAAAACAAGTCAAAAAACATTTTTCCTGCTCAGAATTCCGAGAAATACAGTTATTCCACTGCACTCTGGGAACCTGGGCAGGGACAAGCAAATGTGCCCACAAAGGCTTTACTCTCCAATCCTAATACCATTTCAAACATGGCTCCTTTTAAGCATATGCCTGTTTACACAGCTTTAAGCCCAGGATGGATTATGCACAAGAGAGGAAACCTACCCACAGACAACACAGTTTAGAGGTTACTGCCTCACATCAGTGTGGGGCCATTTCCTAGCAAGTGTAGTAGATTTTATGGGTAGGTAGCTTACCACAACAATCATTTAATCATTGATGGGCAAAAGAGTGACAGAAGCCCTCCACTGTTCAGTAGTGCAGTAAATCAATAGCACATCTGTGTTCATATTTGAACATCTAAAACAAGTTAAGAAACGTGTTTCCCAGAATTCTGATAAATAAAGTTATTGCTATATATACAGTATGCCAGAAAATGTCACATTTACTTACATTATATAGAAGTGGACGGCTCTGGAGAAGTCAAACAATAACCTGAGAAAAGCATAAAGAGGTGCCTCACAAGCATTTTCGGTGCTTCCTAAGTGTGTATTTTTGTACCTCGTACATCCCTGGCAAAGTTGTATGTTTTATTTTTCATTCTTTTTGGATGTATGCGTAGTTTATCTATATGTTACCCACCTCACAAGCATTTTCTGTGGGTCCTAACTGTGCATTTTTGTACCTAGTACATCCCTGGCAAAAGTCGTATGTGCCTGGTTGGTATTTGCGCACTTTGGGTCGTGTAGCATCGTTTTATTTTTCTTCGGCCTCCATTCTTTTGCTCGTTTAGACGATTTTCAAGATTTTCAAGTTCCCCCTCCCTTATGACCCTCCTCAACCCCACTCCTCAACCTCCCTCCTCATCCTTAACCTCCCTCCTCATCCTCAACCTCGCTCCTCAACCTCCCTCCTCATCCTCAACCTCCCTCCTCAACCTCAACCCTCCTCCTCAACTCCCTACTCATCCTCAACTCCCTCCTCATCCTCCCTCCTCATCCTCAACCCCCCTCCTCAACCCCCCATCCTCATCCACTCTCCTCAACCCCCCATCCTCAACCCCCCATCCTCAACCCCCTCCTCAACCTCAACCCCCCTCCTCAACCCCTCCTCCTCATCCTCAACCTCCCTCCTCATCCTCAACCTCCCTCCTCAACCTCCCTCCTCAACCCCCCATCCTCAACCTCCCTCCTCAACCCCCATCCTCAACCCCCTCCTCAAGCCCCCCATCCTCATCCTCTCTCCTCGACCCCCCATCCTCATCCTCAACCCCCTCCTCAACCTCAACCTTCCTCAACCTCAACCCTCCTCAACCTCAAACCCCCTCTCAACCCCAACCCCCCCGCCTCAACCCCCCTCCTCATCCTCCCTCCTCAACCCCCCCATCCTCATCCTCTCTCCTCAACCCCCCCTCCTCAACCCCTCCTCCTCATCCTCAACCTCCCTCCTCATCCTCAACCTCCCTTCTCATCCTCCCTCCTCATCCTCAACCTCCCTCCTCAACCCCCCTCCTCAACCCCCTCCTCAACCTCCCTCCTCAACCCCCCCATCCTCAACCCCCTCCTCAACCTTCCTCCTCAACCACCCCATCCTTAACCCCCTCCTCAACTCCCCCATCCTCATCCTCAACCCCCATCCTCAACCTTCCTCCTCAACCTCAACCCCCCTCAACCCCCCTCCTCAACCTCAACACGGGGGGGTAGAGAGACACACGGGGGTTAGAGACACACGGTGGGGGGGTTAGAGACACACGGGGAGTTAGAGACACACAGGGGTCTAGAAAGACACGGCAGGGGGGGGGGGGGAAAGAGAGTGACTTGAGTATAAGCCGAGGGGGCCCTTTTTTGCCTTAAAAAAAGGGCTGAAAAACTTGGCTTATACTCAAGTATATACGGTAGGTATGAAAATTGTGTTTAATGGAAGGTTTATTGCTTAAAGGACCACTGTGGTGAATTTATTTCTATAATGTTTTAAACAAATGAACATGATAACAGGTAAAATGGTTTTAGAAAGCAAACTAAGAGAGAAACTTTTATATGCATTTATTCTTTATTGTGTGGTTCCATTTTGATTTCATATCTGCAACTGCGTGTTTCTTTCTCAGGATCTTGTCTCCATAAACGAATGAGACTCCCTTTAATCCTACTGAGAGCACTGGTTAATGTAAATGCCACCACACCTGTGCCTTCAATGTGTCCTCCCAATTCACAAAAAATATCAACTCAAGCCAAAATGTCAGATTCCACAGCAGCGTAATTGAATATAAAAGATAATAAATTAGATGCTGTATTGTTTTTTTGCATTCTATAACATGTTGCATATTGTAAATTGTAGTTCTTCAAATTAGAACTTTTTAAATCTGTGACCACAGTGATCATTTAAGTTTGCCTTTTGAAGAGATATTTTCAAATGGTAAGAACATTTAAATAAACTGGGTTTGCATAGAAAGTTATCTGTGTGCAACTGATACCTCCTATGCATGAGGTTTCTTATATATATATTGGCTCTTGCTTTTGACAATCCGACCAGAGTTTTATAATATTTTAGCTTGAGCATGATATACACAGCCTTTTCTTGTGAATTTAGGTATTTTGCTTGTGCTGTCCTGCATACCTGGTGAATTTTATCTAAGGTTAGATCAGGTCCAAACACAAATTTCTCTTCTAACACTTCTCCTTTGATCCAACGAATGATCCAATCTCTTATCAGAGGCTCTTAATTCATCAAAGCCTTAATTTTGCATTTCATGATTTTTATGACATATTGCTATAAAGTTTCACTTTTTAAAGTACAAGTTTCATTTTCTGAATAACTTTTTTTTTTCCGAAACACTCATTTATTTTTTGAGATGTACTATCCTATTAAGTATGTTATTTAAAGAGCAATTGAATTGGCATTTTTATTTTGTATTCTTATGAGTTTATAGCGGCCAGTATGCTTTTAGAAAGTTCAAAACAAATACAGCATTTATCAATTTAACAATCACATTCAATTTTGCTTTAATGGCATCAGAAATTTACTTTAGTTCCAAACAGAATTAGACACCTAGGGGGAACAATAGATTTAGATAAAACACCAGTGGGATAGTCCACCCCTCTTTCAGCTTCGGGACAATTAAACTAATAAGCATGGTATTTTGTATGATTAACCTCAATTTAGGTGTAATTTGATATATGAAATTATAAAAAATGTCAACTTTACTTAATCTATAGTCCCAAATGAATTAATTGTATAACTTACATGCAAGCGACAGAGTCAACCATTGCTTCTCTTCCTCTTAGTACTACTCTCCAATAATAAAATAGTTTTGAATACAGAATTATATATGACTTTCAAGGTAGAAGTGTTACTTGGCAAAAAATGGCATCCCTCCACAACCTTATGCACAATGGTTCATCACATATATAGTTCTCAGGAGCCGGGGTTGCCAAAAATCGTTGGTAACGCAATGTTAAAATTTCGGGCTCAGGGTTGAGGCCAGTAAAGGAGAGCCAAAGGCGCTCCTTGTGCTGGTGGAGATGAGTGCCGTAGGCGCTTATCCCTACAACCCCGTAGGACTAAGGCAGGGAGTGCCAAAGGCGCTCACTGCACTGGTGGAGATGAGCGCCGTAGGCGCTCATCCCTACAATCCCGCATGCCTTGCGCATCATACCTACAACCCGCGGGACTACACATCAACACACAACTCAAAAACACAATTCAAAGTGCGAGACCCATAGCACCTTGCAAAAATCTATAAAAATTACGCCCATAACACTTAGAAAATAAAACCGCCACTGAGGGGAAAAAAATACGAGCTGCAAAAAACTTAATGGCTGCAACACACACAGCGAAAAACATGAAAAACACACTAAATACAAAATAAAATAAAAAACTAAATACACAGCCAGGGGACAGCCAGGACGTCTTGGAATGAGGTTACACGCCAATTTAGATTGAATTTAAAGATTTTCGCCACTCGAAAATCCCCTAAGCGAGAGAAAATATGGCCACCGAAAAAAAACGAAAACGGGCTACACGACCCCTAAGCGCGCAAAACACAGCAAGCACATACGCCTTTCACACAGACACGTACGACCTACTTAATACACTATTAGGAAGCAAGCTAAATGCTCCACACCCGCCTAACACATACACAATCGCAGCCATTTTACAACACTAACTGCAAATTAATAACATTACCATTACAAAATGCGGAAATACACAGCTAAACAAATGGTTTCCCCTCGCGCACGCAGCCTATTTACACTACACACTGCACACATTGCTCAGCTCACCGACAGTGCAAATCTACATTGTATGCTGCAGGAACATCAAAACAGATTGTTAGCTCTTCAGCATATTGCTTCCTGCATAAATTAATTACAAATAGGTAAAGTATATTCATTTATGCCTTTAATAATTAATTAATTTACATTAAAAAATACATACACAGAGAAAACCAAATACAAAAATTACAGAATCACAATAAACGATAAAGGCGATCAGAGCTCTCCTCACAAGCAGCGCCAACGGTGTTTACAGAACCACAACTACACCAGGGGAGGGGCTCACAATGGAGCGCCAAAGGAGCTTCCATATCCAAACATACACCAACCAAGAGGCTCGCAATGAGCGCCAACGGTACTCACACAAAATACTTTGAGTACCAAACAGCGTACCTGCCTTACAATTTTATTGCCTTCATCTATTGACGGGCAAGTTGTTAGTTATTAAATACTTCCTGTATTGTATCTCAACTTCCTCTCTCATATGTCTATCAGATCTATTGAGATCAAGGTATTTCTTCTGGGCTAACCGATTATCTATATTCATATTGGTTATTGAATCAATCAAAGGACACACAGCCTAAGGCCACATAAAAAAAGATTTCTCTGTCTCAGACACAAATTGTTGAATATTAGAAATAAGCAAAAGATAGCTTTACCAAATTAATACTCTTAGGCCTCCATTCAATTGAGCAATTGTTAGTTACTGGAGCCAGTAAACTAATTTGCTATTCAATTGGCGTCTTTTAGCTACCCGCAAAAATTTTGCGGGTTACAGGCTGAAAATCCCTGCGGTTGTCAAAATCATTACTCCAACCCATCTAAGCCCTTGATCTTTCAAGCCTATAAATGTTACAATCGCAAATCACTATTCAATTGTTATAATTCCTCAAGCCTGCAATTGTTTTCACACCTGTAAATGGAAAGTGTAGAAGAAAATCCTATGAGTATCAGATAGGACTTGCAAGGGGGTTAAACACCAGATCGTAGCACTGTAAATGCAAATAAAAAAATCAATACTGCATTTTAAAAGATGGGGAAAGCAATGAAAAACATTAGAATTAATTGCACAACAGTCTCAAGCTCGCAAATCTGAAATAAAACATTAATTATTTTATGTTTTATTTCTGTGTTATATCAATCTTGGTAATCAAGGAATTAATACATATCAGGCCACCCAAATGGACTAGAATAGTATCGTCATTCATTTTTATTATTTTGTACATTGCCGGATTGCAAGTCCGATCCCATATCGGACCTCTAAACGCTAATTGATTGACATTTAACCTCCAAGTTTTACTGACATCATGATGACCGTCTCATTTACTATTGGATGTTTCTAAATTGGTAGTTACGGCCTTGCTTAACTCCATCATGATCATGCTCTGAAATGCTACTTACGGGTGTATGGTTTACGATTTAGGCTTTCTGCCAGGTAGCTGCAGGCTTGTTCAATTGAATCGCTCTGTGAATTTCAAGCCTGCAGACTTATGGCCTTAGTGTTGCCAGGCATCAATTACTACAGCCTACACTGACTGTATGGATGTCACATTCTAGATTAATAGGCTATTCGGCATTAGTTACCTTTGGTAGATGCTTGTTATAGGAATTAAACAAAACTTAAACTTTTATTCAAACCATGAGGTGACAGACACAGAAGTTCAACAATCCATCTTGTTTCTTTTTCTAGCAGTTTGTTGTCTACATCACCTTTCCTTGAATCTATAGACAACATTATTATACTAACACATATAACTAACACATGTAACCCATAACTATCATGTGCCAAATTAACATGGCAGGAAATTGTTTATTGTTTTTGTCATTAGCATGTTCCAAAACCTGCCTTCTAAATTCTCATTTTGTTATGCCTACTTAGATAAGCCCATATTAACACTTCATTTGATAGTTACATTCAAATTTCTACAGTTAATATACGGTATGATCTTGTATTGTTTTGAATTTTTAAAGTTACTAAAACCTGCCTGTTTTTTACATATTAAAAAAGTGCCTTGCAGGATCTACATGGCTACAAACCAGGGAGCCTTTCTAATCTCCAGGGTCGATCACTAGATCTCCGAAAATGACTCCTAATCAGAAGGTCTCTACGATTTGATGCCTGTCTACTGGTTAAGGAAGTTGTATTGGTAAGTATATCACGCGGATCCTGATCCTCGGACAATATGCACAAATGTCTATCAATTTTTTTCTGATTTCTTGCCACTTGATGTTATATGTACCAATACAACAGATTGGTTGAGTTTGTTGGAATGTTGATTTTTCAACTAAAATTGGTTGCCTTTCAACTTTATAGTCTTTATAGTAGGCTTTCTTCAGTACAGTATGAGAATAACCTCTTTCTTTAAATCTAGACTCTAGGTGGTTTGCTTATATCTGGAAGTCAAAATCATTAGAACAAATCATTTAGATTCTTAAGAATTGGATGTATTGAATACTTTAAATTGAATATGGGTGATAACCTGTACCGATTACCAGGCAAATAGTCACTGTTTCTTTCCTATACACTTGTTATTTTAGCTAACATCTTGTAATTTCTCAATCTCTACATCTAGAAAAAAACTGTTTATTTTTGTCAATGACAGACATTAACTTCAAATGTATCATGCTTTTATTGAGGATTTTGATTAATTGTTTAAACCTTTGTTTAGTTCCATTCCATATCACTAAAATATCATCAACGTAATGCAACCATGTATTGTTCTTAATGGTGTTTCGTGTCCCCCCCATCATGGAATAGAATCATCACTTAAAATTTTCCATCAAATAGGAAGTAATCATGTGGCAATAAAAAATACAATAGATCCAGAACAAATTCATTGTACTGACTTTTTTTTACTTCTTTACATAGGATTTATGGTAGGCTTTCTTCAGTACAGTATGAGAATAACCTCTTTTTCTTAATCTAGACTATAGGTCGTTTCCTTATATCTGAAAATTAGACTAAATAGAACAAGTTATTTTAATTATTTATATAGGAAGGCTTGTCCCCCAATGACTGCTGTTTTCCATCAGATAATGATCTGTGTCCAAAATTAGCATATTTTTCTGAGGGTTTAATTACTATACTCTTAATGGATTTTTAATTCCTGGAAAGCTTTTCTTTGGTTGGACATTATGTAGTGCATCACTATCCGTGATTATGTAGAAGGTAGGTCCAGTATTAACACAGTGAGCCTTATTTCAAATATACCATATCTATTTGAAATCTATTGAAATATACACTGTGAACTGTTCGTTTTTTTTTTAGATCTTTAGATATTTTATTCATTTATAATTCAGTTTTTATCCTTAGGTCTTAAAAGGTTTAATAAAGGTTATATTTTATTTAATAACTGCTTTAGTATATACATACAGGCTTTTTATATTAAGATAGGTACCACACTCTTTGTGGTGTATGTCTGTACTTAGTTTTGTTGTTTTCTCAATATTTGAAAGTTGAGTTTTATTTTCTAATTTTGTATTGTATACTATTACATTATAAAGGGACAAGGAACGCACCATCTTTGTGCACCATTAGATGGAGACTTGAAACTCATGTGGAAGACCTGTTTAAAATTAACCAAACAATGACTTCATTTATTGCTTATATATAAATAATGAGGATTCAGGCGTTATCAAACAGCCAATACATTTCTAAATATGGCTGGATCAGAGTACCAGGGTGGAGTATCAACAGCTCCATTTGTGCCTCTAGTCAGTGACCGCAAGGAGATACATAGAGTGCCATGATTTACTATGTTCCAGCAATGGATGGGAAGAATTGGTGCAATAATTTGCAAGTGGTGAAAATAATACATTCTGGAGATGTGTAGCAGGACTATAGGTATCTGTGGTTTTTGGTATATAGTTGTCTTCTACCTGCTGCTTACACTTTTTTTAACTACTCTCTATTTTATGTTTTCTTGTGCTATACATTCAATAAAAATGACTTGAGGAACATACTAGATTTGTTGCATTGCAAGTAACTGCTCTACCATCTGAGCTATACAGTATATCTGAGTATAAAATGGTATTTAGCAATAATTGTTTCTTTCAGCTCAACGCACAACAGGTTCTAGTACCTCTGTTGGGGAAGCCTTGTGATATGTAGAATTGCACATAATGTTCATATTCAGAGTATGTTTGGTTATATAAATGTTTTAAGTAAGTTTTATTAACTAATTTGACCTTCTTCCGTGTAATTTTCATATAAAATCACACTTGTAAGAGACCCACAGATTACACTTCTGGAACCTTCCCCTTACTTACTGTATTCTTCCCTGCAGGCTGCCATCTTGCTCATTTGTGGCATGCACACAGCATTTTGTAAGGGCACTCCTGCAGGGAAGGGGATTAACACTACCAGTGTCATGTTGTTAGATAGCACACTGTGACATGCCGTGTGTTAGAAACTTTTAAAAACACTACATTGACAGTATTTTCACATTTACACTACTCCTTTTTTATAGTATATATACTCCGTTGTTCTAAATGATTATGATTGTAAATTATTTGAATATCCTGTTAGATTAGTGTTTTTAAAGCTTCTAACACACAGCATCGCTTGTAGTGTGAATCTGTTTAATTGCATGATACTGATAGTGTGAATACCTCCCATATTGGAGTGCACTTAATTCACAAAATGTTGCTGTGCAAGTCACAGATAAGCAAGAGAATAAAGGATGATTTGGTATGTTCTAAAATAGGTAAAATAACACATAGCTAAAATACAGCCCACTTTCGTACTGCTTCTTTAAATAGAGCTGCTTTTAATTCATGAACATTATTATAGGCTTCTACGGCATACATTTATGGTATATAATGGCAATGTGGGAGTTTTTTTTTTTTTTAAATCAAAATCCAAGCTTTTTTTTTACACTCCGTAATAAAATAAGTTTTTATATGTTGAGTGACTTGTCTTGGTGATGACTAGCAGGACGGGAACTATGAATAGGTCTACAACTACATGTTGGCACTTTGTTCCATTATTTACCACTATACAGTAGATGCAGAGATTCTCTCCACCCTCAATATATCTTCTTTGTGTGATCCCCTTCTCACACACACACACATGTTCATGTATAGTATCCTGTAACTCTCATACAGTGGTGTGTTTTGGCCCAGGCTTTGTTTTTATTCTCCATTAGTGAGCTACTAGCTAACTAGAGCCCCTTCTAGATCGCTACCTTGTTGTGGTGAAGGGGCTTGTGTACTTCAATGAGGTTGTGAACTATCCCATGTAGGGTGACCCAAAATGGGCAGGTCATACCAGAGAGGTCAGACAAATCTGGGTCCAGTGAAGACGGAACTGGCAACCCACTCCAGTATCTTTGTTATGAAAACCTAATGGATTAGCACACCCAGACTCAAAGAGCCCAATTCAATTGAGCATTCGTAAGTTACTGGAGCCCTCAAGAGAGGCCGTAAGTTAATTTGCTATTTTATTGCCAGCTTTTTGCGGGCTTCAAACGGTTTACGGGTTTACTGCCTTGAAAACCTTGCAGTTGTTAAACACGGAACTTATAGCTTCCCGATTGCCAATTGCTATTCAATTGCTACAATTCCCCAAGTCCGCAAATATTTTCACACCTGTAAATGGCAATTGTAGTAGAAAATCCTACGAGTGCTAGAGAGGACCCGCAAGGGGGTTTAACCCCTGTCCGCAGCACGGTAAATGCAAATTAAAAATCAATACTGCCCTGTAAATAATGGGGAAGCGATGAAAGACAATATAATTATCTTCACAACAGTCTCAAGCCCACAATGCGGCAATAAAAATCATAATTTTTATGTGTAATTTCGGGTTTATATCGATCTCTGGAATCAATGAGTTAATACATATCAATTCACCCATATGGACTAGAACAGTATTTTTATTATTTTGTATTTGGAGGGTTTGCGAGTCCCATCGAACATTCGAACCTAATTGATTGACATGTAACCTCCATGTTTTACTGCCATAATGATGTCGGCCCCATTTTCTATTGGCTGTTTCGAAATGGGTGGTTAAGGCATTACTTAATTAATCATGTTCCCGCCCTGAACTGCTACGCACGAGTGCATGGTTTATGGCTTCGGTGTTCGGCCTGTGACTTGTGGGCTTGTTCAATTGAACAGCACTGGAATCGCAGATGAATGTTAGTCCGCAGCACACCCTGCAGACATACGGCCTGTATCCCACGAGATGCGGGCTTGCAATTGAATCAGGTTCATTGTGTGTCTGGCGTTTATAGGGCCATGGAGAGTCGGACAGGACTGAATGACCGAACAAAAACAACACTTACTAGAGATCATATGGATTTATTATTTTAAATCAAGATTATAGTTGAATATTAAAAGTTTCGTTTTATTTCTTGCCCAGTGGATAGATATCACTACTGTATCCCTTTTCCTCTCCTTTGCTTAAAAGTATTAATATCATGGAAGGAGCAAACCTCCTCAGGTAATATTTGACCAAATTTTAATAGAAAGACCTAATATAATCTTCTTCCCTCAATCTTTTTGCTCTCATGCTTCTCAAATCAATCATTTATTTTAATTTACAGTGTTAAATCATAACAGTTGAATAACATTAATTTTTTCAATGATGAATTCATTTTAACCAATATTTTTTATACATCAGCATACAAATGCATAGAGTAGGCCAGTAAATGTATACCAGTCCAATAATTAAATATTTATTTTTAATTTAATTTTGTTCGTGTTTTAGGAACTCTTTGAGATGTCAGCAAGAAGAAAGAAAGATGTCACCAGAGAAAGAAGGCCAAATAAATGTACACATTAATACACAAGAAAATTATGTTTTGGCCAACCACATTTTGAACCATCATAAAAAGCTGTTTCGCAAATTAGCCACCAAAGCCATTATATTTAGAACAATTTCTGCTGCAGTAAATAAAGTGTAATCTTAAATAAGAAGCATTGGGAGAGTTAAGTGAAACGTATTATTATTCTGTGAAGCTTTTTTCGAAGGGATAACTTGAAAGTTTGGAAATTATAAAGACCATTTGGGGAACCATTTATGTTTTTCCTGTCTTTTGCTTATTAAATGAGATGAGACAGACCAGAGTTTGGGAGCCAATGCCCTAGATTAACATTTATCCTTGATACTCCACTGTTGCCGCCTAGATTAAAGCAATAAATTACTTGATTAGAACGGCTTTTGCCTATTAAATCACCTGGACATCTGTAATGCGATAAACACATTATTTTCTCATGCAAACTCTTCACTCGTCTCGTTTGTTGGGATTTATATTCTCTCTCTCTAACCACTTTGTGTGTAAGAGGGGTTTTACATTTCCGGAGAGCAATGCTTGCACTTCTGGATGTAAACAGCTTTCTGATGGACTTGTGAGGTGGAAATGGCATGGCATTAATTCCAGTAAGATCCAATTCTCTAAAAATGCCTTCTGACCTCTCCTTGATCCCTCCTTCTAACACTACTTTCACTAATAAATAAAAAACACACCCTCTTGATCTTGCTTTCAAAATGTGATGTGACAAAGAAAGCATGGATTCCACTAACCATATATAGACTTCAAAAAAATCAGATTTTCGCAAAAAAAACGTTTTATGTCAATGTCTTATACTTCTGCTAATGTTGTTAGTTTGTTACTTATGTCACAATATGTTTTTGAAAATCGTAGCTTGTAGCGTAGCTCGCATGACTTCAAGCTATTAAATTGGCCTCTTAAAGCTTTCCCCCAGACGACTTGCGGGGTAAGCCGCAGGATGGCTGAAAAAGGTCTACGGGACGTAAACGTGGAACTTCACAGCACGCAAATCCTTTGATCTGTCAAACCCGTAACTGCTACTTGTTCAATTCAGCTATTAAATTGCAACAAAGTCACCTGCAAAGTCACACGCAAATGGAGCCCAAAGCCCAACGTGTGCTGGAGAGGACTTGCACGGGGGGTAAAGTCCAATATGTAGCAAAAAAAAAAAAACACACTACTGTACATTTATTAAAAGGGAAAGTGATGTCAGGTCTTAGAATTAATAGTACAACATTCTCAAGCCTGCAAATCGGCCAAAATAAATACTTCATGTTTATATTTTGTGTTATATCGATCCCTGCAATCAATGTGTTAATACATATACTGTAACTTGCATGTGATAGAATATCATATTTAAGGCTTTATCAATATTGCATTACATCTTGAATGTTGGCCTGATCGCAAACTGTAATTTGAGGCCATACGACTTAATAAAAATAAACTCCCCTTTTTCAGTGACGTAAATCTGACGATCTCTTCTTCCATTGGCTCCGTCTAAGCCCGTAACTACGGGGGGGGGGGGGGGGGGGCAGAGAGGCTTGCAATGTGTTGCAAACAGCAATGCCAGGCTTCAAATTGTATTGGACAAGTTGCTTGTATAATAAAAATTTAAGCTTGAAGGACTCTGGAGATGCCATATTTTAGTAAAAGTATTCTACATGATAACATGAAACTGGAGAGGTTCCTCAAGAGTTTTCCAAGCTTCACATATTTGTTTGGCCCCCATTTATTCTTGTGGTTTGTCTTCCCCTGCTCCGCATGACAGTTTTCTACATTCACTCAGCCTGATGTACTATAAACATCAAAAAATAATTATATTAATAGCTCCTTTTTAGTAAAACAGAAATATAAAAAATGTCGTAGTAGGCCATATTCACGGAGGCTGCAAAGGCGTCATAATGAATGACTTCCATTGGAGGGTGACTTTCTCTGTATACGGTTTCCATAGAAAACAGATATCTTGGCCTGTTCACAGCTTCAGAGAACCTTTGTGAATAAATCCCATAATTTATTAAATTATTTACTGTGCTTAACATTGTTTAATAATTTATTTCTTATATAAATGCAATGACAAATCTGTAAAATGTTACTTCGAAACTTCTAAAAGTACTACAGGATGTTTGTGAAGGAAAGACAAGCCGCTCATTATCATTATTCTATCCATATATAGAACCCTCAGAACTTGTATCAGTTAGAGAGAATAATATGGAGTGGCACTCTCTCTGAGATTTCCTTTTTGCCAGAAACAATGTTAATGTTAATTTGAATTTGAATGATGACGGCAGCACCATGTTGTTTTATTGCTCCTGATAGAGGGTATTAGAAACTTTGTCATTGTTTGTTTTACTTTTTATAATAAAGGTTTCCAGCACTGAATAAACCACTTTAAATGTAAACTCGCCAGAGGTGTTAAACCAATGAACCAATGAACATAATATGGATATAATATGTATATAACTTTAAATGTAAACTTTCCATAGGTGTTGAACCAATGATCCAATGAACATAAACTAGATATATTCACATATAATAGTTGTCAAACTGCAAGTCGTCGTCAAGAAGGCTTATTGCAGGCCCCAAATGGGGGTGGAGGCTCTACGGCGCCTCACTCGTGGTTACAAACAACCCAGAGAAGCAAGATTTTGAAAAAAAACAACCACGACGCAGAACTTAGAAAAAAAAAACAATAACGCTCAATGACTAAATACAGACTTATACAAAAAAATACAATCCACGGTACTTAGAAAAACAAATTACAACCTCGCAAAAATACGAAATTAACGGCCGTAACAAGGACATCCACAAACAACAAAAACACTTAAAAATAAATAAATAAACACACACACAGCATGGGGGGACAGCCACGACATCTGCCAGTGAGGTTGCCCCCCAATTGAAGTTGAATTTAAGGAAGTTTGGAACTTGAAAATCGGCTAAGCAAAAAAAAACATGGCGGCCGACAAAAATGAAAACGAGGCTACACTACCCAAAACCCGCAAATAACAGCCAGGCACGTACGATTTTTACACAAACCCATACAAGCTACAAAATACACTATTAGCAAGGACGCAAAATCATCCACACCCGCGTACCACATACACAATCGCACCCATTTTACAACAGTAACTTACAAAATGCGGAATTACACAGCTAAACAAACGGTTTGCCCTTGCGCACGCAGCCTATTTACACTACACACTTCACACATTCCTGACACTTACACCTCAGCTCCACAACAGTGCAAATCTTCATTGAATGCTGCGGGAACAGATTGTTAGCTCTTCAGCACATTGCTTGCTGCATATATTAATTACAATTACGTAAAGTATATTAATTTATAATTTTAATAATTAATTAATTATAAAAAAAATACATATACAGAAAAAAAACACACCACAAGATCGCAATAAACGACAAAGGCCTTCACCTCGCTATTCACTAGGAGCGCCAACGGTGCTCAGAGGACACAAAGTACGCCAGGGGAGAGGCTCGCAGTGAGCACCAAGAGGAGATCAGCGCGGACCTTACAATGAGCGCAAACAGGGCTCTGATAAAAAATACACCTACCGAGAGGTTTCGCAATGACCGCCCAAGGTACTCACACGACCAAAACACTTACTTTCTGTGGCAAACACCATTACAATTTTATTGCCTCGTCATTTTTGATGGGCAAGTCGCTAGTATACATATAATTATAGATGCCTGAGTTATGTCTGACAGTCAATGTTGCCTGCATGTAGATGTATATTATAAGCACAAATGTGATTTTCTAGGATGAAACTAGATTATAAATTGTTTTTAAATATTTATGTTTTTTATGTATTATAGAAATGTATGACTTTCACATCCCACTTATTAAAAGCGTTATCTTTAAAATAATAGGCAGAGCTTTTCATTCCACCCATTATACTCAGCTCTTGCCAATATTGCACAAGAGGTCTATGTTTTTATATCATTATTCTGATCACTCCTTAAAAACACTTCTTTAATTACATCTGTTTTCAGCAACATTGTATTATAGATTTCTTTTAATACAAATTGCAGAAACAAAGAAAGAGTTAATTCTAATTACAATGCAGGTGTTTTACGTCTGTGCTTTATAGTGATCAAAACTTCAGCCTATCTGTCATATTGAAACATATTACACTTTAATATATCATGTTTACTAGCTAAACATTAAAATTGATATTAAACAATCAATTAATCTACTGTTAAATAACCTCTTCTGTCTCCAACTGCATTACAGGATTAGTGGATAATGAATGTAAGGGGTTACACTGGGTCACATATAATATTGACTGTATGTGCCAAGTGCCAAGTTGAGCACTGGCCCACTTATCCTTTCCAACACAAACAACATTACACATTATACCCATATCTAGAGAACACCTTATCCACCCATCATATAGTTTCAGCAGAAATGAGCCCATGCCCTTGTTGTACATATGAGGTCAGGTTTCTGACTCCTGATGTCCACATCCTCCTGGTTAAATAAAAGATATCATTGGATAGAAAGGAACAATAACAAAAATCAGATAGTGGAGGAAAACATTTGAAATTACGATAGCAGTGAAGGATTCATTTTTTTTTAAGTATGGTAGTCAGCCAACATTGCTTCCTTTACTAACTGTTGATGAGAAAACAACCAGTTTAGGTGAGTTCATATCAACTATTTCCGCAAGTGTGGGATTCTTGCTTAAAGGACCACTGTAGAGCACTTACAGGTAAATCGTATAATTTTGTTTGCTGGTCATAGGCTATAAAAAACAGTATGTAAATAAAATAAGTTACATTTTTTTCTTAGCTGTTAAACTGTCCATTTCACCTCAAGCACATCTGCATATCTCCTCCTACCCATGCCTCTTAGGAGTGTGGTCAGCTCGCTCTGTGGGCTGGACTATCATTGTAAGCTAACTGGGCTGTTGTCACTGGACCTACCTCATTACTTCATTAGCTCCACCCCACGGCCTAAACAGAGGTAACATGCTTGCAGCTGCCCCATAGGCCTTTCCCAGCGACAATGCATGGGCCATCATAGCCCATCCCGTTTATTGAGTATGCTCAGTCCAAAGAAGAACCTACACTGGTCAGATGTATTTTTAGTCCAGCACCCTGGAAGGACTAGTCATGTCCTTGAAAGTCACTGGTAGGAGGAGATACACAGCTCTGCTTGAGGAGAAAGCTGTTTAAAAGCTAAGAAAAAATGTTAACTTATATTTATTTAAAACAGAATACAGTTTTTTTAATAACCTATGCAGAGCAAACAAACACATGAGCTTGTAAATATACGACTGTGGTCCTTTAATACTACATTTATCAAATATCATAGACTGGGAGTAGTAGATGTTAAAGGGGAAGTTTTATCTATACATGAAGGAGTTCACTTACAGAAGTTCAATTATATGTATACAAGTTTTTGCACTTGCTTGTTATTTCTATATATTCCTGTATGTTAGATGATGTGATGTAAGTAAGCTGAGACCTCAACTGCGGTCTGATTGGCTTTTGAACTTTCGGCCCAATCATCTCCCAAAGCTCAGTGACAATGACAAAACCTGATTTTTAAATTAAATCAAATTTACCAAAAACTCAGAAAGAATACTCTTTGTTTATGGAGACAAAAAACGTCATCATTTCTTAGTGCACCAATTATTAAAACGTAACTTTTATTTTAGTAAACGGAAAAATTATTTTTTTTACTACTTTAACTTAAAATAGGTTGATGAAAACTGATTATAAGCCTTTTATTACGACACAAACTCAGTGTGAATAAACTGTGTAATTTTATACAAAAGGTATTAAAAGCGCATAGAATAAAGACTATATATGATTTTGCAGGAGAAAAAGTCTCTCATCAGTGACATTCATTTTCAAATGTTGGATATATTCTTTTGTTTTATCATCAAATTAACTTGATCTAGTGCATGTAAAGCAAAAAGAAACAAAACAACAGAAAACTTAAAATTTTAGAAAAAAATAATGGGACACGTCAATTAACTCACAAATGTTAATGCACTGGAAAAACAGCTTAGTGACAGTCAAAAAGTCCATTCCACCAACCATGGAAAAGGTCAGCTCCCTCCCACTGTGGTGAACTGCTCTGTCACGGTTCCTCCAATGGATTCATTCTGCTGTGGTCCCAGTGTTCCCTCAAGAAAGCAGTCAGGTCCCCTTCCAAGTTCTGATTCCTCTTTAGTTGGTGACAGGTCTGCAATCCTTGATTTGAATGTACACTGAAGCCCAGTGTAAATTTCCCAGCATGGCTATTGAACACAACCACCATCACGTTTCATCACTTTATGAATTTTTCAAGGCTCCAATATACTTAGAGCAGTTTAGGTCACTAATAGAATGCTTAATTCAATAGAGAAGTCAGGTTCACAATCAGAAGTTAAAACCAGGAGATCTTACAGCAATATAGTGCTCCCTTTGATTATTAGAAACTGAGGATGCTCAGTGTAATGGCTTCTTAAAATTGTCCAAGTGTCCCACCAAAATTGTCAATCTCAGGCATTCTGTTTTTCCTTCCCCGGGGCTCCCAGAAATGATGCAACCCATTAAAAATACCAGAATTAGGCCTCAGATGTATTCCACCCATATACATTTGTGCGTAAAGATCCAACATAAGAACTAACCTTACTATTATATTTTACTCATAGAAAAAACATAAGTATAAACCCTGGACACAATCTTAGAGAGCATTAATATGTAAAAAGACAGATACTGCAATTATGGATTGATTGACAGCACACAGTTAACCACCACTGGTCTTGGGTATGAGCAAGTAAAGACACAGTGAATCAGCTTCATAGCATTCAAAACATTGTAATAACAAGACAGTGGATAAGTGTTTCAGTGAGGTGCCACATGATCCTGGGGTGGGGGGGGGGGGGGGGGTTGTAGAGGCTGAGGAAAATAAAATCCAATCAAACTTTAACAATGTAGAAGAATCTCTTCCAAAAAGTAAAACTCAATTACAAATGTTCAAAAAAATTGAGGGGTGGGGGAGAAAATATGAAACAATATATATGTAATTGTATTGACATTTAACCATAGGATTTATGTGTATAATTTACAAAGCATTACAAGTTTCCTGATGTTAATCAGCAAGCATTGCTACCAATGCTGTATTATCTGTTAAACTGTTAAGTAACATTAATCCAGTGCATGTTATTACTGATCAGTGATTTCACTTAGGATAATTGGCAAAGAAGCATTGGATGACACTCTTAAGAAAAGCATTTGAGGCAAACATCCACACATAACAATAGGATATTGCTTCATATACCTTGTATTGTCCAGCAGGCTCTAAGATAACAATGGATGCAGATATTTCTGAATAATGTTGATATATTGCAGAAATATGTAGTCCTGAATTTTATATAGTGTTAAAAAAGAGAATATGTCATGCCAGAGGAAACTATATCAAATCACATGTTGTTCGCAATTGAAAATGATCTACTGCCTTGATCACTGCCATCTATCATCTGTCACCCTCCTGTCTTACACCTCATTCTTACCTTCCAGAAGGTAAGCTATTATGAGAGACCTCAACACTGCTGCACCAACTCAATCGCACTAAGCTCAACCATTTGTCTCCTGTTTTGTATTGTGTTGTATCTGTACTCGTATTTCTGCTTACCATAAAATGTGTCTATGCCTTTGTAATGTGCTAAGTGTACCCATTATACTTTAGTCAATTTGTAAATAGTTCTAAGCAAAATGCTGGCGCTTTTTTAATAAAAAAAGAGTAATTATAATGATAATAATAATAATGAGTATTGACATTATTCATATGTGTTCATGTCACAACTTCCTGTCTAGTGTAATTTGGAGGGAATCAAATGACACTGGAAAATAAGCATTAAATGGCTAATTCCAGTGGGGATTAATCCTATGTTTGTGCTATGACCATAGTTGCAGCCTATGAAATTACATAAGCCATTGTAATTTAAAAGTAAATTAAATTTATGTCATCCACACTTTCTGTAAATATAAACCTATGATATATATGTTCACAGATCGGAGGTGGTTATAGTCATATATGTTGTTGGTGTGCACTTTCTATGATTTATTTACTGTTTCAGGTAGCATTTCTTGAGATCAATATGCTGTAATTTTCCATTTCTGAGCTACATAAAAAAAAGAGAATTTATTTTTTACAAAAAAAAAGCACCTTTAACCCCTTACTTCATCCACTCTTAGCTACAGGTGATCCCCATACCAGTGCTCCCCTGATGGCCTACCACTGGATCAAGAGTGGATGTTTCTTCCTGTTGCTGTTGGAAGTAGAGAGGTTGAGGTAGGGTGAGTAAGCACTGCATTGGTTGTACCTCTCCTCTGGTGTAGACAATCTTGAACATACAGTGTTCTTACATAGCATGTTTTCCAGCATTGCAGTTCCCTCAGGCATTCTTCTAGTGCTCTAACAAATCAGTCTGTGCTTGCATATACATAAGATGATGGTGCCTCCTCCACTCTTGAAGTAGCTCTCTTTGCTAGGCCTCCACTGCCTCTAGCTGTCTAACCATTTGTTCCTCCACTTGCTGGATCTGCCTATATCCTCATCGGAGGGCTGTGATGCAGAAGAGAGTAGTTGGTTTGGGGAATACTGAAACGGATACTGAAGCCTCTGTTGATGCTGGTGGTGCTGTTACTGCTGGAGCAGCAATTAATGCCTTAATAGTTAATGCTGGTGGTGCTTACTGGGAGCAGGTTGGACAAGGATCAATTTATTGGCACCATAGGAGTCAAATTCAATCCTTGTGGCCAATGACCCTTGGTATTTGTCTTCAGTCTATGGGAGGTCCTGGTTTTACCCCTCCTGTACTGCATATCGTGGCTGATGTCCTCCTCCAGCTGAACTGTTGATGAAAAATAATAGATATTCAGTTTCTGCTTCTAATATTCATAGCACCATTCAGTGTTTGTATATTATGTTTTCAATAAGGTGTTGCATAGGCAAGGTTTAAAAGACATTGTGATAATATTATTTACAGTCAATGCAAATGGTAATGGGAACTTCCAGAATATACATTGAATTCTTCTTGATGTAGCCATGGCTTAACCTCTGAGTTATGTTACAACATGGTTTAGTCTCATAGTAATGGTCACATGTTTATATCTTTGATTTTTATTTATTAACATCACCTATTGGTGTGTGCGTTTGAGAACAGCATTATTGGAAATTGATTTTAATTTGGATGTTGTAAGTGTTCTTATGAAGACAATGCAATGGCTTCATTAAAACTGCAGTAAAAAAAGCCTTGCATGGATTTCTACGGATTGAGTGTTATCAAGGCCTTAAAGATGCTTTTGTCCCTATTAGTATGCACCCAGTCTAATTAAATTACTTCATTTTAAGGTATGCCAATATGGTTTGGAAAATAGTCCATAAATGACAAATAATTAAAAATAAAACACTTAGATAGTTCATAACACAATTTCTAAAGACAAATTGTACTGAATTAGAAGACAAGATGGAGAGCAGTCATAAAGTATAAGTACCTAATTTGCACTATGTCCCTAGTACTAAATATCCTAATACTTTAAGTAAAATGTTCTGCTTTTAGGCATTTGCTGTAATGAATGTACAATATGAAAATATGTGATTTCTCTATTTAAATATTATACATTCCCCAGACCAATGCTGCTTTTCATTTAGACATCTACTTGGCCAGCGTAGGATACATTCACAAGCAAGGAGAGAGAAGCGCAAGGAAAACAGAGCATACTTTAAATATTACCAAAGTTGTGTATTGCCTGAAGAATATTAAGTAAAACCTGTTTAAGCTTAATTGAAACTAACAAGTGTACAGATCATGCATACATGTGTAGGTTTTATTGGATCAGTTAAACATTTGAATCAGTTTTTTTCTGCTTTGAGAACATCATTTAAAAAAATAAAATATAGTTGTAGATTATCAATTACCCTCTTTTAGAGGCAACAAAGACAAAAAATGCTTTCAATGTCCCTTTAATATCACATATTGTATACTAAATTAAAGTAAATTACTCATGTATCAACCTTATCAAAATATGTGGTACGGTAATCACATGTATCTAACTTGGTGGAACTGGTGATCCTTTGGTGAAGAATGCAGCATTACAGTGTGATCCACATTGTGAATGAGCCGATCAGCTTGTATGTGATATGTGTGTGATGCTTGTGTGCATATAAATGTGAATTTTATAGGTTTTTATTGTGTTACACATATATTTAAGGGCACTTTCTGTCATGATTTTCACTGATTTCCATTCCAGCTCAATATCTTTGTGATCCTGTGTTAAACCGGAAAAATGCAATTGCACATCATGACTAAGTAATAAATGATGTGATCACAAAGATATTGAGCGGGAATGGAAATTAGTGAAAATCATGACAGAAAGTGACCTTAAATATATGTGTGACAAAATAAAAACTTATAAAATACACATTTGCATATTTATTTATTTATGATTTTTCTGCTCCAAAAATAGGGGTCGTCTTATACATGGAGTCGTCATATAGATGGAAAAATACAGTAATCCTAATTTCCCCACAAGATCATTCCATGCTAGTGATTAGGTCATCATTCAATCTTTTGCTTGGTGTGAATTATGCAAAGCAGCATGAAATGATCTTAAGCACCTTTTTCACTGACACTATTGTAATGGAACTGGAATATTGGTTTTGCAGATGCTTTGCACAAAGATGTTCAGCACATCACGATAGCTTGGAGTCAGAAGGCATATACGTCTCTACTGAACAGTGGAAGGGCAAACAAGGGAGAAGATGGGAAAGAGATTTGTTCTGTCACTGAAGTTTTTAAAATTTGAGAAATGTTTTTTTATTTTTTTAATTGATGTAAAGAACAATATACATACAAAAGACAATACATATTACGATAGTCGAGAGACACAATTCAGAGAATATCTCAAAAGATAGAATATATAATTTATAGTACTATCATGTTAGACACCCGAATAGTTAACATACACAGTATGTCTATAACCACTCATTAAAAATCAAATACAGAACATAAAACATAAAAATGAACTCTTGAGGGGGCAACGAGGGAAGGAGGGATGGCCATTTTACTCACATATTGTAGGTCCATATGGCCATTTAGTCTCTTTCTATCAAAAATTCACCTCAAATACCCCATTTAATCTTGTTATTTTTGGATGAGTCGATTTCAGGGAAATTCTTTTCAAATTCTCTGTTATTTAATATTATCGACTCTAATTCACCCTATTTTGGAATCTCAATTTGTCACCATTTTCTGGCAAACAGCCACTTAGCCACCATGACAATCTGTAAAATAAAGGCCTTCACTTCCATGTTCATATCTCTTGGGAAAATATGTAGTTGGGCCATCTCTGAATTAATTACAATCTGAGATTTAAGTATTTTTGCAATAAAATTAAAACAAATTGTTTAAAAATGTTTAACGTCACTACAACTCCACAACGGATAATGTGCTTCCTTAGTCACATAAGTCAATTGCCTACATATAGCTCTGCTGGTATCTACAAAGCACTTAGCAAGGAGTACAATGTGAGGGTTCAGCTCTTCACGTAAATACTGTAATCCAGTAATACTGTAAAACCTCTATTGTTAGACTCTACATTTGAATCTGCCCCCGATTAGGTGGGTGAGATAAAAAGAGGAAGCTTTTTGATTCAAAGGATTGTGTATTCAACAGAGATTAGGTGTAAGGTGGTGAAATCTGCTCTTCAGATACAGCTTTGCTTCAGATTTTTCAAGCAGTTAATATGCCAAAGATGTGCAAAGCTGATCTAATTTGACTTATAATTTAGGCCATCTATTTTCTCAACTGCTCCAATTTGCCTTACGAATTTTGGCCACCTATATATTGACATATTCTGTATGGGCCAAGGTTTGCTAGTCAGCATACAAAAGTTTAAAAGCTATGTTGAATAGCCTATTTATAAGCCAATAGCTCCAATAACTGGTCTGTTAAGCAAAACTACCCTTGCAGTGACGGGTGAACTCTAAATACTGACAGAGCAAAGAAGGTTTTCTCCCTGGACATAAGCAACGTCAGCATCTCTGACTTGGTTGATATTAGGGTTTAAAGACAGAGTGGAGAAATGTTTATGGAACAAGCAGCTAAAGCTACTTAACAACATTTTGAACTATTCACAAAGTCTTTTACTTATTTTATCTTATCTTGAACATCGCATGTTTCTTTCTATTTTATATGCGCACTGAGATAAGAGTGTACATTGTTTTTTTTTTATCTATGTATACATCTAAGGTGATATAACAAGTTTTTTTTGAAGGTGTATATTAATATATGTAAATTTAACGTAATGCCTATTGCTAAAATGAAAAAAGACAATCAAACCTCAAAAGAAGAACTAGGGATAAAAAAAAAAACAAGACCCTGCAAAGCTTTTTTTCTTTAATAGGTAAATTAAAAGTTAATGACAATAAGCAAGAAGGAAAGAACATCCACTCTAAATTTGAAACCCAATCCATCCAGCCAGAGTCTAACAAGGGGTCCGCTATGGATGATAATTCCTTGTTGACTGAGGCTGGAGAGGAGATATTAAACATTATATCCATGAAACAATTGCTAGATGAATTTCAAGCCTCAATTAAATTAGAACTGTCTCTTGAAATAGCTAATAATTTTAGTAAAATTAACTCTTTATAGCAGAAATTGATGGGGCATGAAATAATTTTAGAATAGATAATTAAACAAAATAAAAATCTCGCCAGAGAAGTCTCTAATTTAAAAGAAGTGCAATCTTTAAAAAAAAAAGCATAAGACACGAAGACTCCTCAAGACGTAGCAATATCAGGATTAGAGGCATCTCAGAACAAATCACTATTAAAGATCTAGAAGATTATGTTCTCACCTTTTTAGCGACACTGATTAAATATGATCCTCAAAGGGAGCCTTTGATAGATCGTGTCCATCGACTACCTTTATCTGGAAATACTAAAGAAGACCTACTTTTGGATACCATTGTTAAAATTCATAATTTTGCTGTCAAATAAGCAATTTTATGAGCTTCATACAACTGTAATTTTTTTTAAACACCCTATCAGAATCTAAGGATTTTCTAAGACTTGTCTAAGGAAACCCTCATGAGACGTAGAGAGTTTGTAGTTTCACTAAAGTTTTAAGAGCTAATAGAATATTATAATAGTATAGATGGCTCTATCCAACATCATTGATTGTGACCTATGCTAATGTTAAGAATGTGGTCAACTCACCCCTACAGGAGGAAAAATTACTTGGGGACTGGAAATTGGGGCCCAGTCCATTGGGCTAATAATTTTTTTGGGTCTGGGGGGAAAATAGAAGAAATAGATTTTGAGAGGCAAAAGAGCTAAGAAGGAAAGAATAGAGCGGAATTAGGAGAGAAGTTTTAACTATTGTAAAGAGTATACTTTTTATAATTGTAATGCAACATTACATGTTAGATATTCTTTTCCTTGCATCTTATTTTTAACACTATTTCATAGGTGAGATTGAGGTTGGTTATAAAATATAATTATAATCAAGTGTGTTACACAATGCAGCACAGGATTTGGTTTTACTATAAGTGTGGTGGTAGTAAAGAGTACATTTGTATAAGGTTGTATTTAATATTCCTCGTATTTTAAGGTTAGTCGTTTGGTACCTGAGATGGAGGTAGTGCAAATGGGTTGTAAATACAACTAGGGTGGAGGGTGACACTCAATGCAATCTAAGGTTTGGTTTTACAATATGTGGGGTTGTTATATATTTATTTAGCTATTCATTCCGTGCTTTTTTTTTTTTTGAACCGGCAATGATCGCACATTCTTGTTAAGAGGGATACACAAAGCAGATAAAGTTTGTCACTATTTTCATAGAAGTATTTTTAGCTTCTTCATGTTATTTATCACATTGTATTTTCCACAATTAAGGATTAATAATCTACACATACACCATAGAAATATACATTTGAATTAATTAGTGACATTTTTCCAACAAATGAATCTGTGGATAATGTTTTATTTTATTCACCATGATTTTATTAATTGATGACCACAAATGTGAGGCAATGTATTTTTTTCTGAATGTTTTAGTATTTGCGATTTGACACTATTTTAGCTATGGAGACTTCTCTTGATTCCATCTCAGAGTGGACACTTGCAGTTTTGCACAATGGAGTGTACTTGTATTATTTCAGTTTTTTTTAACACTATTGAAATTAACTTTTACGTAATCACTGACAAATTGGGAAAAATTATTGACAGATATTTGTAGATATTTTACAGCTAAGTGGAACTTCTATTTGCCATACAATATGTGTTAGTGGGTAAATTTATGGAGAATGTTTTAGTCAAATTATATATCAAAGGGTTTCTTGAAACTTTAAATGACATAGGATATCTACTAGCATTTTTCCCCTACAGAATGAGTAAATATAGTAAATTAAATTATTTAACCTTGAATTTAGGGTGCTATTTGAGCTCATGTATACATTTTAACAATCATCTCCCACAATAAAACTACCCCAAAGCATTGTGAACGCCCACATACCATCAGAGGCATTAGCATTTTTTTTTTATTAAAAACTAGCTTAATGACATTTTAACTACCTAATATTTTTTTAGACTTACAATTGAAAACATATAATGCTCCTCCTGGGCAAGTGTACTGTGCATTAGAACAGTAGGTTTGCAAACCTGTAGAAAGTAATGTTAATTACTATCCCTAATTACAATGCATTTTTAACTGTAATCTGTCTATTAAGCAGTGATTTCTTCTGATGTCAACTGGATCAAAGATAGAGCTGTCCTCTGATAGCTCCCGCGCTTCACATCAAAGTTAGCACTGAAACTTAAAGTTGCAAATTTGATTGGCGAAAGTGATAATGTTCAATCAGTTTGCTTGTCAGGTACTTGGCGCTTCCTTGCAGAGGTCCCTTCTGTATTACGGTAGTTAACATAGTAAAATAGCTGAAAAAGTGAACAGGACTAAAAATATATTTTGATAAATATGCTGTGTACCTTTCAATCAAGGCTTAATCTTGCAATCACTCCTGTATTGTTCGGGTCATGTTGGAGAAAATGTTTTTGACAGAACAAATAATGATCACCTGTGCCCAGGTTTAAAGGGGGGGCTAAAATCCAATCTGCTTTTTCATCAGGAAAAAACAACATTCAATTCATTTCTTCATCTCTTTCATGTCTGGTGCTTTTCATTGGAACAGAAGTTATTCACTGACTTCTTATTCCATGAGCCTCACAAAGCAAATATCTTAAGGAGAGCTCATAAAAGAATTGCTTTTACTTACTTCAGGTGCACAATGAGGATTGTTATGCTGGAAGCTTAAAAAAACAAGAGCAAAAAGAACTGGACTTTGGCTTGCATGATGATAAGAATAATTATATTAGTGTCAGGATAAAACATTGATAATAAGGAAACTTAATATTGTATGTTGAAGAGATAACGATGTCTGTAATGTTTACATATTTATCATTATTAGTTTTAAAATAATAAAATACTTATTATCTTGGTCTCTAAGACAGATCTCTGAAAATTAATATTCAACAATTTTAGCAGAGTTTTTCAGTTCTAATCCCAGGAGTTCCTGAAGATATATCCTTAATGGCAACTTTGGTAATATATTTAAAATATACTGTTTTGATTAACTATTTTTGAAACTAGGCAAAATGTTTTTTAGAATGAAAAAAAATAATGGATCTTCACTTTATACTTTCAAATGTCACATTGGAGGAGGCTTTTAAAGAAAATGAAGCTTCTATGTGAACAATGAAAATCTGGCATCCAAAACTGCCTGTGCTTATAGTAGGTCTAATGGAAATCTCAAGTAGTTTAGAAGGACATACCACCCTAAGATAGAAACTGCAAGCAGCAGCCCACTAAAGAAAATGTAAGCATGCAGAAAAGAATAATCATGTATAAAAGTCAAATATCTTCAAAAAAATTAACTTCTAAAAATATTTTATTCATTATCAAGTTTAGTTTTTCAAAGAACCATATATAAAAATGTGACTGCAGTGGTCCTTTTAATCTTAGCCTGCTGAGGCGCCCTTTACCTAACATGTAGATAAGATATTTTATGGCAGTAGATAGATATGACTGTTCAATCCTAATTCTCCTTGACATCTCTGTGGCATATGACCCAGTGGACTACGGAATGTGAATAGACTGGATGGCACTGTCCTCAGCTGGTTTAAATCTTTTCTCATTGGCAGGTCATAGAGGGTTTCTTCAGGGGCATATTTCTCTAAACCAGTGTCCCGGTCATGTTGTGTTCCAAAAGGCTGTATTGTATCTCCAATGCTGGTTGCAGTATACATGCTACCACTGGAAGAGATAATCGGAAGACATGGTCTCAGATACCAATGTTACGCTGATGACACACAACTTTATCTGTCACTTGACCCAGATGCAGAACATTCAATCTTTACTCTTAATATATGTAAAGAAGAGCTCCAGGATTGGATGGATAAAAAGTAGTTGAGGCTGAAAAAAGACAGAAGTACTTCTGGCGAGTCCCCCTGGATGACAGCAGTTTCCTTGGCTAAACTGGAGTCAGCCATCAGCTTGGGGGCATTCAGCTGTTAAAATATGAACAAGTGCGTAATCTTGTGGTTGTTCTAGATTGTGGTCTGACACTAAAACATCAAGTGTCAGCTGTGATGAAACCCAAGTTTTTCATCTGAAGATTATAGTAGGGATAAAGCACTTGATGTCAGCAGAAGACCTTCCTACTTCTGTTTATTCCTTCATATTGTCACCAGTGGACTACTGCAACTCCCTTTATCTAGGACGTTCAAATAAAGAGCTACATTGCTTACAGTTGGTACATAATGACACAGGTAGGTTATTATCCAACCAACCTTGTTCCTTCCATGTGACATCTGTCCTCAAGCTCTAAACTGGCTCCCTGTGAAAGGCTGCATACAATACAAGCTTGGTCTGTTGACATACAAAGCTGTACGTGATGAAGGCCCCAGCTATCTGAAGGAGATCCTCACTCTTTATGTTCCCCAGAATATCCTCACAAACCTGAGTCCAAAGGTTCTATGTATGCTGCACCAAGAGTCTGAAACTCTCTACTACTCTCAATCAGAAAGTTCCATAAATCTGGAGATTTGCAAATAGAGACTGATGACCATGCTCTTCACCCAGGTCCTCCAATAAGTTACAACTCTCTCTGTCATTTTTTTTTTATATTTTGAATCCTTTCTGGGAGAAACTCTATATAAACATAATATAGATTAAAATAACAGCACTTTGACTCTCATGTCACGGCCTAGCTGCTTGTATTGTTTCTTTTAGGATGAAGACACTACCCATCAGTACCACAGAGACATTGTTTATATTGTGCAATGTTTCCTTTAGGATAAGGACATTTCAAGGAATAGAGCAAACAGCCACTGGCATTGCCTTCTGGGAGAGGATGAAAGAGTTCAGAGCCAAACATGGATACCTACAGAAGAGCACAAAACTTAAGTAATTACACTGAAATTTAACCAAATTAAATTAAATTTAACCAAAGTTTTTTTTATTAACGTGTACATTCATTTCAAAATGTGTCTGCTTTATAATGTCCCTTTAAGTTGTAACACTTCCTCCTATAAGAATTACCTACTCTAATGGTTTCTTATTTATTTTTGTTTTGTTTTTAGAATATTTATTATTGTTATAGTCTAGATGATGTTGATTAAAGACATTTCAGACAAGCTCCATCTATGATAAAAATAGCTGATAAAGTTTAGCTTTTATCCTTTAAATTTAGCTATAAAGATCCAGGAAAAAAATCCAACACATCATTCATTCGCTATGTTTCACAAGAAAATAAATAAACAACTTCATATTTTCAGTACCTTAGCTATGTAAGCCAAAATAAGCAACTGGGAATCATTCATCTCTCAATTACAAACTGAGGACAAAAATCAGGTTAGAATAAATTTTGCCCACACCAAGGCACCAAGAGAGGAATCATACTGTTATGAGTCCTAAAGCACATCTGCATCAAAGTAAACCAATGGAATTTTAGGTGCTTATCTCTTTAAAGAAACATTGTAGTCATATATTTGAAAATATCCAATTTTCAAAAACTACACTTGAGAATATGCAACTAGTTTTTAGCATAGAGTCTATATTTAATATTAATAAAATAATAATTATACACGTGTGTATTTACTACAACTTTAATCTTAAATTTACATTTAATACGTTTGTATTTACTGAACAAGTAGGTATTTACTCTTTTATTGTCAATATACTTATCTCAAAATTTCTAGAAGCGCGTTAAGGGAGTATGGGACCATATTGGACAATCCATTGGGGCTCTGGAGTGATCAAAAGGTTAAGAACCCCTGGCATAGACCATAAAATAATACAGCCTTTAAGTTATTACCTTTTATTAGTTACTGTGGGTACTACCATTTTGGTTTCTGATGCTCAGCTTCCCGAGATTGGAGACTCTGCTTGCACTGGATGTTACTACACCATGGGAATATGGCAGCGAAAAACGCCAGAGTTTCAGTATCAATAGTGGAAAACACATTAGTTTACAAGGACACACTCTCTTGAGACAGAACCAGTTGACAAAATAAAATAATGCCTGAAGCAAAGAATCATTTGGCATAAAAGATAAAAATAAACAGGCGCATTTGTTTGTTATCTTCTTAGAAAAAAGGGCCCATTACTGTCACGGGCCCCTTTTCTGGGCCTGGATTTTGGCCCAGTGAGCTACCATAGAACAGACTTTCCCATTGGAAAATGGGTAGAGGAATTATATTGCCACCATGCTCAGGTTTCCTATGGCATATGCCCCCTGCCTCATTCTGTATGTAGTTCATCATGTAATAGTACTGTGTTCAATGTCATGTACTGTATGTAATGTGTGAGTATATAGTTACTGCCATGGTTTCTTGATTACAATGTATATGCTGGTATTGATATAAGGTGACTGATACATGGTTCATGTGATAGTGATACAATTCCCAGTTATTCCCTACCCCCTATCTTAGTCCCTCAGGCATGATAAACGAGCCGGCCATGGAAACCGGTATGTGCCAGATCAATGAAAGTGGGAAGAGGAAATGTGGGTTGTGCTCTGGTTCTTTGTTTTTTTCTCCGTATTTTTTGTTTGTTACTTGGTGTTTGGAAGGAAATAGAGGCAGTTCCCTGCTGAGGCATATAGAACATTGTATGCCTATTATTTTGCCCCTGGTAGCTGTGATACTAATCCTATCTTTACCCTGCCAGTAACTTGTCCTGGCCACTACCACAGGATGGTTACTGAGACTCCTGGAAGTGCTGATTCCTGATGGAGAGACCCTGACTGAAACAGAATCCAGATATCAGAGTGCTGGTGCCGAGATTTCAAAGAACCCAACGGTCCTTGTGGGTAGTAACCTGTAGTCTATAGCAGGTGGGCTCTGGGCTTGTATAGCCCCTACCCTCGGTTCTTCACAATTGCCAATTTAGTTGATCAAAACCATATAGAAAAAACTTGATCACTGTAGTCCTTTAAGATAAACCATTACATCATATTTTGGACGCATATATAGTGTTCCCAAAATTAATGGAAATAGCCAAGATGTGCAGGAAAAAGATGTCACTTTGATAGGCACATAAAAAGTCTTTCAAATACATCATTCATAATGATGTACTAATGTTCAGCAACATTTTAAAAGTTTACTTACCTTGGGAATCTGGCAGGTTGCAGCAATAAGGTGAAAAACCCTTGGTTGTATGCCATTGGGCCAATAGCTATCACTATAATTGTGTCCTCTTTTTATTGTGTGTTATCCAAATGTTAGGTAATGCTTGGCTTCCAGTTCTCTTTTCTTGTAATATTTCTGAAGTTGACTCTTATGTAAAAACATAAGCAAAGAATGTTTTTGCTGCTTTTGATCATAAATAATTTGGCTTAAAATCTTTGCAAATGATTACATTAAAGGATTCTCCAATTATATAAATTATAAGATGTTGTGTATCACAATTAAAGCGACATTGACACCCCAACAGGAAATTGATTTAATTCCAAAGAGCATTAACAATGTCTACACATTGAAATAATAGTTTTTCTCTACAGTAAATGATTTCTGAAGCTTTAAGAATTGATTTTGCAACTCCTGTATACTAATGTCCATCTCAGAGTGCTTGATAAGGGTGGTAGAGGGGTCTATCTGCCAGATATAATTGCAGGTTTATTTTGACCACTACAGAGACAGACAAGCAGACTGTAATCCTAATGAGCACATCAAAGCAGCTACTTAATATGCATGGGTTGTTCATTTGCATATTAATACAGCAACAACAACATGGTATTTCCTAGGATTAATTTATGTTAGAAAATAATCGTTTTCCATGCTGTTTAAGAATAACCTTAAAATAACTTGATTTTAGGGTCTATTTAAAGAGCTGTCTTTACATTATACTAGCCTTTTTCACTATAGTAAATCATTCCTGAGTAATACAGCATTGTTTTTGTGCCTAAGGCACAACTCAGTATGCTAATTTGCAGCTCTGAATACTTGATAAGGATGGTAGTAGAGGGATTGACTTAATGGCAACATTGTGGGTCACAAGGAAAGGCAAGCAAACTGTGAATTAGCAAACCTAAGCAGTGAAATAGTATTGAATAGCCACCCATTTGCATACAAATGCAGAACAAATAATACTGGATTTCTCAGATATGATCCACTTTAGCAAACAATTGCTAATAATATGTGTAGCCAGTTTTCATGCTCTTTAAGAACATTCTAAAATATTGATTTTGGGGTGACAGAATTAAAGGATTGCTGTAATGACCCAGATGCATAAGACTCTAGTAACACAAATCAGTATTAACAACTTTACATTATTGCCATCAAAAAAGTTGTTTACAAGGAGAATTACACTGAAAACTGGTTTTCTCTTCATATTTAAGCTTGAGTTCCTCCTAGCTTTTCTAAAATACTTAGGGCCTCATTCTATTATCGGCCGTAAAACGGCCACAAGGCTGCGATTCCTTGCGGGGGTTCTGTTATCTTGCAATTTAAATATACGGCCCCGCAAAGATCTCCCCTTACGGCCGGCCGTATATCTTGCAACCGGCCGTAAGCTCAGAAAACTTTAAACGCAAAAACTGTACAGCTCTGTAAATGCTAGGGATCATATTGGGGGACATGAGGATTAATAGCAACCCCCTCTCAAGCTTGCACATCAGCCCAAATCCGAGTTTACATTAACTGTTTATTTTCCGGCCGCAGCGTGGGCGGGTCTGAGGTGCTCCAAGCCCTCGGGACTTTTTACATGGATTTTTGACATAAATTAAAAAATTATTTATTTACGGATTTGAGTGTAGGGGAATGTTGTGCTATTTTTGCTAACACCTACAATCACTTTATAGTCTCCTCAGAGTGCAGGATGGCTTTATTTCGGCTTTATAATGTGCTTAATTGATGCTAGCGGGACCTTTTTCCTGCAAGTAAGCTGCGGCTCGGTTTTAGCCTTGCAGAGAGGGTTCCCGGAGCAATTGAATAGCAACCGGGATTTTCTTGTGGCCGAAACTCTTGCAGCCGTTTTAGATCAAAGGCTTTCCTCCGGCGCGAGCGGCCGCAAGGGATAGAAAGGCGCCGGCCGCAAGCCTGCCGGAATCCCCGGCCGGAGGGGAATAGAATAGCAGAATAGCTTGCGGCCCGTCCTTGCGGTCCTGCATTTCCTACGGCCGATAATAGAATGAGGCCCTTAGTTTTTAAAAGAGCATATAAATTACTTTGACTTGCAGTAATGAGGCAAGGAAGGAATAGAACACCTTTCACCAATGATAATCAGTTTTTAAATGATGGGAGTTGTTCCAGATTATGTTGTAGGCAAAACAGCTGTTTTCAATGTAAGTTTTATATCAAAGTTCACTACTTTAATGACAATGAATTTGAGAGCAGTACAGAGCTCATAACTGTGGCAGTGGCAACACACTAAAATAGCCTGACTTCAATTAATCATAACTCCATGAATTATGCATTAATTTCTAAAAAGCAAAACACTTTTTTCCACACCTATCTAATAGTGCAGCATATATAGGGGACTTTGGTTGTCCTTTAAAGATAACCCCTGGAATTTTCAACCATGCCATTTTAAGCATCATACGTTGAAGCCGCAACTGGTGCAATAGACATCTAAGTGTAGATTTTTATTATATGATCTTCTTAAGAACATACACAATATTCATATTAATCCACATCAACTTTTTTTAAATGCAGATGTAGCTTAACAATTTAATAGTAAAATGTAGGTACAGTATAAAATGTACTAGACAACAAACCAGTATACAATCCATAAAGTCTAAAGCAATGACAGGTTAAAAACACTGATATCTGATTCAGTATATTCAGCAAGATAACTGGATGATAAAAACAATTAAACCATAAAGATGAGTCACACAATGTCATTATTTCCTTGTAATGTTGAAGGTTCAGAACAGTCAAAAAAGAAATGGTTAATTTGTAGAGATAATTTAATTAACTAATTGATTCATTTTTAAACAGACATCATAAGCAACAACAAAAATAGAGGTGCTCATTTAGAGATCGAACTAACCTTAATGATAATCCACTCTGAGAGCAGCCTTTTTTAGCTTATTTGTGCCATTCACAGAGAGAATATCCTGTCGTATATCAATATGGTCTCACTCAATAGAATGATCCAACCCCAAAATACCAGGCAAAACTACCCTGAAAAGGAGAAACAGCAAACCCCAGGTGTACGATTTGTCCATCAGTGGTGTATAGCTAATTTCTGTAAGGCAAGGAGTCTACATCTGGAGCCTCTTATCACCCTTATGAAGACTAAGCTCTATGGTCCATTTGCATAAGCAATAACAAAAATAAAGGTGTTCTCTGATTGAGCATCTCTGTTTTTGAGGTTGCTTATGAAAGTCTCCCTAAGGGTTATAGGAACGAGGATGAAATGCATGTCTGTTGTTTCTCCTATTTAGGATAGAATTGCCTGGTATTTTGGGGCTGGATCACTTTTTAGTGAGACCAGACTGATAAACTATGTGATGTTTCTCTGTGATGTGCACAAGTGAGCTAAAAGAGACTGCTTTCAGAGTGGATTAGCATGTCCATATAACTAACCAATTTAGGTTAGTTTGTTCTCTGATTAAGAGCCTTTGTTTTTGTTGTAGACAGACATCTGACATCTATTTTTACCCTACAGTGGGGAGCATAGATAGAGCATAGATAGAGTAAATCATCGTCAGCTTGGGCAAAAATATTTCTGAATTTCAAATGATTAATATTGTCAGGACATTTGTAGATACAAAAAACTGTATACACCTTCTACTATGTTTGTAATTTGTTTATTCTTTTATATGCAACTGTAAATTATTATAAATCCACACTATTTGGCCATTCTCTATATTAACAGTTAATCATTTTGTTACACATATATTTCTGAGTTTGTTATAAATTCTTTAAAATAGGAGATGATCTCATGGCAATTATCTTCATGCAGATGTTTCACCTTGAACATATAAGACACAAACAATTCATGTATCCGGAGACATACATGACCCATTCATAATTGTTTAAGTTAAGCGTTACCATGCAGCTGCAGATAATAAATACTATTGTAGATCCTGACATAAAAATAATTGGTTGATATATAATTTAATTGGCTAGATTAATAGCGTAAAGTCAAATAAATATATAGCATATTATTTCATCTAAAAAAAAATTTAAACCATGGAGCAAGTATGCACTCTAGTGGACATATGTATCTATATATATACCCTTTTCTGTTGATATATTACCATTATGTATCTGAGTAAATGTATGACATAATTTTATGACTATTGGTTAAAATAAACCATGTGATTAAAATAAAGGAGTATAGGGAAGATACAAAATAGTATATCTATTTGGACAACTGACTCTATATGGATCTCTCTCTCCGGAAAAACTTTATTTTTCTTCCTTTGACTATTCTCACCAAACATAAGAGGGAGTCCTATTCAAAAGCGGGTCTCCTTTCCAATTCCTTAATCGGTAAAGTATAGTTGATTTACATATATTTTGTGATAGAATTGAAAAAGTCTATATACAAGCTTTTTATTACATTTTATAGAATGAACACAAACAGATAAGGGTACTGGAAATCATAAATCCATATATGGTTGCCAATCCATAATTTGTCTTTTTGTGCCCATTTTCTCCCAAAAGAGGTTGACTGATTTGACAAATTAAGTATATTCAATTCTGTTACAAAATCTATTATTATGCTAATCTACAGTACATTGATTGTTTGTTTATGAAAATGCCATATTACTAAATGCTAATGCCGAAAATCTGTGGAATAGATATTTGATGTTATCTAAGTTTTCAAAGATTTTGTATATTTCTCACTGATTTTATATTGTGATCTATTTCAATCTAGATTGTTTTCACAAATTCTGATATATTTCATTGTTTATCTTGTCTTGCTATTATTAATAAATGTTGCTTTGCATATGGTGTATACTTTTTTCAACTTGCATGACAATATAATTAATATTGTAATAATTAACTCCAGAAAAATATATTAAGTATTGGATTTCCCTGATTTTATAGAAATCCCATAACAAGTAGTTCTAAATATAAGGTTTTTAAATTGTTTGTGTAAAAATTGCCAATAGAGTGATGGGTTCATGATTGTCCCTGCAAAAATTATATAGAAATACACTATTTAAAGAAATATTTAAAGAGTATAGTCAAAGCTAATACAAAAAAAAGCATTTTAACTTTATTTAAGCATAAATATCTTGCATTACTGCCACTTCGATATTGAAGTAAATTGCTTTGTGCATGTGATGGAATAATTGTAAATTATGTAGCTTGTGCACAGGAGGCTCATTTTTGTTTACTTTTTATTTTGGTGGTGGCACTTATAGTTTATTTTCTTCTTGTATTCCCATTTTGGTTGTAGTATAACACCAACCAATATTATCAGCCTAGGCCTGATATCTATTTCTATTCCTTAGAATTATTTTTTCTGTTTTTTGTTTATTATCGCTTGATTTTTTAGGAACAAGACTCAGATAAGTATCCATCTTCCTAAAATGCTGTGTGATGTAAAATTCACCCTTCAGCCAAGAGAAAAAAATAACTCCTAGTCAACACTCCTTATATACAAGCTGTGCATGTAACACTTTAGGGGAAGATGGCAACCCATAGATATGAGATTTTTTTTAGGAATATTATATTATATGCTTGATTATCATCAATGTGCTAAGGTGCATAATGAAAGCACTGATGTTCAATTAAACTTTTTTTGGATATTCATGATACTGTGTTCCTTTTGATAGCAACATGTTGAATTTAGCAATGCCTCAGTTGATTTGCTATATGTTTCAACATAAACAAGTCCATGCTCAAAATGCTAAAGAATGTCACACTTACTGGAACAATGTTAGTCAGAAGAATTTGATTTTATTGCACCTTACCGAAATATAGGCAAAAGCATGTGAGCAATGATGTTCAATTTTTAACTCGTAAACACTTTAAAAGTGACCTCATTTTTAATCACTTTTCATAGTCTAAACTTATCTCTATTGTTAACTCATCTTCACGTCATGGTGAGAACACAAACGTTTTTATGTTTTTTTGATGTTTGGTAAAATGGAATGCACATTTAATCTTTACTGGTACTTAAATGTAAAGGATAATGGCATCTTAAAAGCTTAAAGATTGAATATATGCACTTTCTTCCAATATAAATTCTGTTACTCAAACAGACATTGTGAGCTTACATAGATCTCAGCTACTCAGTCTTAAAATGGCAATGTAATCTCATGAAAATAAACAGAGAGAAGTTCTATTCAAATGGTTTGTCACTTGTTCATTGTTAAAAATTCCAGAGACGTTTTGAATTCAAAAGTAATGAAATACTTAGATTAATTTGACTCAATTACTTGTAGCTAACTGTGAATTAAAAATGCATTGACATTTCCTTGCTTCAAAGCTTTTAAAGATGCCACATAAATGCTATATTACATAGATATCATCCAACGTTTTCAAGTATGGAATAAACTGCACTTATAAAGATCTAGTCTCCACGCTGAGAGCATTAGATTATTCACTGAGATAGATGTCTATGGCACTGTATGGATCCTCTATATCATATTGTGGAGAGTTCTGCCCTGTAGCAGAGTTACCCAAACTGTGGTTTACTGACCACCTTTGGTACCTGAGTGCTATTCAGGTGACATTGTACTACTGGAATTACAGAAAACAATTATGAAACAAGATTAAGAAAATTGGGAAAAAATGCATAAGAAACAGTAAAGAGGGCATAAGAATTTTTTATTTTATTTAAAAGGTAGTCGTATGACATTTTTTCTGTCTTAGTCAAACTCAATTGAAGTAAAGCTACCATTTAATTACATTGCATATTAAGTACTATTAACCTATAAAATGATCTAATCTTAAAACATGCCCACACTCATTTAGGAAGATAGCCAAACCCAAGCCATTCATGCGAAGATATCACTATCTCAAAAGCTCTGTGTTTTAAATATTAATAATATAGGTATTGTGCTTTACTGTGACTTAATAATGTATCAAGTGACTATATATTTAACTAGTTTGTAACTTTAAACTGCAACTATAAAATATACAATTTTATCTTGATATTGTTTACTTATAAGAAGAGAGTAAAAATCTATCAACTATTCAGTGGTGGAGCTGAGAATTGAGGGCCCTGGTTCAAAAAACATTCCTCCCCCCCCCAATCACTGTGCGGTTGTAACATTTTGTTTGCACTGGGTTCGATACCAATTCACGCCGTGCCCCCCCCCCCCCCCAAGACCCTTACCCATTACTCTCTACCCCAAGACCCCTTTGCATATTTGCTCCCTTTCCCTGACATTGTGCCTGCGTGAAGCTCCTCTGCCTGCAGCACAGCTCCAGTGCGCACTGTTGGGGGGGGAGGCTGTTGGGCAGAGGGTGGAAGGCCTTACACTACACTACAGAAATATATAGTTTTTTTGCGGAACACACAGGAGGCTTCAATATATTCTCAAATTTTACTGAATCTTCAGCCAGTGTCACAAGAAATAATGATACAAAACGAAAAATGAAAATAGCAGGTTCAGCTCTCTATTTCCAAGAGGAGTTCTCTTGCTAATCAGGCCCTCACCCAGCTAACCCTGGCAGAGCAACAAAACCCAAAGTCTCAAACAATAAGTTTACAGTCACTGGCCTGTATTCTTCATGAGACTAGACTCTCACTCTTTCCCTGCAGCTTACTTATCAGTTCCATGTGACAGTCTCCCTGTGTCTTTTTCAGCAAAATATCAAAACACTTCTCTCTCTGGGTGTCTCCTCTTGTTCTTAGCTCCACTGGCTCTCTGTCTGTAGTTTCTCTGTTTGTCTTAGTCTCTCTCTCTCTCTCTCTTTTTAAAGTCTTAGATTAGGGGCCTCCCCATCCAGCTCAGCCATTCAGGCACCCCCACCCTCAGGACCCCCGGACCTCCCCTGGGCCTCCCAGGCCACAAACTCCCTTACCCCCAGCTGGATATTGTTGTATGCCTTTTTTTAAAGAGAATATTTCTACTGAAGCTCCAAGAAATGGAGCATTTTAACACCCTTAGGGATGTGTATGAGAAAAAACAATGAGAGAGCAAGGGCTCTCTCACTGTAGTTTGCTGTCATAGATATAAACATAAAGAAGCATCAGTAATATAGTGTCCTGTCCATGACCAGATTATCTGGGGTAAAGTATATGGTGCTTTTATCCAAAACACTGAACACAATGTTAAACAAGAGCTTAAATGGTAAAGGGTTGAAGATTAAATAGGATGGACATGGTTGGAGAGTTAGTGGTAGGAGCTAAGAAAAAGACGATAAAATAGAATGTAACCAGGAAGCTGGGACATAGATTGGCCTAGGAAGAGGTGCCTGTTTATTTATTTAGGCAAAAATCATTAATACGATTCCTATTTAATAATCTATAATAGCAATATTCAATATTATACAATTTTCAAAGCTTTGACTATCAGCCTCCAGCTGAGTGTTTTCTCCATAGTGATATGATCATTAAAGACAGTTTTGGGGGTTGGCTGAGAGAGTTTTAGGAACAATTAGATATCATAAGAGAATAATAATAATAGGCTGCTCCAAGGAAAAAATCCTGCCAAGTGAAACGTGTTAACACATGTCTTTAGCCAACAGAGATTATTGTGTCTGAAAATTTAGCAGCTGTCTACTAGACAGAGCCAGCTCCCCAAATAATCTGTACTTGGAAAATAGGTTCAATGTTAAATGTTGTTGTTTTTTTTAAATAATTGAATATGAGGGCTATTAATTACCAACACTTAATCAAAACATCCATTTTATATTGTTAGAGCATTACAGTGGTCCATTAAGCTAAGATGACTTCAGCTTGATCCTCACTTTACTCTGAAAGCAATATTTGGTAAACTATCTTCTTGTAATATCAAGATAGAGCCTCTTTTGGATTTCTCAGGGCCATATTAAATTCCAAGCCCGTAGCGGCAACGCACACCCTCAAAGCTTGCAGGCTTGAAATTCTGCAGGGTTACAGATCTATTACATTCAACCATGCAGCGACCTATGGGCTGTAGACGCAAACAAGTAAACCCTTTCTGTGCATGCAAGCTGTTAAGGGGCTGGTTGAGATGCAATCAGCCGTTACTATCCAATTGTGGTATAACGTAGTCCAACACAGGCCTCTCAGCCAATAGAAAGCAGGGACCACAATTAACGCCACATGAAGGGATTTTAAAGGGCTCCAAAACCGTAAATCATTGACTGTGCTGTAGATGAGCAAGTGAACACACAGGTCTAGGCGTTGATGGGTTTGTGAGCATTGGAGAGAGAGAGAGAGAGTGTGTCTTTGTTTTGAGTTTTTTGATATTTTTACCTCTAATATATATTAACCCTTAATTTACAACACACCTAATTACTGATATTACATAATTCACACAAATAGATTAATATGTACACATAGCTATACATATCGGTAGGCCACAGCACATCTACAACCCTCATACTGCCCACCGATACAATTACTATACTACACATAATACTCACATTTTTGTTTTACCACATACACATCCAAGTATATATTTTATATTTATTTATCCTTATTTTTGTTTCATAAATCATAGGAGGGTAGAGGAAGGGAGGAAGAAAGCGAGGAGAGAGAGGAGAGGAGGATAGAGAGGGGAACACCAGAGGGGGAGAGTGAGGAGAGGAGGAGAGTGAGGAGAGCTAGAGGTATGGAGACAGGGAGAACCAGGTAATGGAGGTCAGGTGGAGTATAGCAGCATGGGGGGGGGGGTGCCCACAGATGTATGCACACAAGGAGTAGGGTTAGATGGTCAGGGGCCTGATCCCAGGGGAGGAGGTAGTTTGCATGAGGGTCCGGCCCCAGGGAAAAAAAATGGAGGCCAGGAACCCCAGGCACAGTTGGGAGGGCAAGAGGCTGTGGCAATGTACAGGGCCCCCAATTATGGTTACATAGTTACATAGTAATTTAGGTTGAAAAAAGACTTTCAGTCCATCAAGTTCAACCTTTTAAGATCTCCTCTGATCTGCAATATGCAGATTAGTTATTAACTAATTGATCCAAAGGAAGGCAAACATAAAAAATAACCCAAGAGAAACTCAGCCAATCGTCGCAATGGGAACAAAATGAATTCCTTCCTGACCCCAGATACTGGCTATAGATTTCCTCCCTGGATCAATACTCCCTCTCTAATTATCCAGGATAAACCTGAATGCCCTTTTTGATTATAAATAAATCCAGTCCCCTTTTAAAATTATCTATTGAATCCCTTTGGTAGAGAATTCCACAGATTAACCACCCTTACTGCGAAGAGCCCTTTTCTTTCTTTAAGATGGAATCTTTTTACTTTTAACCTCAAAAAATGTTCTCTTGTCAGTTGAAAACCTCTTGGCACAAAAAGCTCACTTAACAAATCTTTATACTGACCCTGGATGTATTTATATAAGGTAATCATATCTCCTCTTAGACACCTTTTTTTCCAGAGAAAATAAGCTTAATTTGTTTAGTCTTTCTTCATAGCCCCTCAATTCCCCTTGTTAGCTTTTTAGCCCTTCTCTGAAACTTTTCCAGCTCTAAAATGTCCTTTTTATGAAGTGGTGCCCAAAACAGCACTCCATATTCCAGGGATTTGTATAGTGGCAGAATTATATTTGCTTCCCTGGCTTCTATACCCTTCTTAATACATGCTAATATTTTACTTGCCTTTGCAGATGCTGCTTGGCATTGAGCACTGTTACTTATTAGGCCCTTATACTGAGCACTGACGAACCACACTTACCACATTAGTCCAATCAAAGCATGTTCCATTTACAACAACCCTTTGCGTCCTGTCTTTTAGCCAGCTCTCAGTCTATGAGCAGATAATTACTGCAATTACTGCAATTCCTGTATTCCTTAGTTGTCACAATAGTCTTCCATGTGGCACTGTATCAAAAGCCTTTGCAAAATCTAAAACAACTACATCCACTGAGTTGCCTTGATTCAGGTTCCTATGAACCTCCTCATAGAAACTAATTAGATTAATTACATTTGTTTGACATGACCTATCCCTCATAAATCCATGTTGACTCCTACTTATAATCCTTTTCAAATAAACATATTCTTGTATATTATCCCTTATTAACCCCTCTAAAAGCTTTCCCACTACAGAAGTGAGACTCACTGTCTATAAGTCCCTGGATTTGCTCTTGCTCCCTTCTTAAATATAGGTATTGCCTCTGCTTTTCGCCAGTCATCTGGTAGCGACCCAGTGTTGAGTGAATCTTGAAAAATTAAATATAATAGCATAATGGTTTGGCTATTACAGAACCCAGTTCCCTCAGTACCCTTGTATGTATTCCATCAGGACCTGGGGCTTTATTAACATTTATTTTTCTCAACCTCTTTTGGATTTTTTCCTGCTTTAACCAATTATTTGGCAAAGGTAGTATAGACCCTTGATGAAATTCAAGAAACGTGCGTCGGGTGCACGTAGGAACGCAGTCGCATGTCTATGACGTCATAACTTTGCGTCTAGACCGCGGCGTGACTAGCAGAGAGCTAGCGTTTTCAGTCTCAGGCCCATAGTTTAAAGTCCCTTCACTGCTGCAATATTCTGGCTATTTTAGTCAAGTTTAGGTGATATAGGAAGACATTAGCAATTTAATATGGGTATATCCTGAAGGAAATGCTGCTATTTGGGAACTTGGGTATTTGGATAATTTGGGAATATTACCTAACTGGATATTAGTATTCTGGGGGCATTTATCCCTTAATATTCCATACCCCCCTCCATAACCCCTTGTTACATACTATTATATCGTTCACTGGTTTTTTTTCAGCAATCAGCTGCTTATATTTACTTGTATTTACTTGTATTGCAACTTACAGGCAACCATATATTATTATTTTTCATGCTTCACTCTTATATACTTTTTTTCATGTGTCATAGCACTTGGCACTTTATCACTATAAGCACCATTTAGCACCTTATTGTATACACTAGTCACTTTACCAGTGACTATATCAGCACGTTGCACTTTATATGGTTTACCTCATAGTGGCAACTTTCCACAACAGTGGAAATATTATAGTATAATACAATTATTCCAGCAAACTTTATATATCAGATATCTCTCTGCTACCTACGTTTATGTATTTTAAGTGGATTTTAACCATTAATATTAAAAGTTAAGTTTTAACATTTAGTTCAATCTCTTTTTCTGAGATTTGATTTTTCAGGAGTGCACTAAAAAAGGATCTTTTCTCTCTCTTCTTGATATAATTATTCTCAATTATCCTTAGGAGCACCCTGCTATCATTCATTTGAATTTGGTACTTACACATTATACCTGAGCCACCGTCCCTCTACCATTTACTTGCAAAGGTAGTATAGCCCCATTATGTTTCAGCGTCCCAACCACTGGTACCTCCCTTGTGTATACTGAAGAAAAGAACGTATTTAGCTCATCTGCCTTTTCCTGGTCACTAATTATCAGATGGCCTGTGTCACATTGTAATGTTCCTATAGTTTGCTTCCTGGCCATGCTTTCCATTAATATATTTAAAAAATATTTTAGGGTTAGTCTTACTCTCTTTTTTTGCAACTAATTTTTCATTTTCTATTTTAGCAAGTCTAATAGCCCTTTTGCAAGCCCTGTTGATTTTCTTTTACTTATGTATGGCAGTCTCTGTACCCTCTTGTTTGTATAATATAAATGCCTGTTTTTTTCACCCTATCTTGATCTTTAAATCATTGTTAAGAACATTGGATGCGATTTACTCCTTTTACTGTTATTCCCACATGGTATATGCCGATGTGTATGTATATTTACTAAGGATTTAAGCGTTTTTGTTGGCCCCTTACGTTTTTTTTTAAAATTCAATCTCAAATGAGCTGTGATCACTGTTTCCCAAAGGTTGACATATTTCAACATTTGATACCATATCGATATTATATGTGTGTATTTAACTAAATCCAAGATAGCTTAATTTTTTGTTGGTTCTTCTTGTATAATCTGGGACAGATGATGATCCCCAAGTGTACTCAAGAACCTGCTCCCCTTAGCTAAACTGCTGGTCTCATTTGTCCAGTTTATTTAAAATCTCCCATTATTAGAACTTGCCCATGCTTAGCTGCATTTCTAAACTGTAACAATAATTGTATTTCCTCGCTTTCAGTTATATTTATAATTGGGTGTGTATAGCCTACTCCAACTAATATTATTTTGGAATTTGCTGCTCCGCTATTTAACTCTACCCAGAAACATTCAATATTACAGCTAGTTCCAGCATAAATATCTTCTCTGACTATATGCTTAAATTCAGGCTTAATATACAGACAAATCCCTCCTCCTCTTTTACCATTGCCCCAATCTTTCCTAAATAGGTTATAACCATCCAGATTAACAGTCCAGTCATGAAATTCATCCCACCATGTTTCGTTAATTGCCAATATTTTAACTCTCCCATTTTGTGGCTAAAAAAGTGGTGCAGTGCAGAGGGTTTTAGGTTTTTAGAGCACTAGGCTGACTTCTCACTTGGGTACAATCTCTATAGCAGGGATGGATTGCACTTTAATGATGAGGGAGCTTTTGTGGTAGGGGATAGGATGGTAGAACGGCTGGGGGAGTTTTTAAACTTGTCGGTGGGGGAAGGGACTATATAGAAGTATTGGGGTAAATAGGGTAGAGAGGGAAAGGGATGAATTAGTTACCCATGGAAGAGGAGAAGGGGGAGGGTTACAATAGACAGTAGGGAGGTATTAATAGGGGCCTCAAATACAGTGGCAAGCACTTCACAATGGCAGAGCCATAGCAACATAAAGTGTATGCTTGCTAACGCAAAAAGTTTGCCTGGGAAAATGGACGAGCTAGAAATATTTGCAGTATAAGAAAAATGGGGCTTAATAGGCATTACTGAAACATGGTGGGATGAATCTCATGACTGGACTGTTAATCGAGATGGTTATAACCTATATAGGAAAGATAGGGGAAATGGTAAAAGAGGAGGAGGGATCTGTCTGTATGTTAAGCCTGAATTTAAGCCTATACTCAGAGAAGATATTTATGCTGGCACTAACGGCATCATTGAATCTTTGTGGGTTGAGATAAATAGTGGAGAAGCTAATTCTAAACGCATATTGGTGGGTGTATGCTATAAACCCCCAAATATAGCTGAAAGTGAGGAAATACTACTATTGTAACAGATTGGAAATGCAGCTAAGCACGGTCAAGTTCTGATAATGGGAGACTTTAATTACCCTGCAATAAACTGGATAAATGAAACCAGCAGCTCAGCTAAGGGGAGCAGGTTCTTGAGTACACTCGGGGATCATTATCTGGCCCAGGTAATACAAGAACCTACTAGAAATTGGGCCATCTTGGATTTAGTAATCACAATTGATATATATTATATATATATATATATATATATATATATATATATATATATATATATATATTGATATAATTTAAAATGTTAAAATAGGGGAACCCTTGGGGAACAGTGATCACAACACAGTATCATTTGAGATTGAATACGAAAAACAGAGTTGTAAGGGGCCAACAAAAACTCTACATTTTAAAAGGGCAGATTTTAATGGGCTACAGGCAGCAATACTACATATAGACTGGGTCAAAGAACTTACAGGGAAAAATACTGAAAATAAATGGACAACATTCAAATCCTTACTAAATAAACATTCTCATCGGCATGTACCATGTGGAAATAAAATGAATAGGAGTAAATCATGTACCATGTGGCTTAACAATGACTTAAAGATCATGATGAGGAAAAAGAAACATGCTTTTAAATTATACAAGATGGAGGGAACAGAGGCAGCTTTATGTGACTATAAGGAAATCAACAAGGGTTGCAAAAGGGCTATTAGACTGTCTAAAATAGAAAATGAGAAGACAGTTGCAATGGAAAGTAAGACTAACCCTAAAGAAGAAGGCGAGGAAGGAAGCAATAGGAACATTACAATGTGACACAGGCCATCTGATAATTAGTGACCAGGAAAAGGCAGATGAGCTAAATAGGTTCTTTTTGTCAGTATACACAAGGGAGGTACCAGTGGTTGGGACACCGCAACATAATGGGGCTACACTACCATCACTAAATAATTGGTTAACGCAGGAAGAAATCCAAAAGAGATTGGAGAAAATAAATGTTAATAAAGCCCCAGGTCCTGATCGAATACATCCAAGGGTACTGAGGGAGCTGGGTTCTGTAATAGCCAAACCATTATATCTAATCTTTCAAGACTCACTCACTACAGGGTCTCTACCGGATGACTGGAGAAAAGCAGAGGTGATACCTATATTTAAGAAGGGATCTAAAGCAAATCCGGGGATTTATAGACCAGTGAGGCTCACATCTGTAGTTGGGAAGCTTTTAGAAGGGTTAATAAGGGACAGAATACAAGAATATGTCTATTCGAACAAGATCATAGGTAGCAGTCAACACGGATTTATGAAGGATAGGTCGTGTCAGACCAATCTAATTAGTTTCAATGAGGAGGTTAGTAGGAACTTGGATCAGGGCAACTCCGTGGATGTATGATCTTTTTAGATTTTTCAAAGGCATTTGATACAGTGCCACATGGAACACTAGTGAGCAAACTAAGGGATACAGGAATTGCAGTAAATATCTGCTCATGGATCGAGAGCTGGCTAAAAGACAGAAAGCAAAGGGTTGTTGTAAATGGAACATACTCCGATTGGTCTAATGTGATATGTGGGGTTCCTCAAGGTTCAGTATTAGGTCCTCTCCTTTTTAACATATTTATTAATGACATAGAAGTAGGACTCAAAAGTATTGTCTCCATTTTTGCTGATGACACTAAGTTGTGCAAGGTAATAAAATCAGATAATGATGTACTTTCCCTACAGAGGGATTTGCATAAATTAGAGAAATGGGCAATTAAATGGCAGATGAGATTTCATACAAATAAATGCAAGGTTATGCATTTGGGAAGGAAAATTAGCCATGCAATTTATAATCTTAATGGAGCAAATCTAGGGGTATCAGATATTGAAAGGGATTTGGGAGTACTTGTGGACAACCACCTAGGTAGCAGTGCTCAATGCCAAGCAGCAGCTGCAAAGGCAAGTAAAATATTAGCATGTATTAGGAAGGGTATAGAAGCCAGGGAGACAAATATAATTCTACCAATATACAAATCTCTAGTACTCCCTCATTTGGAATATGGAGTACAATTTTGGGCACCACTTCATGAAAAGGAAATTTTAGAGCTGGAAAAAGTACAGAGAAGGGCTACAAAACTAATAAGGGGAATGGAGGGGCTAAGTTATGAAGAAAGACTAACCAAACTAAACTTATATTTGCTAGAAAAAAGGCGTCTATGAGGGGATATGATTACCTTATATAAATACATCCAGGGTCAGTATAAGGCTTTGTCAAGTGAACTTTTTGTAGCAAGAGATTTTCAACTGACAAGAGGACACCCTTTGAGGTTAGAGGAAAAAAGACCTTAAACAAAGAAAAGGGTTCTTTACAGTTAGGGTGGTTAAACGGTGGCATTCTCTACCAAAGGAGGTGGTAACAGCGAATTTGATAGACAACTTCAAAAAGGAGTTATATATATTTTTGAATAAAGAGGGCATCCTAGATAACTAGCGAAGGAATATTGATCCAGGGAGAAATCTGATTGCCAGTTTCTGGGGTCAGGAAGGAATTTTGCTTTTTTCCTCTTATGAGACAATTGGCAAAGTTTCAATGTTTTTTTTTTTCTGTTTGCCTTCCTCTGGATCAATAAATAGTCCACATATTAAAAAGATCAATAGAGATCTAAAAAGGTTGAACTTGATGGACTAACTCTTTATTCATCCTCAAATACTATACTATTAATAATTATTTAACAACAAATTAATTAATGACTAATCCGCATATTGCAGATCAGAGGAGATCCTAACAGGTTGAACTTGATGGACTGAAAGTCTTTTTTCAACCTTAATTACTATGTAACTATGTAACTATGTATTTTTCCTGACAAGCTTTTGGCATTAGTAAGCATACATTTTATGTTATGAGTCTGTAGTTCTGAGGTGCCTGTCTCTGTACTTGAGTTACTTAGTATTACCTCCCGATTGACTATACTAACCCTCCTCCTTCTCCTCCCACATGAGTACCTAATTCATCCCTTATCCCCTCTGCACTTTCTATCGCATTACATTAATCTAGACAGTCCTCCCCACCTGCTAGTTTAAAAACTCCTCCAGCCTTTCTACCATCCTATCCACTAGCACAAAAACTCCCTTATCATTATGATTATCAATCCATCCCTGCTGTAGAGATTGTACCTAAGTGAGAAGTCAGCCCAGTGCTCTAAAAACCCAAACCCCTCCTTAGTGCACCACATTTTTAGCCATGTATTAACCTTTCTAAGCTCCTTCTGTCTCCCTGGGCTAGGACGTGGCACAGGTAGTATCTCAGAAAATACTACCTTGGAGGTCCTTGCTTTAAGCGTATTCTCTAGTTCTCTAAAATCCTTATTTAAGACACACCATCTTCCACTAACTTTGTCATTGGTACCAATATGTACCAAGACCATCAGTTCATTTCCAGCCCCTCCCAATAATTTATCTACTCGATCCACAACATGCCGGACCCGAGCACCCGGGAGACAGCAAACTGTTTGATTGCTGAGATATGGGTGACAAACCACCCTGTCTACCTTCCTCATAATAAAGACTGCTACCACCAAAACCTGTCTGTTGCTCTGCCTATTCTGGTCTCCCACTCCTCCAGTAGAACTGCTTTCCTGGCTGTTGGAGTGATCAGCTCTATCTGGCATTGCCATTCCTGAATGGACATCCCCAACAGTTTCACTTAATCTGGCAAATTTGTTGGTGTTTGCCAACTCAGAACTGGTCTGCCTCCTCCTCCTGATCCCCCTGCTTCCCTTGTAACTGTAACCCAGCTACCTCCCTGGACATCCTAACTAGCCCCATCTAGACCCTCCATGCTAGGCCCAGCTAAACTGTGCTCAGTGAGCACCAACTCCCTTTCCAGTGGAATATCAGTACATGCTGCAATTCTCATCTCCAGTTCTCCAATTTGAGCTTCCAGAGAGGCAACATGCTCACACCTGACACAGAGGTATGGACTCTGGATCATCTGTTCCAGTAGTGCATACATATGACAGGATGTACACTGAGTGAGGTTGCCACTGGACTGACTCATAATTATTGTTTACAAAATTTTGGAGGGAAAAATTAACAAACAATAATAAAAAATAATATATTTGTATAAAACTTATAAAAAAAAGAAAAAAGAACTCCCATATTTTATTTAAACTCCTCCACTTTTGCTAGAATTGCAACTCCCTCCTTTTATTAAAACTTCTACACTTTTACTAGAACTGCACTTATACTAGAAGTGTTCGCAAGCTCACAAGTTCACCCCTTCCCCTATTTATATTAACTTCTGCCTACTCACCGGGACAAAATTAGTGCACACAGCAAATAATCACACTTTACTTGCAAGAAATAAATCCCAGTTGCAAACTGCCCTAGACAACTCACAAACCTTTATGCAAGTTTAACACAGGCACACCACTCCCCTCTCACCTGGACAAAATTAGTGCACACAGCAAATATTTACACTTTACTTGCAAGAAGTAAATACCAGAGCAGAGCAGGTTCAAACAGAACACTACACAAGTGCACACATATATACTATTACACAGGCCAAACCACGCCCACTCTCCCCTGCAGAATGATTACAGCCCAAAGGACAGAAAACACCCTTTAGCTCCCTGCACTTAATCACAGAGCAGCCCAGAGGAGATTATAGCCCAGAAGAGATGGACGTCCTTCTCATGGATCATACATGGTGGGAGAGATGTGAGGCCTAGCCAGAAGGCAGAGACCTGGAGTCAGATGGCTTCAGCAGTTGGGGCATTACGGGTTGCAATTAGGGATGTAAAGTCTGTCAAACACAGATATGACGACAGCCAGCTTAAGGTGAAAAGAAAGATGGCAGAGGATGCAAGAGCTGCACGTGCAACAGGTGGTGGGCCACCAGCCAATATCACTTATTGTCGATGGGAGCAGACCCTGAAGAAGTGGAGTGAGCCAGCAGCAGTAGTGGACCTACCAGGACAGGTGGACACAGGTGTGCCAAGAACCATGCAAATTGAGTATCATATCACACCACACACATTGGTTAGTGAACTGATGTGGTGGACAAATACCCAGTAGATATCAAGATGTTTGTATGTATGTATAATTAAAAAAATGTTTCTCTACAATGAACTGTATCCCCCTAGAATTATTCTGATTCCTACACCCCTGCCCACACGCATAGGTAACTGACATACAATAGCGCTGTAAGCCCTATGGTTATGACTAAAGATATATGAGGCATCAATAACCATATAAATCCTGGTAGTAAACATATCCTTTTTATAATTTGTATCAATGAAATGTCTGGCCAATACCTGCATTTAAAATTGATTCTTAGTATGATTTCCTATTAGATCAAGATTGATTTAACATTCAAAAGAGACTACATGTCTGGGTGTGGGCACTGTGGCATATGTGGATACAGACTCTGTAGGACTGCATGTGCGTGTCATATACTGTCCTAACCTGGACCATATCTCAGCTGCATATTAGCAAACATTGCTGCGAACATGTCACAGATTGGTCAGTCTCACACACTGCACAGCAGATCCAACAGAGCACATGTCTGATGCACATGCAGATGGCACACCGCATCTGCAGTACACATATTCATATGAGCCATGATCCACAATGCTCATTATGTAGGCAGTGGTTCATCTGTGTAACACAAGCATAAACATCAATCACAGATGACCACGATGTCAAGGATATGGAAACACATAGCCATCAATTGTGTAGGGAAATAAACTCAAATATATGTTTTCTTCCATTTAAGTACCAAGGAGGACAAGGCTGACCACAGAGGTACAGGTGGAAGCTCCACTTGAGGTGGGAGTGGTTGATGAAGAAGGTCAGGACATTCCAGAGGGCACTGGACCATCCATAAAAGTTGGCCATTCACGTTCACAGTCATATTAGGAGTGGGAATCACTGCCTGGGCCCTCAACAGCATCATCCAGCCATGCACAGCTGTGCTTGCCCCTTCCAGCGGCCACAGCCATCAGCACAGCTGCCACCTGCTGCAACAACATTGTAAACGTGGCAGGCCACAACCACTCCCACACAATGGGGTCCCTCAACATGGCCTCCCACACAATGGGGTGCCCCAACATGGCCTCCCACACAATGGGCTCCCCCAATATGGCCCAACACCCCAGCCCTCCTGCTGACACCTCAAGCACTCCTGCCAACACCTCAGGCCCTGCTGCCGTCACCTCTGGGCCCTGCTGAAAACACCTCAGGACCTGCTGCCATCACCTCTGTCCCTGCTGCCATCACCTCTGGCCCTCTTGCCGACACCCCAGGCCCTGCTGCCGTCACTTCTGGCCCTGCTGCCGCCACTCAGGCCCTGTTGCCGTCACATCTGGCCCCAATGCCGCCAACATCAGCCACAATGTCGTCAACACCCCCACCCCTGACATTGAGGGAAATCATGGCCCGTTTCACCAGGGAGGACATGGCATGAAAGAAACAACAGACTGAGAGGCTCCGGTGGCTCAGAAGGCAGTGTCGGCTATCACACACACTCCTGGTGAGCACCAGATCACTCCATTCTGAGGTGAGGAGGCACAACTGAAGGATAGAAAGATGTGGGGAATGGGTGATTCAGGGCCAGCTCATATCTCTCCAGCCTTCGGTTGCACAACTGCAACCCGAGGCACCAGCCTCCTCATCTCAGACCTCACCGCTATCTCAACCTGATCCCCAGCCAGCCAACGTAATGGCACCCCGCACTACTACATCACCAAGACGTGGAGGAGTGAGACAGGCGCGGGCACTGAAGGTGGGTGCCCAGTGCTGCCTAAGAGGAGGTCTTTGGACCATCCACGAAGTCCCCCTCTTGATCACTCCTCACTGAATACTGATTGGTATAGATGTTAACATACTAATGGCTGGATACAGAGTGTGTACATGTCTGGTTATGTTTAACATTTCAACAATTGATGTTCAATGTTGATTGACCTTGAGATGATGTGTTGTAGTTCATCAGAATATTGTTATGACTGATATCTTGTTCTTGTCTCTGTAGGTGTTAATAGCCAAATCTCACGACCATGAAGACATGTTTTCCATCTACGAGCTGTACAATACCATTATGGGTACGAACGTATTCCGGAAATGCTGATTGAACAGGACAGAATCATTATGGTTATTACTGCTCGCAGATGATGTTTATGTTAATTAAGCCTCTTATAGACTCTGTGGGTGATAAAGGGTTAATATAGCATCAGTTTCATGTTTTTGTGTTGCTATTTAATTAGGTAGTGTGTCTTTAATTGCTTTATGCATGTTGCAGCATAGCTTTACATCTTGGCATATGCATGACCACATCCAACATATGATGAAATAAAATATTTTTTAAAAGCCTATTTTTTATTTGGTGATTTTTGTGCAGATAATTGTAATGCCTTTCCATGCATTCTCCATTTTTAAAGTCCACTGGTGTGCTAATATTGTATTTTACAGTGTTGAGAACTTTGCAGGTCCTATTTGGAGGCCGTAATATTTTTGCCTCCATTTGCGGGTTACGGGTTTGAACGCCAGATCGTCTTTGTAAACTCGTAACAATTTAATAGTGATTTTCGAATGTAACAGTTACAGGCTTGACAGATCAAAGGCTTTGCAGAAACGGAGTTCAGATTTCAACAGCCCGTAGGGTTTTTCTGCCTGTAACCCGCAGATAGCTTGCGGGTAGCTTTAAGAGGCCAATGTAATAGCCGTAAGTCTTACAGGTGTTACAAGCTATGGCTTTACACGTTGGGAGAATTTAATAGGGCTGCAAGTGTAGCAGACTTATACATACATAAAAAAGAAAATTGCTAATTACAAAGTCACTTTACTACACTAAAAGGATAATGGCTCAAATTCTGGATGTATTATTCTTAAAACAATATCCTAAACTTAAAAAAAGTTCTCAAGTTTGGAGTAAAGCAGAACCATCAACATTGCAGCATTGAAGATTTTAGTATTTTTTCTCTTCAAGACTATTTTAGTATATTCAAAAAGATGCAAAAAAATGTGTAGGATAACAGCAATAGTATGTGGTGCATCTTGGTAAATATAAATTCACTCTAAGAACTAATATCATAATTACACTGCCTGATGTGCAAATAAATCCTGAGCAGAGCACTTGAAAAATCTAACAATATTGATTTTGAGCTATGTTGAAAAGCGGCTATAGTACATTATATGATTTTGTTCTATACATTATATGCAATTCTTTTGCATTAAGGGCTGTTACATTTAAGATCACATTTATATTAGTTACTGAACTTGACTATATTCCAACATTGTAATTGCTGTTTAATGGCTCATCGTGAACAACAACAACTTAGCATACAAGGCTTGATGTCATAGTTGATCTGCTGCCCCATAAGCATGGTTACAATTTAAGACTGAAATAGATATATATATATATATATGTATATATATGCAGTAAATCTGGCACTCACAGGGACTCCCTATTGCCGGATAAACACCTCAAACCCCCCTCAAAATGCCTTTAAAAAGGCATTAGCACATAAACTGGGTCATTTAGGCCCAGAAAAAATAATTAGAAAAAAAGTTAGCTTTTTTTTTTTGCAGTCTCGACTTCCGGATAGTGCCAGATAGAGCCGGTTATGCTGGTTTAGCAGGAGTAAATTTAAAATGGGGAATTGATGCTGGTTGCTTAAGAATCCCGGTTAGTTGGGTGCCGGATAAACAGGATTCTACTGTAAAGAATTACATACAGTTTGATAAGATACACAGGGAAGTAACCTCCTACCTGGCACTCCATCTGAAGATGGTATACTTGATACTCCATCGCTTACAGTAGTCACAATGAAGTAGAAAAAGTGTAACACATTTTAATTGAAGATTTCCTGGTGCTACAATGCTCCTTTACAGTATTTAATCTATTTATCATGAGTCAAGCGGCACCATATGGTTACTGGGCTTATTGGAACAACCTCTCTGGTCTTGAAAGGACCACACATTACAAGCTCCCTTGAAGTGCTTAAATACTCTATTTACTACATTAATGCACTTCACATTTTTTAACAGCTGAGTAAAAATGTCTAAAGAATTCAAAGCAATAAGCTGAAACTTACCTGTTGGCAATATTGCCATTTGTTTGCAAAATGGTATATTTCCTGTGATTTTTTTAACATTTCACAGTCTAGGATCTCCACATTCATCCATTAGGGAGAAATGTTTAAAGATTTACAGGGTTATATAAAAGCTCTTATTAAACACTGAAATATGCATCAGTTTTAAAAATTAAAACAATTTTCCACTTGGTTTTCAGTGCCATGTCCCTTGAACTGCGTATGGATCTTCCCTATTGACGTTGAACTGTTTTGTGCCATTAATTAAAAGTCCACCATGGCTGTTTGAACCATGCTTTCTAGATAATATATTGATTTTGCAAATTGTCTATTACATAAGGTAATTTTGCTCATGTACAACCTCAGCTAGTTATGGCCCAACTTGATTGGGCATAAAATAGGAATTTAACTGCTACCTATGTCTCAATAATGCTTCACAGTAAGAGTTCCAGAATTGTTCTCCCAAAGCAAAGCCAGAATAATATATTAGGTAGTGAAATTGGTACTACAATTGACAAACTCTAGATTCTGATATCATCAAAATGTATTGTGTTTATAAGAGTATTAAAAGCATTATATCCTATCTGAAATTACATGTCATAGCAACATAATAATAGCAGCAACTATTTACCAATAACTTCTGGTGACTGAACAATGTGCACAGTAGGAATGAGACACATAACTGAAGTGTAGGCTATGTCTTTCCTAAAGAAGAAAGCTCACCCAAAACTACAAAAAATGTTTATAGTATATATATGTGGATTCGGATTGTTAGATATGTCTTCCACTCACCGATTCTTGAATTGACAGGTGGCATAGCCCATCACACTCTCTCTTAAGTGTAGTTGATGTCCCAGAATGATGGTCTTTTCTTGTCTTTTTCACAGTAGAGTGCACCTTAGAACATATCAGGTTATTGTTCGAGACTCACTTTCATGATGGTGATTTGGTTACCTCGGAGAGATGCATTGATTCCAAATTGCTAAACAAGTAATACACAAAAATGTTGGTTAATACAAAATATAAACTGTCAATTTAAAACTTTTTTTAAGAAACAAAATGTTTAAAAAAGATGTCACATTATCATGTAATCGGTGACTAGAGAGTTTAAAAGCGAATACAATTGATGCCAGATTTCAGATAGATGTTTACTTTTTATTCATCTTTGTTTATGTTTACTATTTACCCAATATAAGCCTGTGTAGATGTATATAGAAGGTTGGCTTAAATGGATACACGCACATAGCATTTTGCCAATTTTGTGAAACTGACACCTGGACAAACATTTCATCGGCTGAATCTGTCATCAAGTGTAAAATATTTGAGATGGCTGCTTAACTTCATATTATATGTTTACAAATTAGTTACAAATGAGTAAGAACATATCTGATCATTACAATGCCAAGCATTTTCTTTAAAGTAATTCATGGTATGTTTAGAAAGAATGCAGGTATCTGCTGAGCTAAATACTGCTAATTTAGAGTTGACATTAGTTGAGTCATAGCATAAAGACACCGCTTCTACAATCTGAAGTCTATAGCCTTGAAAAGATAAGAAATTAATTAGAGTTAAAGTGTGTATATTAAAGTCAGCCTCAGCCATAATGTTAGGCATACGAATCATGAAAATTCATTAGAACATCAACATGGTTTATGTCCCAACTGGCTTGTATTTACATAAAAAGCAACTTATTATTATCAGTAATAAAAAAGTAAGGTAGCACAACTAAGATAGCTCAAAGGGTTTGTAAGTTACCTTTGTAGGTAAATATTAAATGTAGCAATATGTAAATATTAAAATATATGTATTTACATGATTCCTATAAAATAGGGATAATTTGCAAACAACATTTGAGTGATATATCAATGGGGAGGGAAGACGACCATCTCAATTTGTTAATAATTATGCAATAACCAATTGCAGGGGTGGGCAAGTTTGGCCCTGGAGGTCCACACACAAACCTGGATTTGTTTATATTCCCTCTGTGCACAGGATGACTGAAAAAGTAATTTACCTATGTGCAGCAGGGATATCATCAAATCCAGGCATGTGTGTGGACCTTCAGGACGGAACTTGCCCACCTCTGACCAAGTGGATTGTGCAGGTTGGATAAATTGTTGCTGTCAAAATGTAATTTGTGTAAATGATTTTAGCATTATTTTTTATTAATATCAGGTCATAAAATATGTTTTGCTCAATGATGTGGGTATTTTACATGACCGAGGAATCATATGAAGTAATCCAAATGTATTCATTAACACAGGAGTAATGTATTTCAGTTATATTGAGAGATGAAATCACGTGTGGGCTTATTAAAGTCTTGTACAAGAAACTTTATATTATATATATATTCCACTTTATAACAGAATCTACAGCTTGAGTATGTTTATTAAAATACAGTAACAATGCATTGTGTTTGTTGGCTGCAGAGAAGCAGTAAGATAATTAGAGCAAGAAGAGGAGTCGTAAAAATAGAAAAAAAAACACTTTCCTCATACAGTCCAAGGGCGGCAGTATTTCTAAATCTGCTGTGGTTAAAGTGTACCGTGACTGAACAAACAGCACCATTGCGAATAAACAGCATTGAAACTGCGGAGCACCACGTGCCATTGATGTCAGAGTTTAAGGTCGGCTGTGAAGGTATGTGAGGATCAACTGACACACTATAGTTGACAATGTGTCCATCCAAATGAACCAGGGGGCTATAAGATGTGTATCTAAAATGACAGTACAGCCAACCATGGTCACTGCACCCAGGCTGACGAGGTTTCATCATCAGAAACCACTTCAAATTGCACAACAGTACTGAAATTTGACCTCTTCTGACTGGCAAAGGGTTACCTTCTCTAATGAGTCAAAATTTCTGCTCCATCGACTGGACGGAGGTTGATGTGAAACTTCCCAGAAAACACACTCTGCAACCATTGTTGGAAGAACACAAGCTGGTGGCGGCAGCGTTATGGTCTGGGGAATGTGTTCTTGGCATTGTCTGGGTCCACTCATACCTCTGGAAGACACTCTTAACTCGTTTGGTTATCTATTCATTCCTTCAGATCAAGTGCACCCAAACATGTTGCCTGTCTTCTCTGGAGAAGATGGGATCTTCCAGCAGGACAATGCAATGTGTCATATGGCCAGAATTGTCCAGGAGTGGTTGGAGGAACATGACAATTACTTCCAAGTACTTCCATGGCCTCCAAAGCCCCTGGACTTGAACCCCATCAAGCACCCCTGGGACCACCTCGATTGCTATGTTCAGCATTTGGATCCTCCACCACGTCAGATCACTGCAGTCTGCATAGCTCCAGAAACCATTGCCAACCTTCCAGCATCTTATTAACTCACTATTAATCCGTCTAGCTGTTGTCCGTGCTGCACACGGTGGTTATTCGGTCATAATAATGTGACTGGACCTTGTGTAAGTGGGCATGACTTATCGTTTTCACTTACCACATATGTCTGATTGCTTACTGGGTGCAACATGTATGAATGGCAGATAATTTTCTTATAATACAGCAAGGGGCATTATGTTCTCTGTCGTGTCTGTTCAGACAAAATAATTTTGTTAAACCAAACTTTGTCACTCACCATTTTTATATATGGCACACCAATGGAAATAATGATAACCAATATCACATGTCTTCAAAATATGGGGTAACAGTGCATTTTAAACTTCATCTGAAATATGGTACAGCTGCTTGGTAAAAAGGTACGTTTTTGAAACTCATGGAATATATTCAACTTTACTTCTCCTGCCCACTGCCATAATGCTGTATAAGCAATAATACATTTTTACAAAGTAGAAGGGTATATAAAAATCACAGCAAAATGGAGGCGCTGCATTGTCTTAGGCTCTCGTCATTGGCACAGTTGTTATTACACCTTCTTTTAATGTTCTATTGAAGAGAAGGAACCTAAAGTGATTGAGTTATAGGCCTAATAAGATGCTAGCTGGACAAGCGTTTGCGCCAAGAATCCCAAGCCACAAGACTGTTTAAGTACAGAAAATATACATGGTGCTCCTCTCTATAAAGTAGCCAATAATGGAGGAAGGAATTAGAGTAATGTTCACAATGAGACTGAACTACTGCACGTGTTAACATATGAGTAGAGGACAACAGAGAGAGAGCTTGATGAATTGTTCTGCCTTTGGCACAGTTTGGCCTAGGACCAGCCCTGGATGCTAGCCACCATAGCACATACATCTCATGCTACCATGGCAGTTGTGCGGATGTCCTAGAATTGGGAGGTGCATTGTTTGCTTTTTTCTCCCTTGTGTTATAATAACACGAGGTGGGGAGGTGCATTTAGCAAGATATTTGGTTCAAGCAAAGAATCATTTGCTGATGTTAGTGAGAGGTAAGGCCAGCAGTAGAAATAGATTGATAGATAGATAGATAGATAGATAGATAGATAGATAGATGGATAGATAGATAGATAGATAGATAGATAGATAGATAGATAGATAGATAGATAGATAGATAGATAGATAGATAGATAGGTGGAAAGATAGATAGATGGACAGATAGACAGACAGATAGATAGATAGATAGATAGATAGATAGATAGATAGATAGATAGATAGATAGATAGATAGATAGATAGAGGGATAGATTGATAGATAGATAGATAGATAGATAGATAGATAGATAGATAGATAGATAGATAGATAGATAGATAATTAGCTATTTAGAGATCAATACCTATAACTGTAAAACCTTATTTAAGCAGCCCAGTAATCAAATCCATCTAGAATACATTTTCTAATCCTTTATCATTAAGCTGATTTAACTATTGCCTGTTCAGATTTTAAAATATGGTGATTTTAAAATAAGAGACAAACAAATACACTGGAAATACAACATATTTATGTAGTGGATGATGGTGCAGTACAGAATGACCTAATGCTGGCAAGAAGCCTCAGAAAACCTGGCCAGAGCCTTGATCTGCACAGATATTGATTATCTGCCTTGATATCATGCCTTGTTATTTTCCTCTTTTTTCATGCTTCTGTTTCTCTGTTCATGCATTGCTCAGTACTTTTGAGACTAATGAATTTCAGAATTTGTGGATAGAGTTGTTTTATTTTTTATTAACCTGAAGGTCTTTTAATTGCTACACAATTTCACACAGTATTTATTTTATCTATATTAAGAAACGTACAGCCTTATTAAATTACGATTCAGTAAATTTAAAAGGGCTCTATTTAAGCACACAGCATATTTTTTTTTAAAGAAGTTTTTAGTTAGTGAACTTCTGTCCAGCAGCAAGGTCTTCACTAGCTTAAAAACATCTGTAAAAAAATATGCTGTGCGCTTAAATAGAGCCCTTTTAAATTTACTGAATCACAAGTTAATAAGGCTGTAAGTTGCTTTAATAAATAATCAAGTGTGACTTTTAGTGCTTTTAAAATATAGAAGGTATGTTGATTGTATTTAATAATTGTATTTAAATAATACATACTTTCTCACTATCCTCACTTAAAGAAATTGATATGTGAGGTGTTAAAAAATTCTGTTCTTTGCCATGAATGCATTTCTATCAACAATATAGATAAAGATATTTAGGGGCATATTTAGGTTTTAAGGAGTCCTTTGTCCATTGAAATTTGCAGATTAATCAACTTTTGTTATAATTAATGGGTGAAAGGAGCTGAAAATAAGAATGTGATGGAGCCAGTAATAATTTGGGCCCCTCTTGCAACTTCTCTGTCTGCCTCATAGTAGTCAGTAATACAATATATTTATGGCAATATCACCCCTATGGTGATCAGATTATATTTAGTAGGCTTACAATAAAGTCAGTATTTCTGTTAATCATTCTTCTTATTTGCCCCTCTAGTTTCTCTTATCTTTGTGTTAAAACATAATACTTGCTAATTACTCCCGACGTGTTGCACATGCTCAGAGTATTTGATGTACTGGCAGTTAAAGTACTAAACAGTGTACTCAGCCTTAATTCTACTAATACAATCTCTCAGCATGTGTAACCACCTAGGGAGTAAGTAGCAATGATTTGAATCTAGCACAAACATATTAAGTATACCTAGAGTGGAGGATTGGAATGGCTGACTGACAGCCAAAAAGTACAACCTTCAATGTAGGATTCGTAGCCCTTCTGTCTACTCCATACCCACAGTTTTGAGATATTTAGATATCTCCACTCTGTCACCAATATATACTGTACTTCCCTGTCTCTTGTCTATTTCAACACACAGCCAGTAAAATATATAGATGTAGACATAAACTCATATTCATTCACACAACTATCAGATATAAACCTCATATAAGGGAAAGATGTAACCTGTCATTATTCACATCCTATCAGCCCAGCTTTCTCATAAAAAGTGCTGATCCTCAAATCCCTACAAGTGTTGTCAAGTGGCTGCCAGTGTTTTCTTGGTGGGAGTTGGGCATACACTCAGTTTAAACCTTGCTTAATGTTTTAATCCCTTCCCAAACTAATCAACCCATACTTGCTCTAAGTGTCAGCATCCCTTTCTAGAAAGCTCAACAACTGGATGCATATGAACTCTCCAACCCTCTACTTCAGCTGACATAAAAGTGTTAACACCCAAGAAGGAAGATATAATTGTTATTGGATATGCTTTACCATTCTCAGCTAATATCTGGACACCATAGTTTTAACAATAACATGTTAGCTGAAAGAGTGGGCTAGGAAAGAGGGGGTTACAGATATGACCAAACTCAGCTATACTGGTTTAGAGTAAAAGCTCTCACATACACATTCTAAGAGGATTTAGCAGAAGGATGCTCAGTTGACCAGATGCAGCCCATTTTAGACTAGAATAATAAGGACATAGAGTGATATCTTCATTGGTAAGTTTCTGTCAAGACCACCTCAGCTAAAGAACTTTGACCAGCCACAGGTGAAATTGCCTCTATCCACTTCCTCACCTTTTGCAAATATCAATATGTATACATTTTCAAGTCTAAATCATTTCACTGAACCTGCTCCAAGCTCAAACTCAGAATAAATACAATGTTCCCACTGCATTCTTGGGAATTTAGGTGGGACATGCAATCTAGCGCATGATATCACTCTTGAATCCAAAAATATTTTAGCATGACTCCTATAGTGTTTGCCAGCTGTTATAACCCATCTTTTGGTTATGCATGTATTAGAAAGACACTGTTTCAATCTTTCGGATCTCTTCTCTAACTTATGCCTTGAATTTTGTGACAATGCAATTATGTATTTGTGACAAGGTAGTTAGATGTTTGTCACTGGTGAGTTTAATTGGCTGTTTCAATTGGGCAATTAGCTTTGATGATCTATTGTGGTAAATTGCATTTATTTGTAGTTAACAATAGAATACCAAAGATAATAATAAGTAGAATATGTACATTCTTTTAGGATTTATGGGGATTTTATCAGGTATAATTCAATCCCTAAAATGGTTAACTTAGTAATATATTTTTAATAAAATATTACATTTGCTTACATTTTTGTTACTTCTATATACTTGTACAAACATTGTTTTCTGGTAATCCTTACTTTCTTGATCACAACATTATCAGCATATACAAATACAGCAAATATATAGTTTAAAATTAAAAATAATATTTTTCAGTTGTTCAAAGCAGTGTGGCAAAGGCAATCTATTTCAGTGTAATGATGTGTATGCATATATCATTAAATATTGGTGGGCAAACATAACCTAAGGCCTTTAATCTCCTGGGAGCATTATAATAATGAAAATAGTACTCATAAAAACAGGAAAGAGAATAATCTGCTACATGTAAGGGGTAGTAAACTCCTAGACGTACGTTATGATATTTTGAAGATTTAAAAAGTAGTGGGCAACATAAAATCACAATTCGTACAGCACTAGCTATCTCCATTGCTGTCTTATAAGATATACACGGAAGCAGACACTTGAATAAAAGAGTTTAAAAAGGCAAAAACATATATAGTTGTATAGGGAATAGGGGATAGTGTCCTCCCTTACTCCAGGCTACTGACATCAGCACCAATTTATACCCTGAAGGTTGATGCTGGCTGCTGGATATATATCCTCTAACCCAGGCCCCTCACTCATTTTCACATTCTGTCAGCCATGCTCTGCCCCAAGGCCAGGAAACACCTAAAACACCCAGGATTTGATACCCATCACCTGTCACAATTCTACTTTGCCTTTCTCCTGTGTCTTCTGGAATGCATGGTCTATCTGCAATAAACTCACTTTCTTTCATGATCTATTTATTTCCTTCAATCCTCCATCCCTCCCACAATCTATTGGTTCTCACCGAAACCTGTGACTCCTCATCAGACACTGCCTCCCTTGCAGCACTCTCTCATAGCGGCTTTCACCTCAGTCACACACCTAGACCTGGGAACAAACAAGGTGGTGGTATGGATGTTATTACTTTCCTCTCGCTGTACATTTCACCTTATACCCCCTGTCCCAATCCTCCAATTCTCATCTTTCGAAGTTCACACTATTCACCTCTTCTCACCCATCTCTCTATGTGTTGCTGTGATCTATTGCTCTCCTGAAACACCAATTTCTGGATTATTTTCCTTCTTGGCTCTCTCACTTTCTCTCCTCCAACGTTCCTTTACTTGTTATTATAGTTACATAGTAATTGAGGTTGAAAAAAAGACTTTTAGCCTGTCAAGTTCAACGTTTTAAGATCTCCTCTGATCTGCAATATGCGGATTAGTTGTTAATTGATCCAGAAAAAGACAAAAAAGAAAACAAACAAACAAACAAAAAAAAACTAGTGAAACTTTGCCAATTGTTTCAAAAGAAAAAAAAATCCTTCCTGACCCCAGATACTGGTGATCAGATAACTCCCTCGATCAATACTCTCTCTTTAATTAACCAGCATAACCCTGAATTACCTTTTTATTTAAAAATATATCCAATCCCTTTTTAAAGTTATCTATTGAATCTGCTGTCACCATCTCCCTTGGTAGAGAATTACACAGTTTAACCACCCTTCTTTAAGGTGGAATCTTTTTACTTCTAACCTCGAGGGATGTCCTCTTGTCAGTAGAAAACCTCTTGGAACAAAAAGCTTACTTGACAAATCTTTATAAAGACCCTGGATGTATTTATATAGGGTAATCATATCCCATCTTAGATGCCTTTTTCTAGAGAAAATAGGTTTAATTTGTTTAGTCTTTCTTTATAACTTAGCCCCTCCATTCCCCTTATTAGTTTTATTTTCTTTCTCTGTACTTTTTCCAGTTATAAAATGTCCTTTTTATGAATTGGTGCCCAAAACTGTACTCTATATTCCTAATTAGGGTGTACTAGAGATTTGTATAGTGGTAGAATTATATTTTCTTCCCTTGCTTCTATACCCTTCTTAATACATGCTAATAGTTTATTTGCCTTTGCAGCTGCTGGCATAGGTTGTTGTCCACAAGTACTCCCAAATCCCTTTCAATATCTGATACCCCTAGATTTGGTCCATTAAGATTATACATTGCATGGTTATTTTTCCATCCAAGATGCACAACCTTACATTTATTTGTATTAAATCTCATTTGCCATTTAATTGCCCACTTCTCTAATTTATGCAAATCCCTTTGGAGGGAACGTACATCATTTTCTGATTTAATTACCTTGCAAAATGTCCTGTCATCTGCAAAAATGGAGAGAATCCTTTCCAGTCCTACTTCTAAGTTGTTAATAAATATGTTAAAAAGGAGAAGACCTAATACTATACCCTGAGGAACCCCACTTACCACATTAGTCCAATCTGAGCATGTTCCAATTACAACAACCCTTTGCTTCCTGTCTTTTAGCCAGCTCTCAATCCATGTGCATATATTTACTGCAATTCCTGTATCCCTTAGTTTGTACAATAATCTCCCATGTGGCACTGCATCAAAAGCCTTTGCAAAATCTAAAAAGACAACATTGACTGAGTTGCCTTGATCCAAGTTCTACTAACCTCCTCATATAAACTAATTAGATGACATGACCTATCCCTCATAAATCCATGTTGACTACTACATATTCTTGTATACTATCCCTTATTAACCCTTCCAAAAGCTTTCCCACTACATAAGTGAGGCTTGCAGGTCTATAATTCCACGAATTTGCTCTTGCTCCCTTCTTAAATGTAGGTATCACCTCTGCTTAATCCAGTCATCTGGTAGCGACCCAGTGTTGGGTGAATCTTGAAAAATTAAATATAATGGTTTGACTATTACAGAACCCAGTTCCCTCAGTACCCATGAATGTATTCCATCAGGACCTGGGGCTTTATTAACATTTATTTTTTCCAGCCTCTTTTGTATTTCTTCCTGGGTTAACCAGTTATTTGGTGAAGGAAGTGTAGCCCCATTATGTTGCAGTGTCCTAACCACCGGTACCTTCCTTGTATATTCCAAAGAAAAGAACCTATTTAGCTTATCTGTTTTTTTCTGGTCACTAATTGTCAGACGGCCTGGTTCACATTGTAATGCCCCTATAGCTTCCTTCCTGGCCTTTTTCCCATTTATATGATTAAAACATATTTTAGGGTTAGTCCTACTCTCCTTTGCAGCTCATTTTTCATTTTCTATTTTAGCCAGTCTAATAGCCCTTTTGCAAGCCTTATTGATTTCCTTGTACTCACATAAAGCAGTCTCTGTCCCCTCTTGTTTGTATAATTTCTCTCTCTCTCTCTGGATCTACAATCAAACACACTGTCTGAAGCTGTGCTGGAGTCTCTCCACTATCTGTGGGCCTCAGTCTCTACTCTCACTCTCTCTCTCTCTCTGGATCTACAATCAAACACACTGTCTGAAGCTGTGCTGGAGTCTCTCCACTATCTGTGGGCCTCAGTCTCTTCTCTCACTCTCTCTCTCTCTGGATCTACAATCAAACAGACTGTCTGAAGCTGTGCTGGAGTCTCTCCACTATCTGTGGGCCTCAGTCTCTTCTCTCACTCTCTCTCTCTCTGGATCTACAATCAAACACACTGTCTGAAGCTGTGCTGGAGTCTCTCCACTATCTGTGGGCCTCAGTCTCTTCTCTCACTCTCTCTCTCTCTGGATCTACAATCAAACACACTGTCTGAAGCTGTGCAGGAGTCTCTCCACTATCTGTGGGCCTCAGTCTCTTCTCTCACTCTCTCTCTCTGGATCTACAATCAAACACACTGTCTGAAGCTGTGCTGTAGGTATCTAAAGACACTTTGGAGCCATTTCAACTTGTACTATATGTAATATTATCAATATTTGTATGAATGTTTCTGTGATAAATTATTTGATGAGATAGAAACTTTTACTAAGCAAATCCATACCTTTGCATTTGTCTGAAACCCCCCTTACCTTGCCTGCTCCCCCACCCCCAAAGCCTGGTTTTATTGCTTCTTATCTCTGAAATAACATTTGTCCATCCTTCTCATATTCTGTTGCAGTCTCTCCACTATCTGTGGGCCTCAGTCTCTACTCTCACTCTCTCTCTCTCTCTGGATCTACAATCAAACACACTGTCTGAAGCTGTGCTGGAGTCTCTCCACTATCTGTGGGCCTCAGTCTCTTCTCTCACTCTCTCTCTCTCTGGATCTACAATCAAACAGACTGTCTGAAGCTGTGCTGGAGTCTCTCCACTATCTGTGGGCCTCAGTCTCTTCTCTCACTCTCTCTCTCTCTGGATCTACAATCAAACACACTGTCTGAAGCTGTGCTGGAGTCTCTCCACTATCTGTGGGCCTCAGTCTCTTCTCTCACTCTCTCTCTCTCTGGATCTACAATCAAACACACTGTCTGAAGCTGTGCAGGAGTCTCTCCACTATCTGTGGGCCTCAGTCTCTTCTCTCACTCTCTCTCTCTGGATCTACAATCAAACACACTGTCTGAAGCTGTGCTGTAGGTATCTAAAGACACTTTGGAGCCATTTCAACTTGTACTATATGTAATATTATCAATATTTGTATGAATGTTTCTGTGATAAATTATTTGATGAGATAGAAACTTTTACTAAGCAAATCCATACCTTTGCATTTGTCTGAAACCCCCCTTACCTTGCCTGCTCCCCCACCCCCAAAGCCTGGTTTTATTGCTTCTTATCTCTGAAATAACATTTGTCCATCCTTCTCATATTCTGTTGCAGTCTCTCCACTATCTGTGGGCCTCAGTCTCTTCTCTCACTCTCTCTCTCTCTGGATCTACAATCAAACACACTGTCTGAAGCTGTGCAGGAGTCTCTCCACTATCTGTGGGCCTCAGTCTCTTCTCTCACTCTCTCTCTCTGGATCTACAATCAAACACACTGTCTGAAGCTGTGCTGTAGGTATCTAAAGACACTTTGGAGCCATTTCAACTTGTACTATATGTAATATTATCAATATTTGTATGAATGTTTCTGTGATATAATATTTGATGAGATAGAAACTTTTACTAAGCAAATCCATACCTTTGCATTTGTCTGAAACCCCCCTTACCTTGCCTGCTCCCCCACCCCCAAAGCCTGGTTTTATTGCTTCTTATCTCTGAAATAACATTTGTCCATCCTTCTCATATTCTGTTGCAGTCTCTCCACTATCTGTGGGCCTCAGTCTCTTCTCTCACTCTCTCTCTCTCTGGATCTACAATCACTTACCTCCCCCCCTGCCCCTCACCCACCCGCCCCTTGTTTCTCTTGATTTATTGAGTCACTCAAATTTCCTACAGCTGATCAATTAGCAACATCTGCTAACTATACCTAATTAATCTTTTACACAATGTTTCCTCATGCCTTTTCCTTCCTCATTACATCCTGTTTTTTCCTCAAGCTTCTCTTCTCAACTTTCCCACATCATGTCTCCAACCTAACCATCTCACCTTACATGCTTTCCTCTACTCTTTTATGCTCCCATGAGCTACTCTTTTTCCTCCATCCACCATCTCCTCCCCCTTCTAAAGCTCATAAGCAGAAACACTTCTGCAAGTCCAAATCCCACTTCCTCTCCCTCTCTCTCTTTCTTCTGCTGGCTTCTTGGGACATACCTCCTAACACAGGCCCCTCACCTCCCACTCGCAGATTATACTATCTGACCACTAGAGGCAGATAAAATATTACATACTAGGATCACTTACCAAATTACTTTCTCAGTTGCTTTCCTTTTCCTTCTAACTTTGCATACCCTCCTACCTAATGAAATTTCACTTTCCTCCTGCCCCTTGCTATTTGTTATCTGCCTCTTCTATCCCCTTTAGATTGTAAGTAGAGAGTTTTCAATCTTTCTACAAAGATTCTAAGCTCAAAACAGGGCCCTCCACTTTTTGCAGTTTGTTAAAATGTATATTTTTCCTTGTTCATTTCCTCTGTATAGCGCTACGGAATATGTTGGTGCGTTACAAATAAAAATAATAATAATAATATTAATAATAATATAATTTAAATGTTTTTTTTTACTCCGTATCTTGATCTTTACATCATTGTTAAGCCACGTTGGATGTAATTCACTCCTTTTACTTTTATTCCCCTACGGTATATGGTGATATGTATGTATATTTAGTAAGGATTTAAATTTTGTCCATTTATGTTCACCATTTTTACCTGTCAGTTCTTTGTCCCAGTCTAAACTTTGTATTGCTGCCCTTAGACCGTTAAAATCTGCCCTTTAAAAAATTAAAAGTTTTTGTTGGCCCCTTACAGTTTTTTTTTTTTATTTAATCTCAAATGAGACTGTCTTGTGATCACTGTTTCCCAAAGGTTGCCCTATTTTAACATTTGATATCATATCAATATTATTTGTTATGACTAAATCCAAAATAGCTTCATTTCTAGTAGGTTCTTGTAAAATCTGGGCCAGATAATAATCCCCGAGTGTAGTCAAGAACCTGCTTCCTTTCCCTGTACTGCTGGTTTCACTCATCCAGTTTTTTCAGGGTAATTAAAATCTCCTATTATTAGAACGTGCCCATACTTAGCAGCATTTCCAATCTGTAATAATAATTGCATTTTCTCGCTTTTAATTATAATTGGGGGTTTATAGCATACTCCTACCAATATTCTTTTGGAATTTGCTGCTCCGCTATTTAACTCTACCCACAAACATTCAACATTATCGCTTGTTCCCGAATAAATATCTTCTCTGACAATAGTCTTAAATTCAGGCTTAACATACAGACAAATCTCTCCTCCCCTTTTACCATTGCCCCTATCTTTCCTAAATAAGGTATACCATCCAGATTAACAGTTCAGTCATGAGATTCATCCCACTATGTTTCAGTAATGCCTATTAAATCCCATTTCTTATTTACTGCTAATAATTCTAACTCTCCCATTTTTCCTGGCAAGCTTCTGGCATTAGCAAGCATACACATTATGTTGTGAGTCTGTACTTCTGGAGTGCCTGCCACTATACTTGAGTTACTTAACAATACCTCCCTATTGACTACACTAAACCTCCCCCATCTCCTCCCACATGACTAGTTTATTCATTCCTTACCCCGTCTACACTTACTACCCCATTACTTCTATCTAGTCCCTCCCACCCCACCTATTAGTTTAAAAACTTGGTGACTTCAACATTGCCATTGACACTCCAACCTACACGGTAGCTGCTAATCTACTGTCACTTTATACCCACAGCCTCTCACAGTTGACAGATTCCTCAACTCACCATGATGGGTACTCCCTTGACCTTATTTTCACCAGCTCCAAACTAGTCATCCATCCAGTCCCTCTATCTGACCACCGCCTTCTATCCTTTGACCTCACCACACCTTCATCTTACTACAGTTCTTCTACCCTGGCCACCATTACCCATAGAAACCTGAAAGCACTTGACCCACAGCAGTTTTACATTGTGCTACAATCCCTTCTTAGCCCCATTCCCAAACTCTCCTGCCTTGCTCTGACATCGCCACCTCACACTACAACTTGATTTTGACTTCCACCAACTAATAATAATAGTTAGTGCCTGTTTTTTGCGCCAGCTGCATTAGCAGTATCCCCCCTAGCGTTGGTCGGAAGGTGAGTACAGCAAATATATGCATAAGAGAGTAAAACATTTAGTATTTTTATTCATTTGTTTTACTTTTTCTATTTATTTTCCCCTGAAAGTTGTTCAGAACAGTATATTTTAGATTTGAGACTTCAGTGCCCAGTTAACTGCATATGCACTAATTCATCTCATTCCATAAATAAACTCAATAATTCTGGGTAACATAATGTGAATATAGTTAGTAGAGAAGCAGTATTAGCAGTAGTAAGCTGTAAATATCAAACCACCTAATATATCTTTATGAAATGCCTTGTCTCATTAATCGAGAGCTAGTTTACCGGGTATTGATTGTCTTGTTAAAGCAATGCTACTGTCTGGTAAAAGATAAGATTATTATATAAAAAGAGAAAAATGCCCAATTTTATTTCCCCTCGGATGTATATATATATATATATATATATATATATATATATATATAGTTTTCAGTGCTTTTCTCTTGTGTAAACTGAACATTGGTATTTGTTGTTTGTCTGTTAATTGGCTTTCTGATCACCCCACTGAACTCTGCTTCTTATCTCAGTGTTAGAGTCTAATAATTTTATGAATAACTAATTATTCTATTGGAGTTAACACATGCACAAACTGACTGTAGGAGGTGTTTGGATGCTGAGAACAATGTCCAGCATGTCAATTCTGGGCAGTGATTAGCAGTTAATAGATTCTAACACAAAGGTAACATAGCTTGATGTGAAGATCAGAAATGCTGATTAACAGACCAATATTACAAAATTCCTTGCAATTTCACAGCTAGAAAATGTTATGGTTAAATAATATTCAAATGATAGGGTACATGTTATTTCCCCTATTTCAATCCTCTGATTTTCATTTTAGGTGCATAATTAAACAAACTTTATACCTATCATATATTAATCTCATTGATATATATATATATATATATATATATATATATATATATATATATATATATATATATATCATTAAAATGGCTTATGCTGCACGTAACCAATAGTCAAATCGACATTTTAAAAAATAGACATTTCATTGTATTACAGATCACAGACAGTTAGGTTATAAGCCAGCTTTTGGATATGCATATTAGGTAACATACCCTCAGACTGTTGTCTAACTTATGCCATGACTTTTGTGACAAGGCTATTAAGTTTTTTTAACACTTTGTCGCTCATTGGTTAGTTTATTTGACTATTTTAAATGGTTAATTAGCTTTGATGGTATATTTTGGTAAATGTAATTTATGGCAGGTCTGTGTGAAAAAAAAGGTGGGACAATGGCATACCATAGATCAGTGGTTCTCAACCTGTAGGTCGCAACCCCTTTGGGGGTCGAATGATGATTTGCAAGGGGTCACCTAAAACCATGAGAAATTAGTTTTTTTGTCTATTCTAATCTGTAATTTTACTGTTAGGGGTCACCACAACTTAAAAAAAATTTTTATTAAAGGGTCGAGGCACTACAAAGGTTGAGAACCGCTACCATAGATAATAATAAGTAAAACATGATCATATTTAGTGTTTATGTGGATTTTATCAGGTATAATTCAAGCCATAAAGAGGTTAAATTAGTTTAATATGCTTAATAAAATATTACATTTCCTTATTGTTTTTGTTACGTCTATATACTTGTACAAACACATTGTTTTCTAATAATCCTCACTTTCTTGACCAAAAGAAAAGTCCATTATCAACATATATAAATACAGCAAAATCACAGTTTAAGATTAAGAAATATTTATTAGATTCTTCGAAGTGCTTTTTAAGTGTGGCAAAAGCAATCTATTCAACGTAATGCTGTGTATATATACATCATTACATATTGGTTTGTCTGATTCTCAGGTAAGGCACATGCTCAGTAACACTCTACGTTAAGTCTTAATCAAAACATAATTAAGCAGGAAAAAGTCATACATCTGGTTCTTAATTACCGTAGCACAAAATAAACTGTGACAAGTCTGCAGGACCCTGGAGAGACTTTTAATACATTGATGGAAGTTGTGTGTGAGAGAAGAATTTACGTTTATGGAGAGATATTTTCTGTAGTGAATGATGCAAGGGGACTTCTTGTGGACCAGTGAGAGAGAATGGATGTTGTTTATATTTCAATTATATCCAATTATCCTTACAATGTATCTCTGTTCCCTCATTTCCCACCTATCTCTTTATTGATGGCCAAACAAATACCCTCATGATTCAGCTCTGAATCAGTGATGTAACAAACACAAAATTAATTTCTGTCCTCATACACAGATTCCTAAAAAAAATCAGATTTTCACAAAAAATCCTTTATGCCTATAGATTACACAGCGGTTCATATTGTTAACAATATTGTTTGGTGCATAAAAAAGTGTATTTTTAAAATAAACTGTAGTGGTCCTTTAACTTCAGTTAAAATTGTTGAATACATTGTGAGTGCTATTAAAAAATCTGGATGAATTACTTGACAATCAGTCAGTATAAAACATGAGCAGTAACCTAACCTCCCGCGCAAAACAAGGACACATGTAAGGTAGGAAGCTAAAGAAATCACATAAATAATTACAATGTAAATTCAAGGAGACATATTTATAAAATTCAAATGATTACATTCTCTCAAACTAGTTGTTTTAATTAAACATTAATCATTCATAACATTTATATTTAATTGATTGTAATAGTAATATTCTCTTTCAAAGATTAGAGTATCAGTCTTCAGTTGAACTGATTGTCTGGGCCCCATGCTAAATGTCATGACTACATTGTTTCGTGACTGTAATATTACCAGTAATTATGGATATGGCCAAGGGCGCATAACATTGTTGCATTGTGATTACGTATTATTGTTGTTTGGGTCATATGTTGCCTGTACATTGTTATCATGCATACTAGTTATAATGGTATAGAGAGAAAATGTGATATAGAACATGAGAATGCATGAGGAAAAGGTAAAAATGCTCTGCACATAAGCTTATCTGCAGAACATTGCATCCTCACACGTACAGGCCTTGATAAACAGCAGCCAAGACAGATGCATGTACTTAAGGAGTCCTAGCAAACAATGGAGATTAACATTGAGGTTTTTGCACTAGCCAGCTATAGACATCTGTCATGTAGTTTAGACATCTGGTGAGTTTTATCTCAAGAGCTTCTATAGCAACCATGGCTGCATGGCAGATGGAACTTAGTTCTGACATCACACACATACACAAAAGTACGGGTGTGGTATGGGAGATAGAGTATAAATATGTTGGTTCTATATTCAATAACTGTTCAGTATTAGATTCACATATCCACAGTGTGAGGCTGTTTTTGTGTTTGTATCCTGAATTGGGGAGTGATCTTGTTGTAGGCCACTAGTAACCTGTATCCAGTATTCTCTGCCTGATCCTTTGGGCCTTGCCCTCTTCAGAAGCCACCTTTTGTGTCACAGAGAACAAGAACCACACCATTCTACTGCGGTAGGTTTGAACTAGATTCATATCAAGCCCCCTTGAAGAAGCAGATCGTGAGACAAACTTTTACATAAGAGCTGATAGAATAAGAAGATATTGGGATGTGTTGAAAGGCCACAGGTTAACTATTTCACTGATGTTTCACTGCTCAGCAATGAAAGAGGCTATCAACTTATGTATGATTGTCTGTAAATCTCTTAACATGAGATTTAATAATGTTTAGGATGAAGTATAGCTCAGAAAGAGGAACACAAGAAAACAAAGGTTATTATCTAAGAGTAGACCATTTATTTGGTAATGTGCGGTGACACTTCATTTTCAACAGAAATGATAGTGAGAAATACAGTAAAGTAATTCAAGAATGCTTGTGTTATGCATGACAATTGTAATCTATAAAAGGGCTGTAAAGACTCCTTATGGCGTGAAGAGCACAAGATTATATGTTAAAATTATATATTTTTTTATTCACTAATAACAGCTAAACAATCCAAACTTTAAAGTCTGTTTTTGTATATAGTTTGTAAATAACAAAGCCTATCCTGTCTACTGCCTGTTGCATGAGTACAGACAACCAAGTCATGTGGTGAAGACAGTGATTGATAGCAGTTTTTACCTGGACTCAGGAATACACGGACCAGTTAACCCATAACTGACCTATTTAGGTGATTCCAGCATTCCATGCTCTGCACACGGAGTTGTAAACACAGATTTGATTTGTTTTGATATTTCCATGAAAAATGCACGTATTTAAAAAATGTATGCTTTAGGAGATTTTTATTGTGATGTGCTCTAAATTGTGCATAATTAAGTGTCCCTTTAAGCCATGCTTTTTTGTTAGATAGAGCAGGGAGACTAGATTATCCTATTGATTCTTATCTGCATCAAAATATATTTTTATTTTGATATTTTTTAATTTTAATGCTAGATACCAATATGTATCTTGTACTGAAATGCTGCAGAAATTATGACATGGACTCTGAAAATCATTGTTTGTACAGCATGTCTCACAATACTTTTTTGGTATACAAAAGCATATTGACTTTTCAGGCATCTTAATGTTCACAATGGTCACATAGTCTTGGCATATCTTCTTTCTTGCTATGATGCCTTGCATGAATTACACACCTGAGATCAAGGTAACCATGGAAAAGGAGTGGTTCAGAAGCACATATTTTACACTGCCTGCAAGGCAAATTAATGCCTTGTATGTTTTTCTTTGTGTATTTATCTATATAACAAAATTAAAAAGAACTGTGCAATGTCCTCAGTATGTTTGCATGTTCTTTTGGCAAATAGTTAAGGACATAAATCCAAAAATCTAAATTGGCTTCAGGTGTTTTATGTTAATTGCATGGGGCTAATAAAGGAGAATGTATCTATTCTTTATAGTAGGAAATATAATCCCATTATATTCTATTAAAGATGAGCTGAACAAACTTTACATGCTCCATACTGTAGGCCATATATACTAAGATAGGATGTCTTTGAGGAATTTTGGTACATTGGCACCAAAAGATAACATAAGAACAAGTGAGATTTCTCAAGCATCCTAAATAAATAGAATTTATATTTGAAAAAGCACCAGTTTCAATTCAATAGATATTGACATTTCACTTGACAACTAGCTCGTGTGCACCCCTCAATGTCAGCCTGAAGTATGGATAGCAGCCAATAGCTGTATGGTCTGTGTGATGGTATCAGGCAGCTCTATCACTGTTCTGAACCTGTGATAATATAGACTTAGGCTAAGAGTTAAACTAGCTGTTTAGCAGTAAGGATATGCTCATTGTAGTAAGACTTCTGATTTGTAACGCAAATGTGTGCATCCTATGTAAAGACGCACGCTGCGACTTAGAAAGGCCTGACACGTTTCGACGTAACTACTTCTTTCTCAAAGCCCTGGCTATCTTACTAAACTGAAAGTATTCTTTTTTGTGAGAAAATATTTTGCATTCTTTACTATTGTTATGATGATTGGTGTAGAGAAGTGTATGTTGCGATTAATAATAGCTAATTGAAGTTATAATTTGAAGCATTATTTTTTACCTGAAAAGATATTCCCACTATCCTATTGACTTCCTTTCAGAACATTAATTATCACCTACCATGGGGGAGATAATTAATCTTGTGAGATCCTCATTATATATATGATCTTACAATCCTGTAAGATCATATATAATGAGAATCCAATTTATGGGTAGATTAATGCATCTTCAGGTTCCATGTAGCTAATTAGACACATTTTTACACTATTCTGGAACAGGGAACCTCATTTTATCAGCATTCTTCTTTTGAAGATCAGTGGATTTTTTTCACATTGTCTTGAACCTGGGCCAAACACCTGTTGTATCATCTGAACTCTTTGATCCACTGCTGGAACTTGAGGACACTGATGGTAGAAGTGACATCTAATTATCTTGGTGTTCAGATATATTCAGATTTAAGTATTGTTGAAGAGGTTGATTAGCTCACTCTGAAACTACATTTGTTTCTGCGTTTTAAACAGAAGATAATTTAATGTAAATTCCCAGGTGTTGATAAGAATTGCTCCAAAACTGCTTTGAACTGATTGCCTCCCATGCAGCTAAAGACATTCCTCAAAGGATACATGCTGTTTCAAGCTCAGAATGAAGTTAGTAAAATGAACTTGTTTGGAAAAGGGATCTACTACTGTCATTACAGTAGTCATTCAATGGTGGGAGAGAATTCTAGAACATTGATTGGAACATCGATCAACAAAACCCCTAGGGCCTCAATTAAATGTGATTTGGCCAATTGAATAGGACTCTATATAAGTACATAGCATATTTTTTTTTACAGAAGTTAGTTTTAGTAAGTTAACATCTATCCAAAAGCAAGGTCTTCACCAACTAAAAACTTCTGTAAACAAATATGCTATGTGCTTATATGGAGCCCTATTCAATTGGTCAAATCGCATTTGAATTGGGCCCCTGGTGTTCACCACCATAACATAGTGTGGGCATAGTGTTGACAAATTGGATTCAATTCTAATACCAGAAATAGAATTGACACATGGAACAGAAACAAATGGTGCAGATTTAAAGGGATACATATGTTTATTATATTCCTAGTGAAAACATTCTATGCCCCTTTAAGATTAACACTACTTATAGATATAAATTATTGTCATTCTATCACAATCCATTTAATAATTTTTATAAAAGAAATGTTCTTTTTTATGGGGCTACATTTGTTCCCTCTCAGTTTTGTTACATGGCCTGATTGATCAACTGTGCCATTGCCTTGGTCTAATGCAAGTTGGTTCTTTGGTTTGAATGTCGTTGTTATGTTTGATGAAGAGTGGTAAATATTAATAATTGTTTGACTGATAATTTATATTTATAGTGAGACATTTCGGGAGCACTGGTCTACAGATTTTTATTTTTGTGGATTAATGGAAATTATGGATTGCTTCTTCCATTGGTGATTACCATATAAACACATAATTTGGTGGATTATCTTTCATAGGCCATTCTAGATCCCTTTGCTAGTGTGTCTATGGTTTTGACTGTCTGTGTTGTGTTTTTCCATACTTTTCAGTATGAGAAACAAATTGCATTTTTATTAGGTACTCCACAATTTATTTTTGTGGAGTTTCAGTTCCTATTTTAAAATGTTTTCATAACCATCAAACTTGAAAGGACAAATTGCACCTAAACAAGAAGCTGCTTTCCCCAGTGAGACAACCCTTACATGAAAGTTTGCTGACTGGTCTTTTGAGCCATTTTAAGAACTGTGAATTCACATCACCATTTAGTAATAATATATTTTCATTGGATATTTCAGTCTGCTGACCCCTGTACTAATATGTTATGTAGTTATCTTTTTTTATTTTATATCACTATCATTTCATGTGATTACATTTTTTATTATAGCTATCCACTCACAGTAGTTAAAGTTTTCGTCTGGAGCATATGATTTTCCCATAAATTGATTGAGCCGTCTCATCACCAATGCAGAGAGAATGATAGATTATTAAAATTTAGTCAAGTTAGTTTACATGGAATGCCTAATATTTGTGTATTTTACTTATTAAATCTGTAAAGTGCCTATAATGGAACATCATCCAAAAATCTATGCTAATTTACCATTAGTCATACACTTGGATGAATCAGCCTCTGATTAGCTAATCTGGCACTATTGAATGTGAATGGCGCCAAGTGTGATCAGACTATCGCAGAGATTCAGCATTAAAGCAAAGGCACTGAATGATGAAACTAATCTTGAATCAGCTATTTCTGCTACCAGTGATATAGGGATTTCTGTACTATGTCATATTTGAAATTAAAATGCGTATTAATTTACAGACTGAACTTCTTCATATAACCACCAACCCACTATCACATATTAATAGTGCATTGTAGATCATCTTATACATTATATTTGCAGATTACTTTCCAGGTGTGACTTCAATACTAAACCATATTTATTGGGTTCTTCTGGATCATATAATTAAATAAGATAATATAGAGTAAAGAAGTATTTGTTTTTATTTAAAGGGACATCGAACTGCCATAATTTCTATATATTAAATAATTCGTTCCTTGTTTTAAATTATTGCATATACTTGAATTCAGGAGAAGCCAAAAATTTGGTAATGTTAGCTAACATGTCTTTCAAAATGTATGTATAAATTAATTTCCACTACCATTTTTAGAAGTATGTTTAAACTATCTGTGTATTGAGAGTTCTGGACTGGATGTGTTGTAAATTTAGGCTTCTAGACTTCAATCATTTTAGTGTAAATGAAAAAAATATAATCAAATATGTGATATCTTCATGGTACTTTGCAATGGTACATTATTAGACTATGTAATATAATATGTTTCAGGGTTTGTTAAAGGACAACTGAAGTTCAAGAAAAAAGACACTTGTTTCTCAATTAACAATATTAGCAGCCATTTAAGTCATTGACATAAAACATTTAACAGGAAAATCTGCATTTTTGAAGATTCTGTAAGAACAGGAAAATAAATAAATTTAGTTTTTTGTTAAATCACTTCATCAGACATGAATTATGTCTTTGTTTTGGCTATCAGTGGAATGAGGGAACAGAAATTCATTCTATTAAAGTCAAACTTGGGTATTCATAACATTTCTGGGTGTTGTGTTGACCCTGTGTGAGGTAGATAAAATGACAAACATGGTTCAAGGGACATTTTTAATGGTGCAGCAAGCCTCATTTTACTCATGAAGATTTCATTATTAACTTTAAAGCAGTTTTACTAGTGTTTTTTAGCAAACGTGCCTATTCCATATTCCCAACTTTGGGCCCATATACATTATATTATTATTGAAATCATGGATCTTAGATATATTTGCAAATTTATATAGTTTGTATTATAATGTATGACTATATATACTTTTGTATTATAATGAAACCTTTACTTACTCACAGCTACTATTATAATACAAATAAAATATCCAAAAGCATATGAATGTAGGAGTAGTATTAGACCTCGAATTCAAATTATAATGCAATGCATAGAAAAAAGCAAGACCCTAGTGATGCACATTGTAAGGCTAACTGGCACTTTGTAGATTAGTTAATCCAGATACAAAGGCCACTAATCAATTGAGAAAACGATTTGCGGGTTAGAAGCTCAAAATCCCTGCAATTTTTAAAATCTTAACTCTGGCCCAGCTAAGCCTTTGATCTTTCAAGCCATTAAATGTTACAATCGCAAATCGCTATTCGGCTAGGTAGTTGCGGGCTTGTTCAATCGCTCTGTAATTGTAGCAAATTTCAAGACCGCAGACGTACTGCCGTTTGAAAGCAACTGCGGGCTTGTAGTTGAATAGGGGCCAAAGTTCATAGGTACTGTACAGCGTAAATGGCAAATGTAGAAGAAAATCCTATGGGTACCAGATAGGACTCGCAAGGGGTTTAAACACCTGTTTGTAAATGCAAATACACTTTTAAAAATGGGGAAAGCGATGAAAAACATTCAAATTAATTGCACAACAGTCAAGCTTGCAAATCTGCAATAGAAAATATTTTTTTTATGTTTCATTTTGGTATCATAGCAATTTTGGGAATCAATGAGTTAATACATATCAGGCCACCCACATGGACTGAAATAGTATCACCATTCATTTTTAATATTTTTAACATTGCCGAATTTGATCGCATATGGGACCTCTAAATGCTAATTGATTGACGTGTAACCTCCATGTTTTACTGACATAGTGGTGACGGTCTCATTTACTATTGGCTGTTTCTAAATCGGTAGTTACGGCCTTGCTTAATTGATCATGATCACGCTCTGAAATGCTACTTATCATTTCATGGTTTACGGTTTCAGCTTTCAGATCGTAAATTGTGGGCTTGTTCAATTTAATTTGCTCTGTAATTTTAGCAAATTTCAAGCCTGCAGACATACGGCCTGTGTAATGTAATCTGCGGGCTTGCAATTGAATAAGGCCCACAAACTATAGTTTACAACTGCATGTAAGTATACTCTGAAGAAATACAGCTGTAATTCTATAGTTTTATATATATATTATCGCACTAATATATTTAAAGATTATTAAAAACATGATAGCAGATTTTTTTCCAGCTTTATTTATTGAGAAATATGTTACTTGCAAAACTAAGTGGATTTTAAAGAGAGAAATACAGTAAAAGCAAATAAGTTCCAAATAAAAAGGTCAGAAATGTTTAATCATATATGTGTTATTTTATGTATGTTAGGATATATAATTTATATTACTATTTATATTTGTATGCTATTTTTTTTATTTTGTGTAATGTATTATTCAAAAATTGTAATTGGTTTAGAAATGTAATAAAATAATTAAAAAAATATTTAAATATTCATAACTACACGAAGGACAATGGAATAGATCCACTAAGCCTTTACAGGGTGTGTGAACTGATGCAATGGATGTTTTATCCATATACGGTATATATACATTTATTAGCGCTGAGGAATGTATTGGCGTGTTATAAATAAAGGATAATAATATTATAAATAATATTCTTTCAGTTAGCAAATATATGAGTTGAATATACTTTTGATGAAGATTGCATTTTATTATAAATCCATTAATTACAATCTCATACATTGCAATCCATGTCTAATTAATTGAAATCAATAAACTTAGACTAATTGGTAGTATATACGTCTCAAGGTGCCTGGAGCAATTTCCTTAATTTCTTATTGAAAGTTAGTAGAGTTTAGTTACATTGTGCAAAACTTAGATCTTCTGAGTTATTTTAGAAGATTAAACCTAATTTAAGAAAATTTCTACCCATCTCTATTGAACAAAGTGGGCTTTACAGCATGAATATAAGGCTTATGACTTTGAAAGCTGAAGTGTACTTGAAACATTAAGAGGCTGCCTTTAACAGGTCTGTAAGATTTAAGCTGAGGGGAATTCTAAAGGGATTACTGCAGCATTTTAGTTTAACAAGAAATAAAAACAGACGGGCAAAACATGATCAGAAATGCATTCCTGCTGTGATTCAAGTCTTGTTCCCATTGCTGTTCTAAGACAAGAGCAAAAAAAAACTGTCAAAGGGCATCCACACTTGCAAGGATTTGAACAACTCAATTTATAAAGAAATTAGGGGCTAAGTAGCATTGCAAAAGGAATGCGGAAAAGAACAGTATTCTTTCAGTCTAATGTTAGGAAATCCCAACTTTTGTACAATCATTTTTGGGGTTGGGACTTATAAGTTTTAGTGCAGGGATACCAATTTACAAGATAAAAAAAAAATGGTATTGAATAAATATTTTATCTAGTTATTTTTAAATATATTTATGCATCTGTTACTGAAGATACTTTTAAATTATTGGCAAGAAACCAATTAGAATTCAAGAGCTGGTATATAGTCCCAAAGTCCTCTCAAGCATAGGACGTTGCTGTTGGTGGATCCAACAAATCAAATACACGAAATTGTTAACATTTATTGTGTTTTATGGAGAGTGATCCAGGAATGAAGATAAAAGACTCAAATATGAGGAAATGTTTCTTACCAAACATTTAATACCCAGGAAACTTTATTCACAAAAAACATACAGTCTGCATTTCTTGGCAAAGTCATGAAATAAATAACTCAAGAGTGATGGCTCTTGCACAAGAAAACCACTCATACTCATATGTAAAGAATATTCCTCTAACAAAGTGGCCTGTTGGCTGTAGGTAGAGCTCAGAGGCTTGGTGAGAACAGAGAACATCATGGAAGCCTCTGAGATCTACCTACAGCTAACAGGCCACTTTGTTAGAGGAATATTCCTAACCACAATTCTTTACATATGAGTATGAGTTATTTATTTCATGACTTTGCCAAGAAATGCAGTTGCTGTATGTTTTTTGTGAATATAAGTTTCCTGGGTTTCTAAATGTTTGGTAAGAAACAAGCAATGATTATTAGAAAAATATGTGTTATATAGATCAGTTTAGTGTATTTACAAAGTTATAGACAGGAAAGTAAAATCCAGCTTTGCACACCCACAAGGAGCTTACTTAACCAAGTACACACAGTAAAGCAGCCAGGTACAGATTTTGACCTTTCAAAGGAAGTACTTGCTGGAGGATGGAATCACATATTTGGGTGGGGTCTGAGCTCCCAGCTGAATCAGACCACAAATATATATAGAGAAAAAGACTACACATCCCAGGCTGCTTTGCAACACAGGAACCCCAGAGTATGATACAAATGTATCAGTGAACCTCTACTTTCTCCTGATTGGCCAAAACAAATTATGAATTTTATGCTAATCTTAGAAAGATTTTCATGGGTGTCAACTAACAAAAGCCTCAGCTTGCAAACTGAAAACATTATGAGTAGTTTGTAAATGTTTTTTTGGTATTTTTTAATGCAAAACCATGTTTCTTTACACTACTGATTCACCTTTAACAGATGCATTCATTATCAAGGAAACTTAGCTATACCTTTAATGCAATTTTGAATAAAATATTAAGTGGCGTTTTGGTATATTTTGGGTAATGTTTTTCGAACGGTTGACAATGTTGATGTAAATTTTCTATCCCAATTGGCCATCAAGTTTTCCTAACCTAGCTTTGAATCTTCACTACCAAAAAAGGCCCTCAGAGTAACACACTATTCCCTTCCGGATCCTCTCCCTTTTTCTTCTTCTTCTTTGTTTAGTGTGAAGCCCTTTTACTTTGATACCAATGTATGAAAGCTCCTTTGTTTTTTTTAAAGGGATAGTTGCCGAGTACGCAGTATACCAAAGAATGAGAATTAAGCATAATATAAAAAAAATACTGATTTTGAAAACACTTTATTTTCATTCTATGAGACTCAGCCTCTGTGAGTGATCCTAGAAGCAGCTCCATTCACAACCGCGAGTACACCCACATAAATTACATAGAAGCCTCCTAGAGTCAGCAGCAAGGAAGGACATGTTACTTGATCAGAGCTTCAAATGGAGGGAATACAAATGTTAATTTGTTTTAATAATATGCTCAATTATATATTATATAAATATATTCTAATTCTTTGACAAACTGCCTACACTGGTAGTACTCCTTTAAAAAAAATAAAAAAAGTTTCATGCCTTGGTCTTTTAAGGCTTTTTGCAGTCATCATTATTCTAAGGCTATCTTAGTGAATTATGTGCAGGTCTCTTCTGCTATAGGCTGCAGTCTTAAGTGTGTCTAACCAATAGAGTTTAAACAAAACCTCAACATCCTCCACTGCTTTATATGTCCACGGTAGTTTGGGGAAAAAATTACATTTGTCAAGTTTGTAGCTGGCTAAAAACATTTGCATATCCATCAGCCATCAGCATAAAAGCATTTTTAGAGTACACTGCAAATTTAGATGGCTTAAGGGGGAGGTTCTTTCATTGGGTCTTACTCTTCAATTTAGCAGTTTTGTCATGTGGCAGTTGCGATCTTTAAGCAAAACTGAACAGATATATCATCTTTATCCACAACACCTCCAATTCCTCCCAGCTTTCCATTTCTGATAAAAACAAAAGCAAATGTTTGCATTAAAGCAAAATTAAATCCAATAGATACAGTCAGTATTACTTATTTTAAACTTTCTAAAACCATTTTTTAAGTGCAAAAGAAATTAAATTAAACTGTGCCTTGCAATAACTTTTTGTTACATTCTCACATTATAAAATTTTATAATAATCAATAAATGATTACTCTGCTGTACATCCATATTATTTATACTACAATCAAACAAGTTTGATGTGTCCTAGATCTAAACAAAAAGAGTCAGAGGTGCTCATTTGAGAATGAACAACACCGAAGTAGGTTTGTTTTATAGGTCTGATTACCTACTCAGAGAGCAGCCTCTATTATATCACTTGTGAAAAATCCTGTAGTATATCAGTCTGGTCCCACTCAGAAATGTGATCCAGCCCCGAAATACCAGGCATTTCTACTCTGAACAGTAGAAACAGCAAACCCCAGATGTATGTTTCAGCCTCTCTTGGGCCTCATCAGTGTGGTGCAGCTGTAATCCCTATGGCACAATAAGCAATCACTATGGCACGTCTGGAGACCACCATCACCATTAGGGTGAGAAAAACGTAACAAAAAAAGTCAGAGGCGCTCATCTGAGAACTAAAATGTAGACTTTTAGTATATTTTTTTTGTTCTCTTAAGTTTGAACGACTAAAAGTTTTAATCACACCTTGTTTAATATTTTATACTTATTTCTCAGTTATGATAATTCTTTTCTATATGTGTGATTGGTTTCCCTATATGATGTGAGTCTGTAGAGGCAGAAATGGGCTTGTAAATTATTTACTGTAGATATAGGGACTATGGATCACATTCCACCCATATAATATTTACGAGTTAAAATCACTTGAAAAGGGTATTACATTCTACACATAAAAATCTAACATGTGCACCTTTGTGAGAACAAGCTATGTGTAACACGCTCCCTGTTCTATGTGCACAAAATCCTATAGTGCTATTACTTCCAACCTCAAGAAAATGTACTCTCAAAGACATGCTGTGGTCCAGGATTCTACATTTATTTTAAACACCTGCAACTATTCCTATTAGCAGGAAAATAGTTAATGTCAATATAATGAATATCTATGCCCCCAATCAGTAAAACAAATTTTAAATAAACAATAAATGCACCATTGGGATCTAAATGGATCCCCCTAGCCCATTAATTATATACTTAAAAGGAGCCATGTTTAAAATGGTTTGGATTGACAGAGTGAGGGTGCATTATGTGGTCTGCAGTGCAGTGCATATACTGTATTTCTGAGACATGAGCCGGAAATAAGTTTTTGTTAACTTATTTTTTAGACATTCAAATGGAATCACTAATGTACTATTCCTCATTTGTACTTTGTACGGGGGAGGGCTTCTATCACTCTTAGCCCACCAAATGTGAAATAATTGACACACACACTCACACATGCATGCAGGCACACAGGCACACACACACCCTTCAAATATTCAACCCCTCAAAACCCCCATGGCCCCTTGTCAAACTATTCACGCCCCTCAAGCCCCTTTCATTTCATTCACCCTCCTCTTACTTGTCCACGGCAGTCCCTGTCCCAGATCCCATTTCTCAGAGGCTGCATATCTTTCCCCTGCCGGAGCTTCATACTGCAGGGTCACGTGACATCATTAGGAATCACCCCCCCTCCCTACCTGCTGTATGAAGTTCTGGCAGTGGAAGGATACCCAACTACTGAGCAATGGGATCCGGGATAGGGGCTGTCCGAGGCCAAGCAGTCTGGAGCCAGGGGAGCACCGCTCAGTCACCTCCTCCCGGGCTGTGCATCAGGTGCCATGCTGCCATTAGATCGGGCCTGACAGAAACAACCGGGTCGGATGTGGCCTTGCAGCCCATAAAAAAAACAGGTCTGCCCTAGCCCCTATCCCCATTGCCCTATCATGAGCACACATGGAGGTCACTATTGACCTATACTCCCTAAATATACACCACAGGGGCCCATGGCAACTAATATTAATGCCTACCATGGGGATATCTAAAGGTATTCTTCTCTGATGTGCTACTGTGTAACCAATTAGATAGCTTACATTTTAAATATTTGAGAGTCCCTATTAAAAGTGGGGGGTTGGCTAATAGTCATTATTCAGTGCAGGAGCTCCATTTGTTCTAAGTATTTTTCTTTATAAAGTGGCAGATTATTTTGTGGGATTGCCTTTTTCATGGGCTGAAGATGAGGAAAGCGGGTCTCCAAGCAAGAAAGAAGCAGCTATTTCCAGGAGGCCTGAAGATAAGGATGATTAGCTTCAATCAATAAGGATGTATTTATTGGCTGTGCCAGCTTATCCAGGACTGAAGACCAGAGTATCATAGGAAAGTAATCAAGGAGGGTAATGTATTGCTTAATATGTTAATTTCTTCTACAGATTATTTTTTTCTACATTTGATTTGTGTTTTTTTCCCTTTGATTTCATTATAGTTTTTTTATTTTCTGTAATTTTAGTTTGGGTAGGGGTTAATAGAGATCCCCATGTGAATATGTTAGGGTATAGGTTAATCTTAGTGGCCATGGTGGACCATAGCTATAATTCTCTAGTTTTCACAATTTCACCAAGGACAATGAAAACAAATGAAACATATAATTTGTCCACCAGTCTCTTGTCCTAGAATGCTCCTCTGTCGTGCTGACACAAAGCTTGTTCACCTTGTTCCTCAGGGTACGTAGTTATGGCCATGTTCTGGAAAAAAGTCCTGGCATGATGCTGTGAAGAGATGAACTTTCATTGGCTACACTGTAACTTTTTTCATTGTAATCAATCATAACAAAAGCAACCCCAAGAAACATTCATGGATAGATGTACTAAATGATAGATGCACCCTTATGGACAGAGTTGGGTTTGTAAGAAAACTGTTTTATTCTGCATATATGTTGCATAGGAATTCACTTTAATACAATTTCACTTACACCACTTTCAGAGTTTTCTTGCCGATGATTCCACTTTAAAAACCTTTGGTAGAAATGATAACGTAATGTCTTAAAATGACTACAATTCAATGGCAATACATTTGCCACTTTACTTTTATGTGGGTGAGTCAAGATTTCACATCCATATTATTTCCAAGCACATTTAGGTCAAAGAAGTGGTGAGTAGCAATAATATTGCTTCAAGTGTCCTGGAACATAAGTGAAGTGCTTATTCAAAGTTTAATTGAGAGGAACTTACATTGTACCCTTTTACTGATTATCCTCTAGAATTGAATGTAAACCGGCTAAAACACAGAGCTTTGTATTAATTTATTTAAACAATGGACTTAACAATGCTCCAGTCACAAACTTGACTTTTACTTCTTCAGAACCATATCCCAAACTTGCTTTAGTCTTCATGAAGTTGTTTGTTTAGAGATGCTCTCTTTCAGAAACAGGGGTATTTTTTTCTCGAGATCTAGTGACACATTAGGTGAGCATGGTGGACACCATTAAACTAATTATGTGAATTCAGAAGGCAATTCAGGCTTATTTAAGAGTTTTAACGATCCTTTCCTGTTATGAGTACTCAGGCACACTGCAAGCACAGGTGGCAGCAGTGGCGATGAGCATCCGCTAGATGTTGCTACCAAGAATTTGCTACCGATGTCATAGCTTTAGGGTTAGGGGGTTAGGGTAAGGCTTACGGTAATGTAATGGTTTGGAAATTGTGTACGATCTCAGCAGCGCTTACAAACTATGTACAATTTCGGCAGCGCCATCTAGCAGCTCCTTGATGCAACTGCTGCTGCCACTGCTGGAGTACTCATAACAAGCAAGATCCCATTTAAATTTTATATTTTTAAATAATTTTGAAAATGTTGTTTTGTTATTCCACTTTGCCATTATGGTCTAATTTATGTAGATCAGTGGCATAAAATACCAATTAAATAAAGTTTGTTTGTATCAATACAAAGTGTGAAAAAACTAAGGGGGTGAATACAGTGCAAGGCACTGTATGTGTGCAAGAATTCTGTTTATCAGTCTACAAGAGATATATACATTTATTTGTAATGGGTATTTGTGTCTGCAACCCAGCTGAAGGACCAGTGATTTTTTATGCACAATAAATATATATTGAGTGAATATAAACTTTTATATACATTTATAGAAAATAAAATAAATCATGTGCTGGAAGGTTTGGAACAGGTGACATGTGCAAGTGATACTATCTAAATATAGTGTTTGCAGTTAAGGGCACTTCATGGAAATATCCACAGTTCAACAAGACACTTGAATCAAGTTAATTGCTAAAAGGAGATGTCACTCACTGCAGCAAATATTATTAATAGAACACCCAGCAAAAAAAGTTCTTACTTCTATTCTACTTTTCCAAAATGAAAACCAACTCTTATATACACTCACACTGACATGAAAACGTATATATATATATATATATATATATATATATATATATATATATATATATATATAAGCATTTATATAAAATGAGTGCAGCATTTCTGCTGCAACCTGTAAAGCAGGTTTAGCTCTTTAAATTAACTCACCATCGGATGCTCCTATTTGGAAGTTAATCTCTCAAACCAGTAAATGCCTTTTTTTGTAATATACTATGTCATTGCTATTCTGGAAGCCAAAGGACTGTTGATCACAGTAATGCATCTCTTGCGTTCTCCTATTAGGAAGTCTGATGTGTAGCCCTCAGTATGATCTCATCCTCTGCAGTCCTAAGAAGCAGGAACGGTGCTTCCAGAATTAACTCTCCTCTCTCCTCCCTCTTTCACTTCTTCTTGCAGACTGATTATTTTCCTTAATTTCACTGATACTGTTTTCTTTTGCCATAAGTCTTAGTAATATGAACAGCAGCCTAACTGTGGCAATTGTAATGATAAGATATTTATTGTATATCTAATGATAATACATTATTTGTATATTCAACACAGTATAAAAAAACTTACAAAATCAGCATTTTTTATATATTTTTTTAAAAATCACAGAAAGTTGCCATCTCTTATTACTGAACAAATGCTTCAATTAATATTACTCTGTGCAAAGAAAAGGCCATTCCGAGTGCATCTACATATCCCAAACTATTCAAGAAGCTTGTTTCCTTCAGTTTCCTCAGTGTCCACTGCTGCTAAGGATTCTGGGTATATGTGTCCAAATAAGGCTCACCATGTACCACCTTTGTGCCTCTAGACTTAACATAAAATTCACTTAGGTGTATGTAACTTTCAGAAGATAACCATGATTATGGTATAGTGCCCAAAACATGCTCCAGACAACTGTTTAACTATTGTAGGGAGCTCATCAGTGTGGGGTTAGTTTTGGCAATTGGGAAATGAGGCTGCAGAGAGTACTTAGGCCAGTCACAAAGTATGTGGTGGGCAGAAATGTGACTGAAATACCCTCCACTGTATATACAGTATGGGAATTTCCAGAACATCCACAGGTCTCAAGCAGATCAGGAGATCATATTTCACATAGAAGTATTCTTTAATATTAATAGTAGGTGTGTTACGGTAAAGAAAATGTTTTCATGTTAGTATAGCAAAACCCACTAAGCTATGAATCTGCTTTGCTGAGGCTGCAATAGCAGTGGCCAAATACAACCTTCAACAACCCTTCCATGTGAATTTTCACCCATGTGCAGTAATTATACTTGCAAGCATATTGTCTACTGCCCACATATTATACGTTTGTGCAAATTGCAGGTTCTTCCAGTGAGATAAAACTATTCATTTGCATAATTTGCAGGCGGCTTACATTCATTTTCCAAAACTTTTACAAAAATATATTTTCACCAGCATACAAATGGCACATTAAAACAAAAGTAAAGAAAATAAAAGGCCTAGCTCTGTCAGAGCACTGACTTACTTTTAACTGATGTTAGTTCCCTCACTAACAAAGATCTTCTATCCTTCTAACTCTGAATGGAGCCAAAAACATGCAATAAACAGTCCAAATAATATATAAAGTCACAAGCTTGTATGTCTTCATAAATCTAGTTTTCACAAAGTTCTATAGATCGCTCTGTCTCTGTCTCTCTGTCTCCTGTAGCTCTCTATACAGTTGAAATCCACTGGTGCAGCTGATATAGAGAGATGGATTCCACACAATCAACAAAAAGTACAGTTACATCCCATGTGAGACAATTCATAAAGTAAGAATGTATTTCTCTGAAACAGCAGGGAGATAAACCAAATTAAGTGATCTCAAAGCTCTGCCCTTCTGACTCACACAGGAGGGAAGACCCCAGTTGCTGTACTGAGCATGTCAGAAGCCACTAACCTGCTCAGTACATGTTTTGTTCCTGTCTCTGATTTGTCACAAGTAAATATGAATTTTATGCTAATTAGCTTGGATCTTCAGGGGCGTTCAGAAATTTTGTAAACTTTAGTGTAGGCTTATTAATGTTTATTTGGGGATTTTTTTCCTACAAAAATGTGTTTGGTTTTCATACACTACTGATCCTCCTCCATCAGATGCATTCATAATCCATGAAACTTCTATATATCTTTAATAGCAAGATGACAATAAGGTCACCCCCATGTGTTTTGGAGTCAAGTGGTAATGAATTAATGCATTTGAAAAAGTATCACTAATACAAATGATTAGCTCTTGGAACAGACATTCAAATCAAAGTACATTGTGTGGCAGAAGTAAATGTTTATTTTTTGCCATTTACTTGTGTTTAATTATGGACACTTTGCAGGAAAGGTTCTCACCACCAACTGTTCCCCTCTAGCAATAACTATGTTTTGCCAATAGGAGGTAACCTAAGAGCCAGCCAATGCATACACTGATATATTAGACCATTGAAGATTAAGATATGGTCCAAGAATCTGGATATATCAGCGCTAAGATTATTTTATTTCAGTTATACATTCAATCTTACTAAATTTAATTTTTATTTAGTGAGGATGGGATGATTCCAGTTCATGGTTCCTACAATATCCTAGTCTGTGATATGCATGTTTGTTCAATTTTTTTTAATTACTTTTTCTGATTTAACACTAATAACAGCATAAACAACAAGTATGTTTAATTTTGCTCTAAAAAGGTTTAATTACCTGGGATGGACCTCAGATTCAGATAAGTTATTTATTTAAGTCCTTTGAATGTTGCTACAATGTTGCATCATTAAAAAATAGTATTAGAATTAAGTGTAATTTAATAGGATAACCCTCAGTCCCTTTAGTCTAGGACAACTAGCAGTTGAACATGAAAGTTAACTAAAAAATATGTTATGCCCATGGCTTACATAGCTACTAATGTTAGTTTCTTACATACTCTAGTCTTACTTAAAAAACAACAGGATAAGATGAGAAAGACAGTACAGAAGTATGACAAAATGAGATTGTGCATATTAAAAATATTACATATGTATTTTGGCTTCAACTGCAAACTCAGTTTGAAGAGCATAAAGCAAAGGATTAAAGTACAATTATGTATAACTGTTACAAGACCTCTAGGCTACATAAAAATGTGCACCAGGAAATACTTGTCGTAAAACCTACTGAACAAATTCCTACTATCTGGTGAGAAATGGCACTGGAGGCACTAAAGAATAGCTCATTTCAATCTGAAAGACTGCTTCATTACATGAATTGTTTAACAGTCAACAAGAACAGACAATGTTTTCATATTGTCCTAGGAAATGAGCCAGTTATAAATAAGTTAGTAGCTGGTTAGTATCCAGCATTCATTGTTTATATTAACATCAAATACTCTTGAGAACTGCAAAATACCTAAAAATCAGGCATTTGTTAGGATGTAGGAGTAAAGTCTAAATCATGTAAGGATAAAAATGTAATACAAAGGATCACCTTAATGCCCCAACACCAGGAGCCAGATATTTTAATTAGGCATCTATCATTAATAACATTCATTTTCAATAACTGAAAACTTACTGCTGCTGATCTCCACTCACTATGAGAGATCTCATTGGCTGACAGAAGGCAAGACCCCAAGACCAGCATAACAAGTTGATGAACACATTTTTGTGTTCTGAAACTTTTAATTCAAAAAAGAAAACATACTGTGGCACATTATCAAAAACCCTCTTTCTAATGCAACAGAGAGAAACAAATATTTCCATGGCCCTCCAACGTGGTCCTGCCATAGCAATAACTCACAATAAGGAGCCTCATATAAAGTTGAAACATTGGTTTCCCACTCACACATATTGACTGTGTAGTGTTGCACAAGATGGCTACCTCCATGTAGCACATACCTCCTAACCATTCCTCTGTCTCATGCCCTTTCCATGCCACATGCCCAATACACATTCCCCTCCACACCATTACCTTTCTAATGGCTCATTAGGGCTTTGATTTGTGAAGGCCTTGTGTTATATTGTGTGGTATTTTAAATTGTTTTTCTAGCAAGTTGTTTAGCTTGTAGTAATTTTTAACATGCACACTTGGGTCCTGTATCTATATTTTATATCACTACACTTGAATTACTATCATTTAGGCATCTTTTACTGTAAATAGTGTGTATGTAAGTGTTTTGAGCATTCCATCGGAAACAAGTTTTTATTGTTAAATAGTCAATGAATGAACAATTCAGCATAGGAACCTAGAGCATTAGAACTATGAATCAAGATAAACTGGGCGTGGTCAAACATGAATGACACAATTAAACATTGATATCCTAGGAATTAGTGAACTCAAATGGGCTGGATGGAACAACCACCAAATCTTCTACTGTGGTCAAGAATTCCCCAGAAGAAATGAGTGAAGCCTTCATAATCAATCATAGGGTGGGCAGTGCTAAATTACAATCCAATAAATGAAAGAGAATGATTTTAATTTTAATTCAAGGCAAGCCATTTAACATCACAGTGATTCAAACTCCAACTGTGGATGCTGAAGAGGCTGAACTTGTCCAATTCTATAAGGATATTCAACACTTATTAGAAATAACACCAATAAGATATGTTACTCTCATCATAGGGTATTTCAATGCAAAAGTAGGAAACCAAAAGATACCTGAAATAACTGGCATGTGTGGTCTTGGAGTACACAATGAATTTGGTCAGAGATTAGTACCATAAGAGACTATCAGCTATTTAAACGACTATCTGGATAAAATCTATCCTTTATACATGCTTGTATTCTTGACAATTCTTGTGTATATATTTATGGGGAGGTATTGAACTCACACTTTATGTTATATTGGAATCTATCAGTATTATTAGCTTTGTGTTCCTCATTTTGTACTTACTAGTGTCACTGACTTCCACTAGCGCCACTGTACATTTACTTTTAAGTAAATAATGTTGCATGTGTAAACAGCAAACCCATTTCCTGGTAAACAGATGGGGGAAAAGTGAAGTCAGTGACAGATTTTATTTTCCTGGGCTCCAAGGAATCTTCAGGTAGTATCTACAGGCATGAAATTAAAATATGTTTGCTTCTAGGGAGGAAAGCTATGGCAAGTCTGGACAAGCTATTAAAAAGTAAACTTCAACCTTTAGATTGTAAGTCTGCGTGTTTCAATCCTGCAAGCTGCTTTAGGGAAAGCGCTATGGACACCGGATTCCAAGCTCAAAGACAGGGCACTCCATTCTTTGCAATGTGTGAATCTTGAACTTGTCATTGCCTGTAACTAAACTTATGTATAGCGCTATGGAATATGTTGGCGCGTTACAAATCACATATATAGTTGTGAGCGTACGAGTTGTTGCTAACGCTGCGGGCTCGCGCAGCGAGCCGAGGCCCTCGCTTCGCGAGGGCACTGCCCGAGGGTCTCAGTTGCTGGCATGGAGCGCCGAAGGCGCTCCATGCCAGCAACTGAGGACCCTCGCGAAGCGAGGGCCTCAGTTGCTGGCATGGAGCGCCGTAGGCGCTCCATGCCAGCACCTGAGGACCTCGCAAAGCGAGGGCCGCAGTTGCTGGCATGGAGCGCCGAAGGCGCTCCTTGCCAGCAACTGCGACCCTCGCAAACTTCACGTCGCAACCCAAACAGTACGACACACACATTACGACACTCGCAAACAACATACGACACACGTTCACACACATTACGGACTCGCAACACTCGGACGCAACTTGCGAACATTACAAAATGTCAAACACAATACATACACACACCACATACATAAAAAACTTACCTACACCAAGAGGGAGCACCCAGCACCTCAAAAATACAACTTACACCTCGATTTTACTTTAAATAAAACAGTTTAGAGACTAAAAAAAAAACGAAGCGAGAGAAAAAATGGCCGCCGAACAAAACGAAAACGAGGCTACAGCACTCTAAACTCGCAAAACACCACAAGAAACTCGCAAAACACCACAAAACACCTACGGATATTCCGATACAAACGTATAACACACATTACTCGCCATTTCTCGCCAATGCGGAAGTACACGACTACGCTAACGGTTTGGTCTCGCGCACGCACAGTGTTACACTGCACACATTCAGCACGCTTACACAGCAGATCCACACCACTAATGCTGCAGCAACATCAAAACACATTCACAGCTCTTCCACACAATGCTTTAAAATAGGTAAAGTATATTCATTTATTAATGTATTATATATTTCATTATTACACACTAAACAGCATTAGCTACCTTACAATTTCATTGCCGTCATTTTTTGACGGGCAATTCGCTAGTAAATAATAATAATAATAATAATAATAATAATATATCACTCTCAACAAAGGTCCGCATGGTGAAAACTGTGGTATTCCCAATAGTAACTTACGGATGTGAGAGCTGGACGATAAAGAAGGCTGAGCGCTGTAGAATTGATGTGTTTGAATTGTGATGTTGGAGAAAACTGCTTGGACTGCAAGAAGATCCAATAAATCAATATTTCAGGAAATCAAGACAAACTCTTCACTAGAAGGTATGATCATGAGGCCAAAACTAAAATATTTTGGCCATATCATGATGAGACAGGATTTCCTAGTGAAAACTCTGATGCTGGGAAAGATTGAAGTCACACGAAGAAAGGGACAGCAAAGGTGGTGATGGATTAATGAGGTCAATGAAGTTATGAACATGAGAGAGGCAATGGATGAGATATGTGCCTGGCGTGCTGATGTCCGTAGGGTTATGGAGAGTTGGACATGACTGACTGACTAAACAAGAACAAGTCTATGAATTATTGTGTGAAAATGTTCTCTCAGTCAGTCACTCCTTTCACTTGTTGATATAATCAGAGTGTAGACAAACAGGGGATCTGGCTGACAATTTAATACTGTGAATATAAATGTTATTAATGATCAATGCATAATTAAAACTGGTACCATTACAGTGGTCATCCACTGGAATGAACAAGGTTTATAGGAGAGAGGGCCCAGGAGGACAGAGTGGAATCTATCCAAGTGACACTTTGGGACACTAGAAATTAGCAACTTCACAGAACATTGGATATAAACCGACAGAGCTAGATATGCTAATGCAGGTAAGGTACATTTTCCAAGGCAGAACAGATCACTAGGTAAGAGGATAAGTGTAGTTCCAATCCCACATCTCAGAATAGTTCCATGGAAAGTAAACCAGACAAGCCACTGGACAAAGCTAGCATGGCAAGCAACCAAGACTTTAGATGGATGACTGAATACTGATTATTTTGTCCAGTTGCCTAACATAGATAAGCATTGAGGCTAAAACAGTTATAAATACTTCCACCAAGGACTTGATGCTTTGCCACAGACACCCTAATACAAACTTGTGTGACCTGATCAGAGCTTAACGTTTGTAATTTGTGAGCAATTTTACAGCAATTCATTGAAAAAACAGTGTATCCTGCATTTTTTAAATCACAAATACTAAGGCTATACTGAGGAGCTTACATTCAACATTTTAAAAATATAGTGCATATTGTTAAGGTGTTTGTGGTAACAGGAGAATTATGCACGTTTGAACCATAACAGTGTTGTCAGAATTTTAAGAAATACAGTCTGACAGATCATTAAATAAAGTTTGTGAGTTTTCAACCATACAAAGTGCTTTGGGGAAAGCGTTATGGACATTGGATTCTAAGCTCAAAGACAGGGCCCTCCATCCTTTGCAACGTGTTAATACTGCTATTGTTTTTTGCCTTGATCGTAACCCATGTATAGCGCTAAGGAATATGTTGGTGCGGTACAAATAAACAATAATAATAATAATAAAAGGAAACAGAAAAAACTTTCTAAGAAAAATATAAGAAGTATTTATTAAATGAGCAAACTTTCAAAATACTTTCTAAGCCTAAGCTTAAAACTGGTAAACACTGGTTATTGGTTTAGAATATACTGTAATATTATGTGCTTATTTATGGGCAAATGCTCTATAGGCTCAACTTGAAAAGAAAAAGACCTAAACTGTTCATAGTTAATAACTGTATAATGTTTTTGAATAGCTTTTCTGATGATAAAACCATTCAGATAAGTTTACAAAACAAACATTTTACAGTACAATGTTATAATTGTAGCAAGTGCTTTATAAATTGAGTATTTATATAAAAAATATTATTGATGCTATTTGATCTGATCCAACCATGATCTTTCCTAGTGAGAAATAATTGCATTTAATTTCTGAAAAGTCTCTGAGATAATTAGCATTGTTATTGGTGCAGTCAGTATTGCAAAAGAGACTAAGCAAACCCAGACCAAGGCGACTGTCCCAAAAATAATGAAGAGTCTTATCAGTAATTCAATGCAATAATCTTATCATCAATCATTAACAAAACTGTTCAACCTCTTTTGTGGGTGGATCAGACATGTTATTTACTGCAGGAAAATACAACTTTTTAATAACATTTAATTGATAAAGTGTTTGTTATTATCTATCGTTTTCTATTACACCATATTTGGAACCTTCGCTAATGAGAAAATTGTATACCATTTCTTCTCATTTTGGAGCAATGCTGCTGTTTTTGTCTGACTGCAAGATTCAAAATTACAATGGAGAATGTTATTTTTGGCTAAAGGAATTCAATAAAATATGTTGAAATACTTGGGGGAAATTGGATTTTTTACAATGTTTGTTGTCTAGAGTGGGAATAAAACAAACTGCAAAACATACTCCAGTACTTCTAATTTATGTTGCCTGGGCTTGTATTCACAGCTATCTCTAATTGCAATCACTTTTAGTAATATGAACTATTTTTATTGCATGTGGTTATTGAAATCATATAAAAGCTGTCCCTTTCACATTTGGTACATACAACATTAAAGTAATATCACTACTAGCTCCAGGGAAGAGATGATTGTATCATTATTGTAGTTGCCATATTAAATAGTAATTAGAAGCTCTAGCATCAAATATTCTCGAAAGCTCTGTTGCTTTTTCTATTTTGTGGGTTTCTGCAATAAGAATTTAATATTTTCAATGGAAAAAGTTAAAGTTCTGTTAAAATTGAAAACACCACAAACACAGGATATTTGGAAGTTAAGGTTGCACAGAAAATTACTGTCCCCGACTAAGGGCCCTATGCTAATCCCTGAAAAAATAATAGTGAGTGCCATAGTGGCACAAAAAAATTATACCTAGCTATCTTAATCACGCATCCCTAAAACATTGCAAGATATCTCCTACAGGTCACTGCTACGAGTGAACTTCACAACAAAGCCAAAAATCAAGGCATAAATCCCATTGATTTTTGCACAGACAATAAATTACGAGTTACTCCGTTAGACTTTGATACCCAAACCCTATGCTAATAAGATTTTATGGATCACTCGCAAATCATGGCACTGCCGTAACTGCAAAAAGCAGAAGATTTACGAGTACCAAAGACCACTCCCAAGTGGTTTTCAAATTCTTGCTGAGTCCCCAGAAGCATTTAAAATGACAATATAGCATGAAAAGCATAAAAAGCATAAAAAAATTATGACATTTCAACAGATGACACTTAGCAGTTCGATATCAACATAAGTATAATAAAAAAAAAATCCAGGGTAACACTTAACCCAGTACTCAAGGGGTTAATATACATCACAAAAACCATGTTGCCTACAAACACTCTGATGTATTGTCTATAAATATAACATATTTTAACACAAAATTAACACATCTTTATTAATTGAAGCTATAAATACAATTGTCATATCTTTTTAATATCAGAATATATTAATAAATAAAAAACAATTATATATTTATATATATATATATATATATATATATATATATATATATATATATATATATATATATATATATATATATATATCTGTTCCCTTGTGCAGCCTAGCTACGGCATTAGTTACAGCACTTCCCATTTATCATCACATATTATAATTGTCTAACTACGAATCGTCGTCACGCTGCGTTGCGTAGTGCGTACGACTTAGCGATGAGCGCAGGGGAACATGCTTATGTGTTGATGTTATATTTAGTCAGACATTAATTTTATATTAATACACATTCATTAAATCTTATTTAAAGACTAACAGTAATATTGAGTGTATGTTTATAATCTATGCTTTCATATGTGTGTTCATGTTGATTTATTGATATATTTATTTCATGTTTTTAATCTATGCAAAATAGGTATGTTAAGCCTTATTGATTAATACAGATGAAGTAACATATTATACATTAATTTTACTATTTTGTATAATTGCAGTGAATTCTACGTGAATGACCAGAGATAGTGACGTTTGCACAAATTGAACATCATAAAGATCATTTGGACAGGTATAGAATTTTAATTATATTACTATGGCAAAATATTAAAAAAGATGATGTTTTTAATGTAGACAAATATATGTCTGTTGATGTTAATTTAATGATATTGATGAAGCAAAAGTTTAAAAATATTATCTATTTCATTTTACAGTTTATTCGGATCTGCAAGGGAATAAACAGACAGTGTGACGTTTGCAGCCTTTGAATAACATCAACATCATCTTCACAGGTATAAAATGTTATTTTGTAGTGATGCATAGAAAAAGCCTATGGGCCTCATTCAATTGCGATTTGGCCAATTGAATAAGGCTCTATATAAGCACATATCATATTTTTTTACACCAGTTTTTAGTTAGTGAACTTCTATCCAAAAGCAAGGTCTTCACTAACTAAAAATGTATGTAAAAAAAATATGCTCTGTTCTTATATAGAGCCCTATTCAATTGGCAAAATCGCAATTGAATGAGGCCCTATGTATTATATTTTTTGTGAAAATTTACATTGATTGAAAATGGATAGTACTTATTGAGTCATTAATTTATGATATTTAGTTAAAACTTTAAAAAAGTTGAAAAGATACTAAGTAATAATAATATTTAAAGAAAAGAAGAAGCTTTAAACACTTGCAAAAAAATAAAAGGATGGTATGCTGTGAATTCAATCAAGAAGGAATGTCATTGAAAGATTAGTAATATAAAGATAGATATGTGCATCTATTTCCGATTTCATATATGTGAATAAAATACTTTGAAAAATGGTTTCATTTCTTTCAGACTAAAGTGCAACAATTGAAAATGTTTTATTAGTTTAAGCATCTACTTTAATCTAAAAGTACAAATCGGAAAAAAAATGTATATAAAACAAAGAACAAACAATAATTACATCTCTATTTAAAATTACAGATTAAAATGGCGGACAATGGAGAAGACAAAATTGAACGCAAAAGAAGATTGGCAAGGGAAAGGAAGCAAAGGTGGAGAGATGCTCAGACACCGGAAACTTCACAACGCTTGCGAGAAGAAGATCGACAGAGACTTTTAAATAAAAGAAAGATGAGTAAGAAAGCCACAAGTGAGTGTGTTGGGGCTTCAAAGAAACGTAAAAGTAAACAAAAACATCTCTGTGAACCATTGTCCAATGACTCTATTTTGCAGAATGACTTAAATGTAGAAACACAAGAAAAAAATGTACATATAGAAAGTGGGTCTGATATTTATGTTGAAGAAATGCATGATAATGTGTTTTCTACTGCAGTAGAAGTAGATACTCATTATTGTGGGTTACTTAATGTGGTTTGTCAGTTTTGTGGGGCCTATCATTTTATAAAGGAAAGACCTACTGACGGAAATTTCATTAGTTGCTGTCAGAAAGGAAAGGTGAAACTTCCAGTAAGACACCCATTTCCATATTATTTAGAATGCATTATGAGTGATCCAACATTTCCAAATTATAATAATTTCAAACAAAACATAAGGTCTTATAACAGTGCAATTTCATTCGCTTCAATGGGTGCAACATTAGCAGAAAATGTACCAGGACATGGTCCTTACTGTTTCAGAGTTCAAGGTCAAATATACAACCGAACTTCACATTTACACCCACAAGAAGGACAGCAAAGGAAATTTGCACAGTTATATGTCTTAGATACGATGGAAGCTGTGGAACAAAGAATGACACTTCCAGAAAATAGACAGTGTTTGCGCATAGTCTTTGAACAGCTTGAAAAAATTATGGAACAAAAACCCATATAGTCAAGCATACAAACAATTAGCACAGCTTGAAAAAGAACAACAGGAACATGCTCAAAGACATCAATTGCCTACACCAAGAGTCAATATGGTGTTAAAAAGAGATCGCAACACTGATCAAAGAAGATATAATTTACCTACTGTAAACGAGGTTGCCATGGTGTTTAAAAATGAAGATGGTGAACCACCTTTTCAGCGGGATATTAGAATATATCCACGCAATGAAGAACAACCATTTATCAACATTAATATATTAAGCTGTAATTTAGATCCAATGACATATCCCATTTTCTTTCCAAATGGGGAACCAGGATGGGAACCAAAATTACAATTGGAAAGTTATCCCAATACTAAACTTCGTATTAGATCTAATATTTCCATGCTGGAATATAAAGTGGCACAAACTGCTATCCGTGATTGTTTTAATCCAATTTTAAATGGAGGAAAACTCACTCAACAATGGATTATTGATTCATATTTACAAGTTGAAGCCAATAATCTAAATTTTATTAAATATCAACAAAATAAATTACGAGTAGAACAGTATTGTGGATTAATGGATTATGTGGCAGATTTAGCTTCCAACAGAGACTTTCCAGCTGGAAGAGCAATTATTTTGCCATCCTCTTTCCAAGGATCTCCTCGCAATATGCGAGAAAGGCATAATGATGCCATGGCTATTGTTACAAAATTTGGAAAACCAGATTTATTTATTACATTCACGTGTAATGCACAATGGCCAGAGATCAAGGAAAATTTGAATCTGGGACAAAGTACTTCTGACCGACCAGATTTAGTGGCAAGAGTATTTAAAATCAAACTCAATTCATTAATTCATGATATCACTAAAGCACACTTATTTGGACAATGTGTGGCTTATGTTTACACCATTGAATTTCAAAAAAGGGGATTGCCACATGCTCACATACTTTTAATACTGCAGGAAAAAGACAAGTTGAACACTGCAGAGAGAGTGGATTCAGTAATTTGTGCAGAATTGCCAGACCAAGAAAAATATAAAAAACTTTGGGAGATTGTTACACATAGAATGATTCATGGCCCATGTGGAGAGATGAATCCGAATTCACCATGTATGGAAAATAAAAAATGTACTAAAGAATTTCCAAAACAATTTCAACTGGAAACTTTACGCAAATTGTGATGGATATCCTTTGTATAAAAGAACACAAGGACAAACAGCTATTATCCGTGGCCAAAAGGTTGATAATAGATTTGTCGTTCCATACAATCCACATTTGCTCATCAAGTACAATGCACACATCAATGTGGAAGCTTGCACTTCAATTAAATCAATTAAGTATGTGTATAAATATATATACAAAGGATACGATGCAGCTACTGTTGTTGTACAAGGTGTTGGAAATGAAAATGAAAATCCAATTTTACATGATGAACTATCAAATTATTTAGATGCTCGGTATGTGAGTGCTCCTGAAGCAATGTGGCGCCTTTTGAAATTTGAAATGCATGATCGGTCACATGCTATCTATCGTTTAGCTGTACATTTGCCTCAAAGTCAGATGGTTTGCTTTACTCAAGGAAATGAAAGATCTGCATTATATCAAAGTGAAGACAGAGATACTACGCTTACTGCGTGGTTTAAATTAAACTGTCAGGATACGCAGGCCAGACAATTTTTATACATAGAGATACCATATCACTATGTATTTGTAAATGGTCTATGGCGACAACGAAGAAGAGGTACTCATAAAATCATACCACGCATTTATACCGTCAGTCCAAGGGATATTGAACGTTTCAGCTTAAGATTACTTCTGCTACATTTTCCCGGTGCACAGAGTTTTGAGCATTTACGTAAAGTGAATGACATAGTTTATGATACATTCCTATTAGCTGCAAGACATCAAAATTTCATAGCTGATGATACAGAATGGGAGAGGTGTCTGGAAGAAGCAGCACTATGTCAAATGCCTAAGCAAATTAGACAACAATTTGCATTCATTTGTATATTTTGCAATGTACCGGATGCTTCCACTTTGTGGGAAACAATTAAATTAAACATGTCAGAAGATTTCTTGAAAAGTTACAGAGAACCAATAGCTCTGTTAAAAACATTGATGGAAATCCAAGAAATATTGTTGGCTCATGGATTAAATTGTGCAAGTTTTAATTTACCTGATCCAGGACTTATAGATGACATAAATTTTGATGATTATGACACTGAGCTTCAAAAACAAAAAACCCAAGAAAAACTGGCAACTTTAAATACTTTACAGTTAGAAGCATTTCATGCCATCACAAATGCTACAGATGATGAAATGGTCAAAGACCGGTATTTCTATCTAGACGGACCAGGTGGATCAGGAAAAACGTATCTGTACAATTGTTTGATGAGTTATATTCGATCACAGGGTCAGATAGCTATGCCATTTGCAACAACTGGAATTGCTGCACTTTTGTTAGATGGTGGGAGAACTGTGCATAGTGGATTTAAGCTGCCAGTTCCCATTTTGGAAACATCAGTGTCAGATATTCGACTCAATTAAATACAAGCAAAGAAATTCAAACTAACTAAACTAATTATCATAGATGAGGCAACAATGATGTCATGTCATGCACTGCAATGTATTGACAGATTCTTAAAAGAAGTAATGGATAATAAGTTGCCTTTTGGTGGAAAGGTGATGCTGTTAGGAGGCGATTTTAGGCAAACATTGCCTGTTGTGCCACACGGAAATAGAACAGAGATCATTGAAACATGTATCAAGACCAGTAAACTGTGGCAAATATTTACACATCTCAAATTAGAATTAAATATGAGATCTGAAGGCCAAAATGAATTCAATGACTGGCTCATTAAAATCGGAGATGGAAAACATCCTGAAATACAGCATTTACCAAATGATACCATTGAAATTCCATCAGAAATGGTTTGCAATGAATCACTCATATCAGCCATATTTCTAAACACTCTTAATAATGAGGATTACACAGACATTGCAAACAAAGTTATATTAACATAAAAAAATATCGATGCCTTGAATGTAAATAACGAAATTTTAAAATACATCAATGCACCACAAAAGAATTATTACAGTGCAGATTCTATTCTGTCAGATGATAAAGACAGTGAATCGAATTTTAGTATCGAATTTATTAATTCGTTAACACCATCTGGAATGCCACCACATATTTTACAATTGAAAAAAGGCGCAATTGTTATGTTATTGCGAAATATGAATCCAAAAAAAGGACTTTGTAATGGGACCCGATTAATTGTGCATGAGTTAAAAGATAATTTTATACATGCAGAAATTATAACTGGTACCCATAAAGGTGAACGAGTTTTCATACCAAGAATTGATTTAGCTCCAAGTGAGAGTGGTTTGCCCTTTGTCCTTCAACGGAGACAATTTCCAGTTATAATGGCATTTGCTATGACCATCAATAAATCCCAAGGACAAACTTTTAAGTCAGTTGGGATATTTTTAAAGGAACCAGTTTTTGCACATGGACAACTCTATGTGGCTTTTTCAAAGTGCACTAATCCAAAAGAAATTAAAGTGCATGTTGAAGAAAACGAAACTCGGTCATTTATTGGACAATGGATGTGTTTATACCAAAAACATTGTCTACTATGAGGTGTTGGAAAGATAGAGGACAATGGTTTCATTTTCATGCCAACATTTTATGGGACTCAATATGATTGCACGAAAAAAACATTTCACATAAAACATCCAAAGAATAAACAGTAAAATATCCTTAAACAGATTGGAATGGGTTCAAAGTTTTATAGTTACATGATTGGCCCCACAAAACAATTAACTGACTTTTTCAAGTTTATAACAGTTAAATGTTATTGTTTGATGTTAAAATTTCAGATGTTAAATATGTGTTTTTGGAATTTTGAAAAAAGTTTGGTCAATATATATGTGGTATAGTCAAATATGTATTGTTAGTATAAAGTTTAAATATTTTAATAATAATTGGAAATGTATTATTTAAAAACAAAGTATTGATTCAGGGAGAAATCCGATCGCCAGTTAATGGGGTCAGGAAGGAATTAATTGATACAATTGGACAAGTTTCAATAGAGGGTTTTTATTGTTTGCCTTTCTCTGGTTCAATGCTAATTTAGTTTAACAAGAGTTAATATAGTCCGCAGTTACTCAGTGATAAATATGTATTGAAAAGTGTTAGTATTGTTAACAAAATGTTGAACGAATGTTTCATATACAAGTTTCATGTTACAAAGTTTCATGTTTGTGAAATATAAGTTGAAAGTTAAAAAAATTAAAAATTTAAATAAATAATGTGTTTTTATTTTTAGAAAAAAAAAAGGGAACAAATGTAGGTGACTCCTTTTGTGTTGCAAACAAATTTCACAACATTTAATTTTTATTGACCGTCATTTTTTGACGGGCAAGTCGCTAGTAATCATTATAATATCTATAATAACCTGTCTCATCTATAAAGCTTGGTGTGGCTACACAGAAATCAGTTGCATCGATAGTAGGATTTATGGTTTTGCACTGAGTGCCCTACTCTGGGGGGGTAAAAGATTTGCATAAGTGTAAAAGCTCCTGCTGCCGATTTACGGGGTACCTTAGAGCACCTAATACATAGGGCTCTAAGTGACATCAGCTATGACAATATGAATTAATTTATCATAAAGACAACAAATGGAGAACATAATCATTGACCTGAAGAATTTGTAACCTATCTATCTGGTGGAAAAGATGTATAACGATGCATTATAGTAAAAGAGTAAATGCATGTGGGAAAATATGCTGCTGCTAAGTTTCTACCAGTTGATTCAACAAGGGAGCTGTTTGAAAGCATATTTAAAGAGATAATTTTAAACTGAGCCTGGAAACAGGTGAGATTATGGATTTCTCTTATGCGACTACTAGTGAAATTTTAGGTTTATCCAAGAAGGTGATCTATAACTGTATGGAATAAAACATGGAGCAAAGAAGACAAAGGATTAAATGTGAAAGGAGAATATTTGGGAGAAATCAAGTATGGCACCTAGGCAGTGTCGTTTATTTACTTGATGAGTGATTGTGTCACTGAACTTGATAGGGAAGGGGACATTAGAGCCAGGTTTGGGTGGAAACATTGAAAGTTATATTTTTAACAATGTTAGGTTTAAGAAAATGAAAGACTATCTCAGTTGCTACTGCATTAAGACACTCTGCCACTTTCTCTTGAACTGAATATCTAAAGTCAGTAGTAGAAAAGTAAAGATGTGTGTCATCAACACACGGATGGAAAAAGCATCCACAGGATATGATGAGTTCACCAACGAACAAGGTGTAGAGAAAAAAGAAAAGTGGGCCGAAGACAGACCCCGGGGCATACCAACAGAAAGACTGATATGGGAGTAGGGGTGTTTGGGAGAAATAGACTAAAAAAAGGATTAGTGAGAAATTAGGATTAGCTTTGTCCTGTTTACCAATACTGTGAAAGGCACTGTATGCCTTTGGTGCCCAGCGCAAGGAACGCAAGACTTTGAAAATGGCTGGCAATAAGCGCCAAAGGTGGTCATTGCCAGGCACACAATGAACATGAGGCACGCAACAATAATACGTCTTTAACAGCCGCCATTTCTTCCAAGCCTGTAACTCGGATTTAACTAACAACCTCACACACAGCACAGGGGGAGAGGCAGGGAGCCTGTAAGTGAGGTTGCAAGCTAATTTGAGTTTTAATTGGCGTGTTTAGGAGATTGGAAATCGGCTAAGCGAGGAAAAAAATTGCGTCTGTAAACCCGTAATTGTTTTGAAAACAGCTCAAAATGAGACTGAAGGCAGTAAGACATAGGCCCTCATCGCGAGGCCCGCAAGACCTTAAAAAAATAATTGATAGGCACTCATTGCGAGGCATGCCAGGTCAGGGAGAGAGAGAGGTGAAAGACACAGGAGAGGGAGAGAGGGGACAGTTTGGAAAGAGACACAGGGGTGAGAGAGGGGGGAAAAGAGACATAGGGGAGCAATATAAGGAGAAAAACACAGGGCTGGGAGAGAGAGGGAGGGAGAGAGGGGGAAACAGACACATGGAAGGGTGAGGGGGGAAACAAACACACCGCTCAAAGAGTGGGGAGAGGCACGAAAGTTGCGGGTTGGACGACACATGAGTTTTAATTGGCGTGTTTAGGAGATTGGAAATCGGCTGAGCGAGGAAAAAAACTGCGTCTGTAAACCCGTAATTGTTTTGAAAACAGCTCAAAACGAGACTGAAGGCAGTAAGACATAGGCCCTCATCGCGAGGCCCGCAAGACCTTAAAAAAATAATCGATAGGCACTCATTGCGAGGCATGCCAGGTCAGGGAGAGAGAGAGGTGAAAGACACAGGAGAGGGAGAGAGGGGACAGTTTGGAAAGAGACACAGGGGTGAGAGAGGGGGGAAAAGAGACATAGGGGAGCAATATAAGGAGAAAAACACAGGGCTGGGAGAGAGGGGGACGGGAGAGAGGGGGAAACAGACACATGGAAGGGAGAGGGGGGAAACAAACACAAGGCTCAGAGAGTGGGGAGAGGCACGAAAGTTGCGGGTTGGACGACACATGAAATGAGAGGTGAAGTGGGGGAGAGGCTTGCAATGAGCGCCAAAGGCGCTCATTGCGGGGCTTGCAATGAGTGCGGAAGCTGCTCATTGCGATGCATGAAAGCGGCGAGTTGGACAAGGCCTGCAAGGAGCGGCAAAGCCGCGAGGCCCGTAAAGTAGACAGTGGGAGAGGCTCGCAATGAGCACCAAAGGAGCTAATCACGGGGCTCGCAATGAGCGCCAAAGCTGCTCATTGCGAGGCATGAAAGTGGCGGGTTGAATGAGGCCTGCAATGAGCGCAAGGCCCGCAAATTAGAGGGGCGGAGAGCCTTGCATTGTGTGGCAAACAGTATTGCCAGCCTTCAAATTTTATTTCCGTAATTTTTTATATATATATATACAGTAGACTCCTGGTTATTTGGTACTCAAGCAACTGGAACTCTCAAGCAACTGGCACCCGGCAGTATTCTCCACCCAACAGGAAACTCTCAAGCAACCGGCATATTTGCCGTAGAACCGGAATCCTACGCATCCGGAATTTATTCTGCGCCACCGGAATCTCAGATAACCGAACAGACCACTGAAGATCAGGACACTAATTGACCTTGCATTGTGGGGTGAGTCAGTATTTCAAACATTTAAAGTGGCAATGTGCTTGTGGACACAGTTTGGGCATTGTACAATACACATAATAATCAGAAGGTGGATTCTTTGCTTCTAATTTTATTAATTACACCTCAGTTTTGGGGAATTTATTTTTTAATATTTTTTTTAATACTTTTTTTAATAGTTTTTAATTGTTCAAAATTGTCAATTTGTTGATAGGTGCACGTTGTATTATCCTCTCAGCTTACTTATACAGTATACATCTCTCCATTGGTTCTGCTCGTCTGTAACTTTTTGTTGTTTCTGTTAAGGAGAAATTGGTGATTCTTCTTACATTTTCTTGCAGATTGTCCTTTGTGAATCAACCAGGAACTGTCTTGCAGTCCCAAAAATGCTAAAACAAGGCCCAGGGAAGTGTGAACGGGTTGAGCTTAACCTCAAGCAGAAAATGGAAATATGCAAGAGGCTTGAAAAATGTGACACACGTGTAGTGCTCATGAAGGAATTTAATGTTGGTTCATCAACGATCTATGACATTAAGGCTCAGTCTGAGAAGATAAAGGAGTTTAATGAGAAGGCAGAGAGTGACAAGAGCGTGGAGAAGCATCATACGCTTCATGCACCAAAAATGGAAAAGCTTGACCAAGCCCTGTATGAATGATTTTCGCTAAAAAGGTCTGAAGGTGGTTGTATACCTGGAACCATGTTGCAGGAAAAAGCAAGAGAATTTGATGAGAAAATGAATATCAGTGTTAATTGTCAAGTATCTGGCTCAGCGGATTCAAGGTTCGTCATGGCATCCGAAAGCTGGACTTGTCAGGTAAACAGAAAGCAGCTGATTTTGAAGCTGCAGCTTCATTTCATGACGTGTTTAGTCAATTGGTAGCAGAAAGTCACTTGACCCCCAAGCAGATTTATAATGCTGATGAGACTGGATTAATGATGAAGTGTATGCCCAATTCTACTTTGGCTGGTGGTAGTGAGAAGGTAGCTCACGACTTCAAGCAAAATAAAGAGCTTATAACTGTGCTTGTTTGTGCAAATGCATCAGGAAATCATAAGCCTCAATTCTGTCTGATTGGCAAATTTGCTAAACCAAGGTGCTTTAAAGAAATGACGCATCTCCCTGTAGATTACCAGACACAGAGTGACAGTTGTTGGATGGACGCAGACATTTTTAACAAGTGATTTCATCATTCGTTTGTTCCCAATGATCAAAAAAAGTATGAAAGAAAGGAGTATGAGAGAATAGTAACATTTTTGTTGCTCCGCACACATACTCCTGCTGAAGAGCTCATTCATGGCAACATTTTCATACATTATCTTCCAGCAAACATCCCAAGTCTGATCCAACCAATGGATCAAGGAGTTCTACAGGCGTGACTTCATGCGGAAAATTACTAATTTTGATGGGACAATTCTAGAGTTCCAGATGAAATGTAATCTCCAAGATGCTATCTACACTGTCAGGTGTGCTTGGGATTATGTGACAAGTGCAACATTACAGAAATGTTGGAGAAAGTTGTGGCCAGATGTCATACCTGAGGAATCCTTCTCCTCCCCCGCCTCCTGCGTCGACTTTGAGGAGGTTCAAATCGATTGTTCAGCTGTCAATATCAGAGTTTATGATGAAATATGTGAGTTAATTGACTCTTCTAATGACAACATTAATTTGTCTCAAGATGAACTCGATGACTGGTTTGCTGTGGATAAAGCTATTGCAGTCACTCATACACTAAACTCTGAAGAAATCATCGAAGGTGTTGTGAATCATGGAAAAATAATATTGCAGAGGAGCAAGAGAGTGATGATGATGATGGGTGTGAAGTAGGAAAAGTATCCTGGCCGAGAGCTACTGCCACATTTGAAACTGTAATAGCTTTGGCAGAACAGCAACCCTTCTTCACTTCTCAGCATCTTATGCAGCTGCACATAATGCAAAACCTGACTTTGCATGAGAGGCGTAAGGCCTCAAAGCAAGGTGATATCCGTTCATTTATGCAGAAAGCTGCACCAAGTCTACCAGTACAACATTATCTACAGATGAATATCCAAAACTTATCATGTCCACTTCTCAGCTACGTTATCAGCAGATCCTGATGATGACTGGTTTTCGGCTCCTGAAGGAGTCCTAGCAGAGGATGAAGCTACTTGAGATCCTGATGATCCTGATGTGATGACTACACTGTAAACTCTTTTTTAGTTAAATGAAGTTAATTGAAGTGAAATAAATGTTATGTTAGTGATGTTCACTAGTTTAATGACTGCCATTTAATATGCACACTTCATTCAAAAAAGCAATTTTTTACAGTGTAATAAAACTGGACGTGATTTTTTTTTATGTTAGTGATGTTCACTAAGTTGACTGATTGTCATCTAAGTAATATGCACACTGCATTAAAAAAATGTTTTTGCAGTGTAATAACACTGTGTTGAAGGGAAGTCTGTCTGTATTTTAATATCAATATCAATTCAATACATTGTGTATGGTTTTCTAGAAGGTATAGTCTTAGTTAGGCCTATTTTATTATTGACTCTCAAGCAACCGGAAACTACACAGTGGGTGCTGGATAACCTAGAGACTACTGTATATATATATATATATATATATATATAAATATATATATATATATACATTTTCTTTTTTTTATTTAATAATACATTTTGATATTAAAAAGATGTGACAATTGTATTTATAGCTTCAACAGATAAATATGTGTTTATTTTGTGTTTAAATATTATAAACAGTGGGGGGGGGGGGGAGTATTTGATCCCCTGCTGATTTTGAACGTTTGTCCACTGACAAAGAAATGATCAGTCTATAATTTTAATGGTAGGTGTATTTTAACAGTGACAGACAGAATAACAAAAAAAAGATAAACAAGAAAAAGTTTATAAATTGAATTGCAGGTCAGTGAGGGAAATAAGTATTTGACCCCTTCAATTAGTACTTGGTGGCAAAACCCTTGTTGGCAATCACAGAGGTCAGATGTTTCTTGTAGTTGGCCACCAGGTTTGCACACATCTCAGGACGGATTTTGTCCCACTCCTCTTTGTAGATCCTCTCCAAGTCATTAAGGATTCGAGGTTGATGTTTGGCAACTGGAACCTTCAGCTTCCTCCACAGATTTTCTATGGGATTAAGGTCTGGAGGCTGGCTAGGCCACTCCAGTACCTTAATGTGCTTCTTATTGAGCCACTACTTTGTTGCCTTGGCTGTGTGTTTTGGGTCATTGCTATGCTGGAATACCATTCCACGACCCATTGTCAATGCCATGGCTGAGGGAAGGGGGTTCTTACCCAAGAATTGACGGTACATGGCCGCGTCCATCGTCCCTTTAATGCGGTGCAGTTGTCCTGTCCCCTTAGCAGAAAAACACCCCCAAAGCATAATGTTTCCACCTCCATGTTTGACGGTGGGGATGGTGTTCTTGGGTTATAGACAGCATTCTTCCTCATCCAAACACGGCAAGGTGAGTTTCATGCCAAAGACCTTGATTTTAGTCTCATCTGACCACAACACTTTCACCCTGTTCTCCTCTGAATCATTTAGATGTTCATTGGCAAACTTCAGACGGTACCTGTACATGTGCTTTCTTGAGCAGGGGGACCTTGCAGGCGCTGCAGGATTTCAGTCCTTTACGGTGTAGTGTGTTACCAATTGTTTTCTTGGTGACTATGGTCCCAGTTACCTTGAGATCATTAACAAGATCCCCCCATGTAGTTCTGGACTGATTCCTCACCATTCTCATGATCAGTGAAACTCCACGAGGAGAGATCTTGCATGGAGCATTAGAATGAGGGAGACTGGCAGTTATTTTGTGTTTTTTCCATTTGCGAATAATAGCACCAACTGTTGTCACCTTCTCACCAAGCTGTTGGGCTCTTCTTAGAGGAACCACTACTAACTACAATAAAAACAAAAAAATAAAACAAGCTTTCACAAAACTTGACAAAGCACTCCACAATCTTAAAAAATGCCATTGTTAAGAACCATATTAAAATAGAAAAAAATTATACTTTGTAGTTTCACTGAATATACTTACTACTTACATTGTATGTAATTACAACTTTTAAAAGTTAGTTTATACAGTTGTTATGGGTTTCATTAATTATGATTATCACTTGATTTGTATTTTGTTATGACTTTCATTGTATGTATTTACCTGTATAATTACTGATAGAGTGTTGATCAGGGAGTAATCCGATCGCCAGTATCTGGGGTCAGGAAGGAATTATTATTTTTTTACCAATCTGACACAATGGCAAAGTTTTACTTGCGTTTTGTGTGTTTGCCTTCCTCTGGATTCATTATAAACATTGACACGTGTTAGATAACATGTAATTATTAGTAGTTTTATTCTGTGTATTTCAAGTTGTTTTCTACAGTTGTTCTGGGTTTCATTAATTCAAATTATCACTTGATTTGTAATTTGTTATGGGTTTCATTGTATGTATTTAGTAGTAGTTACATGTTGTAACAATAAACACATTAACTAATAACTTAATGTTAGTGTTGTCGTTTTCCATACATAGGGAATATGTGATTTAAAATTAAATTTAAAATTAAAAAATATTAAAACATACAAAAAAAAAGCTTGACAGGGAAAAAGACACTTGCATTGGGTGGCAAACAGCATTGTAAGCCTTAAAATTTTAAACACGTCATTTTTGACGGGCAAGTAGCTACTATATATATATTTATATATATATGTGTGTATATGTAAAAATATATAATTTATCATTTATATATATATATATATATATACTGTATATATATAAATATATATATATATATATATATATATTATACTGTAGATATAGATTATACAAATATTATATAGAGTTATATTTTCCTCAGTGCAAACAGTTTTTTCTTATTGTAGATCACTCCAGCCTATCCTCCATACCCCCCAGCTTAGGCTCAGGACCTCCAGCTTATGTTCCATGGTCCCCCAGCCTATGCTATGTGGCTTGCCAGCCTCTGCTATATTCCCCCCCCCCCCCCCAGCCTATGCTCCATGGCCCCCCAGCCTATGCTACATGGCACCCAGCCTATGATACATGGCTGCCAACCTACACTACATGGCCCCCAGCCTATGCTACATGCCCCCCCAGCCTATGCTTTATGTCCCCTCAGCCTATGCTTTATGGCCCCCAAGTCTATGCTCCATGGCTCCCGAGCCTATGCTATATGGCCCCAAAGTCTATTCTACATGGCCCCTAGCTTATGCTCCATGGCCCCCAGCCTATGCTACATGGCCCCCCTGCCTATGCTACATGCCGCAACAGCCTATGCTCAAGGCACCACCCCAGCCTATGCTTCATGGCCCCCATCCTCATCAGCCCCATCTAACTACCAACATTGTTCAGGTAATTATTTTATTTTCCTCCATGTCTCCCCTGCCTGCATTTTTCTGCAGAGGTAGGGACTTCCTGGATGAGGTCGCACACAAGTGATGTCATTGAGGAAGTCCCTGACTCCCTGATCAATGTAAGTAGTAAGTGGAACTCCAGAAATAACAGCTTTATATTAAATGTCATCTTAGTTACTCAAAGTCAAGTTATTCAATTTCACTGTGCACTTTTGCCGAAATCAAGCATTAAGTTATCATATATATAATTATCAGTTGAAGAACGTTGGTCACATTGGTGGTGTTGTCACGTTTGCGGCCCTCACACAGTTGACCCCGTGGGGCATGCTGCTATGAGCGCTGAAGTCTCTCATTGCAGGCCTCGCGATGAGCGCCACAGGCGCTCATCGTGAGGCCTGCAGGTCTGAGGCATAATGCAGGCATTCTGCAATGAGGCCCGCGGGACTTAGGCATGCTGCAGGCATGCTGCAATGAGGCTCACGGGACTTAGGCGGGCTGCAGGCATGCTGCAATATGCCCCCCCAGGACTTAGGCATGCTGTAGGTATGCTGAAATGAGCGCACGGCTCCCCCGCCCCACTGATGCTCCCCTTGCACCCACTGATGTTCCCCCTGCCCTCACGATTATGGACCAAATCTGGTTCCAAACCTTGCCAGTAGCTTGCATATTCACTGTGTTCTCCACTGTGGCACCCGTCCTCCAGCCAGAACTACTTTCTGGATCAAGCCATGCATTGCGCATGCGCATCCGCCTGCTGAGCTTGAACCACAAAGTTGTTCCGGCCGAAAGACGGGAGCCACAGTGGAGAGAAGAAGACAGTGAGTAGGGGGAAAGGAGACACAAAGGAGCGAGAGGGGGGAAGGAGACACAGGGGAGGGAGAGGGGAAAAGTAGACACGAGGGGGGGAGAGGGGAAAAGGAGACATGAGGGTGGGAGAGGGGAAAAGGAGACACGAGGGGGACAGAGGGGAAAAGAAGACATGAGGGGGGAGAGGTGAAATGGAGACAAGGGAGGAGAGGGGGAAAAGAGACACGAGTGGGGGAGAGGGGGAAAGGAGACACGAGGGGAGGGAGATGCGGGGAAAGGAGACACAGGAGAGGGAGTTGGGGAAAGGAGCTACAGGAGAGGGAGAGGGGGAAAGGAGACACAGAGGAGGGAGAGGGGGAGAAGGAGACACAGGGAGGGAGAGGGTGGAAAGGAGACACAGGGGAGGGAGAGGCAGGAAAGAAGACACAGGGGAGGGAGCGGGGGAAAAGAAGACACAGGGGAGTGAGAGGGGGGAAGGAGACACAGGGGAGGGAGAGGGGGGAAAGGGAAAGGGGGAAAGGAGACACAGGAGAGGAGGAGGGGCTAAGGAGACACGGGAGAGAGAGAGAGGGGGAATTGAGACACGAGGGAGGGAGAGGAGGGGGGAAATGAGACATGAGGAGGGTAAGGGCGGGGGAAATGAGACACAAGGGAGGGAGAGGAGGGGGAAAAAGGAGACACAAGGAAGGGAGAGGAGGGGGAAGAAGACAAAAGGGAGGAAGTAGACAGGGGCAAAGACTCGCAATGAGCGCCGAACGTGCTCGCATTGGGTGGCAAACAGAATTACCAAGCTTACAATTTTAGTCCCGTCATTTTTCACGGGCAAGTAGCTAGTAGAATATAATTTATGACTGAAAACTGGATTCCTGCAAAACATTGACATTAAACATCTGTAGCCTAATGTTTCTATAATGAAGATGTTGCCTTTTCCACATACAAAAAGTTTATTATTTCTAACCCAATATCAACTATGTTTTACATCTAAATTCTATATACCATGTTCTGGCTGAGTGGTGTGATTTTTGTTCTTTATTAATCACATATAATAGTTGTGGATCTTACCAATGTTGGTCATGCAATATTAAATATTGGGGCCTCGCTAAGCAAGCCCCGCAGTTGCAAGGCTGCAATGAGCGCCGAAGGCCCTCATTGCAAGGTTCGCTATGAGCCGCATGCCCGTGGGACTGTAATAAATTACAAATTTAACGGCCGAACAACAGAACTGGGAAGGCCAGCAAAAAAGCACAAATATGCCTCAAATTAACGTACACAATCACACACAGCACAGGGGGAGAGCCAGGGAGCCTGTAAGTGAGGTTGCAAGTGAATTTGAGGCATATTTGGCGTTTTTGATGATCTTAAAAACGAGGCTGAAGGCAGTAAAAAAGAGCACAAAGCCAGTAACACTTATTGCAAGCCAGTAACACTTAACCCAAGCCAGTAACATTTAATCCAAGGCAGTAACACTTAACCTAAGGCAGTAACACTCATCGCAAGGCCCCTAAACTACAAGGGGGGAGAGGCTTGCAATGAGGGCTGAAGGTGATCATTGCGAAGCACGAAAGTTGTGGCTTGCCAAGGCCTGCAATGAGCAGCGAAACAATGAGGCCCCTACAGTAGGCGGAGTGAGGGGCTTGCAATGAGCGCCTCCGGTGCTTATTGCAAACCACGCGATGAGCGCCGAAGGTACAGCATTGCCAGCCTTAAAATGTTATCCCCGTCATTTTTGACAGGCAAGTGGCTAGTATTGTTGTAGTTATTAATTTATTATTCCTTGTTGTGCTTGTTTTTCCTGTGTGAAGATTTAACCTTGTGTGCCTGTAGAGCTAAATGTTACAAAGTTACATAATTACATAGTAATTAAGGTTGAAAAAAGACTTTCAGTCCATCAAGTTCAACCTGTTAAGATCTCCTCTGATCTGCAATATGCAGATTAGTTATTAATTAATTTGTTGATTAAATAATTATTAATAGTATAGAATTGGAGGATGAATAAAGAGTTAGTCCCTCAAGTTCAACCTTTTTAGATGTCTATTGATCTTTTTAATGTGCACTATTTATTATTAATTGTTAATTGATCCAGAGGAAGGCAAACAGAAAAAAAAAAACATCGAAACTTTGCCAATTGTCTCATAAGGGGAAAAAAAGCAAAATTACTTCCTGACCCCAGAAACTGGCGATCAAATTTCTCCCTGGTTCAATATTCCTTCGCTAGTTATCTAGGATAGCCTTGAATACCCTCTTTATTCAAAAATATATATAACCCCTTTTTGAAGTTGTCTATCGAATTCGCCGTTACCACCTCCTTTGGTAGAGAATTCCACAGTTTAACCACCCTAACTGTGAAGAACCCTTTTCTTTGTTTGAGGTGAAATATTTTTTCCTCTAACCTCAAAGGGTGTCCTCTTGTCAGTGGAAAATCTCTTGCTACAAAAAGTTCACTTGACAAAGCCTTATATTGACCCTGGATGTATTTATATAAGGTAATCATATCCCCTCGTAGATGCCTTTTTTCTAGCGAAAATAAGTTTAGTTTAGTTAGTCTTTCTTCATAACTTAGCCCCTCCATTCCCCTTATTAGTTTTGTAGCCCTTCTCTGTACTTTTTCCAGCTCTAAAATGTCTTTTTTATGAAGTGGTGCCCAAAATTGTACTCCATATTCCAAGTGAGGGCGTACTAGGGATTTGTATAGTGGCAGAATTAAATTTGCTTCCCTTGCTTCTATACCCTTCCTAAATGTGTTTGTATTTCTATTGTCAAACAACAGTTCACACACAGCATTAGGAGGAAAACGTTCTTTGCCATTCATGTATCCAGCAAAAAATACTGACAAGTTTAAAGGGACATTGTAAAGCTCAAGCTGTGTTAACATTTCGTACAAACAAGTTTAACATTCACTTTAATTGAAATAATAATCTTTAGTGAAAAAAATACCCAGACAAACTTTCCGTTTCCCAAAATGTTGAATGTTCTGCTGTTCTGATCTTTTTCAATGTCCCTTTGTCAATGACCTAGGCTGAGTGTATATTTTATTCACAGTGGTCGGATTGTCCTGTCTCCATTTTAAAATTACACATTGCTTATAGATAATGGCCATATTGGATTAATCAAGAGTTTCTTTATTATTAATATTAATAATTTTATTACTGTTCATTAGTAATGTGCCAACATGTTTCTCAGCGCTACACATGGAGTAAAGCAGTTAAGAAAATAACATTTAGATACATACAACAGATTGGAGATTGGAGGGCCGCATTCATGAGCCTATATATATATATATATGTACATATATATATATATATATATATATATATATATATATATATATATGTATAAAGCAGCTCCTAAACATTATGCTGACAGAGAGATAAATAAATTCTACTGTCATCTGTCTTTTTATATGGAACAATAAATTGATAGACCTAGAAGAGACTCTAATATTACAGTATCTGACAACTCATCAAGTTTTAAGAAAACCAATATGCCATAAGGAACATATAAAACTAATTTCCTTTTTAAAACATTAGGTGAAAAAAACTATAATACGTTTGTTTGTTTATTTTGTGGTACGGGCAACAAATAAGGCTAACTGAGTAAGTAGTTGCCTAGCACTAAAGTATTTTACATTAATAAACTAACCACATAATCTATGAAAATATTTAATACTATGATCAGTTAGTGTTCTTGAAATAAACAGAAAGTCATTAGAATCATTCCAAAAGGTCGACTTAGAGGAGCCCTGCAAGAAACACGAAGAACAGAATTGATTTCATGCTAATGGAAAGAGCTTATTTAGTGAGAGACAGGTTGGTCCTGCGCCAAAGAAATGATGAAAGTGACAAACCAAATAGTAAAATGCAAAGTAGAAACTAGCATTTTGACAGAAAATACCTCAAAACAAACAAAAAATTCTATTAAGAAAAAACATATTTAGTAATATGCAATCTACTTATTTAATTGAAAATAAATATCAAAAAGATAATAAAAAAGAAAATGAAATTAGAATTAAATATAAATAGAAGATATATTAATAGATATATAAGATAAAAAAATAGGAGTCACATAAAAAAGGAATTTATGAAGATATTTAAAATTAAGTTTAATAGTGCAGCAGCTTAAAAATAAATAAGTTTGGGGTCTGAAAATGTGCACATTATTATTCATCTGAAGATAATATAACATTAACAAATTGCCCATTTGTTTATTTTTTTCTTTTTTATACAAAAAAATAGAATAAGAAGTTAGCAAAAAGATATTTAAAAAATATGTAACAGATAGAAATCAGAAATGTCATACTCAATCCGTAAGCACCTTTCTAAAATGTTTTAGGACACATGACTAGTCTCATTTTAACATATGGTATAAAGTATTTTTTTCAGTATCTGAAACGTTAACCAATGAGCAATAATAGAACTGAGCTTTAGCAAATGGGATAAGTTATGATTACATGATCCATGCATTTTTTGCACAATTGAATACTGATTTGCATATGTATACTTTTCAATGGGAATGACCTTGTAATTGTAATATGTGGTAAACATTGACATGTATTATTATATCATTGGAGGTATAAGCTATGTTAAAGCTTATTACATATGGAGAATTTCACTATGTCCGTCTATCTATATATCTACCTACCTAGGCCCTCATTCAATTGCGATTTGGCCAATTGAATAAGGCTCTAAATAAGCACATAGCATATATTTTGTAAAGAAGTTTTTAGTTTGTGAAAACCTTTTTTTTGGATAGATGCTTACTAACTAAAAACTTCTTTAAAACATATATGCTATGTGCTTATTTAGAGACCTATTCAATTGGCCAAATTGCAATTGAATGAGGGCCCTAGAGAGCAGAAACTGTGGGTTGAGGACCTAATATGCTTGATTCCACATAGCCCTCTGCATGTTTTCACCAGTGACAATACATGGCCAAGTGAAATACACCAAACAAAATGTATGTGGTACTCTGTTGTATATGCATTTGTGATGGTAGTATTAGCAAGATGTAGTCTTGCAATGAAGGAAGGACATGTAATAACAAAATTACTGTGAACATAGTGGAAAATAAAAAACATAAATCATAAATAAGTAGTGTTATTTAAATACTGTAGTAATACAGGAAAATGTGTCTTAGAATTGGGTATTGTTTAAACTACCTAATTATTCTGACTTTAATGGTCCCTTAATGAAAATACAGGAATAAAAGAGAACATAAAAGAAAAATTCAATTTAAAAAATATAATTTGTTTCACCTAATAATGTATTTTCTGCAGATCACTGGCTCTCAATGCACAAAACATTCTACACCCTTGAACTATATTTATGTAAAACCAATAGATTACAACAAATATATGATCAAAATAGTTGGATGCTTTATGTAACGTAGTTAAATTGTTCCCGTTGTACACAAGCACAGTAATACAGATGTCTTCACTTCTTGGTTTGTGGTATAATATTCTCTTGCATTTAAATGTAACCGTTCTCCGAATAGCAATAAAATTGGAAATAACAATCCAAAATCTTACACTTAATTTAATATTAAATATTTTTCCAATAAGTTTGGAAAATGTCTTAAAAAATTATTTAAAACAAATATTTCCATGATAAATTGAAGTGGAAAGATAACAACCTAAATATGAAATATCACATCCGGAAACACAACTGTGAAACAGAACAATTATTGAAAGCAAACCACAATTTTATTATTAATTTATTCTGGAATTCAAATTTTCCATGGAAACAGCTGTTTTGATTATATTCATGGTTATCTGCCTCCTCATTAATATAGTATTTATTTATCATTATCATTAACATCCATTTAAGATGGGTGAATATGACTTGATTTGCCCCCTAATCCAAATCTTATGAATTGCTATTTCCTCTAATACTGTGAATATACAGTGGTTTGGTTGATTTAATTACTAAAGCTACAGATTTTTCCCCCGTCATCAAAAATTAACAAATCTATTCAAACTGTTTTACAATATAAATCAATAAAGTATTCATTGAATGTAAATACATTTTCTTTGAGTTATCAGTAAGTTAAAAAAATCAGCTAACATTTAAACAAATTCAAATGTTATTTACTGTTTATTTGTATGAATTTAATTATTTTACATATTTATCTAATTATTTGTTTATTGATTAATCATATATTGAAATGTAATTCAACCCAAATGTGGCTACATTTACAAATCGAAATTGTGCTTGAAGACTTTCACCATAATTTTTATTCTGACATTACCAATTAAATTGAAATTATGTAATGAAAAGTTTTTGATATAAGATTAAATTAGACTCTGGGTGTCTTTAGAAAATTCTATTATTTACACCAGATTTTTTTTTACTGGGACACTAGAATAGTAAAACAAATCATGGACCTTTTTAAAGCATCCATCATACTAAAAACATTATTAGCCTGATTAGTCTTTTCTCCTTTTGTGGTAATGTGGTGGTATTGCTTGATACCCCCCACCAAATACTAAGGAGAGTGCACCAAGGAAAACAAAAATGATAAAAAGGCCATAATGAGGGGAGAAAGGAAAAATTAAAAAAATAGTAATATTTCATCTGTCTTTCTATTTATTCTTTCTTATTTTAACTCTTAACAAAACCATCATTTGGAAAAGTACCACCTAGAATCCACAAACAAGAAATGTGTGAACCAAAACAAATCAACACTCCATGCAGTACCCAAGCTATAGGTAAAATAAATATTGTAGTTTAGAGAATAATTTCGCATTAATTATAGCCTAAAAAGAAGTTTTTGTAAAAGTAATTTGAAAAAGATTTTCAGTGTTATTGTGAACAAAACTAGAATTCATACACATTTTTTTAGGTTTACCATAGGTACCTGTATACAAAAGTATCTTTCATACCAAACATTTGGCTGCAAGAAAATTAGAAAATGTGAATAACATTTATTTCAAATGATTGTTTACTTGGAATTATAAACATTTTAGCATTTTAGCTCTGTGCAAAATACAATTCATCTTCCATGCGCTGTCTGGGTTATTGTTTTCTGTTTATTTGATGTGTTTGCTAGCCTTGCCAATCATTACAAACATAACTAGTCTGGAGTAATTTTGTTCAGCTGTTTAAATTACAAAGAGAGAAATAAAGAAAACGAACAAAAAGCTAGACAAGTTTGGCTTCATGCCTCATTCATTTATCTGTCTCGAGTTTTGGCACGGAAACAATGAAACAGAAAAATGATTACAAATCTAATACTACGGACATAATAAAATCAATTTTCATGATAGTTTTTTAGATGGATTAAAAATGAAATTGTTTTTTGCAAAACAGAAAAATAAAAATAAAAAAAATAATTATTTACAAAAAGTAACAACCAACATTTTCCATGTGTAGTCTACAGTCAATCATTATGGCACCTTAATTGTGGATTAAATCAATGTTTATCTGTGTCATTCTTAGTTTTACGAAAACATACAGTACAAAAAGTAAAATTGGTTTTATAAGATCACACTCAAAAAGTATAATTAGGGGTTTCACAAGAGAATTACCTCTGAAAGCTATGTTTTTGCTATTTAAAATTGTCCACAGTGGTCCTTTAAGAGGGAGAGAGTTTATGAGGTCTTGTGTGTCAATTTGAGGTTCTGTTGCCAATTTTATTCTGAGTGTTTTTAGACCTTGGAGAGACCATGGGTAAGGTTTGTCTGGTCACATAACAGCCATATTGACTGTGTTCTTTCATATACAAGTAACATGTTTAGGTGGAACTTATTCTGTAAAAAATATATGTTCACGGTCGGAGTAGGACTTTTCAGGGGTCTGACGTTATAGTAAATGTATGAAATAACATAAACATGTCTTATATACCTCATTCAATTATATTTCTTTCTAATTCTATATATTGGAAGGGCACTGTATATATTATAGGGTGTCTATGCCTTCTATTATTTTGAGTTATGTAGTCTGGCAATGAGCACAATAAATTAATTTAGCATTAGTATACATGTCCTTATATTTAACAAATTAAATACCTACATTATATTTTTGAGCTCCAATTTTAACCAATATTTTAGTTTAATGGTAAAAACAGGTATCAGCATTTCATCTATGTCCAAAAAAAAACACTTACAGTAATTATACTAGTATTCAAGTTCCCCCAGTATAACAATGATTCTGATTATTGCTTTTATAACTGTTTCCAACCTCCAACCAATTTATTTTTTCACTCCAGGGCAAATGCAGTTGGCTCCAGTTACTACAATAGTGACTTTCAATCTTTTGCAGAACATATACTTGTTCTACTTGTGCTGTAATGTTAGGTTGTTGTAAAGAGGCAATCCTCAATTGAATTAATTGATAAACACAATGCTCTTTATGGTGTTAAAATGTGTACAGTAGTTTAAGAGATATATTTTACTAAAATTGTCATCCACCACCGTAATGAAACTAGGTATGAGAGTAAGCTTTTCAGATAACATACTGCCATGAGGAAATTGACTTATAAGGGCATGATGTGCTACATTATGTTTGTCTTTCCTAAATAACAAATGCCTTTAAAAATATTGTACTACTCTTATTTGTAGAACATAAATTAAAGACCAATGCATCTTGCTGTCATTGTCAAATTTATACTGCATAAATAATTTATTATGTATGAGCCCTTCTCTTTCAGGTTTTGTAGATATGTATGCCTCCACATTTACACTAGATGAGTAGCTTTCAATCTGGGGACTGGCTGGTTACCTTACAATGCTTGTGGAGACCATCTTTGATGAAGAACAACTTGAACATGGTGATAGTACATGTAACACATTGCATTTCAACTTATATTTCTAGATGTGCATATATTTATAGAGTAAATTGTAACTTCAGACACTTTAGTCCATAATTAATCTGTAAACTAAGACTAATGATAGTGATATGTTTAAAGTGCTATGCTCTCTTCTCCCTTCATCCTGGGGACCCGCTGTTGAGAACCACTGCTCGAGATAGCCTTATATTTGTTTGTACTCATTTACTTGTAGTTTTTTTATCTACTAAGTTATCAGCATTCATTATAAGAGATGGATTTGGAACATATGATAGCAACAACCATATAACACTTTGTGGGGATAAGTAAAATATTATTGATTATTATTATTATTATTATTATTATTAAGAAACTGTGGTTCTTCAATAAACTGAACTGTCGTATTGGATCTAAGTGAAAAAAAATATGTCATATTAGAAATGGCCTCTACTGGTCAAGTAGACAGAGAATATTTGGCTACTAAAATATGCAAAGTTTTGGTTTACATAATCTCTGAGGATAAATTAAATCAACACATTTTTTTTAGATAGATTGCATGGCAAACCTGATGGTTTTCTTGGTTTCATCTGCAGTCATAATCCATGTTACTGTTAAACCTGGGTCAAAAAAGCACTATTCTAACTGTCTTCTGTACTTCTCAAACCAGCTTTTTCTTCACCATTGAAAAATATGTCTGCATTATAAAAGAAAAATGCATGTACACCAGTACAAGAAAGTGAAAAGCAAGTGTTTTGGATATTATGGCTTACTATCATGTTGCTATATATTTATCATTTTATTTTTAATGTGATCAGTTGTATAAAGTAATAATTGACCCAAAACAATAATGCTTTTGGATATTATACAAAAACAACATAATCTTTGTTCATTTTAATCAGTATTATACTGTAGCAGCTATGCAACAACAAAAACATAATGCATAATACGAGGATAAGTAGAGTTGATACATGGCGGTATTATAAAAGTAAACAGGATAAGTGTCTCTGAATGGTTCATGTCGATGAATAATGGCATGGGGCATACTATTGTAAATAAGACTTAAAGTATTTTGATACTGAATAAAGACAACATATTTTTTTTTTGAGTTTCATCCTCCAACACAATACCAAACTCTTTGAAGCGAGACAGTGTTTACTCAGTATAAATATATAAAGCAAAGCATAATGCTATGAAACGATATGCTCATATCAGGTATTATTTGGTATGTGTATACACAGAAAAGTTATTTGTATGGTTTTCTTTGTAGTGTAAATACATCTGAAAATTAATATAGTCTTCGCAAGGTGGTTACAAATTTTTTTCGGAATGTGTCAGTAAGACAATTGTAAAAAAGGCATGACAGAACGTATTAATATGGACCTCTGCCAATTCTCCAAACAGCTGTGTGGAACATAAGAATTAGGGCAGCTGTATTTGAACCAGAATTAAAATCTTTTCATTTTATGTACTCAGGCTTTTTACTTAACAAAAAGTAAACATTACTTAATGATGAAATGTATTGGATTCATATATTCCACTTATTATATACAAAGATGGCTTGAGTTAAAAGGTACGACTGAAAACAATCATGTTTGATTCCCTCCAGGCCTGGCAGGTAGTGCCACAGTTACCACACAATCACAGTCGAACTTGCAACATAGTTCTTTGAAAAGATGAGGTTAAAAAGATCAAAAAGGAAGCATTACACGTGGATGCTTTTTTTGTTCCAAGTTGCTTGTTAGACTCACCTAGGTCATTTTGGGGGTGTGGGAACTTTTGAATTGCCTCTCCCTTTGCTCTTTTTACATTTTTGAACCTGTTCTCTATGTATTAGCCACTCTATGGTAATGTGGTTTGGGAATACATTGGAACAATTTGGGGCAAAACAATGGCGCCAGATGCATTAAAGAAACAAATTGTGCTGGGTTTTCTCATACATATTGGACATTTTAGTAGACTTGTATGGCTTGAATCAGTTCAGGAGCTAAAGAATGGAGGGCCCTGGTGCAAAAAAAAATGTTTTGCCCCCCCTCTGGGGGATGTAATAAATGTTTTGCGCTGGGCTCCACTTGGACCAAATCACTCAATGCTCTTGCCTGTGTACAGCTCCTCTGCCAGCAGCACAGCTCCAGGGCCCACAGGTTCCACTGTCCTGCAATATCCTCTACAGATACATGAACACATATATATACACATATATACACATATATACACATATATAGACATAACCCCCACAAAGCAGCGACCCTTCTTTGCATCCATCTCCCTACATAGCTCCCAGTTCTTGTCAGCAGCTACCCCTCTCAGGATTCATTCCTGCAGAGCACCCAAACCCCTCTGAGCATCCACCTCACATAGCACCCATCCCTATCTCCTTTGTTCCTCTCCCACAGAACCCATCCCTCTGTACTTTGCTGTCACATTGCAGCCCTTGCTCTCTTACATTCTTCCCTAAACACATCCTCAGTGTGCTGAACTGCTTCACACTGCCACCTATTGGAGCTTTAGTAGAAATGCTCTTTGTTAAACATGCACAAACAAATTTCAGGCTGAAGGGTATGTGCGTGATCAAGGAAGCACATGGGGGGTCTTGGTGGGTTGGTCCAAGGGTGCCCCTAAACTCCAGAAAAAAAATGTAAAAAAATATTTTTAAAAAATTACGCAGCAGGAGGAGGGCCCTGGTGCACCACTGGTAGATCCGCCCCTGTCTTGAATGATGGAGTATAATAATGAACAAAAACCCACAAGGGAAATTATATATTGCTAAAAGCACAGAATCAAAGAAAAGCCCTTGATTGAAATGTTTATTTATGTTCAAATTTGAATGTAATATGTTATGCTCTATTATGCTCTATTTTGCCCTGTTCTGACTGGATAAAGTAGTAACCAATGAGAACAGGCTGTGATAACAATGTTTTCCTTATATGATTGTGTATTGTTAGAACCAGTCAGTGAAAAGAATATTAGCTTAACATTGGTTTAGGATTAGGGTAGATTTCTCATAGGAGCCATGTAAAAAAATGTTTGGTAAAATCAAATGTAGAAGCAAGGATTAGCTCATATGTAGTTTCAGAGGTTAACACTCTTCTCTGGGTTTATGGCCTTATTTCAGGCACTTTGATGGAGGGACACACATTACAATAAGCTGAACATACTTTTTCAAGTTTTACAAAAATATATCAATTACAAACCAAAACAAATCAATGAAAATAAGAGGCCAAGCCTCCATTGAAGCACAATCTTAACAGTTTAGTTTGCCCAGTAACCAGCTCTCTCCAAGCTAAACCAGGGTGGAGCAGTCCAATAGTTTATAATATTACTGGCCTGTATAGTCTTTCAGATTTCCAGCAACCCACTCTGCTACAAGAGGTCATATGCTGCAGGCTGCTGTCTCACTGCCTTTGTTCCTCTCCAGGTGAGCCACAACTGCAAACATTCCAATCCACTAGAAGCCATTTTGTTTACTTGTAATGGCTTTCTGTAGGAGGAATGTAAAATGCCTGCTCTTCCAGTCGGCATCTTGAATCCTTCCTTGTAACTACATAACTGGACACTGCACTCACAGCCTCTGAGTCGCCATCTTGAAACCTTTCTTGTAACTACAGAACTTCACCCTGCACACATAGGACCATATTAAATTCCAGGAGTTACATTTGCAGGAGTTACAGAGTGATTAAATTAGAAAAGGCTGCAACGACATGGCCAGAATCCAAATCCGTAAACCATGCTTCAGACACATAGAATTTTTGTGCGTGAACATGATAAATTATTCAAACCCGTAGTTAAGGGTATAGACGGAGCCAGTAAGTAAAAGAGACCATCATTATTACGTCACTAAAACATGGAGGTTAAATTCAGAGCCCGAGTGGCAATCAGGCCTGAATTCCAGAAAGAATGTAATATGAAAAAAAATCAATAAATATAATATTCTAGTCCATGCAAGTTCTATTATATGTATTAACAAATTGATTGCTGGAATCAATATAACACGGAAATTAAATATGAACATTTTTTTTTATTGCAGATTTGCAAGCTTTAGAATGTTGTGTTATTAATTTTAATAGCTTTAATATAATTCATCGCTTTCCCAGTAATTTAAAATACAGTAGTATGTTTATATTTGCTTTTACAGTGATACGGACAGGTATTTATCCCCCGTGCAGGTCCTCTCTAGTACCCATGGAATTTTTGGCTACATTTGCCCTTTACGGGTGTGAAAACAATTGCTGGCTTGAGGACTTGTAGCAATTTAATAGCGATCTGCGATTGTAACTTTTTAGGGCTTTGAAAGATCAAAGTCTTAGCTGGGTCGGGATATCGACTTTTCTAACTGCTGTTGTTCTTCAGCCTGTAACCCGCAGATTTAATAGTTGTAACTTTTGCGGGCTCCTTTACAGGCTTCAGGAACTACAATTTGGCAAAATTAATAAGGCCCATAGCTTCTGAGTCGGCATCTTGAAACCTTCCTTGTAACTACAGAACTGGATCTTTCACTCACAGCTTCTGAGGTACTTACAATCAACTGGAGGATCCATCCTTATAGACCTTATTTTACTCTTTGCTATGTTTATTAATATGTATTTCTGTTATAATATTTTAGCAGATTGAAAACGTTTTGGCACTTGTCAACATTTCATAGTATTATTTTGTATCCCCCTTCTTCCGGCCCCCTATTTAACACCTCTTATCTTCCTTCCCAATATGCTCTATTTCACATTCATTGTCTTTCTCACTCACCTCTCCGCCCTAACACATCTGTTTTTCTGCACTCTTAAAACCTTCATTGTAACTACAAAACTTTCCTCCCTCCCTGCTCGTTACCCTCCCGCCCCTGCTCTGTCTTAATTTATTGAAACCTGCTCAGTCAGAATCACCTGCTAAAAAGAAAAACTGATAAAAAATATTAGCTACTCACCAATACAACCAACCTGATAAACCATACCTCACTCTTTTCCCCGGCTCTTGAAATTATATTATCATAACTATAACATCTTAGGCAAATCATTTTACCACTATCTTCATTTATTCTTCTTTGTATGCTTACACACTGCATCACAATGCTTTCTCGTTATTTTTTCCACATTATAACCTTCTGCCTCTCCACAACATGTCCCAAAAAATATAACCATCTCACCTTCTCTGCTTTCCTCTCTACTTCTATGCTCCCATGAGCTCCTCTCCCTCCTCAAGTCACAATCTCATCCCTACCCTATTGCTCATAGGCAGGAACAGTCCCATTCCTATCTCCTCTACCTCTCATTCCTTCTTCTCCTGGCTGCTGGAGATTTATCTCCTAACCCTCCCCCTCACTCATTTCCACCTGCTGTCAGCCAATCTCTGCTCCAAAGGCAGTAAACACCCGAAACACCCAGAATTTGATACCCATCACTTGTCACAAATCTTCTACCCTGCAAAATCAAACATTTAGTATCTCCTTCTTTAGCACCCCTTCTTCTCCTCACCCTCTGTCTGTTGGCATGCCCCAAGGTTCAGACCTAGGCCCCATCCTCCTCTCCATCTATACATCTTCACTTGGTACCCTAATAAACTATTTTGGATTTCAGTTTCATCTCTATGCAGATGACACTCAAATCTTCATCTCAGCACCAGATCTATATCCCTATCTTCTAACACATGTTTCCAACTGCCTCTCAAGTATATCCTCCTGGATGTCTGCCCACCACCTCAAACTCAACATGTCTAAGACCAACTTCTTATCTTCCCACCCTTTACTACAGCATAAATTCCTCACATCTCTCTCTGGTGCAACCCCATATATCTCTGCTCTCATCTTCAAATACTCCCCCACCCACCATCTTTATTCTGCTAATGACCTTCTTCCTTCCAACACTCTTGTCACCTCCTCTCATTCCCGCCTTCAGAACTTTTCTTGTGCTGCCCCTATTCTCTGGAACTCCTTGCCTCGCTCCACCAGACTACAACCAGACTAATGCTTTGGGGAACTATTGACACTGGATTCAAAGCTCAAATACAGGGCCCTCCATCCTTTGCAATGTGTTAATATTGCTCTTGTTTTTCGCCTTGAACTTAGCTGGGTCGGGATATCGACTTTTGTAACTGATGTGGTTCTTCAGCCTGTAACCCGCAGATTTAATAGCTGTAACTTTTGCGGGCTCCTTTACAGGCTTCAGGAACTACAATTTGGCAAAATTAATAAGGCCCATAGCTTCTGAGTCGGCATCTTGAAACCTTCCTTGTAACTACAGAACTGGATCTTTCACTCACAGCTTCTGAGGTACTTACAATCAACTGGAGGATCCATCCTTATAGACCTTATTTTACTCTTTGCTATGTTTATTAATATGTATTTCTGTTATAATATTTTAGCAGATTGAAAAGTTTTGGCACTTGTCAACATTTGAACTTAACCTGTGTATAGTGCTACAGAATATGTTGGCTTGTCAAATAAACAATAATAATAATAATAATAATATGTGGATGCCTACATGGAAAGTTCACAGGCAAGACTCATGTAATTGAGCCCAAAGAATCATTATACTGTATATACAAATGTAAAAATATTGCAGGTTCTGCACAACAGATTTTGTGGGCAAGGGACGTGTGTGGAATTTTGTGTTACACTACTACAACCACTACCAGGGACCTCAATAACATTAACAGATACAATACCACTGACATGCCAAACCATCAGTCTTCCACACCGTAAATGTTAAAAAGCCTACTATTATTGACAAACTCTGGAAGGTATTTTAGTGAAACTGATAGACTCTCTGTATTGGAGTTTCCAGACCATTCTTTAACGTGACCACATTTTAAAGTATACTTTATTTCATATACTGTAAAAATGTTCCATAAACAGTATTATAGGGTATACTATTATTTTAACCATTGGGAATAAAATAAATAATCAAATTACCATATACAGTATTAACATTTACACATACAGCAGTTTACATGTATCACACTGATTACACATATAAGTATACTGTGTCATGTGTCGGGAATGCAAAATATTTTAAAAGTAATTATAGTCTGAATCAGGTGTTTAGATACAGTATATACTGTATGTGATGACATTCATGAACATTATTATCTCTACCTTTTATTTACTGTGTATGTAAAGTGCAGTGGTAAAAGCCATATAGACATATAAAATAGGCCTTTATTTGTGTATTTCTAATCCAGCTTTCCCATTGGCAGTTTATTGCATGTTCTATCTTGTATATAGGACCCCGCAGGCACTGAATATTTTATGCATGAGAAGTTTGTTGTTAAACTATTGATGGCCTTATATCACATTTATATATTGAATAAAAGAGAATGAATCATATTTCTATGAATCATATTTATCTTAAAATCGAGTACAATAGCATATTCCTAGAGAATATGAGTAGAAATCCACCCCAATCTAAACAGCTAAGCAGTAGTCCCATAAATAATTATCAAAGTCTGGTATAGTTACACTTCTACTACCAGGTGACACAGAAAAAAAAAATCAGAGCTCTTTCAGAGAACTGTTCACTTCTTCACCATGCAGATTTGTGCTATTATTGGCAAATTTTAGGTAGACCTTCCTCCCACTGTGTCAATCATGCAGCACTCCCCAGGCATGTAGAATATACATATTTGGGCTTTGAAATTAAGTCCATTTATTGAAAAAAAAGAAACACTTCTAGAGAAACTGTAGCAATATCACTGGATCTTAATAACACTTACCTGAGGATTACAGCCGAGGAATGGAATAGTGTGAAGGGTATACAAAGTTGCTGCTTGATATAACCAAGTATGGAGTGACCACAGACAGATACTGTAGATATTTCAAAATATTTGGCATTATGACTTTGCTAATGACATCACTTCTTTAAAGGAATGTCATATTTATAATATGCTATATTGAATAATTTGACATTCTAATATGAAAAATGTTTTAAGTTAAGTTTAATAAAAAAATACAATCTTTAATTTATCACCTGATGCTGTGAAAGCGTGGCTTGCGTTATGCGAAGACATTTGGAAAACTCAACAGTGGTCAGCAGACTGGAAAAGACCCGTCTATATCCCAATCCCAAAAAAGGCAATGCTCCAATTATCAAACAATTGCAATTATTTCACATTAGAGCAAGGTAATGCTTAATATCCTGTAAGTTTGACTCAACAATAAATGTGAACACTATATGTGAATTACCAGATGTGCAAGCCTGTTTGACAAGAAATCAAGTTGCCATAGACTATTATAAAGTCTTTATCTGAATGGATCACAACAAAATATGGCAAGTTATTAAAGAGATGGGAATACCAGACCATCTCATCCACTTCTTGAAGAATCTGTTTGTGGACCAAGCCAAACACGGAACAACAGAATGGTTCAAGATTGGGAAAGATGTGCGACAAGGTTGTAAATTGTCACCTTATTTACATCATGAGTAATACAGGGATGGACGAATCCAAAGCAGGAATCATTATTCCTGGGAGGAATAGTAGCAACCTCAGATACGTGGATGGTACTAATCTGATGACTGAAAGTGAGGGGGAACTAATGGGTTGTTTGATGGTAAAAGAAGAGAGTGCAAAATCTGGCCTGCTGCTCAACGTTAAAAAGACCAAGATCATGGCAAATAGAAATCTCAATTCCTGGCAAATAGAGAAGAAGTGGAGGCAGTGACAGTTTTTATGTTGAAGGCAGATAAAGAAGGGGGCAGCAGAGGCAGAGGTGGATAGATGAGGTAATTGAAGCAATGAACATGAATTTGAGGGAGATCAGAAGGGCAGTGACTTGCGTGTTGAGGTCCATTATTCTTTAGGTGGAAATCCATTGCTTTATTTGCTTGACCTAACTGCCACCTTGGAAGTCGCTTGCACTTTTAATCCTATTGTAGTCTATTATTATTAATATTTATCAGGGATTTGAGTTACATACAAATTCGGTTTAAAGATTTTCTCAAAAATGTATCTCATCCTTAACCGGGGGATCGCCTGTACATACATAACTTTATATACACAAAGCCTGATTCAATTGCAAGCCTGCATCTCGCGGGATCCAGGCAGTATGTCTGCGGGCGTGCTGTGGGGTCCCATTCGTCTCAGATTCCGTAGCTATTCAATTGAGCAAGGGCGCAAGTTACGGGCTGAGGCCTCAAGCACGTAAAACCCTCCCTCGGCCACAAACTGTTAAAGAGTGAGAGAGTAGGCGAGTTGTGAGATCAGTATATTGTAGTTTTGTTCATTATTAGTCATCTAATTACGATTTTACACTTAATCCTTGATTACACAAATTTACACATTACACATAATAGCAATACACATAAATAAAAAAACACATATAGATACACATACAGCTAGGACACTCAGTCTACACCCACCCCATCCCATACCCCACACCCCATCCCCCAACAGTTAATAAATACACATAATACACACATTTTTTTTTTTGCCTCATACATATATAGAAAAACTATTTTGATTTAACCTTATATTTTAAATGGAGGGAGGGGAGAGGAGTGAAGAGGCGGGGAGGAGGTGATGAAGAGAGGTGAGGAGGAGAGAGGTGGCCCTGGGCAATGGTGTAGGAGAGGAGGAGGAGGTTGGGAGTGGTGGAGGAGAGAATTAGGAGGTTGAGGAGTTGGAGGAGGAGGTGGCAGAGGAGGAGGTGGTGGAGGAGGAGGTGGTGGTGGCGAGGAGGAGGTGGTGGTGGAAGTGGTGGAGGAGGAGGAAGAGGGGGAGGTGGTTGGTGGCAGGGCGGCCCTAGCAACAGGTACATCTAGACCAGGGACAGAAGGGGAGGAGTCTGATCCCGGTGGATGGTAGTTTGGGGAAGGACAGGCCTCAGAGACAGGTCAGGGAAGCAAGGATCCCCATCCACAGTCGAGAGGGCAAGAGGCTTAGGGCAAGCACAGGGCCCTGTTCTACATGCACCAGGAGAATGTGGTCCTCCTTGGTGCCATCCGTGGCCGCCCTGTGATCCTTGCGAGGGGAGGGAGGGAAGTCAGGCCAGGGCCTAGGGACCAGGCATGGAAGGAGGTAGTGGCTGAGGTAAGAGCAGTGGGTACAGAGCAAAGGGATGTGAGGTCCGTTAAGAACCGTTTTGATGACATCAGAGCCAGGGGGAGGAGAATGTTGGCTAAGGAGGAGAAGCAAGCTGCAGCACCAAGTGGTGGCCCCAAAGTGACTATGTGCTGCAACGAGTGGTAGTTGGTGGCCAAAGATCTTCTCAGCCAGGTGCCCGAAGCTGGAGCTTCAGGCCTGGTCGCCCAGGAGGACCCAGCCTCCATGTCAGGTGAATATGACATACACTAACATGCCATCACATGTACATCAAACAAACTACGCATGTACATGATGACAAACCAGGACAATGACAAACAAGGACAATGGAGGAGCAAGCCCCCGCCCAGCAGGAACCGGTGCAGGGGAAGGAGGAAAGAAAAGGAGCAGAGGGCCCTGGTTTAGTGGAAGAGGATGTAATCTGGCTAGTGGCTCACCAGCAGGACCAGCAGCCACACAGCTGGGATTTGACCCTTACTAACCCCCAGCATCTGGCCAGGCCCCTCCTACTGGGTGACCAGCTGGGCTTGACCCCATCTCCTCCTCCCCTCACCAGTGCATCCGACTGGCCACCACCACCGGGCCAACCAACACCACCGCCCTTTTGAGACGATCTCCAGCCAAGCCCCAGACGCTCCCAACTGGGCCACCACAACCTTCACCTTGGTTATCCTTGAACATGTGCTGACAGCTGTATAGCTGATGGATGTGATATAAATGTTGATAAACAATATCATATGGAGAAGGTAATAGTACACCTTGACCAATGATGCTGGTCACAGCTAAGCATTTATTGTGAGATGACACATCATTATTAATGATCATGCCCAGTGAGCTGTCCTGAGAACTAGTTAATTGTTAATAATGCTTGCAGACGGGAATCAGGTGAGTTGGTATATTGTTACAGTTACAGTATTTAGCACTATACTGTACATGCATGTTTATTTATTTTTTATCCTCGTCTGCCTTTTTTTACCACTTTTTTTCAGATTTTTGTTTTGTTAACACACTGTATGTGTGAAACTGGATTGGATTACAGGGTCCAGATGTTTAATCATCTGATTCGTTGAGCAGATATAGACAAGTTGTAAGTGCTATGCACATTAATGGTTTCTTCAATTAAATGGAGTGATTTCTGATGATCCTTTCTTTCTTCAGATTCCTGTAGCAGTGGTGTAGTGACCACATGTGACCCTGGTAAGTGCTATGCATCATGCGTATTCTACACTATGACATTATCCCCTTTAGTTATCCCTTTTTTCCAACAATAGCCTTTTGCTCTCCGGGGATCCGCCCACACCACACCCATGATATTAATGCACAGTCTTGTCCATTTCTGATTGTGCTCTGTGTAAGAAATAAAGCTTTGTTATACCGTTCTCACAGATTCAGTGTGTTTTCAATAGTTGGGGTTATGAGACATACATCACATTTGTGTCACATTCCTATATCAGTAAACTATTGAGCCCTTGTTACTATGCAATCGGTTAATACATATAATAACAATAATAATAGTAATAATATTTCATAAAATAATATATATAATATTTGATAATAAAGGTTTAATACACATGCAAAGTCCAATTTGTCATACTGTGGAGTATCAACATTCCCCTGAAGGCCTGATATGAATATGACAGGTGTTAATGTTAATTGATTGATATCAAAATATTTAATGGGAGGTCACTAAATGATAATGGGTATACATCTGGGAACATGGTCACCAGCAATGGCGTGGGTCTTTCCAGGATAGGCGGAGATAAAGGTTAGTTGTCTTTTGCTCCACTTGCCTCTGCACAGCCTCCATGTGTTTTTGTGGCTCTTCGTGATTGGTTAGAGTAGATTAGTGTGGTGCTTCAAAAAGGGGTTAGATATATTTCTGAATAAAGAGGGCATTCAAGGCTATCCTAGATAACTAGCAAGGAATATTGATCCAGGGAGAAATTTGATCGCCAGTTTCTGGGGTCAGGAAGGAATTTTGCTTTTTTTTCCCCTTATGAGACAATTGGCAAAGTTTCAATGGGGTTTTTTTTTATGTTTGCCTTCCTCTGGATCAATTAACAATAATTAACAATTAACAATAATAATAAATAGTCCAAATTAAAAAGATCAATATAGATCTAAAAAGGTTGAACTTGATGGACTAACTCTTTATTCATTCTCCAATACTATACTATTAATAATTATTTAATCAATAATTTAATTAATAACTAATCCGCATATTGCAGATCAGAGGAGATCTTAACAGGTTGAACTTGATGGACTGAAAGTCTTTTTTCAACCTTAATTACTATGTAACTATGTAACTATGTAACTATGTATGTTCCCCTGGTACCCTTCTGAATTGCTAAGTGGTGATGGTGAGGGGGTTGTGTACCTCAATGAAGCTGTGAGCTATACCATGTAGGGCCATTGTAGGTGGGCAGGTCATAGCAGAGGGGTCAGATAAATCACAGTCCATTAGAGAAGGAACTGGCAACTCACTCCAGTATCTTTGGCATGCAAACCTTTTTGGAAAAGCACAGGCATAGACATAGCTAAATCTGCTGAAGTCCATAGGGTCACAGAGAGTCAGACACAACTGAGGGACTGAACAACCAAATGTAAAATGTTCCCCTGTTACTTGATATTTGTGATGTGGTGGAGTAATTTGGCCACTATTTGTTTTCCCAATGTAGATGTAATAAGTGAGATGTATATAAGATGATCTTTGTATTTTTAGGGTATACTTTAAAGTCTCTGTGAGTGAGAAAGGGTTAATATGGCAGCCATTTTGATTTTGTGTTGCAATTTAATGAGGGAGTGTGTATTTAATAGCTTTCAGCATCTTGCAGCATGGCTTTTCATATTGGCATATGCATGACCATTACAACCTATGAGGAAAATATATATATATTTTTTCAATATTTGATAGTTGGGAGTTGTTGTGCAAGTAATTGTAATGCCTTCCATTGCTTTCCCCATATTTTAAAGTCCATTGGTGTGTTTTTATTGTGATTTGCAGTGTTCCAAGCTAGTCTGTAAACCCTTTGCAGGTCATATTATGGCTAATTGAATAGCAATCTGCGATTTTTGCGATCGTAACTCTTGCCTCCATGAAAGATCAAAGGTTTTGTGAGGCTGTAAGTTCCGGGTTTAACCATCGCAAAGTTTTCAAGGCCGTAACTTGTAACCCTTTCGGAGCCCTCCAAAAAATGCCCATTGAATAGTAAATTAACTTACGGTCCCACTTACTGGCTATTGTAACTTACGACTGCTCAATTGAATGAGGCTCACAGTTCATAACAGTTACCATGCCACGCACTTTCACAAAATGTTTATTCAAATAATTTACATGTTTTAATATAAAATATACATAATTTTCTACATTAATAATGATGAAAATATATGCATATTTAAAATTACATACATTTTTTGAAAATATAATGTGACTTTTAATTTCTATTCATTCTGACTGTTCAAGGTATCTAAATTATATTTTCTCTAAGAACAAAATAAGGGAAATCATCTTAAAATAGGCATTTGGACTCTTTTCCTCTTCTAGTCCCATGTGATAGCTTCACAGCTGGAGAATTCAATCAACAAATGTCACATAAATTGAGATTCCCACATGATAATAACATTTAATTTGCATTACTACACTTCAAATACACAATTATAATGAATTATCTGTACTTTAACCAATCATCCCATCCTATTGCTGAGCTTCTGAGTAATTTTTTTTTTTTTATTCTCCGACAGTTATTTTCTACTCAAAACAATAATGATGTAATCACACATAGATTTTGACCGAAAAAATAGTTGTTAAAAATGTTGTTACAAAAAAATTAAAAATGCTAGGTCACAATGCTATGATATATTGTGTCAGCAGCACTGTGACATTATCAATTACTCTAGAATGCTAAAATGCTTACAAAAATGGTAAATAAATAATCAAAAAGAAAACCTACAAGTATTTAGAAAAATTAAGTTAAAAGAAAAGTTGCATATTAACATCTAGTTTGACATCTAGGTCAACTGACCAACCAAAAAATAAAATAAATAGAGGCCCCTAACTCACAGAAAAAGTTAATCTGGGCTGACAAAAAAGTGAATCTTAATATTTTTTTAAGTGTGAGATCTAATCCAATTAACTTAAACACTAGTTCAGTTGGTTAACTGACATTGATATTTCTCCAAATATCAACCTGCCTCAGAACTTTGCAACTAAATTCACCCCAATAAATTTTATGTGGAGTATACATTTGTTGATTAGTCATCTAGCTGTGTCTGACTCTCCGTGGCCTTATGGACCACAGCACACCAGGCACATCTGTCAGCCACTACCCCTCTGAGCTAAATGAAGCTCATGTTCATTGCTTCAATTACGTACTCTATCCATCGCTGCTTCAGTCACACTTTTTCATGTGCCTTCAATCTTTTCCAGTATTGGAGTCTTCTCTAGTGAATACTGTCTTCTCATGATCTGTCCAAAATATTTTAGCTTCAGCGACATGATCATGCCTTCCAGTGAACAGTTTGTCTTGATTTCCTGAAGAACTGATTTATTGAATCTTCTTGCAGCCCAAGGGACTCTAAGCAGTTTTCTCCAACACCACAATTCAAAGGTGTCGATTCTACGGCCCTCAGCCTTCTTTATGTTCTTGATGTCATATCAGTATGGTACTACTGGGAATACCATAGTTCTAAATATGCAGACCTTTGTTGACAGTAATATATCTTTACTTTTAGTAGCTTGTCCATGCTTGCCATAGCTTCCACCCCAGAAGCAGTCGTCTGTTAATTTAATCACATATCTAAGGTTGCTGATATTTCTATTAGCAAAATTGATTCCAGCTTTAGATTCATCCAGCCCTGCCATAGGTCACAATATAGAACCTTGTCACACTCCTTTCCCAATCTTGAACCATTCAGGTTGTTCATGTTCGGTTATGGCTGTGGCTTCTTGGTCCACATACAGATTCATAAAGAGGCGGATGAGATGATCTGGCCTTCCCATCCCTTTAACAACTTGCCACATTTTGCTGTGATCCACACAGTCAGCGGCTTTAGAATAGTTTATGAAACAGAAGTAAATGATTTTCTGGAACATTCTTGCTTTTTATATTATCCATCGAACATTGGCAATTTGATCTCTTGTGCCTCTTCCTCATGCAGAACCGAGCTTGCACATCTGGAAGGTCTATATATTGTTGGATTTAAGCTTACAGGATCTTCAGCATTACCTTGCTGGCATGTGAAATGAGTGCAATTGTTTGATAATTGGAGCACTCTTTGGCACTGCCTTTTTTTGGGATTGTAATGTAGTCTGACCTTTTCCAGTCTATTGGTCACTGTTAAGTTTTCAGAATGTGTTGGCATAAGCAAGAAACACTTCCACAGCATCCTCTTGTAGGATTTTGAATAGTTCAGCTGGGATTCCATCATCTTCTGCAGCCTTGTTATCAGCAAGTCATCCTTGGGCCCATGTCACTTCACTCGCCAAGATGTCTGGCTCCAGCTCATTGGCAAACTATTGAGGCCATCACTGCTGTTAAGATCTTCAGTGTATTTCTGCCACGATCTGCTTCTGTTAAGTCTCTGCCATTTTTTTTTTTTATCATACCCACTTTGGCATGTTTTTTTAAGATTCCTTTTCTCTGCTATGCCTACAATAACCCCAATTCAACACCAAGAGATGTTGACTAAATAAGTAAACATTAGAAAAATACAACAATATTACACTAGGGCACCCATTTAATTCCAAGCCTGTAATTATCTTCATACATGTCTGCGGATTAGAAATTTGTTACCGTTACGGATGTATTTAATTGACTTAAGCCCGCAAGTACAGACTCACAGGCACCACACGCAAACCATGAACCCGTACGTAGCATTTCAGGGCATGATTATGATTAAGTAAGCAAGCAAATAAACTACAATTTAGACAGAGCCAATAGTAAATGAGACCGTCATCTTGACGTCAGTAAAACATGCAGTTTATACTACAATGAAATAGTGTTTAAAAGTCTGATTTTCAATCGGACTCGCAATTTCGAAATGTAGAAATCAATAATAATTAATAAATCATCTGTTCTAGTCCATGTGGCTGGCCTGATATGTATTAACTCTTGATTCCTGGGACCGATATAACACAGAAATAAAACATAATATAAAAAATATATTATACAAATATAATTTTTTATTGCAGATTTGCGAGCTTGAGACTGTGGTGCAATTAATTATAATGCATTTCATTGCTTTCCCAGTATTGTAAAGTACAGTAGTGTGTTTACATTTGCTTTTTTGTTTAACCCACTTGCGAGTCCTAGCTAGTACTCATAGGATATTTTGATACATTTGCCATTTACAGGTTTGAAGGCAATTGCAGGCTTGTTGTATTGTTGCAATTAAATATGGATTTTGCATCTTTAGCACTGGTAACATGTAAGTGCTGGAAACATCAAAGGAGGAGATAGGACGGAGTTGCGGTTTTGAGAACCGCAGGGATTTTAAGCCTGTAACTCACAAATCGATTTTCGAGTAGCTAAAAGAAGCCAATTAAATATTAAAATGGGCTCCATTACAGGCTCCAGTAATTGTGAGTTTTCAATAAAATAGGGACCTAGGACATGTTCTTGATGTCTGTTACAAGTATTGCAAACCTAAAAAATAAAATAATCACAAAGCTGGACTCCAACTTCAAAGTGTGTCCATAAGGAATTTGTGTCCCAGAGGGAGAAAGCTCACTTGGAAACATTAGATGGCAGGCATTATTGTGCCCGTAGAGCCATAGAGTTGTTAACCCAGTATGGTCTGTGTTCTAAGTGATGTTCAACCAAACTGAGGAGTTCTCAATAATGGAGTCCTTTACATAAAGTTCACAGACCAGGTGAAGAAACAAATCTTTGAGTGAGGGATTTGCAACAGGTGATAATAAGACATAGGCAAATAAGAATGGCCATGCCAAGCAAAAGGTAGACAAGTATGATATGATCAACAACCCAGAGTTTATGCAAGATATTGTTCTCCCTTTTTAATTACTCTTACTTATTAGATGTTATTACATTCTATATCCTAGCAAGTTGACATAACAAGGCGCATTAAGAGTTAAAGGCTAAAGGACAAAAGAAAGACAGGGCATGAAAAGAATAGAAAAAGGGAAAAAATACAAACAATATAAGCACAGTCTCAAACACTCTTCACACAATCCCAAACTCACACATAACACAAAGCATGGCAGACTCTGTATCAGATCTTTTGTCTGTTATTTTATTTTTTCATCAGGATAAAGACTTGCTAAAGACTTTCTCTTGCAATTTATTAGGGCAGGTTTTTGGCCTGTTCATTGAACCCTCTTTGACTTTTTTTCCTCTTAATATAAAACCATAGCAAGGAAGTATAATATAGTCACTTGTCATAATGTATACTTATTACAGGTCAATGGAGTGTAACGGTATCCATACATAAGATCCTAAATAGTTTTTAGCAAGCACTGAGTGTTTAATTGTATCCTAATTCCTTGACATGCTGACCTTGAACTACGGTATGAATCAATAATATTAAGAGTCAAATGTAAATAAAACATTTATTCTCATATATCCAAAATGACTGATAGCACCTTATGCCTTAATATGACTGTCCAGGGGTGAACAAACCCCTTAAGTAGAATGTTCTATTTAACAGTATATCAAACTGTCTTTCAGTCAAAGTGGACACACTATCCATAGAACTTTCACTTCAATGTACTTGTGTTAAGATACAATTATGGAAAACTCAAAACAGTGTCCACTAGTGTCCACATCAAATTTTCGGTTCGCGAACAGCGGACGCGAACTTCCATCAAATTTTCGCGAAAGGGCGAACCCGGCGAACCGCCATAGACTTCAATGGGCAGGCGAATTTCAAAACCCACAGGGACTCTTTCTGGCCACAATAGTGATGGGAAAGTTGTTTCAAGGGGACTAACACCTGGACTGTGGCATGCCGGAGGGGGATCCATGGCAAAACTCCCACGGAAAATTACATAGTTGATGCAGAGTCTGGTTTTAAGCCATAAAGGGCATAAATCACCTAACATTCCTAAATTGTTTGGAATAACATGCTTTAAAACATCAGGTATGATGTTGTATCGATCAGGTAGTGTAAGGGTTACACCCGCTTCACAGTAACAGACCAATCTCCCCGTTTAATGCACCGCAAACAACCGCAAACAGTCCCTTTGCACAACCGCAAACTCCCCATTTGCACAACGTTGGATACCAAGCTAGCCATGTCCCGTTCCTTGTCCTCACTGATGTCATTGAAGGTCTCTTCCTCCACCCAGCCACTTCAAATTTGGGGCACTGCGTGTGTAATCTAAGGTGCCACCAGATATGAGTATCACTGTGCACTGGCAAAAGTTGGCAGAGGAGGCGCTGTAGGCCTCACACACACGCCTGTAGGCAGGCAACTGATATTCAATCGATTACAGTCAAAAAAGTGTTGTTTTATGTCACTGTACACTACGGTTGCACCAGATATGACGTATCACTGTGCACTGGCAAAAGTTGGCAGAGTAGATGCAATAGGCTTCACACACACGCCTGTAGGTAGACAATTGCTATTCAATCTATTACAGTCAGAAAAGTGTTGTTTTATTTCACTGAGAACAATATAAGCTGTGAGCCTGACACAGGCAGGCAACTGAAATTAGATTACAGGAAAAAAATGTTTGTTTTCAATGTATGGTACACCACCAGGTATGAGTAGTGAAAATAAGCAGAATATAAGCTGTTAGGTGTTAGCCTGTCACACACACACGCTGGCAGGCAGGCATATGCAATTAGATTACACAGAAAAAAATTATAAAATAAAATAAATGATGTTCTAGCCCTAAAAAGGGCTTTTTGGGTTGCTGTCCTTGCAGCAGATATCAGATGAGTCCTTCAGGTCTGTGGTGGAAGCTAAATACACAGCGTGGCTATCTATTTCCCTATTAAATCTCCAGCAGCTACACTATCTGTCCTCTCACAATGAATGCAGCTTCAGAATGATTCTAAAATGTATGCTGTCCTTCAGATGGAAGGCCCTGGAAGGGAGTGTATGCTGCTGATTGGCTGGAATGTGTCTGCTGACTGTGAGGTGCAGGGTCAAAGTTTCCTCAATGATAAAGTATAGGGGGCAAACCGAAAAGCGCATGTGTTCGCCGTCCGCTGCGAACGCGAACATGCCAAAATCCGCAACATCTCTAGTGTCCACATAAAACAAACATCACAATACTGACAGAGATGATAGAAGATATAATCAGATAAGTGTAAGCTCACAAAAATAATGTATTAGCAAGACTTTATGATATTAAACCTACAGTGTCTTTATCTTTCTCTAAAAGGAACATGGTGAGAAAATTCAGATCTTTTGGTCGGGATAATGTATGCGCATAGTCTATACAAGCTACCTCTATGAGGATTAAAGGCAGACCCACCAAATATTGTGATACTCATACTATTTCTCTGGGAGTAAGTTTATTATCTCCCTCCCTTTAGGGCACTGAAGTAGCTGCTTTGATCTGTTTATACGATCTTCCATCTCATTTGCCCCACTTTCCTACCAATAGTTCTCACCCTCTTTCTGCCTGAGTACCTTTTGTCTCTCCTATGCTCCAGGGCTTTCTGTCTAGTTAGATACACACACCTTGATCTTATAACTCTCTCTCTCATCAATACACCCTGTGTCCTTTCTCTCAATGTTCATGCATTCCTTTTCTGCCCTTGGTTTGGAAGTCCTAGACTGGATACTCTGACACAACACGTGAAATCTCTGCTGCTGCAACGGCCTCTTCTCCTTGCCTCCTTTGGTCCAGATCCTCTATCTCTTCAATATTGTGGCCATTTTACATTTGCTGTTTTTCAACCCTTCTTCTTCCCTCTCATACTGTGGTCACTGCCATTCCTATTATACCTGTATCTTTAGTAAGTACTGTCTAAGTGATCTCCTCAGTCTCTTTTGATTTCATTTGTTTACTCTCCCTTTGAATTATTATTTCATATTTTCTTTATATGGGGATTTGGAGTAAAAGGGAAAAATAAGGTAGGGGAGTACTTTTCATATTCAGCTTTTCATATTCAACTTTTCATATTCAGCTTTCCATTTATTAAAACAATCCTCAAAACAAATCCCTTCATAATCAAAGCTGGATCAATATTATTGAACATAAACAATTTCCATGCATCTCCCTTTGGTTAAGGGGTAGGGCATCCAGATATACATTTCTCCCATCTCCCACAGCAATACTCCAATGGACTTTCATTAATTTCTCTTTGTCATCCTTATAGAGTAAACTTTTCAATCTTTTCTTACACTTGTGGATCTGATGGCATTTTATTATTACAGTTCTTCACAGTTAGTTTCCTTTGTTTCTATTGTAAACATTTTTATTTATACATGTGTCATTGTCTATTTTTTCATCATACAGAAAGCACTAAATTCAAGAATTACTAAGGTGCCATTCCTCTAAGGCATAAAACAATCCTTTTACTGTTGTTTTAAATTACACTTTTCAGAAAAATAAAATACTAGCAAAGTTATAGCAAACTGGTGATTTTACAACATGTATGTTTCAGTCCTGGAATTATTTTTTTTAATAAAGTATGAGACAACACAGTGTCCTTGGATTCAAGCCACAACAATAATAATACAGGTCAAAATTCCTTTTATTGGACAATTAAAAAATATTAAACAAAGTCAATATCTTAATAATTTTAGTTATGAATATATACCAATTACTTCACTGATTGCTTTTTCTGTGTGCCTGTCAGTAATTTATTTAAACAATTCTAGACTACATCATACATTCTTTCTTAGAAAACAACTATTAAGCAAAACACAGGTGAGTGGAGTAATTAAGTAAAAAAAAAAAAACCTTCATTCCCTTTCCCCAACCCAAATTACACATATTATAGCAAGACATTTTCAATTATTCAATGGTTAGTAAAAAGAGCAGACAATTTTACAAAATAAAATCTCACATTTACAGAATAACTCTAAAATTATGTTTTTTTCAAGCAGCGCTGCAACATTAGAATCATTGTAGATGAGGATATTAACCAGCAAATCCAAGACTTTTAACCTACCGATTAAGTAGTTCCTTCTTTATATCAGATTTATAGTGCCCTGACCCAACAAATCCACAGCACTCAAATGTGGCACTTGTATACCTACCCTCTAACCCCTTCAATCTACAACACTGCTCTTTAATATTCTAAGGTCATACATTTCCATTAATTACATTTGATTAATACAAATATAGACTGCTTACCTGAGTGTGACCTAGTAAAGAAGCTGATTTTAGCCAAATTGTCACCTTCTCATGTCATCCCAGCCTTTCCCAACTCCCACACACTAATCAGCCCCTGTGGCAGATTTAAAAAGCCTCTGCCTTACCTTCCTTACTTGGCCACACGCAGTCAGTGTTATCGCCAAATCTTTTCAGTGCCTCTTACTCAATGCAGGCATTCAAGATAAAACAACCGATATTCCACGCCCTCAAAACAACTCTTTTTTATATTTCAACAGATTGGTCCGGAGAATGCAAGGCAAAAATCTTGTACAAAAGATTTACAAGAGCAGTCTGCTTGAAAAATAAGATAACACTTCTTATATAGTATAACAGATATCCAATAAGGGTTAGTAAAAACATAGGAGTGTACTACAAATGTATTTCTGTACAATACACACTGACAGGTTTCTATCATCTTTAAAACATGTCATAAAACATCATTCTTAAGAGACCCTCCTCTGACTCCTTCTGCTCCTAACTATTGCTCTATCTCTCTATTTTTCCTGGCTTCAAAACTGCTTGAGTTACTAATCTTCAATTGCTTACCCAATTTATTTCCTCCAACTCCCTTCTTGACCCCTTCTAATCTAGCTTCCAGCCCTGAAACACTCCACTGAGACAGCCCTCATATAAGTCAATAATGACTTGCTCACAGCCAATTCAAAGGATCCCTTCTCTGTTCTAATTCTCCTGGAACTCTCCAGTGCCTTTGACACAGTTGACCACCCTCATCTAATCCAAATTCTCCTCTCTCTTGGAATCCGTGACACAGCTCTCTCATTGTTTACATTATACCTAGAAGATCAAACATTTAGTGTTTCCTCCTTTTGCACCTCATCTTTGTGTTGCTCTCTGAGTGTTAGCATACCCCAAGATTCACCCCTCCTCCTCTCCATCTATACATCCTCCCCGGGACCGTAATACAATTTTAATAATTTCAGTTTCCTCTATATGCAGATGACACTCAAATCTACATCTCAGGACCAGTTCTATCCTCCTCTATTCTAGCACGAGTTGCCAACTGCCTCTCAAGCATGTCTGCCTGTCGACTCAAACTCAACATGTCAAAGACTGAGCTCCTAATGTTCTCAGCCTCTAATACAACTTTCACTGCTGACAATGCCATCATATCTGACACCTCCCAGACCCATTGCATTGTGGTTCTGCTGAACCCTGCCCTCTCTTTCATTCCAAACATACAATCAATAACAATTTATTGCCAGTGTCACCTAAAAAAATCTTCAAAATACTTCACACAAACATACAATCTAAACACTCTATCATCATATCTCTCCTTGAGTACTGCAACATGCTCCTTGCTGGCCTCCACATCACCTGTGTCCACTCCAATCCATAATGAATGTCTTTGCTTGACTAATCTACCATACTCAATACTCTGTGTCTGCAGCAGCTCTCTGTCAGTCATTCCACAGGCTCCCCATAGCCTCCAGAATAAAATATAAAATCATGACCCTAACATATAAAAACATCAACAACAGTGCACCTCCTTATATCTCTTCTCTTGTCTCAAAAAAACTCCCCCAACCGCCTTCATCATTCTGCTAATGACCGTCTTCTTTACTCTTATCGCTCCTGCCTTAAGGACTTTGCTTTTGCTGCTCATACACTCTTTGGAACTCCTTGCCTCGCTCCACTAGAAAATCTTCCTACCTCAAAACCTTCACAAACTCAATAAAAATACATCTGTTTAAAGAAGCTAACCATCGTCAGCCTTAAAATGCTCAACTCCATACAAAGCATAATATCACTCACAATCCACAGTGCAACACATAACCACTACCACTTGCTTGAGCCTATTGCCTTACACACTGTCATCTTGAATCTATCAACCCCCTCCTGTATCACACCCTTTAGATCGTAGAGTTTTCAATCTTGTAAGGTGCTTGGAAACAAGCGCTATGTTTGTTTGATTTTGAGCTCATCAAAATCCTAAGCATCCACCCCTGGGACCTTTCAGTTAGCTTAGGCAGCATGAAAAGGTCAACATTTAAGCATGTAGCATGTAGCTTTATAGACTTCATGTTGCAATTTGTACTGATGTTCTTATTTTGACTGGGTTGCCCAGGGGCTACTATGTTTATTGAATCCGACTTTCTAGCTCAATCTTGCAGCTGCTTACATATCTGAGGGCTGATAAGCTATACGCTCTAACTTTGAAAAAATCCTGGTCATGTGAAGTAACTTCTAAATTTTCCTATGGGGACAAAATAAAAGCTCAGTAAATTCTCTCGTAAAACCTCCTTTAGGACTGAGGTAGCCTTATGAGTACTTCTACTCCAGCTAAGTATTTAAGCCCTTATACAGCATGGGAGTCCCATGTGTTCGCAAATATTATTATTCTGCATAATTAGCTAATATTGCTTAGTGGAAAAAGATTTAGGGGAACTCATTGTCTGATCTAGAAAGATTATGAAAAGATTCACATATAGAAAAATGGGAGGAATATTTAAGATGCTCCTTCAAACCCATTTGGAAATACACATGGATTGAGCAAACAAGGAGCTAAATTTTCTACCACAAATTCCTATAAAAATTATGCTTAGTTTGTATTACATATCTGAAAAACTGTAAGATTTCTAAATATCCGAATGAAGAAAGAATAAATAAATCGATAAGTAAATAAACAAGCTATATATTTGTATTGCTGGTGGTTGTGCCAAAAGATAACAGATTGGGGAAAGGTATATAACCTTTACAGTATGTTTTAGATCTAAAATTACAATTGGATGATAATTTACCTCTATTGGGATATTTTGAAAATAACAACAAAAATATTTGATAATATTGCACTTACATTTTACAATGCCCATATTTGAATCACTAATTTATAAAATGGATTATTTTTCGAACATTTGATCATTTATATATATATATATATATATCTGTCTGGCAATATTAAATAATTTAAAGTAACACTATTAATTGCAGTTAACATTATTTTATAATCTATCCCTTCTGCTTTTTCCTTACTTATAAGGCCACTTATCTGTCCAATAACTATAGATACGTTTATCCATACTTTCATTATATGTTTAATCAATATTTCATTTAATACCTCTGTTAAATTAAGTTTATTAAACAGCACCTGTATTTTGTGGTACTGTGATTGGCTCTTAAAATGGAAACACAATAAAGAAATAAGATTTAAAAAATTAATTGTAGGTACTTAACTACTGTCTGTTAACAAAATCAGCTTGAAACATATAATACAATTTGAGGGGGTTGTGGAAGATTCCGTGTAAGTATCTGTGCTTATGTTACAGAATAAATGTTTGCAAGGATTATTTAAGACTATAATTGAGAATGTCTTGTGATAACATGCAAGTCAACAAGAAATATCTGTAGCACATACTGTAACCAAGTCACTAAACTGGAATACTAGGAAATCGTCTAAGACAGATAATTGTGGTGGTTCTTCTAGAATCAAGAATAACAGAAGATTTGTTTAATGATAGACATGCTGTAATATGACATACATATAACTAGTGCTATGTATTTTACTGTAGAACTGTATGTTCAAATATAGACATATGACATTGATTGGCAACATGGAATGAATCTATTAGTGGCATTTATGGAACTATTAAAATTGCTTTTAGATATTAGGTAGTGGGGCAAGTAATTTCTACTTGTAACTGTCATCATTAGAGAAATAACCAGAGTGCTTTTAAATGTAGGTTTATCAATCATCTTCCTTTTCACTACCCCTGACATTCTCTTTTTTGTTTATTTTGCTTAATTTGTAATTAATTCCCAACAGGGATAATCAAATACAGTAAATATATTTTTTCTAGGCATTGTTCATTGCCATCATGAGCTATCTCATATAGTGCATGTTAAAGGACCACTGTACACAGCAAGAAGACTACTACAGCTGTCCCATTCCTAATTAAGTAAAAGGGGTGGATCTAAGTACCACAGAGCAATTGGCAGAAACCTATACAGGTAAGAGCTTTAAAGTATTAGCCCTACAAAATGTAAACATTATAAATCAAATAAATCAATGCATGAACTTTCATTTTAACAACGTTTAATTTTAGAGAACTGCGGTCCTTTAAGGTCATGCTATGAGTTAGTAAGCAGAAGTTATGTGAATTTAAATAGTTTTGTGAAGAGCTGTTGCACAATTACCAATTTAAAGGCATATCTAAGTGTCCCGGATTATGAATGCATCTGATAGAGGAGAATCAGTGGTGTATAAAAACATTTTTTTGCATGAAAAAATAGACAGTTACAAACTCACCTTGATGTTTGCTCAGTTTTCAAGCTGCAGCTTTGGTTAGTTGATACCCTAGAAAATCTCTGCTATAATTAGCATTACATTCATAAATCATTTTGGCCAATCAGGAGAAAGCAGATGTTATCTGATACATTTGTATCATACTCTGGGGTTTCTGTGTTGTAAAGCAGCCTGGGGTATGTAGTCTTTCTCTCTCTATCCTTGTGCTCTGATTCAGCTTGGAACTCAGACCCCACCCAACCATGTGATTCCATCCTGCAGCATTACTTCCTGTGGTCTCTACCAGAAAAGTCAAAATCTGTACCTGGTTGCTCTCTTTAGTGTACTTAACTATGTTAGTACTCTGTGGGTGTGCAAAGCTGCATTTTACTCTCCTGCATTTAACTTTGTAAGTAATGATAATAAAGATAATCACTGCTTGTTTCTTACCAAATATTTGAAACCCAGGAAACTTATATATACCTTTAACTGCTGCTAATTTAGGGCTCAATTACATGTCTACTGTAAGAACTCCAGATGGTTTATTCATAGCAATGGGAGCTTTTACTAGCAAATATGTGTTGGCATTACATGTCTATCAAATAAAATAATCCTGTAAGACTTATTTATTCACACCCAAGGGGTTTTGCCCGTAGCTCTCTAGCTCTTACTTGTGCTCACAGTCTGCCTTATGTATATCTGTAGGAGGCTCTGCATTTCAGCAGTCTCCATAGCAATACTACAAAATGGTATCCACTATCTAAAATGGTGTCAGGGACCCCAGCATACCTCTTTAATTGTTACAAAACTGTGTAATTGTAATCTCAATTATTTAATTGTTACAAAACTGTGTAACTTCAATTATTTAATTATTGCAAGATTGAAACACAGTTGTAACTGCAACAAAAATTGTTATAGTATACTCAACTGGTAGACAGAATTTTCGTACTACACATATAACAAATCTATTTGTGTTTAAATCCCCTACATAGACAGGTTTATAATTTTGCTTATTTCCCTTAAATCATTTATGTATGCTGCGCATTTCATAAAACATTTTATTTTTATTAATACCTAAAACTCCCTGATGCTGATTATGTTGCCACCCTCAGGGATGGCTACACAAGCCCCTGATCCCCACCCAATCAGCATGCAGCATTAGGGGAGCAGATTTTAAATCATTACATACACTGTGTGCCATCCTCAGCCAATAGCAGAGCACTGATGTCAGCCCTGATGTTACTGCCTCCTGCTGCAGTCTGCTTGCTGACTGTTCTGCCCATGCCTTTCACCACAGACAAAGTATTAGCTCTACAAAATGTACATCAGGTCTTATAACAGTGCAAATTAATTGGCTTCAATGGGTTCTACATTAGCAGAAAATGTCCCAGGTCATGGTCCTTATTTTTTTAGAGTTCAAGGACAAATTTACCACCGCACTTCACCTTTACACCCACAAGAAGGAGGGCAAAGGGAATTTGCACAGTTATATGTCTTGGATACAATGGATGCTGTTGAACAAAAGATGACGCTTACGGAAAATAAACAGTGTTTCGCATAGTCTTTGAACAGCTGGATAAAATTATGGCCAACAACCCATACAGTCAAGCATACAAACAATTAGCACAGGTCGAAAAAGAACAACAGCTACATGCTCAAAGACATCAATTGACAATGCCAAGAGTAAATATGGTGTTAAAAACAGATCGCAACACTGATCAAAGACGGTATAATTTACCAACAGTACATGATGTTGCCATGGTCTTCAGAAATGAGGATAGTGAACCACCTTTTCAGCAGGATATTAGAATATATACACACAATTAAAAGACCAACCTTTTATAAACATAAATATATTAAGTTGTAATTTGGATCCAATGACATATCCCATTTTCTTTCCAAATGGTGAACCTGGATGGGAACCAAAATTACAATTGCAAAGTTATCCCAATAGTAAAGTTCGTGTCAGATGCAATATTTCTATGCTGGAATATAAAGTGGCACAAACTGCTATTCGGGATTATTTTAATCCTATTTTGTGTCGGGGCAAACTCACACAGCAATGGATTATTGATTCCTATCTACAAGTCGAAGCAAATAATATAAATTGTATTAAATTTCAACAAAACAAGCTTTGAATAGAACAATATTGGGGATTGATGGATTATGTCGCTGAATTGGCTCCCAACAGAGACATTCCAGCTGGAAGAGCAATAATTTTGCCATCCAATTTCCAAGGATCTCCTCGCAATATGAGAAAAAGATATAATGATGCCATGGCTATTATCACAAAATTTGAAAAAACAGATTTATTCATTACATTCACATGTAATCCACAATGGCCAGAGATCAAGGAAAATTTGAATATTGGACAAAATACTTCTGACCGACCAGATTTAGTGGCAAGAGTATTCAAAATAAAACTCAATTCATTAATACATGATATAACTTTTGGAAAATGTGTGGCTTTTGTTTATACCATTGAATTTCAAAAAAGGGGCCTGCCACATGCACACATACTTTTAATCCTGCAGGAAAAAGAAAAATGAAATACTGCAGAGAGAGTGGATTCAGTCATGACTCCTGAATTGCCACAGCCCAAAAAAATATTCCAAACTTTATGTGATTGTAGCACACAGAATGATTCATGGGCCATGTGGAGATATCAATCCAAATTCACCATGTATGGAAAATAAAAAATGTACAAAAGAATTTCCAAAATAATTTCAAATGCAAACTTATGGTAATTGTGATGGATACCATTTGAATAAAAGAAGAGAAGGACAAACAGCTATTATCCATGGCCAAAAGGTTGATAATAGATATGTTGTTCCATACAATCCACATTTGCCGATGAAGTACAATGCACACATAAATGTGGAAGCTTGCACTTCTATTAAATCCATCAAATATGTGTATAAATATATATACAAAGGATATGATGCAGCAACTGTTGTTGTGCAAGGTGCACAAAACGAAAAGGAAAATCCAATTTTACATGACAAATTTTCTAATTATTTAGATGCTCGCTATGTCAGTGCACCTGAAGCAATGTGGGTCTTCTGAAATTTGAGATGCATGATCGGTCATATGCTGTGTATCGATTAGCTGTACATTTGCCACAAAGTCAGTTTGTTTGCTTTACTGCAGGCAATGAAAGAACTGCCTTAGGCTAAAGTGAACATCGAAAAACAACACTTACTGTATGGTTTCAATTAAACTGCCAGGACACTCAGGCCAGACAATTGTTATACACTGAGATTGCATATCACTATGTATTTGTAAATGGTCAATGGCGACAACGGAAAAGAGATACTCATAAAATGATACCATAAATTTATACTGTCAGTCCATGAGACATTGAATGTTTCAGTTTAAGATTACTTCTTTTACATGTTCCCAGTGCACAAAGTTATGAACATTTATGCACAGTTTATGATACTTTCCTATTAGCTGCAAGACATCAAAGCTGATACAGAATGGGAGAGCTGTCTGGAAGAAGCAGCACTATGTCAAATGCCAAAGCAAATGAGAGAACAATTTGGATTCATTTGCATATTTTGCAATGTACCTGATGCATTTACTTTGTGGGAATCATTTAAATTAAATATGTCTGAAGACTTCTTGAAACGTTACAATGAGCCCATTGCACTCTTAAAAGCATTAATGGAAATTCAAGAAATATTTCTTGCTCATGGATTAAGTTGTGCAAGTTTTAATTTGCCTGATCCAGGACTTTGATGATTATGACACTGCGCTTCAACAACAAAAAAACGCAAGAAAAACTGGCAGGTTTAAATACTTTACAAATGCTACAGATGATGAAATGGTCAAAGACCGTTATTTCTATCTAGATGGCCCTGGTGGATCAGGAAAAACTTATCTGTACAATTGTTTGATGAGTTACATTCGAGCACAGGGTCAAATAGCAATGCAATTTGCAACAAATGGAATTGCTGCACTTTTGTTAGAAGGTGGCAGAACTGTGCATAGTGGATTTAAACTGCCAGTTTCCATTTTAGAAACATCAGTGTCAGATATTCGACTGAATTCTTTACAAGCCAAAACATTTTAAAAAAGTAAATCAATTATCACAGAAGAGGCAACAATGATGTCATGTCATACCTTGCAATGTATTAATAGATTATTAAAAGAAGTGATGGACAATAATTTGCCATTTCGTGGAAAAGTGATGTTGTTAGGAGGAGATTTTAGGCAAACATTACCTGTTGTGCCACATGGAAATAGGACTGACATCACTGAAACTTGTATCAAGACATGTAAACTGTGGAAAATATTTACACACCTCAAATTAAAATTAAATATGAGATCTGAAGGCCAAAACTAATTCAATGATTGTCTAATTCAAATTGGAGAAGAAAAACATCCACAAATAAATGATTTACCCAATAATACCATTTAAGTTCTATCACAAATGGTTTGCAATGACTCACTCATATCGGCAATCTTTCTAAAAACTCTGAATAACGACGATAACTCAGACATTGCAAACTAAGTGATATTAACATCCAAAAATATAGATGCCTTGAATCTAAATAACGAAATGTTAAAATTCATCAACGCACCCAAAAAGAATTATTACAGTGCAGATTCAGTTCTGGCTGACGATAAAGACAGTGAATCTAATTTTAGTATATAATTTATTAATTCTTTAACATCATCTGGAAAGCCACCACATGTTTTGCAATTGAAAAATGGGGCATTTGTCATGCTATTGAGAAATATAAATCCAAAAAAAAGGACTTTGTAATGGGACCAGATTAATTGTGCATGATTTAAAACATCATTGATACATGCAAAACTTATGACTGGTACCCATAAAGGTGAACAAGTTTTTATACCAAGAATTGATTTGGCTCCAAGTGAGAGTGGTTTGCCTTTTGTCCTTCAAATGAGACAATTTCCAGTTATCATGGCATTTGCCATGACCATCAATAAATCCCAAGGACAAACTTTTAAGTCTGTGGGTATTTTTTTACAGGAACCGGTTTTTGCACATGGACAACTCTATGTTGCTTTTTTAAGGCGAACAAATCCAGATGAGAATAAAGTTCCAATTGAAGACAACCCAAGTCAGGATGATCTATTACACAATGGACATATTTTTACAAAAAACATTGTGTACTATGAGAGAATAGTGGTTTAATTTCCAGGACGAAATTTATTGTCACTTGGCCTCTTCTTAGAGGACCACTATTTCACATACAAAATTATATCTACGATTTTAGAAAACTACAACAATAACCAAAAAAAAAGAGGGAAAAAAACCCAACAATAAACAGTGGTTACATCCCATAGACACAATTACAAGTCTGCTGGGCTCTTAAAAAAAGAGAAGGGAATTTCTTGGAAGTCACTTTCGCCAGGATTGCCCCCACAAAACAGTTACCTTGCATTTTGTTACCTTTACTGTTTCAATTTTATTACTTTAAGTTCATGTTTGTAATGTTAAAATTCTGTTTTCAAAGGACTGAAAAGTTGTTTCATTCTATGTAATTAAGGTTGAATGTTAGTAGCAGGATCATCATTTGTTGCAAAATGTAATTGTTTCATGATATAGAGCGTATTGATCCAGGGAGTAATCCAATCACCAGTTAATGGGGTCAGGAAGGAATTATTTTTTGGGCCCACTTACAAACAATTGACCAAGTTTCACTGGGTTTTTTTTTGGGGGTTTGCCTTCCTCTGGATTCTATTTTTAACTTATTTCATTTTAAATGTTATTACCTTACGTTAATGTTTGCATTGTTAACATTGTATTTTACAAGGTTTGAAAAGTTAATTTAATGAATGTTAGTAACGATTTATGTCAGTAGCAGCATAATCATTTGTTAGAAATTTAAATGTATAATTAAATAGACAGGATTCATCCAGGGCGTAATCCGATCGCCAGTTACTGGGGTCAGGTAGGAATTATTTATTTTCCCCCTTTGATACAATTGGCTAAGTTTCAATGTTTTTTTTTTACTGTGTGCCTTCCTCTGGATTCAATACCTATGTGCTTTACCAGGAGTTCAAATACAAGTTGCATGTTAAGAAGCATTCTGTAATGGTTTAAAATACTCATTTATACAAAGTTGAGCTATTTCATGTTAGTATTGTTAAAAATAATTCATTCAACACTGTTTACAATATAAGTTGTTAGAAACCTTTATGTAATGGTTCACAACACGTATTCATACAAATTTCATGTATTGCTATATTATTACTGCATACATGACAATTAAAAAGTTTAATATGGTTTAACAGTTCATTGCTAAAAAAATAAAAAATAAATATTATACATTTTTGTACTTCTTTGTAGATAACAAAAAGGTTAAGAGTCTCAGACAATCACATTGTGTCACAAACAGCATTTTTCAGCTTTAAAATGTTATTGACCATAATTTTTTGACAGGCAAGTCGCTAGTTTGTTTATAATGGATAAGCTAGATTGCATGAAAATTTGTATTATTTGTTTCAGCTCTACAGAATGCTTTCCATAGGAGATCGGGGATGATCAGGTAACAGGGGAATCGGGTGTGAGTGGGGAAGGGGGTGATCGGGTGTGATTGGGGAAGGGGACCCCCAGGATGGAGGGAATTTCCAGGGATTCTCATTGGTGGTAGGCTTTCTAGTAATCTTAAACCTTGTAAGACTTTGGTTTATGAGTTGCAGGTGTGCTGAGTATTAATACATCTGAGGAGCATTAAGTACATGAGTAACATTACTGAAAATTGTGCAGTTGAAATGCAGTAAGTTTTGCCAGTTACAAGACTCAAATAAAATGAGACTCCAAGTCTCCAGCAGATGAACTGCATCTCCTCTGCTATTAGAGCAGAGCTTCTGTCAAAGACTCCCAGTCATAGTTGCTCCCACTCCTTAAATGTGGAGACAAGCAGCCTAACTAAAGTTTTAGAACTTGTTTGAATGTTTTAAACTAAGTTCAATATTAAATATTTGTTTTCTAAATCACAGAATAGGACTTTTGTTAAAGATTAATGGCTAATTTAATCATGAATCTCCCATTATTAGGGTATTACAGTGGCCCTTCAATAAGACACTATGAAGCATATTTATTGAAGGGTTTCAAACATAACACTTTAATAAATTCCATAATATAACTTGTGTGTTATGTTATTTTTCTCATCCGAGAAACAAGATCAACTGATGACTATTACCTATAACTGTCTGATGAAGAATGAATTTAGGAGCTGTCTGTTACAATATTAAGCTCACTGTCTGTTGGGAAATAAAACGTTTATATCTTCCCTCTATCACAATATATAATCTAAATGGATATGTTTAAAAATCCTTATTTGTACTTGAAAACTTCTCACTGCAATAGGAGAGAATATGAACAAGGAATTTGAAATCTTTCATTTATATTAGCATTAATGAAACATGATGTAGTAGTATAAGTGATTGATCTCAGCTAAATTTAGACTCAGACATTGCAGTGACTAAATTTAGTGTGACATAGAAAATCTAATACAGGGCAATGAAGCTCTTCTCTGTATCAAGCTCTGGCCAAATTGAAGCTTTTTCTCTGGGGTACTGGTACTGCACTTATCCCTGTATTCACTAAGCTATCAAAATGCAGATAGTGATAATAGCAATGTTCAACATAGGAAATAGATATATACATTTGTCTATAAAATTAGGAATATAAAGTAAATTGTATAGAGTTAATTAAATAACCACTACAGTGAGATCCCTAGATCCAGGGCCAGATCAAGACCTTTAGAGGCCCTAAGCACTTAAAAGATTTTTGTGCCTCCATATATATCTAATTCAAAATAAAAAGAATATTAAAATGTTACAATGTATATCATTAACCTCTGTTATTACTATTTTATTATTATTTTCGTATTATATATATATATATATATATATATATATATATAAAAAAAAAATATATATATATATATACAGTATAATACGAAAATAATAATATTTATATATTATTTTTATTTTTTTATTTATTGAGGGAGCCCCTTTTTTGTGGAGCATGGTTCAGCTGCACCATTTGTAGTTTTTGCACCAAATGATGCATGTTAAATCGGTTAATGTGGTGCCCTCCTTCCCTTCATGCCCTAAGAATGTGCTTATTTTATGTAATGGTTAATCCAGCCCTGCCTAGATCCTGACATAATAATTTAGGTGTGGAAAACAAAAAAATATTTCATGCATATTATTTAGTCATTAAAAATGATTGATACATATCCACCCAAGTGCAAAATGTTCAGTGACCACTTGCAAAAAAGTATTGTTTCCATAATTATTAAAATGTAGCTACAGAAACAGAATATGAAAATGCTAAGTAACCTCTGTAGAACTATATTACAATTCAAGAATTTCAGGACTATTGTTGGTTATATCAGTTATCCATGAGAATAGTACCAAAATGCAGTGATTTTTGAGCCCATGGTTGTTGGATGTACTACCCCTAAATCAGCCAAACTTATTTAAATATCTAGCAATCCAAATGTCCTTGCAGTCATTGTAATACATTAAATGTAATCCCACAGTGGATACTGTATGTTACATAAAAATATTATACCATTAAGAATATCTGACATAAACCGAACGGCAGAAAACTTCACAAAATTCAATAATATCAATGTATTCAAATGATATCTGCTACATGTTCACTAGATCTCCAACAACTTTTTCACTTGTGCATGAACCACAATTAGAGGGAAAAGGTAATTAGTAATCGGCAGGAACTACCTATAGTAATTTATCTTTAATTATTTGCTGCTAGAAATGCAAGGCAAGTAAGCAGTATGCTTACTAATGAATTACATATGGCTGCACTATTCCTATTTTAAAAGAAGCTGGAGAGTACAAATATTTCAATGTTTCAGTTTCTACTAAAAGAGGAATCATGCAGCATATAACAAATGCAATTATATAATTTATAAATACTGTGTAGGTAATGAAGACTAGTGTTGTACATACCATACACCAATAAAAAGTCCCTGCTGAAATAAGTCATAGCTAAATGCAATGAGTTGAATGGTAACTAGGAAAAAGAGCTTAGCGGGTACTGTGAAAGGCAGCAATTCACGTTGGCTGTTCATGATTATCTGATCAAGCACCTGTTCCCTTTCAAAAATTGTTTCTACTTATTACATTTGACCTATTCTGCAGTCAAATGTAATTAAAGGTATATATAAGTTTCCTGTGTTTCAAATGTTTGGTAAAAAAACAGGCAGTGATTATCAGAAAATATGTGTTATATAGAAAAGTTTAGGGTACTTACAAAGTTAAATGCAGGAAAGTAAAATCCTGCTTTGCACACCCACAGGGAGCTTACATAACCAAGTACACAGAGGAAAGGCAGCCAGATACAGAGTTTGATCTTTCTGGTAGAGACCACACAAAGTAACTGCTGCTGGATGGAATCTTCTGGTTGGACAGGGTTTGAGCTCACAGCTGAATCAGAGCACACAGAGAGAGGCTACATATCCCAGGCTCTTCTGTAACACAGGAACCCCAAAGTATGATACAAATGTTTCAGCTAAGATGCATTCATAATCCAGGAAACTTAGATATGATTTTCATGGAGGAGCTGAGTAGGACCTCCAGGCATGGCGACTTCTCTACAGATCAGACCTGCCTGCTCCTCTTTTTTCCACTGATCATAATAAAAGGGGAACAAGTAATAAGTTAGTTTGTAATTAGAAAAATCAATAATTGTGTTGCCTCCACCTCTGTGTGAGAGGGAAATTTACATTTCTGGAGAGCCATGTGCCAGTGTGGGGGAAGATGTGGAGTGTAAATTTAAATAATTTCCAGTTATGAAAAAAGCTTCTGCCTATTCCCTCCCCTCCACCCCTTTCTCAACTGATAACTACAAACACACATAAGCATTTTTCAGCTCGCATGATGTGATGTAACAAACACAAAATGGATTCCTCTAATAATAAACAAACTCTTCAAAAATATTCCTAAAAAAAAGTATTATGTTCATGACTTACATTGTTAGTTTGGTAAATATACTTGGCAAACAAATGTATTTTATTCTTGAACTGCAGTGGCCCTTTAATCAGTGACACTGGGTCACTTGTGCTTGGTTTAATTGATAGATACATTTATGTGTTATCAGTAAAGCAATAATAGCTTAGACCAGTGGCTGGCAACTTGGTAACACGAGGTCCACCAGCAGTCCAGGATTTCAATCTATTTCTCTGCATGAGCCCAGGTGAAACAATCAGAATGGAAATGAGTAACTCAAGTGCGCTGAAGCAGAGACTCAAATCCTGAAGTGTTGGCGTCCCTCATAGGACCGAGTTGCCCACAACTGCTTAGACCATAAGGTTGTTTTATACGACCCTTGGAAGCATGAACACAGGAAATAAAATGATAAGGTGCAGATAAATTTACCCCTGAGGACACTTTCTGATAAGAAGGATCTGAACCAACTCTTGGTGTACCCTCAACTCCACAAGGGTGCATTAAAGTAAAATTAATGCAGTAAAAATCTAGAGAACTAGTTATAAGATGTACAGAAAATTAAAAGATAGTAAAATGGAATAAATCATTAGACAGTATGTTGCAAATGTGTCAAGGTCCCTGCTACAAAGAGCTTACAATGGAAATATATATCTTATCTATTAGTATGTCTTAAATACAATATATATATATATATATATATATATATATATATATATACATGTATATATATATATATACTCAATTTAACAATACATTTAATTTTTTTCTTGAAAAGTTTTGTTTATTTAGATGTTATATCACTACTTTTGTGATAACTGTTTTCTGCTGCTTATATTTATATACACAAGCAATAAGGGATTTAATAAAATATATTTTTAATATGTGACAAAAATAACTGTTGTTAGATTTCCCAAAAGATCAGTCAGAGCAAATAGGCTTTAATATAAGTTGACAGCTTTGTGATATTTTCTGCAATACCAGTTCTCGGCAAAGTGCTCTAAAAATGCATTCATAATTTATTTATGTAGCTCTCTTTAACCCGTGTATATCCTAACATGGAATCTAGGAAGTCTTTTAAGTCAAATGCAGAATCTGACAGCTACAAGTTAAATGCTAGCAGCCCAATTTCCTAAAGTCATCCTCTGAATTATGCAATTCATGAGATTCAAATGTGCTAATTCATACCCAAGTAGGGAGCGTACACGTGCCTCATTCAAAATGCAACCTCTCTCTATGGTGAGATGCTTTATGAATGTAAATCAGACATCCACTTGCATAGTATAATATACATAGAATTAGTACATCTAACAATAATGAACACAAGATTCTGCTATAATCCGTGGTGTGTTTAAACCCAGACCCACAAGGCATAGGCCTAGAGCAGCTCATTTTTAGAGGGCAGCAACCTGCCTGAAGATGTCATTGCAGTACCATAGAATAATAGTTGCATATGCATTGAACTGCCTATTTGTAGTGACATTTATGTCTATAACAGTACTTATCACTTCTGATATACATAACTATTGATAAACCTATAATTTGGTAATATAGCCAGGGGATATGAGTAATAAGAACTGGGAGTGGGGCTTGGGTAAGCTCAAGTAAATGGGGAGTGGGGTCACATAAGTCTGAATGGGCCTAGGGCAGCTTAAAACCTAAATATGACCATTAATATAATATCTATTTATTATATGAATTAAACATGTAATTTAGTGAAACAATATAATGAATATAATGTGTAATATTAAAGGGGGAGTTTCACCTAAACACAAGTTGCTCTTATATGAAAGGGTCCACTTACAGAAGATCAACTACATATGTAATTTGTTAGCACTCTTTCGTGCTAGAAGTCTTTGGTACATTACGTGCTGTGTGCTGAGGAACACAGAGAATGAATGTATTTGTCTTAGAACTCTGCTGCAGTCTGATTGGCTCTTGAATTAGCTTTTGAAATTTTGACCCAATCAGCTCACAGAGATCTTAGTTAGTGTGAAAAATCCATTTTAAATTGTCAGCTTCCATAACTTGTACATGGGTAGTTCATCTTCTCTATTACTGATCTTTAATATAAAAAAATTGTAATTTTAGTGGAGATTACCCTTTAAATTTCTGTGTAAGAAAATGGTTCTAAATGAAATGTTAAAATATTAGATCACTAACTATAGTACATATAAACCCCGCTGTGCATCATAACATCCACTTGAGCAAAAGCATTCACCAACTGGCATTTTTACCAGCTCCGTTTACCATTAGGAACAAGCAGTAATTTCTGTAGGAGCTTAGCCAACGTCACTAGGCCTCATACTATCCACCTGAGCAAAAGCATTCACCAACTGGCATTTTTTTCTAGTTCCATTAACCTTGAATTTTTTTGCCTCTAGACCTAAAAAAAAAAGAAAAGAAAAGAAAAAATACCACGTAAAATTAAAATTATTGGAAAACTTCAATTAAAATAAAAAATATTTACAATAAATATAATAACACTAAAATGCATAAAATAAAAAATAAATAAACCTTTACAGGAAAAAGGGCTTATTAATACATTACCCCTCCATGATGACCCCCTAGTAATGATCTTCGATGCCCTGGTCCTCTATATGGTCTATCCAATTTGCTTGAAGATATTGGTCCTCTTCTTTCTTGATTGAAAAATAAAGAAAAATGAATGCTGTGAGTTAATAATCCCTCCGCATAAGTCCTGATAACCTCTATGAGCCCAGGTATTCCCCAGGGCCCCCTCAACAGCATTTTGCATACTCTTGCCCTACATGTGCAAATAGCAGCAAAAAAAATTTTAGCCAGAAAATATAATTTTAAAACACAATTTTCCTCACAATTGGCTGCTGCTGTAACCCTCCTTACCTCTCTCATTGTTCTGAGCGCAACTGAAAGGTAGTGAAAGTTTTCAACTGTGATAATATTGATTGGGCTGTGTTATAAGGATTGAATAATGTTATTTGCTTTGCTGCTGTTTGTACATACATTTTTTGTTAAGTAATGATGAAAAGTACTTATACTGGCCCTATAAGGACATCACAGTGACAGAGATATATTAACTGCGTTTATTTGGACGGTAAAAAAATCAAAACGGTAATAAAAATAGGTAGAAATTGTCTTTTGGTAAAGTTAAGATAATTATGTTGGGAGAGATTTTTTTTGGAAGACGGATGGGCAGACATGGGTTATAGTTGGGAAAGTAGTATTATGCAGATTTTTCTTCTATTGTACTGATAACATATGGAACGTGTAGACCACATCACTACCTTCATTGCAGACCATGGGTCTCCTATAGCTGTCTTAGTGTGAGAAACACAACTGACTTCTGCCTGGTATAATGCAAATAATGTAACCTGTGATTTTACTAAAATCAAAAGAGGTTGGGGGAAGAGGGATACAATAGGTCCCTGGGTGCTGAGAGGGTCTTGAAGGATACCCTGGCTCATTGGGGTAGTGAGGTATAAGAGAAGGGGTCATAAACACCCCACATGCATTTTTTATTAGATTGTAACCCCCTCCCTGCAACAGTTGTGGAAAGGAAGATTGTAATTTTTGGCTCAACTAAGCCCAGAAAGCTTACTTACATTCCTGAAATCCCTCAACTGTACTTGGCTCTACCACTTCCAATCATTAGTTTGCTCTATAACTTTAGCTTCTACAGAGAATCACATGGACAAAATTACTAACCAATTTAACTGTATTAAATAGGTTTACAGCCTTATTAAATTGCGATTCAGCCAATTGAATTGGGCTCTATATAAGCACAGAGCATTTTTTTTACAGAAGTTTTTGGTTGAAAAAGACCTTGCGTTTGGATAGAAGTTCACTAACTAAAAACTTCTGTAAAAAAAGTATACTCTGTGCTTATATAGAGCCCTATTCAATTGGCTGAATCGCAATTTAATAAGACTGATAGTCTCTAATGAGTTATAGTCTCTAAATGTATTTCATCTGGTGAGTTGTATCAGTAGTTAACAGCAAAGTAAAATACCTATGCAAGCTAGGAGCTGCTACCCAGACAAACTTTAGGAAAACGTACTACAAAAGGAAGCACCTGCATTGATAATATTACACCTTCAGTGTTTACGGAAAGCTTTTCATAAAATGAAGGGTTGGAAGGCTGTTATTAAATTACATTATAAGCAGATTACATGTTGATATAATAAAGGTCTCCTATTTAATGTTTGTTTTTGAAACTTGTAATGAGTCGTGATAAAACCTATTTATTAAAGTGTTTGCCAAGGAGGCAGAAAATAAAGTCATTTCCTGTGGGAATACTCTGAGTTTTCAATAATGCAGACTTCAGTTGAGAATATCTTTATCATTGTTCTGCTAAGAACTTATAAACTACCACACAGATGCAGCGGAAGTATGGAGAAATAGATAGAGGGGAAGTAGATAATGGTAACAGGGTAATATGGTCTAATATTGTCATTGAGGGGTTCTGGTGTTGTATATAAACCACAAGATCAAGGCCAAGACCAAGGCCATATCAAACGGTTACCTGTTACTTGTATTTTTTTATATTACCTGATATATTGATTGGTTTATGTTTTTTTATTTTTTTATTGTTTGTTTTAGGAAGATAGATACATAGATAGATAAGTAGATAGATAGATAGATAGATAGATAGATAGATAGATAGATAGATAGATAGAAAGATAGAAAGATAGATAGATAGATAGATAGATAGATAGATAGATAGATAGATAGATAGATAAATAGATAGAAAAATCTACAATATGTAGCAGTGGGTTAGCTTTTTGGCAGATTTGGAAGGTATCAGGCACAGTTTATTCTAAGTCTGAGTATTGTATTTTGTCATGAGTAAATCAAATTACTACTGTAGAGTGTCACAGTCTTAAAGAAGATGAGTTTTCTGAGACAAAGTTGCAGAGGTTTTATGATATGTAGATTTTGGTAAGTGTAAGGCTTGGAGATGGGAAACATTTAGGAAGGAGTCATTATGTGGAAGTTAGAGAGGGATGTTTGGAAGTAAGTGTGGTATTGGTTTTTACTAGTTTACTTACTTAGGGGCCCATCCAATCTTTTACGCAGGCACTTAAGGGTTGTAGAGTCATTTAGTAACCTATCTATGCCAACCCCTGTAAATTTCAGTGCTGCATGACCCAGCGTTGAATAGGCTGAAATGAGCTGAATTATCAAGTTTAATTTTTGGTGACCTGTCAAGCTATCCCAATTGCTTTTAACAGTACTTCACACAACTTACTATGCGTAAGCCCTTTTTTCCTCTCCAATCCCAAACACCATGCGTAGAGGCAGAAAATGCATCTGAAAATTATTCAAGTTTCAGATCTGACGCAAAAAAACAGTATAACACCTCAATAAGTCGGATATAAGAGGTTAATAAATGCACACATAAAACCTACACAATATGAGACCAGGGACCCACAGGCGATTCCCTCTCCCTAGCTAAGGTAAACAGCAGGGATTTCTTCCTTCCATGCTCAGAAGGGAACCCCCAGGATTCCCTCCCCTGCTAACCACCGAATCCCAATTAAAACTATAACCATAAGGGTCTATTGAGACCACTATGACACCTGAACATTAGTCCTGTGCCATTGGGGTACTCAAATACCCTTTGTGGCAACCTAATAAAAAAAATTAAAACCCTAAAGTATAAAAAATGAATACACTATACTATCATATTAAAAGAAAGATAAACAATACTAATTAACTAAAAAAAAGATAAAAAAATCCTAGTACAGAAAAACAAAAAAATAAATTAGCAAAAAATAACAAAACATTACAGTAAAATGATAATTGACTACAGAAACAAGTCACAATAAATAAAATAAAAAATAAATTAAACCTGTATGGGGGAAAAAGCCATACTTACCGACCCTTAATGCCTATCCAGGGATGATATATGATGCACTGCTAGTCCTCAATCTTCTGCCCTGGATAAAGCAGGCTATCCATGTGATTGAAGATTTATATCCTCTTCTATCCTCATCTTCTGGGCCTCTGAAATGGCCCTCCTACTAAAATCCCATCCGAACAGAGCTTCTACTATGAGGAGCTCCCCACTGCAAATGGATTTGCCACAGTTTTGCTGCTTAAAAATGTATTTTTTTCTAATTTGCTGAAATATGTGTCACTTAAATTTCAGCCAATCAAAATTGATTTTTAAATGTTATTCTGCTTTTTTTGTATGCACATTTTTTAAACCAAAAAACAAAACAAAAATGGCATGGCCAGAGATAATGATAGAAGCCATGTAAGTCCTTTACGGACCTCAGTGGCATAGAATACATTTTAGGAGCCGGGGGGGGGGGGGGGGGGGTTAATCTTAGGTGCCTTGGAATTTCACAGTAGGTGCCATGTAGGTTGCATATATACTTATAAAAGTTGGACCTCCATGCATATATCTTTGACTTACATACAATTGATGTCCTTGTAGGACCTACATGGCATATACATTGATATTAAATGTCATGGAGCAGAGGTCCTGTAATAACCTCCATGGGGTTGGGCACAGTTTTTGTGCTATGGAGGTCCTTACAGGACCTTTATGCCACAGGGGTCCTTACAGAACCTCTGTGGCAGAGAGGATAGTTCAGTGTAACACAGGGGTATGCTAGTTGTAGGGGATACTCTTTATGTGCCACTGGGGTCCATTTAACAGGGTTAATGATTAGGTGCCAAGGGGGTATAAATAGACCTTAATGACTAAAGTCTATGGTAGCGCTCAGGTGATCAGGGGAGAACCCCAGGGGTTCTTTTCAGCGCGTTGGAGATTCACTGGGCTCATAGGGCTGATTGGCAGTGGGTTCTTAACACCCTGCTGATCTCTTGTCATTTTACCCCCTTCCCTACCATGCAACATTGTTTATATAGATGGATAGTGGTGGGGTTTGCACATGTTTTACTACAGTAGCTGTTTCTCTTGCAGTAAGTTGGTGCGGACGTAGAGCATTTTGACTGTGGTGAAACAGCCCTGGTGCATGGACCCCAGCTTACTGTGATGTTTATAGCAGTTGAGATTGGAATGGATACGTTGCTTGCGTAAAAAAAAGCTCCCACAGTTACGGTAGAGTCTTTCAGATTGGAATGGGTCCTTATTTACTCTATTATGTTGTTTCTAAGTATAGTGAAACCTTATAAACTAACGAGCTTTCCATTACTGCTACTGCAAGCTTTGGCAGTTGTATATACCACATAATATTGTGCAGATAGATACTTCCTGTGTATTCAAAGTCTACTCCCACCCAGAAAGTTGGTCAGAGAAATCAAAATGGTAAACTGATCTGCAACATAATTGCATATAAAAGGTAATATATTAGAGGCTGTGTTATTTTATATTCCATTCTAAAAAAAACATTTAACAGATTTTCCGATATAGATCTTCAGAATAGTATATGTTACATATATGACTGCAGCGGCAGATATGCTATCTTGAAGAACAACAATTTATTTCATTGTACGTGCTATTATGATGTATTAGAAACTTACATTTTGGTTTCTTCTGATCTGGTTCCACAGGTGGTCGAAGTCTATAATTCACTGGAAGCTTCTATGTGTACAATGAAAATGTGGCAGCTAATATGCCAGTTTCAACAGAATAAATGGAAAGCTAACAAGGACATGCAAGAATAGCTCAGTAAAGAAAGTGGAGAACACACAGTTAAATATTTAAAGTCTATGTTTACTTTTTACAAAATGTTGCCCATTATTAAATTTAGTTATTAAAAAACAAACAAATGGGATTGCATTGATTCTTTGAGTAAATATGTATTACATGGCTGTTAAATAGTTTAACTCTAAACTCATCTATTAGAATATAATAATACATCAGTTTTAAAGGGACATCATATACCTCCCCTTCTGGATCATTACCTTGTCGTGGTGAAGGGGCATTTGTACCTTATTGAAGCTGTGAGCTACACCATGAAGGTCACCCAAGATGAGCAGGTCATAGCGGAGAGGTCTGATAAATCGTGGTCCACCGGAGAAGGAACTTGCAACCCACTCCTGTATCTTTGCCAAGAAAACCTTTTGTATAGACATTACCAGAGACATAGATAGATGTGCTTGGAGTGCTGAGTCCATAAGGTCACGGAGAGTCAGACACGACTGAATAACACAACAACAACATCATATACCTATGAATGTCTTTACTTTTGTATACTTTATTTTAGTGAGTTCTGAAAAGCTCTATTTATTCTCCCTAGAATCTTACAAATAGTTTCTAATTGGGTTCTCCCACCATGTACTGTTAAGTACAGGGATTGCAGTGTCTAATAATAGCCAAGTAGTGGCAACATTCTACATGCTACTTGAGAGAGCTCACTGATTGGCTAATTTTAAACACTGCATTTCACAGTGTGCATATTCATGAACTGTATGAGTTAGTGAGAGGAGATCCAAACAAGTACAAATTGTATGATTTTAGGCAGAAGCAAACAGAGCTTATATGCCTTTTTTTAATGTGCAGCAATATAGCTGTATGAATCATAAGTGTCTGCCAATGAGATCTAGAGTTGTGCAAAGTCTCTACTAGGTATTTCCTGCGCCATTTCATGTCAGTTTACAATATGTTTTACTAAATATTTGTTTCATGAAAAGAGACACTTTTATAATGTTTAAAGCATGCTCTTTTAAATGCATTATAAAAATGCATTAAGCAGGCAGTAGTTCAGAAGGGTCAGTCAAGTTGATCATTGTTAGCTTCCTGTACCACATTAGCCAATAGGAAGCTGCTGGCTGTACTACATGCATTAGAAGATGCAATATGGAGATTCTGCAAATCCCACATTGTGATATGCTCGGAGGGATGGGAAGAGTGAGAGAGCAAAATGCAGCCCTCTAGAGGTGAGCAGAGGGAAAAAAACTTATGTAGTAATAATTGATAACAACAAAACATACTTTTAACGTGTCTCTTTAAGCAATCTGTGTATATTTAAGTTCCACAGGTTGATAAAATCTATGTTTTGACCGTTTTTGGCCCTTGACCTTAATTATATGTAAATCTATACATTTTCAGTACCAGCTTGCTAGGAAGGTCCAGGTCTTTCATTTTTAGGTTAACTTTTGAAGATCTAAATAATTTTGGTTAAAAATACAGAGAGGAGATTTAATTGTATTCTGCACATATTACATTAAATTATTTTAATGTGGCATACAATGGAAAAAAATAAGCATGCCACTACAAAGATAAATGCATGCTAAAAATATATATATATACATATATATATATATACATTCAATGTGTATCTGAAAATATGCTCAAATTAATCATTGTTAAAAAATTTATGAAAATATGTCAAGGCTCTAAGGTGCTAAAAACTCCATCCAAACCACTCCAAAGACACTCGAAAGGGTTAAGTGGCAGTGCCAATACCAATGTAGCAAATGCAAAGCACCAGGGTACAGGGAATGGGCCCTTTGCCACCAGGAACAAACACCAGGGGCCTCATTCAATTGCGATTTGGCCAATTGAATTGGGCTCTATATAAGCACAGAGCATATTTTTTTGGCAGAAGTTTTTAGTTAGTGAAGACCTTGCTTTTGGATAGAAGTTGGCTAACTAAAAACTTCTTTAAAAAAAATATGTTATGTGCTTATATAGAGCCCTATTCGATTGCCCAAATCACAATTGAATGAGGCCCCAGGAGTAAAGGGGAATTCTTAATTTATTAGAGGAGAGGGGCAGGTAATTATTTTTATTTAAAGGTGATCTGGTCGCTTATGGATGATCTGACTACATACTTTTTTAGCACTCCTTTTGACTCTTACAGGCACCTACCATGCATAGAGAAATTGTGACTAAGTGCCAACATTATTTTGCACTGGAGCTCTACCTCTGGGATATACTCATTTAAGCAGCTTGATATTATAATTAATTAGTGCCTGAAGTCCTGAACATGAGTATAGGGCATAACCATATCCATAGGTCCGATTTCCACAAAGGCCGTCTTGCTATTAGGTAGTAGAAAGTAAATTACACACTATATTATGCTGCTATTGAAATATGATAGGATATAACTCTTTCCAGTTAACAGAATATGCTATGTTTTTGCCAGGTCACATTAAATTGTATTCTTACAATTACCATATTATGCTGAGTAAGATGAATCAAGGTGAGGAGGACAGATTTAACTATGAAACAATGAGGTTTATTCATCTCACTAACAATCATTTTATTCCAGGAAACCCAAATATATATTCAGAATAATTCAATGGCCTTGAATAAATATTAAAGAGACAATGCAGACCCAAATATGCTAACATATAATTAAACAAGCAGGTTAAAAAAGTGCAGATATCTTTCTGCTGTAAAGATAGAAGCAGTCAGCCTTATTAAATTGCGATTCGGCCAATTGAATAGGGCTCTATATAAGCACACAGCATATTTTTTTACAGAAGTTTTTAGTTAGTGAACTTCTATCTAAAAGCAAAGTCTTCACTAACTAAAAACTTCTGTAAAAAAATATGCTGTGTGCTTATATAGAGCCCCATTCAATTGGCCGAATCGCAATTTAATAAGGCTGTTTATTTGGAAGACGAAGGTAAGGGCTGCAAAAAAAGCTTAGAAAGTGCTTATAGTAAGAGATAATTGGTAAACTTTGTCATACCATGAAATTGGAAAGTGGGACCACACCCTCCTTCAAGAAAGGCTGATAAGCAGGCAGCTCGCATAATTAATGCAAGCACAGCTCTTCAGAAATATAAACTCTCCTCTCACACACAGCTTACCCCAGAGTATTATGAAGCAGCCATAAAAAAAAACATTTCTGATAAAAAATTAGCATTTAGTTAAAAACAAGACTTACAAAAATGCTTGGAGGGAGAGGGAAGGTAACCAATACTGAAATATTTTCTGAATTAACAAAATTACTAAAAACACACAAATCATATCACCTTCAGTCTTTATAATTACAACTGCACACTCCACAGCTTAATAACACTTCCACCCACAATCTACACTACAACACTCAGACCCCTCCAATTGACTACACAAATTGCATTCACATTGCCATCTTACATTTGTCACCCTCTTGTATCACACATAAACCCTTAGTTTGCGAGTTTTCAATCTTGTGTCTGTGTCTTGGTAACAAGCACTATGTACATTTGATTATAAGCTCAAACACAGGGCCCTCCATTCTTTATAAGGTGCTAAGTTTGTTTTTGCCATGTACTAAACCCCTGTACAGCGCTACGGAATATGTTGGCGCTATATAAATAAAGATAATAAATAATAAATAAATAATCAGTCAACTCACTCCTACATCCACTCTTGAATTGATAATGTAAAATAGCAGAACACACCCACGCATACTACCAGCAAGACACAAACATGGCATCATTCAGACAAGAGCATTATTTACTAAAATAAAGATTTTACCTAAAAAAATCCCTTTATGCTCATGGTTTTCATAACTGTTAATGTTTTTCATTTGTAATAAATTTCAAAAAACATCTGATGTTTTTCTCAATCTACAGTAATATTTTAACTCATATTCACTCTTTACACCCTTCAACAAACTACTTTTTTTATCTCTCCTAGTTACTGACTTTTGCTCCTCTCCCCCTATTTCAACATACCGTACTTTGGAATTTTCCAGATAAATACATACATTTTATTCATAGGCTCTCGTGCACATGCATTTATTTATTTTGCAGATCTCAAATTGGATAATATTATTATGTCACTTGTTATAAAGGTATGTAATGCCAGGTAATGTGCTGTATTGGAACAATCATTCATTTGACATGCAGGTCCTTTTTGTCTTATGTCACGATCCTTACAAAGGGCAAAGTGTTAAGTACCTTGATATTGACATCTTTGATTATTATTATTCATTATTTCTTGTAAAATTAAATCCTGCATGGCATTAATTCTCAGTTCAACTCAGTGATACTATTAAAATAAATGATGTAGACACAGATGAATGGTGCCTAATAAACTTAAATGGCATAGTACTGAATCATAGATTTATAATGTGCATAGTCAACAGTTAAAGCTTCTGGTTGGCTCAACTAACATTGGCGACGACTGCCAAATGAATGTACTAAATGAGAGTAACCTAATTTAGAATTTGTGTGCATAAGAACTAGGATAAAGGGTAACCTCTGCAGTTGTAGGTGAGAACAGGACATAATGGTAATAGAAATTGATAATAAAACCTGTGGGGGGACTGCTGTAATGCATATTGTGCTATATGCTTTAGAAATGTTGAGTTTGGCTGAATGCATTAGGAAGAAATTAAATAGCTAATGTATGAACTGATTGTGAGGGTTTGTGGAAGCAAACAAATGGTTTACAAACGCTAAGTAGCAATCAGGTAACTAGAGAAATCCAACTTAAGGAACCTGCTCAAAATGAGGAAGGGCTGTGGCCCCTATACTGGAGCTCCACAACCACATTAGTGGATTCGCCTTTTACATGCAGCCTGGTGACCTAATCCTGACATTACTTGCAGATATATCATCTCAACACTAAGGGTCAGCCAACATACTAATCTTTCACCTCAGATCCCTCCCCTCTCCCTCTAAAATAAAACTCTTTCTATCTTTCACTTGCTTCCTAACCCTTGCTATTCCTTATTTGTTACTCTTACCCAGTTCTCTGCCCTTTAATTCCCTTTAGATTGTAAGTAGCGGGTTTCGAGTCTTGTAGGGTGCTTTGGGATAAAGCACTTTCTGCTAAGATTCTAAGCTCAAAATAGGGCCCTTCAACTTTTGAATTTGTTAAACGTGTATTTCCCCTGTTCTTATCCCCTGTACAGCGCTACGGAATATGTTGGCGCGATACAAATAAAAGATAATAATAATAATGATGATGATGAAGTGATGGTTTGCAGTCAATCCAGCAAGTCTCTCTCCATCTTTAGTCTGTCACTTCCTGTGCACCTTGTTTCATTTTCTGAAGGACTTGCTCTATGATTATTGTATTCTACTCTCTCTTACTTTAATTAAAACTCTAATTCTCTACCTGCAAAGAAATCTTGATCCGATGACCCAGATTACTGACTGATTGTACCCCAAAATTTAACCACCCATTTAATTGCGCTTTCTTGACCTCAGATTGTGAGCGTGATAGCCAAAGTGCCTGCGGCCCCTATACTGGAGCTCCACAACTACATTAGTGGATTCGCCTTTTACATGCAGCCTGGTGACCTAATCCTGACATTGCTTGTTGGCCATCGCTTGCTGTGAGATAAACAGCTGTTATACCTAAAAATAGGAAAAGAAAATGATTTAAAAATATATCAAACTCTGTCAGGATGCTGTAAACTCATCCTAAAGCTCCACGATTGCAGGCTCCTACCCCTCATTGTGAATTAGAATCCCATAAGAACCCATCACATCCCAGTTTTTTAGCATGAGCTGTGTAGTGGAGGAGCTACTGCCAGAGCAACAAGTGCAAAGCACCGGGCCCACAACTGATAGGACCACCCTCATATACGGTTGGATTTTCATTGGCCTCTGCAGACCTCCAAATTATTTTGCACCAGGGCTCTCCATTTACCAGCTGTTTCAGTGTAAATTAGTTTAAAAATCCAAGTTATCTTAATTCAATATAAATATTCTAATTTTAATCCAATTTACAGCACACAATCTGCATGCAAATATTTCATAAGGCTCCTAAGTATTTGAAATCATCAAACAGTACAGAAAAAACACACCTTGGTTCCACCAATTTGATGACACAATTAGATTAATCTAAAGTATAGACCTCTATGATGAATTGTGTGTACAGTTTTAATTGTATTACTTAATACTGATTTCTTTATCTAATGTTACTTTAGATAATTTTCCGGGGAGGGTCTTGGAAGACCTCAGAAAAATCCTAGGGCACCCAACAAAGGGAGCCAAGGTGACATATCGAGACGTTCTCATTGGTCAAAACTTCTTATAATTCAGAAATGTATTGAATCTCAATAATTTGACTGATGAGGCTCATACATCTGTATTAGTCTTTTTTTAGCTATCAGGCATCATTGGGTGGCATGGAAAATAATTCTTATTCATAGCAGTATGTGGAGAAAGTCTGAAAATAAGTTTATTAAGCACTGGGTCATTTAAAAACAGAAATAGAAATGTAGTATTCAAAATGTTCCTCTTTTTTCGATTGCATTTGTAGCGCATCTTATTTATAATCTGACATAAGCAGCCAAAGCCAAGTGATTCTGCAGAGCTCATATCTACCGCATTGGTTTACACATACAAATTCATGAATCAGTGATGAATTCAATTGATTTAAATAGTACATTAAATTTATGCAGTTCAGGAGTCCTGTGAAAATTCCTGTGATGATTGAATCAGCATGATCCATTGGGAGAATAATTTCTACATCTCAATTTGTAGGGAGTGGGAAACAAACAGATTCCTATCATATTTATATATTACAGTATTAGAGATCCATTAGATTGTAAACTCCATACCGATGCTTTCCACTTATTATGCTGTTGTACTTTTATGATTTTGGTTAATGAGTTATAAAGATACATGAATATATCAATTATAGAGAAAAAATATATACAGCTTCTAGTATGACAATCCACAAATATATGGAACTCAGACATGTTTTATAATGCATTTAAAGCAGTGTATGTTTAACAAATTTTTTGCATAAAAACAACTACCGTGGGTTAATATACCTTGATATCTCTACGATTAGTTCATTTTTACAGATGTCAGGACCTGTCTCTGATAAACTTATATTTGGGTGTGTCTGATGTAGTTACATAGTTACATAGTAATTGAGGTTGAAAAAAGACTTTTAGTCCATCAAGTTCAACCTTTTTAGATCTCCTCTGATCTGCAATATGCGGATCAATTATTAATTGATCCAGAGGAAAGCAAACAGAAAAAAAACATTGAAACTTTGCCAATTGTCTCTAATGGGAAAAAAATAAAATTCCTTCCTGTCACCACCTCCTTTGGTAGAGAATTCCACAGATTAACCACCCTTACTGTGAAGAACCCTTTTCTTTCTTTAGGGTGGAATCTTTTTGCTTCTAACCTCAAAGGATGTCCTCTTGTCAGTTGAAAACCTCTTGGCACAAAAAGCTCACTTGACTAAGTCTTGTATTGACCCTGGATATATTTATATAAGGTAATCATATCCCCTCTTAAATGCCTTTTTTTCTAGAGAAAATAAGTTTAATTTGGTTAGTCTTTCTTCATAACTTTGCCCTTCCTTTCCCTTTATTAGTTTTGTCGCCCTTATCTGTACTTTATACGGCTCTAAAATGTCCTTTTTATAAAGTGGTGCCCAAAATTATACTCCATATTCCAAACAAGGGCGTACTAGAGATTTGTATAGTGGCAGAATTATATTTGCTCCCTTGCTTCTATACCCTTCTTAATACTTGCTAATATTTGCTCCATTAAGATTATAAATTGCATGGGAATTTTTCCTATACAGATGCATAACTTTAAATTTATTCATATTAAATCTCATCTGCCATTTAGTCGCCCATTTCTCTTAATTTATGCAATTCCCTTTGGAGGGAAAGTAAATAATTATATGGTTTAATTACCTTGCGCAACTTAGTGTCATCAGCAAAAATGCAGACAATACTTTCCAATCCTACGTCTAAGTCATTCATAAATATGTTAAAAAGGAGAGGACCTAATACTGAACCTTGAGGAACCCCACTTACCAAATTAGTCCAATCAGAGTATGATCCATTTACAACAACACTTTGCTTTTTTTCTTTTAGCCACTTCTCAATCCATGAGCAGATATTTACTGCAATTCCTGTATCCCTTAGTTTGTACAATTGTCTCCCATGTGGCACTGTATCAAAAGCCTTTGCAAAATCCAAAAAGACTGCATCCACTGAGTTGCCTTGATCCAGGTTCCTACTAACCTCCTCATAGAAGCTAATAAGATTTGTTTGACATGACCTATCCCTCATAAATCCACTTTGCCTCCTGCTTATAATCTTGTTTAAACAGGCATATTCTTAAATATTATCTCTTATTAACCCTTCTAAAAGCATTCCTACTAGAAAAGTGAGGCTATCATTTCCTGGATTTGTTCTTGCTCCTTTCTTAAATATAGGTATCACCTCTGCTTTTCTCCAGTCATCTGGTAGAGACCCTGGGACTTATTAAATCCCTGCAGACTTACGGCCTCTATGAAGGTAACTGCAGGGTTGAAAATTGTACCAGTTACAGATCAATTTAATTGATCAAGCCTGCAATTACATGGCCAACAGCCAAATCCGTAATCCATGTAACCGTACATTGCATTTCAGGGCTTGATCATGATCAATTAAGCAAGCCCATAAGTAATGATTTAGAAACAGCCATTAGTAAATGAGACTGTCATCATGACATCAGTAAAACATGGCATTTAAACAAGAATCAGTTAGTGTTTAGACGTCTTATATGCTATCGGGCTCGCAAACCAGCAATTTAAAATTTTATAAAAATGAATGAAGAAACTGTTATAGTTTGTGTGGGTTGACTTATATGTATTAACTCCTTAATTCCCGAGATTTATATAATACTGAAATTAAACATCAAAATAAAATAATTTTATTGCAGATTTTCGAGGTTGAGACTGTTGTGTAATCAATTATAATGTCTTTCATCACTTTCCCCATATTTTAAAGTCCATTATTGTGTTTTTATCTGCTTTTATAGTGTTAAGATCAGGTGCTTAACCCCCTTGTGAGTCCCCTCTAGTATTCGTAGAATATTTTGCTACATTTGCCATTTACGGGTTTGATGGCAATTGCGGGCTTTGAAATTGTTGCAACCTCTTTTGGATTTCTTTTTGTGTTAACCAATTATTTGGTGAAGATAGTGTAGCCCCATTATGTTGCAGTGTCCCAACCACTGGTACCTCCCTTGTGTATAACGAAGCAAATAACATATTTAGCTCATCTGCCTTTTCCTGGCCACTAATTATCAGATGGCCTGTGTCACATTGTAATGTTCCTATAGCTTCCTTCCTGGTCTTCTTCTCGTTAGTTAAAAGAGATTTTCATGTTAAAGCTATTTTTTAGTTCATCATTAACTAATGTTAAAAAATAAATTGTACAAACAGCAAAGCTTCAGCCAGAAAATATAATTTAATTGAACAATACAGTTTACCTCATTAATGGCTGCTGCTGTTCTTCTCCCCATCTCTCTCATTGTCCTGAGCACTACCTAAAACAAACAAATATTTAAACCGATAAAATGTTAATTGGGCAGGGTGGGTAAGGGTACAGCACCACTTTTACTTAATTCAGACCATCTTAGATCTTAAAATCTATTTACAATCTTGTTGTATGGTTAAAAGAGCTTGTAATTAGAATATTAGAATATTTTAGCTTGTGATATTTGTCAGTGTTCAAAAGTAGATTTTGCAACGGTTATCCTTATAGAACTGAATAATTTACTGGTGTGGTATGCTACTACTCATAAATCTGACTTAGGGCCTCATTCAATTGCGATTTGGCCAGTTGAATATGGCTCTATATAAGCACAGAGCATATATATTTTATAAAAGTTTTTAGTTAGTGAAGATATTCTGTTAAAAAAATATGGTCTGTGCTTATATAGAGCCCTATTCAATTGGCCAAATCACAATTGAATGAGGCCCTTTGTCAGAGAGAGGTCCCAACATTTGGAAAAGCTGCCTTTACATAAAGATTGTAAAAAAGATTTTGTAAATTTGAAGAAATCAATTTAAAATGCAACAGAAAATATTGGACTGCCATGTCAATTGTGTTATCTGGAGATTAGATAAAAGCAGCAGTCCTTAGAGGAAATTATAAATTAAAAAGTAAAGATGGAGTTAAAAAGATAGAGAAACAAGATGAACAAGATTACAAAGAGTGAACATAGACTATATTGTATTATTATATTATGTTAAGTTTTGACATTTTAAGTTTCAGAAGTGTGGTGCCTTGCATATGTATTCACTCCCCTTGGATGTTTTGTACGGGTACAACCTGGAATTAAAATTGATTTAAGTGGGATTTGATGTCACTGATCTAAACAAAATCACATATATAGTTGTGGACCAAGAACGTTGGTTACATTTGTGGCTTTGTCACGCTTTGTGGCCCTCACATAGCGTGCGCCCGTCAAGCAGACGAGAAGTCGTCTGGGAACCTCGTAAAGCGAGGCCATCCATTGACGGGCGCACGCGCCTGCGAGCATTGTGAAGTGAGTTGAGCAGTTGAAACGCGCAGGACTTAGGCTGCAATGATCGCTCATCGCGAGGGACGTGGGACTTAGCGATGGCCGCAAAAATGGTCTCCCCCATCCCTCCCAGTTCCTACACGCATGCAACTGCATAAATATTAACTCCCTTTTCTGAGAAGCTCCAAAATAGGCTTTACTGCAACTAACTGCCTTCAGATGTCCCCTGAACTGTTGATACATACATCTGGAAGTTCTAGTGTTTTTTACACAAACAGCATCATGAAAACCTAAGAAAACAAATCTAGGATAAAGTTCTGGAGAAGCATCCATGAGGGTTAGTTTATAAAAATGTATCCCATGCTTTGAACATTCCCCAGAGCACTGTTAAATCGATTATTAAAAAATTTAAAATATGTTCAGAGAAGGTTGTGCACCAAAATTCAGTAACATGGATGGCTTTAGTCAGAGAGGAAACCAATGGGCCAATTGTGACCCTGAAGAAGGAACTGAGGAGGAAGAAACAGTCTATGGGTCAAATATAACATGGACACACTACTAAGCTGGGCTTTATGGAGTGGCAAGAAGAAAGCCATTACTAAAAAAAAATACTTGGTATTTTTTGGTATGTCATGGACTCCTACTTCTTTTGAGCTTGGCTTCAGTATCATGACCATAGAGCCTAGCTCTCCCTAGCTAAGGAAAAATATTGATGAGTTGACGTAAATGGAAGTAAATGGATACATCAGAAACAGTTTCTTAATACATGCAAAATTTTGGAGAAGAAGCTTAAAATCCAGTGACATAATGCCAGTCACTGGAACTTAGAATGATGAGTCACATCAGGAGATAGGCCCAGAGGCGGAGCTAATGCCGATGCAACCGGGGCAAGGCGCAGAGGCCCCTGGCCTTTGAGGTTCCCCTGTGGCCCTCGCAGATCCTCTGTGGCCCCTGCAGCCCCCCTGTGGCACCCACAGCCCTCCAATGCTACTTGTGGGTCCACGGTTGCCCCTGTGGCCCCCACAGCCCCTTATGGCCCCTGTGGACCTCATGTGGGTCCCCTGTGGCCCCTGTGACTGCTTATGACCCACTGTGGCCCCTGCAGGCCCTGTGTTACCCCTCAGCCTCCTATGGCACCTTGCAGACCTCTGCGGCCTCCCACAGCCCCTTGTGGAAGCCCACAGCCCCCTGTGGTCTCCCTCAGCCACTTGTGGCCTCCTTGGTCCTTGTGGGACCGTGTGGCCCCGGCGAACATCTGCAGCCTCACTTAGCCGGTTGTGGCCCCCTCTGGCCTTGCAAGCCCCTGTAGCCCATGTGCAGACCTCTGCGGCCCCCTCAGACCTCTGCGGCCTACCTCAGCCTTTTGTGGCCCCCTCGGTCCTTGTGGGTCCCTGTGGCCCCTGTGTGGACCTCTGCGGCCCCCGTGGACCTCTGTGCCCCCCTCAGTCCTCTGGCCTGCTGTGGCCTCTCTTCACCCCAGGAAGTGGAGTGCACCATTGGGCAGATAAGAAATTATTTATATATATATATATATATATATATATATATATATATATATGTATAGATGCATATATAAATGTACACGTGTAAATGCACACACACATATATATATATATATATATATATATATATATATATATATATTTATATATATACATACATATATATACAGTAGACACAGATTTATATTTATTTTTTATATATTTTATATTGTTGATGTTGGAGGGAGTTCGGGAAATGCCTGGGGGTTGGGCAAATTTTATTTTTGCACCGGAGCCCCCATGCACTAGCTCTGCCACTGGATAGGCCAATCAGATTATGGAACTTCTAAGGCCATCTTATTCTGATGAGAATTAAAATCTCCATAGAAAGACTGATCCTAAGACTTAATACTTCCTTATGCATTTTATCTGGTGTAAACAGGGTAACAATCTTATTCGTCTAAGAAATAGAACTGTTTCATGCAGAACAAAGAGAAAAAATGATTAGATAGGTGCATGTTCTAAATGGTGTTGCTTGGTATATATGGCTGATGTTACTGTGATGTATACTGACTGTGGGCCTCATTTAAATACGATTTGGCCAATTGAATAGGGCTCTATATAAGCACATAGCATATTTTTTTGCAGAAGTTTTTAATTAGTGAAGACCATGCTTTTGGATAGAAATTCACTAACTAAAAACATCTATAAAAAAATGCTATGTGCTTATATAGAGCCTTATTCAATTGGTCAAATCGCATTTGAATTAGGCCCTAAGTAACTGTGAATAGAATAGTACGAGTGATAGTGGTTTTGCAAAGCATCAGGTTTTAAAGTCAATGTGGACAAGTTTGAATGCATGTTGCATGGAAATAGTTGAGTTTTTAGATGTCGAAGTATAGGTTGTCAGAAAAAAAAAACTAACTAACTAATATTAACTGCCAATTGATTTTAGTAAAAGTTAAGAAAAAATAATTTAAGGAAATGTCGACATGTTAATGATGGTAGGCAATATTTTAGGTCTAAAATATAGGTCTAAAATATTTTGTAAAACAGATAATTTAGTCAATTTTAATATGTACAGTAATGATTTTACTCCCTTCTATGATATTCCTGCTCAGAATTTCAAGAAGTACAATTATTACACTGCACTCTGGGAAACTGGGCAGGTACATGCAAATGAGCCCACAATGCATTTTCACTCTCTGATCCAATAACACATATGCCTGCATAGCATAGGTTGAATTAAGAGATCTATCCACAGACTGCACTGTTTTGATCTTAACTCTTGCTATAGATATATATTTTGTGGGAAGGCTTTTAACCACAACATAGAGTGTGTGTATGTGTATATGTGTGAGTGTGTTTTAAATGTTTTTTTAATCTAAAATGCAAAGAGTAGAGCTAATAGAAATGTATAAGACACATACAAATGGAGTGGGGTTTCTTGATACTGTATAAAATGTTTTTATTATTTAAATGTATTGCTATTAACCTGAGAATGGTGCTTCAATTTAAATACTGCGGGCCTCATTCTATTATCGGCCGTAAAACGGCCGCAAAGCTGCGATTCCTTGCGGCCGTCTTACGGCACCGTGTAGAGCTGCCTTTACCTTGCAATTCAAATAGACGGCACCGCAAGGATATCCCCCTTACGGCCGGCCGCATATCATGCAACCGGCCGCAAGGTCTGAAAACTTTAAAAGCAAATATAAATTCAAGATGGCACTGTAAAGCTCTGTAAATGCTAGGGATCATAATGGGGGACATGAGGATTAATAGCAACCCCCTCTCAAGCTTGCACATCAGCCCAAATCCGATATTTCATTAACGGTTTATTTTCCGTCCCGCACCCTGAGCGGGTCTGAGGTGCTCCAAGCCCTCGGGACTTTGTCCACGGATATTTGACATGAATTAAAATAAAAATTATTTGCGGATTTGAGTGTAGGGGAATGTTGTGCTATGAATGCTAACACCTACAATCACTTTATCGTCTCATCAGAGTGCAGGATGGCTTTATTATGTGCTTAATTGTGTGCTTGCGGGACCTCTTTCCTGCAAGTAAGCTGCGGCTCGGTTTTAGCCTTGCCGAGAGGGTTCCCGGAGCAATAGAATAGCAACCAGGGTTTTCTTGCGGCCAAAACTCTTGCGGCCGTTTAAGATCAAAGGCTTTCCTGCGGTGCGTGAGGCCGCAAGGGATAACAAGGCGCCGGCCGCAAGCCTGCCGGAGCCCCCGGCCGGAAGGGAATAGAATAGGCAAATATCCTTGCGGCCCACACCTCCTACGGCCGATAATAGAATGAGGCCCTGCATATTTTAAAATGTTATAATACTGAATATTCTGCATGTTTTACTTAACTGGATGAATTTGGTGATGATCAGACATTACACTATTACTCAACCATTGCAATATATTATTTTAGAGAAAATGTTTATTGAATGTAATTTGTGTGATTTAATACATAAACCATAAAGCAATATGAAAGTTTTGAAAATGTTGATTTATATCTGCTACTTCACATTTTTTCTGGGATCTTATCCTTAGAAATTTGAAAGAGTGTATCAGATTCTTTCTTAAGTATTTTTCAGAAAGATTTAACCTTGTGTGTTAACTAATAATTTCAATGCAAGGGAGGTCTGATACCTAGGCTAGAGCTTGATGTCCGAGATTTTCATATGCAGTTGATGCAACACCATTGCACATTTTTTTGTAAAAAGTTTGGAGATGAGCTTGACCATTTTTAATATTAATTAGATTATGATTTTTAAATCATGAGGCAATTTTATTTGGAAAGATGATATCCATGAAAAAACATTTTAATGGTGTAAATGGCAATTTTTTTTAATAGAGGCTCTATTATTATTATTCGTTATTTAGAAAACACTTGCATTTTATGTAGAGCTATTTACAAAGTAAAGTACGTTGGGTACAATTAGCAAGTTAGAAATATATAGACAGATTTTAAAGTAAGAAAATACATAAAAATACAATATAAATGGGTTAGACTGATTGTTTTAAATTTTAGTGATGAAATGGGCAAATAAGGCAAAAAAAAAACATGGTGTTTTAAAAAAGTGTAGATATAATTAGAAAAAGAAAAAACAGTATGACTCACGGGAGAGTACCATACAGGATATATCTTCCAAGTTAATAATTTCAGGAATATACCTCCTTGTAATATATACTTAATAAGAAGTTACTGGATTGTAAATAATAAGTAAATAGTGTAAAAAAATTACAATCAACAAAAAACTAGAGAAATAAACACTATTTAAATTTAGGCATTAACCTCCCATTGAAATGGCATCAAAAAAAGTTAAGTTGGCTGATGAAATTGGAAAATATAAGACAGTCACTGATGAGTTAAGATATAACTTTTATTAAATAAAGTATAACATAAAAATAAGAAAAAAGTATAAAAAACCTAATATCACTACAAGGTTGCAGACTAATAATTATACTTAAATAAGAGGAAAAAAGATCCTCATAACCATATGATGATAATTGGTTAATCCATTAAACTTAATAGTATTATCTTAATCACGTTAAGTATTTTTATCTAAATCAGAATCTAAATCACACAAAATATATGCATATACACATAGTTGACAGTAATATTGTTTTTTAAATCAGAGGTGAGAACATATGCACTTTATACAATAGCTCTTGCATGGCAGAAGTTAGGGACCGACCATTCCCCCCCTATGTTTTGTTCTAAGTTGGCGACTTAAGGATATTTGAAATGTTTAAAAACTATAATATTTTATATGTTCATCCATTTAAATGTTTTTTTTTTTTTCAATATAGAAAAGCATTTGAAATAAAGCTGATAACATTCTGCAACACTAAAGATACAGGACTGAACGTGGTCTTAGGTTTTCTAACACATTATCACAATTTCTTGTGATTCTGCCTCAATTTTTCTTATGATTATAAGAGGCTTGTCACTCTAAGTGAACTATAACTACAGTGCTCTGTTTTTTTCATGTATATATTGATGTATATGTGTAAATATTGTATGTGACTAAATAGTGTATATATCAAACTTCCAGTTATCTCCTGATATGGACTAATATATTAATTTCTGTGATATAATTTTTTAGCACATAGAACTCTTATCTTGTTACTTTCTTGCTAAAAACGTTTATTTTTCCCAGAAGCTTTTAAACTTTACCATTGCACGCAAGCTACTATCAATTCCCACCCTGCCTGCCCCTCACCAAGCCGTCCCTGTTTACACTTAAATTATTTATTCACTCAAATTACCTGGCCTGATCAATGATCTGCACCTACTTCCTATTCCTAATTATTCCTTTTAGATTTCACACTCTGTCACAATTTTTCCTCTTACTTTCTTCTTCCTTATTATCTCCTGCCTGTTTCTCAGACTCTCTCCTCATTTTCTCCTTATCATGTCTCCAACAACTTAACCATCTCATCTTGACTGCTCTCCCCCCCCCCTCTTCATTGCTCCCACAAGTTACTCTCCTTCTCCCAGTCACTATCTCCTCCATCTTCTAAATTTCATAAGCAGAAACACTTCTGCAAGTCTCACTCTCATGACCTCTCACTGCTAATTTTGCTGGCTGCAGGAGATATATCTAACCCCCAAAACCCCATAACTTGATACCCATCACCTGTCGCAAACTTCTCAGTTGCCCTTCTTGTGCACCCTCTGTAATGCAAGGTATATTTGTAATAAACTCACTTTAATTCACATCCTGCTTATTTCCAACTCCCTCAATCTACCGGCTATGACTGAAACCTGGCATACTCCTTCAGACACTGCCACTTTCATTGGTGGCTTTCAATTTAGTCACACACATAGACCCAGAAATAAGCAAGGTGGGTGTATTACTTTCTTTTCGCTGCACATTTAACTGCATTCCCCTGGTTTCCCCCTCCAATTGTCATCTTTTGAAGTTCACACTATCCGCCTCTTCTCACCCATCTCTCTGCGAGTTGCTGTCATCTACCGCCCGCCTGGAGCAACCTCTCAATCTCTTGACTATTTTGCCATCCTGGCTTCCTCACCTGCTCTCTTCCTACATACTTTCACTTGTTCTTGACCATTTACAACATCACCATTAACACTCCCTCCTCCCCTACAGCTGCAAAACTATTTGCACTTTTATCTTCCCTTGGCCTCTCACAATGCACAGAATCCCCAACTCACCATGATCGTCACTCCCTTGACCTCATGTTTGCAAATCTCTGCACTATATCCAACCTTATTGTCTCCCCACTCCCTCTTTCTGACCACTATCTCCTAACCTACATCCTCACCACACCTTCCACTCTCTTCTCCTCTTCATGCCTAGCCGCAAAAACCCAAAGAAATCTGCAAGCACTTGACCCACAATATCTTTTACATTGTGCTACAACCACTTCTTTGTCCCTTCACCACCCTCACTTGCCCTGACATTGCCACCACACATTACAACGACTCCCTCACTTAAAACCATGGCACACTGAACAAACACGCTACCACCATAGGTGCTCCCGCACTGCTGAACGGCTATGGAGGAAATCTAGCACTTCAGCGAACTTCCTCCACTACAAGTTTATGCTACTCTCCTCAATCTTAACAGACAGTGCAGCTTCTCATCACTAATATGCAATTTAGCCTCTAATCCCAAACGTTTGTTCGCCACATTCAGCACACTTCTATGCCCTCCACCACCTCCTGCCTGTCTCACGGCCGAAGACTTTGCTAGGCACTTTAAAATTGGAAATATCCGTAACGGTCCTATTCTATCACAGCTGATCCCACCCCTTTCTTTCACGCTTATCCCAGCTTTCACACATCTATTTCCCTAAACACTGGCAAGTTCCATCACCTTTAAAACACACCATTAATACACCCATTCTTAAGAAACGCTCATCTGATCCAGCTTCTCCATCTAAGCTCCTAATCTTCCCACCCTCTTCCACAGCTTTCACTCCTCACACATCTCTCACTTTTGACAAAGCCATCATCACGCCCACCTCTCAGACCCATTGTCTTGTGGTTTTACTGGATCCTATCCTCTCTTTCATTCCTCACATACAATCCATCACTAAATCTTGTCATTTAGACCTAAAATATGTTTCCAAAATATGTCACTTTCTTTCACAAGACACAACCAAAATTCTAATACACTCTCTTGTCATATCCAGCCCTGATTACTGCAACTATCTCCTTGCTGACCTCCCCATCAACAGTCTTTCTCCACTTCAGTATATAATGAATGCCTCCTCTAGACTCATCTACCATACTCATAGCTCAGTGTCTGAACCTCCTCTGTCAGTCTGGCTTCCCATAGCCTACAGAATAAAATCTTGAACCTAACATATTAAGCTCTTAATAATAATGCACCCTCTTATATCTCTGTTTTTGTCTCTAAATACTCTCCCAACCGTCCTCTTGGATCGGTAATAACCTTCTTCTTTCTTCCTCTCTTATCACATCCTCTCATTCCCGCCTTCTGGACTTTTCTCCTGCTGCTCCTGTTTTTTTGGAACTCCTTGCCTGACTCAACTAGACTATCCTCCTGCCTCAAATCTTTCAATTCTCAGTAAAAACTAATCTATTTAAAGAAGTGTGTCACTTTCAGCCTGGATATGCTGAATACTGTATATTGTACCTCACCTTTCTATACCTCACCCATACCCTCTACAATGTGAGTTTGCAAGTTTGCAGTCTTATTGGGTGCTTTAGAGAAAGCACTTTGCTTGATTTTACATTCAATAACAGGTCCCTCCATTCTTTTGTAATTTGTTAAAATTGTTTTTGAATTGCATCTACCCTGTTTAGCGCTACAGAACATGGGTCCTATTCTACTGCACAGATCGCAAATTTACACACACTTAAAACCACTCTTAAAATTGCCACACATTCTATTAGCTACTCGCCCACAATAACTACAGGCCAGCCCAAAGATGCAAATTCACACTTACAACTCCATTGGTTTTAGCACAGCTCGAAAATTACGAGCGCTAAATAATTAAAGTTACACAAAATCGATATTCTATTAGACCTGTAGCTCTAGCTCGCAAATAAAGTCTAACCCGCAAGTAGAAAAAGTATCATGTTTCTGTCAAAAATATTACTAGTACTAAATAGGTCTTGCAAAGGCTTTTTTAACCACTTAATAGAGCTGTAGCAGCAATTAAACGCTCACCACTGTACTTTAAAAGCATGGGACAGCATGAAAACACATTAGAATGAATTGCAGAATAGTCTCAAACCCACATATATGCATTTTAAAAATATTATTTTAAATTGTTATTTATGTGTAATATCGATCCCGGGACTCAAGGGTTAATACATATCATGAAACCCACATGAACTAGAACAGATGCTCTAATGCATTTTTTAGAGTGCTTGACTGCTTGATTGCAAGCCCAATCAACAAATAATACTTATTGTCTCTCATTGATTTTCAGTTTATGTCTAACTTCCATGTTTTACTAATGTTATGATGACGGACCTATTTACTATTGGCTGCATCTAAGAAGTAAATTACAGGCTTCGTTAAATACTGCCAGACCATATGATCATGCCATCTGAAATCACACTTAAAAAGGCATGGTTTATGTGTGGAGGCTGTAAGACGTAAATTAGCTAGCTTGAGTCAACAGAATATCACGGGTTGGAGATACTTACTGGCATTTAATAAAATAGGCCCCTATTTTGGCGGTTTACGAATTAAGGACTCACTCTTTGTTTAATGAATGTTTGTTTTTACATTTTTTTTTCTTTATATATTAAAAATGTAAAAATAAAAATAAACCAACTATACATACACTGTTATACAGATATATACATAATATTAATATTATTATAATGCTATAGGCATTCTGGGCTCTAACATTTAGACCACTAAAAATAAAAATAGAAGTGTATGCATAAAAGGTTGTGTTTTAAAACAACAGTGAAGGTGAATACATATAATTGGTTATAATATGTTTTATTTTAATTTTAAAATATTTGCCTATTTTCAATCTATTTATTAACAAAAATAATTTTGAAAATACAGGATTTCAGTGTGGCTTTTAGATAAATTTATAGGTTGAGTCAATTGTATAATGGAAGAAACCTTTTTTTTTTCAAAATGTCATGTACAAATTAAACAAAGTACTTAACATTATGTGTACTTGTTGAGGTATTTCAACAGCCCTGAGCAAATATTTTACCGTCATGAAAATTTGTATGAACAACAAAATGTTGAAATAGAATGAAAAGCCTGTTGTGGCAATTAAATAACTGGTACATATAATAACATGATCTAAATACATTAACTCAAGTGATAAATGATATAACATGAAGCTCTTAATGTGGATCAGTTTACTCCCAGCATGTATTGTTTAGCTCTTAAAGCATGAGTTCTAAAGACAAATATTAGGCCAGTTTTTAAGAGCCCTCTTGTACAGTATATCCAGTATTTTAGAACAAAAATGCCATATGAGTAATTACAACACAGTTCCCACTAAATGACACAGTTACCATTGATAAATGAAATCTACACAGCCACCTGATGTTCTCATTTTGAATTTGACCCCAAGAACACAAAAGAACAGGCAAAATCTTTAATTTCATATTCCAAACCAGTCAATCCTATTTGTTTGCACTGAATCACCAAATTCAATAAGGTGAAAACTTGTGTTAATCCCTTATTCATCAGTTGCCTGGGTGCGTGTGAAATAAATCATGTGGACAAAATAAAGCACAGACAGCCCCAATATTCCATTGTTCTCTAAGCTTCTTCAAGGGGCCTCTTCACAGGTACCAAAAAGCTACTATAGACACTTCACATATTTTGGAAGATCCTCCCTTTTTTCACATAGCACATTAGTCTGTCATTAAATGAAAGCAGAAAGCAGGCAGCAGATGAAGGGAAACTTGAAGTAGACCAAACTAATTTTCCTTACAGAGATAGATAATTGGCAGGGCAACCGTTTTGAAGGACTGAATTAAATGAATAAATTGTAACATGGGAAAAAAAATTAAAAAGGACAATAATTTCCTGGCTTGAACATAATCATTGCGGCGGCACCATTTACTTGGAATCCAATTGATCAACAGGACAAAAATGTTTTTCACTTTAATTGCTGTCCAACATTGTCCCACTAAATGGGCTAATTAAAAGGTAGAAGTGTGGACTTCTTTTCCTATTTAATGTCCAAATACTGGAAGAATAAAATCATTAGTGTAGCCAGGCTTTTATCTTTGTTAAAAATGGAATACAAAGATCAGTGTGGAATGTTTGCTGTCTGCTGGCCATCAATAAAAAAGGATAAAAAAGTAACAGCTAGATATATTTTAATTTAAAAAGTAAATGTTTGAAAAGGAAGTGTATAACAAAGATGGCATTGAAGAAAGCTCAATTGTTTTGTTTTGCTTTTATGTAATTATACCCTACCACACAAATTAGATATACAAGACTGCAAAGTTAATGTAGATTTATCTTTTTTTTTTTATTTGAATTAAACCACCATTGTATAGAATAATGGAGGACATTGCAAAAAAAATAAAAATAACTACATTAAACAATGGAAAATTTGGCTTTGGTGTTGAGATGCTGAAAGTTTCTTTTTTTTTTAAACATTAATATCTGTCAAAGAGGTATTGTTGAAAACGAACGATCATTATTGTATATATATTATACATATATTTTATATTGTATATATATTTTCTTGATTGACTTTATAAATGTAAATGGATGATATTAAACAACTATCTCCTAGTCTGGGACTGCCTTTGTCTACACATATTTGTTTATGATATTTTTTTTAGTATCTTCATGTGAAAATGTTGGGGAAGATTAAGAAATTGCACAACATGATTAGTGTAAGTATATACAGTTAATTGAACGGTATTTTAGTTAGTTCCATGTTTTCTATCATTCATTTATTAGTGCATATTTTACTTTTTTTTGCATCAAAAATAGTAAAGGGATATCCAGAAAACATATAATAAAACAAAGTTATATTTTGGCAGTCTCAAACATGATATTATTGAATACAGCCTTTAAAAGGGACATGGCCTGTCCATCATTATTATTTGAAGTATAATTCATACAAATGAATACCAGGGTACAAAAGATGGCTAACAGACAGATTATCTATACGAAAAGCTCTGTAGATTATTACTGGCTGAACAAAATGATGACAATCTTCCTCAGTTTTTCAAACAGATGAAAGGTGGAACTGTGATACACGATAAGATGTAGGATTATTAGATTCAAAAACAATTTTCAGGCAAAGAAATGTATAAGAAATATTGATTTCAAATGCAGATTTTTTTTCAGAATGATATAATAAACCTGTTTTAACATTTTTCAATCCTGCAGTCCACATACAAACTTATAATGTGAGAATATGCATTTGCCTAACTGTGTATTAAAATACAATTACTATACAGGTATACTGGTATCAGTGAAATGTATTGCATGCACAAACCAATTGCATTTTGTCACAGTTCAACATGTATGATCATTTCCAAGTACAATTCATCACTCGCAGAGAAAAACTAATAACATTCTTTGTAATGAAAGGAATATTTTCAATTCATATTTTATTCTTGTGGACAGAAAATTATCATCTTATTTAATATAGCCTGGTGAGTGGGCACTACATCACACAAAGAGCCAGACAAATTAATGTTTGAGGCCTGTATAACTCTTGGATTCAGATATGAAATAACTGGATCTTCTCACTACACTACATTGGCATTGTATCCAAGAGATATGTACATTTAGTCTGTCAATAGTTTCATTATAATATATATATATATATATATATATATATATATATATATATATATATATATATATATATATATATATTGATTTAGGCTTATTTGAATGGTTTAGGTACCATCCACAAAAACAAAAGAAGTGCTTATATTGCAAGGAATTAATTAATGCCACATTTATTGGTCTTAAACTTCTCAATAAAGGGACTCTACTTTGTCCTTGTCTTAATTTGTTTTTTCTACACTCCCTTGTGTCCTGTTTGATTTGCTCAATTCCGATGCTTTTCCTATACTTTTTCTTTTTCTGGGTACTGGCCATGATCAGACCTAGTGGCTAAATGAATGTGTTAGTGATGAATCATACATCTTTTAACAACTCTAAGCTTGTGCCTTCACCCATTCTCACTCTAACAAATTACAGACAAGCAGGACTACCTAGAAGCATCTGCTAATTCAATTCTGTTAACAAAACTAACTTCCCTGCTAATACCCTGATACTTAAACCTCTCTACCTAAATACATTGGTTAAAATTATATATAATATTCATTAATATTGCATCTCACTCTCGATGGCTAAAAGAAAATCAACCAGTCACCTGAGTATTTATACCAAACAACATATGATAAGATATTGTCTATTTACAATGTAACGATGGGAACTTCCAAATTGCATTATGCAGACTCTCTCATGATTGGATGTTTCAGTTATCAACAGTTAAATCAACTGATTCCTGAGTAAATACGTATTGATTAGTTCAGTTATTAATTAATATCTATTAACTACTGAGAAAAAGATTAATATCTGCTTAAAAAACTGCTAAACTCCAGTAATATCCAGGTAAGTAGTAGATGTTTTCTCAAAAATCAGACCCTCAATAGTATTTTTTTCATTTAATAATAAGTTCATTATTTATAACTGACAACATAGATGTTAAATCAGAATTTATTAATTCAATATTTCAGTACTAGTACAGAAGTCCTTTTACTAGGCAAAATTGCAGGGGTGTGTTTCTGCCTAGACTCACAAAACCCAGGCCTAGGTCATCATATTTTCAGGGAGAATCAGATTACCTGACGATACAGTGCAATAAATTGAAATATGTTTGTATGTACCCAGAAATGTCCACATGCAGTGATAATTCTTGACACTTTCTAACATACCATATATATACATAAACACACATCAACTTATCATTTGAAATATAGAATTGGATAGGAGGAGTGGCAAGTGTGGCATGAGGGCCATACAAATCTAAATGTCATTGGACAGCATAATACATAAATACGACCATGCAAAAATGTGTAGATTGCTACTGTATAGAGTATAATTCATTTACGGCCCATATTATTGGCAGTCCTGTTGGATGACAATATTGGACTGCTTTATAGATCCCAAATCAGTTGTCTGTAGCTCAGTATTGAGATTACATAGTACAGTATAATAATTCTAATTGAAATAAATCATAATTTACCTGTGCAAACCGATGAAGTCCAGGATCTAGACTATAATCTGGATTTAGTAATTGGGTAGCTGAATTCTATTTTTTTAACTACTGTAGATATATAAGAAAAGAAAACAGGGCACAAGATACATGAAATTTAATTTAATTATGTCTCATTTTGTTTCATTAATCCCTTTAGATAAATTTGCGAGTTTTCAATCTTGTAAGATACTTTAAAAAAAGCACCATGTGAGATTTTAAACAGACAGGGAACTCTATTTTTTGCTGTTTGTTTAACATTTCTTTGTTTTTAACCCCTTTACAGCACTACGGAATATGTTGGTGTTCTAAAAATGGTAATAATAATAATAATAATATTGCATAATACAGATTTTACAAATACTCAACACAATGTTACTGTAACTGTAAATGGATCTCTTTGGGCAGTTTTTATTATTTTTTTAAAAGTTTTAACTAGGTTTATCCACTTCAGTATATTGTTCACAGTGTGTCATTTTGTCAGTTTCTGAACACTCCCACTTTGTTCCAGTTTGCTCCACTGCATGCTGACATTGTTCACATCTGTGACTTGCAACATTGCATTTTGATAGCTATGGCAAAAAAAAGAGTATTTTTGATATTTTTTATATTACTGTAGTCTTAATTTGAAGCATGTCAGGTCTATTGAACATATACTGTATTAATTACAAAATAATATTTTTGTTTGACTTTTAAATTACAATTAAAACGTATAATTCAATAACAAAGATTATTCAAGGTTATTCAATACTAAACTTTTGGTTTAACATTGCCAATAAAAGCACAGCAACATTTGAATCAATCAATTAAAGATGTTAATCCCAATTCAACAAAACCATAATCCCATACAAAATCTTGCATTTAAAATGACCATCAGTTCTTATAGTATAAAAGTATGGTGTTGAAAAAGAAATAATTACTAAAAACAATTCTTGGATTAATCCAGAACATGATAATGCAAGAACCAGAAATAATTACAATTCTAAATTGTTATTGATCCAAACAAAATAATTTTATAACATTTTCATTGTGTAAATTGTTTCTTAGACCTAGTTTTGAAGAAGAGATGTTACAAATCTGTATCCAAGTCTCATTCAAGTCACTAGGAGTTCCATCAAGAATGCCAGATCTTAAGGTATTGTCCAATGTATCAAGCTGGTGATTGAATATTTATTTCAGAGCTACTCTTTTCAAGTGAGAAAAATCATACAAAATAATTCCATATCTTTAAAATAAATAACAGCATCTTGAGATTACTGACAATGTAGTATTAGAACATTTGGAAGCTTAAAATCATACCCAGCTTTTTAAAAGGTTTGTCTACCCAGCCCATGTCTGCAATAAGAAAGCATTCTGAATTTTGGGATTATGAGAGCCACAATTAAAATAAAGCCTTAAAGCTGACCTCTCTTCGAAACCTCAATCTACTCCAGTGCAGGAAACTATTTTATACTTAGGTGCCAATTTTTACATAAGCCTTAAGCCCCACATAAGCAAACAAAGGCTAAAGCAGAATTCGTCTCCTTCTAATAGTGGTGGAAAATGTAAACACAAGCTCTTTGTGTCTCTGGTGATAGTTAATTTGGGAATGGATGTATAACTCACTGAGTTTGGAAGATGTGACTCTTTCTATTCAAAACTGAATATTCAGAGATTTGCTATTTCATCAGTCATCACCTAGGACTCTCGTCGCTAAAGCACTTTCACATAATAGTGTTATAGTCTTGACATCAAAGCATCTTTTTAGTCTGAGACACAAATGCAAATAAGGAAATATCTAACACAGATCCATCCTGCTCTTTTACCATACCATAAATACCGATTGCTGAAGAGTTTTACTTATTATGTTATTTCCATTTTTAGCACATTGTGGACGGCGGTTATACATTTCACATCTTTTAAAAATAGTTATTTTTTAAGTTACAGATTTACTTTATATTTTTAATGAACCACTGTACAATGCAATATATATATATATATATATATATATATATATATATAGGTTTGAAAACTGAGTCTGACTATGAGCATCATTTGGCAGGAAAAATGCCATAAAGTCAGTTTATAATTATTTTTAATGAACCGCTGTACAGTGAGAAAAATATATAGGTTTGAAAACTGGGCCTGACTAATAGCATTATTTGGCAGGAAAAATACCATAACCTTCATTTATAATTAGAAAAAAATGCGACGCCTAAGCTGGTCCCTGGTCATAATATTTTGGTAAATGTTGTGTTTGAAAGAGGGTGTTTCAGGAGCAGCAGGGTTTGCAGTTATTGTTGCAGGTGCCGGTTTCTAAGCATGTGCAGGGGAAGAGGGTAGGTGTCACATTCAAAGGTATCTAATTACATAACAAAATATCACTTCCCTCCTCTTACTTAATCCCCACCTCTACAGCTAAGATAAGCACACCTCTTACGTTTCAAATATTCTGGATTTATGCTCATAGCCTACATACCTGCTAATGTTATTAGTTTATTAAATACACATGAATAGTTTATTGAACTAAAGTGTTACTGTAAAATTAAATATGTCTCATTCAAATAGAGTTTAGAAAATAAGCATCACATTGAATACTTACACAAGAGATCATCAAACTTATCACCTTTCAGTCAATATCAGTCTTAAAAAGTAATTTGCCAGTTTCCACTATCAGTTCATACAAGTACAATAAAGCGACCATGTTGCTCACTCCACTAGTAGCATATTTACAGCATGTAAGAAGTGTGACAAGTTATCAGCCTCCTTTGGGTTTGTGCCGGTGTTTCTGACACTTTGATGGAGGAACACAATACCAGAGGCTGTATATACTTTTGCAAATTTTACTAAAATTTTGTCAGGGATTCAAAAATAACAAACAAAACAAATCAATGAAAATAATAGGCCTAGCTTCCACTGAATCTTGCACATGTCTTTCACTAACTTTGTTACAAGGAGTGTTCCTTGGTCTGTCAAGACTTCCTTTGGTATTCCCACCCTTGAACTAAGTTGTATGAGTTCTTTAGTAACGTTCTTTTAAGCTGCTGTTCACATGGCTGAGGTCCCAAAAAATCCATAGTTATCCTCTCAAAAGGTTTCCCAATTACTGGTAATGGTATCATTGGAGCTCACACTTACAGTTAAGGAGCGATCATCTGGCATTCTAGATAGGATGCACACTACTGAGCCACTTCTGTATATATCCCTGGCCAATAAAACAATCTTTTGGCACTCCCTAGGTATCCTCCCAGCAGGTTTCGAGGAGCACAGTTTAGGACTTTCCTCCTCTGTGTTTTAGGAACCAGAAGTTGCTCCACAACCTCATCAGCTGAAGGGACAATTCTGTAAAGAAGAGCATTCTGTAAAATGAAGAATGGGCCCTGGTTCTTCTGTCTTCCATTTATTTCTATTAGCAAATTCCAAGCATTTTGAAGTAGTTGATCAGAAGCTTAATCACTTGCAAAGTGATTGTTTTAAGAGGAAAACTGATGTAAGGTGAAATCTTCCTCTTCTCTTCTGTACTGGACCTCACTATGAAACAAACTCCCTTCTCTGTCGGCTTCTCTTATTTCCGCCGCTAAAGCCTACTCAAAATCTTTTTCTGTACCAACTATTTTGACTTTTCTTCTTTCCATCTTTTTTTTTACAGTCCTTCCTTGGTGCAGAGAATAGCTTACTGTCAAAACAGGACAAATGTGACCAGATATGGCAGGCTGGGTTCTCTCTTCAAGTCTTTCTTGTTGATTTGAAGGATATTTTCAATATTTGGAAAATCCTTGCCTATCACGACAGGATCAGGCATGTTAGTGACCACTGGCATAATGCCTATTTTATTTGATATTTTTATCACTAGCCTGTATGATTTTGCCTAAAAAGCGAGTCACTGCACTTGCTGAATAGATTAATGCTGTGGTTTCTTTACCATTAATCTTTATGGTTGGTAAATTGGTGAAACTTTTCTGACAACACCAAGTTGATCAGATTACAATTGGACTGGTGCTCCCTCATGTTACATTGCCTTGGTACTTGAGTCGCTATTTGTCACATTTCTCCACAATAGAAGCAGTTAACATTGCTCACTAGGTTCTGTCTGTGATTTGGATGTTCAACAGCCTGTATTTTTGGGGTATTTTGTAGAGGATATCTTCCAGAATTAGGATTCACATTTTCTTGTCTGAATCCAGGCTTTATAACTCAATTAAACTGGCTTTGAGTGCTGTAAGCCTCCCCCATTGGGCAACATAATAGTTTATTTATAGCCAGCTATCTTTCTGTCAGTGTAATAAACTAACCTGGGGTCTGGTACATTTTATCCCACCCATTCCCATAAACCTGAAGGAAGACTTGTAATCCATCACCAGCAGTTCTATAATAATCTTTGATCCATTATTTGCAGGACACAACTATTTTTTGCTAGATGCAGTAAATCAAGCATGTGAGAGCAAGGAGTCTTACTGTCCAACATTTTCCATGAGTGGAATCTCTGTGCTTAAACATCTCTGGTAATTCCAACTCTGTCAAAGATCTCTGCTTTCAAATCACTAACATTCATTGCTTGTTCTGCATTCACATCAAAGTATGCTTTCTGAGATTCACCAAATAAATTAGGGACAATGATACTAGCCCAATGTTTTTGGCACCAAACTTCCCTGGTGGTGATCCCTTCAAAGGTCAGAAGGTATGAATCCACATCATCTTCACTAGCCATTTTCTGCAGGAAGTGGTTTGTTTTAATCCTGGCACATAACTCTGGAGTCACAGTAGTTTTTACAAATGTCAAGTGCTACAGATGGGCCAAAGGTAATTGGTTTATTACCAGCTGAAGTCCTCTGTCTTCTCCTGCTTGTCTACGCAACTGTGTAGTTACTTGCTGACATGCAGTGGCCTGTGCCAGGGCTTTTACAAGTTCCTCCATCTTAAACCCACTTCTAACACCACATGTGACAAGTTACCTCTGGGTTTGTACCTGTTTTTCAGGTACTTTGATGGAGGGGACATACGTTTGCAAAATGTTCTTAAACTAGAATTAAATTAGTGTTGCCTAGTTGCAGCTAATTACCTGAGCAGAAAAGTTAACCCCTTCAGTACCTCACTGCAAGTGCTCTTCATGGTGTAAAAGAGTTCAAAATTGTATGTTAAAATGATCTTTTTTATTACACTAACAACAGCTAACAAAATCAAAAGTTTTAAATGTATATTTGTATACAAGTCTATATAAATATAACAGATTGCTGAGTGCATGTGCGTGCTGTGTGTTTCTCTATGTGGAAGGCTATGATTGATAGCATAGCTTTCCCCAGGATCGGTTTACACTGCACTCACCAGTTAACCCAAAGCTGATCAGTTTTACGTGAATCCAGCATTCCATGCCTACACAGATAGATTTGTTAAGGGTTATTTTTTTTTGCTTTGATCACTACATGGAGCTCTGGAGCTTAGCACTGACACCCCTACATTGGTCTACCTGCTCAAATTCCATAAAGACAAGAGGGCAGAAACCTGAATTTTCTGCATTAAGAAAAAAATTAACCCATAACAAGGACTGTTGTCTTCAAACTGGAAATTTAATTAGTCTCACAAACACTTACCATTGACTTTAATGGGGGACACACCCCTGAAACCTGATTTGTTTAAGTAATGAAGCAACATGAAAGCAGTCTGTTATACTTTTAAACACATATTTTATTTTATTTATTAGTGAAAATGTGTGTATTTAAAAAAATCTGTATTTCAACATGCTTTTAGGTGATTTTTACTGTGACGTGGTACAAATTTTGCTGAATTAATTGGCCATTTAAGTGCTGGTGAGCTTCCAAGTTGATAGAAAAGAGGAAGTGCATGAATAATTAGTTGTAACAAAGAGCATACATAAATATATACTCTGTAAAAGCATATACAACTGTATCTCTTGATAAACAAAGCAATTGTTTGGCTGCTAACCACAGGATTAATTTTAAAAATGGAAATTGTGACTTCAGCATTCAATGGGCAACTTTGTTACTTTGAACACTGAAACACAGAAAACTGAAGACTTTAAACTTTACCAAACTAGTGATTTTAGATACATGTTTTATAAAACCTAAACTTTCATTGCAACTATTGTATTACTGCTTAACAAGAAAATACAGTTTAAGGAAACCAATAATATTAAATATTTTTTTCTATGGAAGATGTTGGAGAACATGATTCATTTTGCTATTCATTGCCATTCTAAATCTTTGAAAGATATATTCAATAGATTATATGTAGTGTAGTATTCATGAAACCATGTATGGTTGTTATGCAACACTCTAACCATAAAACGAATATATTTTTGTTATGTGCTCTACTGGGTCATTTGTCCCATAATACTTTTGAAATAAGTTAACGTTTTGTGCTTATAATTTGCCAACAACAATCAAATAATACCCATCAGAGATGGCAAGAAAACTGTCCTGAAAATAGTCACTTTATTAAATAATGAATGTGGATTATTGGAGCTGTCCATGGTTATGACAAACCCTTATCAACTAAAAAAAATAAAGACCTTCCATTCATAATCAAATATCTGTTAGATGAAAACAAATTGAACTTTTTTTATTAAACTGGATTAATAGCCTTTTGTTTTCAGTGACAAATTAATATCTTATTTAAATTTGCTCTGATTTATAAGAATATTGAGATAAAAATTATTCTGATGGTTTACATATAAATTTGTTTCAGAGATTGTTAACTGCTAACTGAGAAACTTTAGCATAATATAGTTTTAATATTGATGAAGGAGCACAGTTTTTGGTATTTTATTTTCTACCAACATGTTCTAAAAGTTGGATTTAGTTGGTAGAGAACATATATAATGTAGGTGCAGCATGCTAAAGTGATAGTAGCTTGAGGTATAACATTTTTAGCTATGTCATCCTAGCCTGATTAGAGGGCTAGGGAGAGTAAAATGAAGCTAGAGAGAAGGGTGAGGTGCGTAGGAAAATTGACACCAGCTGGGGGTTAGTTAGGGTAGAGGGTATTTAAAGGGTGAGGGGGAGGTCCAGCTTCTTCCACAACTCAAGGTTACTTTTTAACCTGTTAATTGCAGTCAGTGCTTTCTCTCTAGTGATAGTAGCTTGAGGTATGGCATTTTCAGCTACATCATCCTAGCCTGATTAGAGGCCAAAAAATGCAAACCCTGGAATGCTTGCTGATTTCATGAGTTGGCTATGGAGGTCAAAGCTGAATGGAGAGTAATGGATTGCAAGAGGCACGATGCAACATGGCTCTGATTGCAAGGGGTATGTTATGGCATGATATGGCTCTGCATGCAGGGGTACGTTATGGTATGACATGGCTCTGCATGCAAGGGGAACATAGTCATATGCACCAATATGTAATTTTAGTGATTGCTACGGGTTCCAATAGTTTGTGACTTTATTTATACTATAGTGGACTTGCTGCCTGATATAGCAGAAAGTACTAAAGAGAATAGCCTTCTATGTTTTAACTTAGAATTGTTTATTTTGAATTAATTAGGCAGGATTGATAACCTGGGCCATGCTTTCAGCCCTATTAAATTTGAAACCCCTAGCAGCAGCGGCAAGCCTGCAAAGGCTGCAGGCTTGAAATTCAGCTGCATTAAAGAGCTATTAAATTAAACCATGCCGCGAGTTACGGGCTTGAGAGGGCAAACCTGTAAACCATTTGTCGCACGTTGGATGTGCGGCCGTGAACATGATCAATTAGTCAAACCCGTAGATACGGGTTTAGATGGAGCCAATGGCAACAGAGATCATCATCATTACGTCACTGAAAAAGTGGAGGTTAGATATCAAAGCCTTATGGGTCTTCAATTATGAGTTTCGATCAAACTCGCATTCCAGACATAATGCAATATTGATAAAGCCGTAAATATGATATTGTAGTCCATGTGAGTTCAATTATATGTATTAACACATTGATTGCTGGGATCGATATAACACAGGAATTACACTGAAATTATTTAATATTGCAGATTTGCGAGCCTGAGAATGTTGTGCTATTAATTTTAATACCTAACATCACTTTCCCTTTACCTATAAGTACAGTAGTGTGTTTATATTTGCATTTACAGTGCTATGGATAGGACTTTAACCGACTAGCTCCATTTGCGGGTTACAGACTTTAACGTCAGTGACTTTGTTAATTTAATAGCGTGATTGGCAAGGAACAGTTACAGGCTTGAAATAACAAAAGTATTTGCGGGCACAGAGTTCAAATTTCCACATCCCGTAACCTTTTCTCGCCCTTACCCCACAAGTCATTGGAGGGTTGCTTTACGGGGCAATTTAATAGCCGCAAGTCTTGCTAGCTACGTTACGGGCTACGTTTTTATACATTGAGGGCATTTAATAGGTCAGCAAATCTGCCTAATTAATGCTATCTGAGTTGAAATGTTTGTCTTGTTTTCAGAAGTACTCAGGGCAATGACAGAGGTGAGAATGGTAAAGCAGAGGCACTTAGTAGGGTAAACTATGTTTTATAAGTTAGATTTCTGGCTAAAGCTGTGCTTTACTGCTGTTTGTATATGTATTTTAATGTAAATTAATGGTGAACTAAAAAGCAAATTTATAAAAAGTGCTTACACTGGCCCTTTAACTGGGTATTTCAGGGTATGATGAATGATTTTGCTGCAAGCTATCTAGATAATGTTGTGATCTAGTCTAATGGAGCCATTTGTCTGACTGGTTCTCCATTCCCTTTTTAAGTTACATCATAACTACACATGGATTTGGAGACAGATTGCAACTTAATGTAACTGTAATATTGGATATTAAGCAGGAGTTTAAATATAATCTAGAGATTGTTCATTCTGAATAGCAAAGATATGTCTGGATAACAAGGAATACGTTGCACTATTTATGTTAATTATCTGAGTAGGGTGGGGACCATTTGCCAAACAATAGAAGGAGGCTATCTTTCTCTCCAGACCTTGCTTGTCAGTGTATCAGAAAGATGCTTTTTTGGGATAGGTCACTTACCAATATAGTAGTTAATGGAGTAACAGAATCATATATAATACTTGTCAACCTGTGAGTCGTTGTCATGCTTACGTAATGAGGGACGCACTTCTGGCCTCAAATGTGGACCCTTGCATCGGCTGCAATGACCGAAGGCTCATTGCAGGCCGCAAATGAAGACCTTCGCGAAGTGAGGAGCCGCATTTGCGTAGGTGGAAGCTCTACGCATCCTCACTCCCGGTACAACCCCCCCCCCCCAGAAAAGAACAACGTTGAACAAGAAACATGCAGAGGGACTTAGAAAAAAAAATACTAACTCGTAAAGACAAAATATGGACTTACACAAAAAAAATTCAAACACGGGCAAAACGTGTACATCAAAAAACACAAAAAACTATGATTTATTTTTTTTTAAAAATTACAAAAATATCACACACAGCACAGGGGGACAGCAGGACGTCTGGGGTGAGGTTTGCCACTGGCAAATCACCTAAGCAAGAAAAAAAATGGCGTCCGAAAAAAATGAAAACGTCCCAGAGGCGCAGAAAACACTGACAAGGGCGTAGAAGGTTTAATAATGACCCGCAAAACATAGAAAAGAAAAAATACGAGGTCGCAAAAATACGAACTTAACAGCCGAAATGCGTACATTCAACAAAAACAATAGAAAATAGAAGAAAAAAATACCACAATGAGTATCGAGAGACAGCCATGACATCTGCCAGTGAGGTTGCACGCTAATTAAAGTCGAATTTACCGAATTTAGCTAATTAAAAATCGCATAAGCGAGAAAAAAAATGGCGGGTGCAAAAAATGAAAACAAGGCTACACAACCCCACAAAATGCGCAAAACACTGTCAGGCAGGTACGACTTTTGCCAGGGACATACTGTACGAGGTACAAAAATATACACTTAGGAAGCACGGAAAATGCTCGCAAGCCGAGTAGCACATAGACAAACAGCGCCATTTTACAACTCTAACACATTGCGAATATAAAATGGCGCTTTACACAACTAAACCAACGCTTTGACCTCGCACACGCAGCATAATTCTAATGCACACTTGGAACATTGATGACACTGTATCCTCAGAGCAGCAACAGTCCAACTGTACATTGTATGCTGCAGGAAAATAAAAGTAGATACTTAGCTCTTCAGGCTATTCATTGATGGATATATCAATTACAAATAGGTAAAGTATATTAATTTAGTAAGTAAATAAGTAATTAATAATTATAGAAAAGAAGAAACATATATATCTGTCTTTGTCATGAGAGCCGAAGGCGCTCATAGGACCAAAACTACACGAGTGGCGCGGCTCACTATGAGTGCCAAAAACGATCATTGTGAGCCAAACGATGAGCGCCGAAGGCACTCAGCACAAGGCTCGCAATGAATGCCAAAGGTCCTCACAGTAGAAAAAGATTTACATTGTGTGTCAAACAGCATTGCCATGGCTTAAAATGTTATTGTCCCGTCATTTTTGACGGGCAAGTCGCATATTATAATTTTGGAAAGCTTTGTGCAAGAAAGTAAATATTCATATGATTAATTCCACTATATACCAGCCCCAGAGTAATATTTTTTTTTATTTTTTATTAGGAATATCGAAAAGTACTATACAAAAATGTATACATAAATACACAAAAATAACCAATGTCTGTTAAAATACAAATCCAGTTTGAAAATCTATGACATTGCTAGATGAAATACACAAAGACAATAACATTCATACCACATACATACATCTTACTTACAACTAGAGTTTAGATGATAACGGAGAGATAAAAAAGTTTGCTACAAGTAAATGGAATAAATTTGACAAGGGAGTCAATTTCGAGAGTCCCATAATTTCCATTTAATAACACAATTTTTTTGCCTAAAAGGCAAAAAGTTATCTTACAGAGCTATTGCTTTTTGGATAATTGTTCTATTTTCGATCCATTTCAATGAAACTACACTTTTCCAGTGGGAGATAATCGATTTTTTAATTGTCAGACATATTTGCGTAGCAAAAGCTTTTTTCTCCAAGATTTGTTTGTGTTTCATACCCTATAAAATTTAAACACTCGATCCACAAAGGTTTAATTGCTGGGCAGTCACAGACAATATGCACAAAATCCCCAAAGGCACCACATTGTCTCCAACACATCCCGTCAAAGCAACTATAAGTAAATTGATACATTTTAGAGGGCACCATATACCACATATATATTATTTTAATATGTAGTTCCCAATGTGGTGAGTACTTAACAAACCTATTGGTGATAACCAACGATTGCTCCCAGTCAGCCCAGTTCAAGAATACCCCAAGATTTTTTTTCCACGTTACCATACCTGAGGTTTTATTACATTCAAGAGTTTTCCACAATATATCATGGCATTTGGATAACATTTAGAAGTTTACCTGTGATTTGATAAGCGTCTCTAAGGGGGTCAGCGCTTTATCTCTTGAAGATACAGGGCCATAAGCTGACAACATCGAAGTGTATTGATGAATCCGCAGCCAGCTATTGACTGAGACTCTATATTTGACCTCCAATTGTTTAAATGAAAGCAATAATCCTTCCTTATAAAGATCCCTAATAAAAAGGTTAACTTTGCTTTGGTCCTCACTTGTAAAGAAAAGATTAGTTATACTTAAAGGAAGGTCGAAGACAAGGAAGCTAAGTTCTGGAATCAAGCAATATTTCATAGTTAATGATTTCCAGAATTTATACATTTGCTTAATAATCTGGGAGCTGCCTACAAAGGTATTAGACGGAACATTGTTCCTAAACAACAATAGTCTAAGTCCCAGGCCCAGGACCAAAGATCTCTCCATTTGGCACCAAACCTGGGTCCCACCTAAATGAAACCATTTTAATGCATGCACCAACATACTGGCATCATGATAACATTGAAAAAGGGGATAGCCTAAGCCTCCTCTTGAAAATTCTCTGGCCAGTATGGTATTTTTTAATCTGATAAGTTTTGAGAAGTGAAAAAATTAATCTATGGTGGTTTGAAATGTTCTAATACAAAAAAAAGAGACTTTAAAGGGGATGCAACTAGTAAGATAATTAAACCTAGGAAGTAAGGAAATTTTGGTGATGGCAATGTTACCGCTAAAGGATGCTTTTATACTTTTCCACCCTTTTATAATGTCCAAACATTTGCCATGCAATGCCTTGTAATTAATATCGATTATCTTCCTTGAGTCAGCAACAAATTTGACCCCCAAATGGGAAAGGGAATAGGAATACAAATTAAAGGTATATTCTTTAGACAACACTTCTCATAAGTTAACAGACAAATTAATAAGCAAAGTATCAGATTTGGAAGGGTTCAATTTGTAATTAGAAAGTAGATTAAAACTGTCAATGAGACCCATAAGAGATTTCAAAGATTGGGACGCGTGTTAGATAGCACTACGCCATTGGCAAACAGGCTAAGTTTGTGTTCTCTCTCTCCCATCCACACACCCCCTATATCCAAGGAAGATCTTATGGCCTCTGCCAGGGGCTCTATCAAAAGAGCAAACAGGATGGGGGAGAGAGGACAACCCTGTCTAGTGCCGTTCGATATATATCAAATGTTCGAGAAAAACAACCTGAACCTGCCTCAAAGGCTGATGGAGCCTTATACAAAGAACCAATCGCCTGGGAGCCAAAGTTCCCTAAACCAAATCGTGTCAGAGCGTTGTTCATATACTCCCACCCTATTCTGTCAAACGCTTTTTCAGCGTCCAATGACAGAACTAGGGTGGGAGTCTTCATACAGTCAGGTCCATAAATATTGGGACATCGACACAATTCTAAACTTTTTGGCTCTATACACCACCACAATGGATTTGAAATGAAACTAACAAGATGTGCTTTAACTGCAGACTTTCAGCTTTAATTTGATGGTATTTACATCCAAATCAGGTGAACGGTGTAGGAATTTCAACAGTTTGTTTATGTGCCTCCCACTTTTTAAGGGACCAAAAGTAATGGGACAATTGGCTGCTCAGCTGTTCCATGGCCAGGTGTGTGTAATTCCCTCATTATCCCATTTACAAAGAGCAGATACAAGCTCCAGTGTTCATTTCAAGTGTGCTATTTGCATTTGTTGCTGTTAACTCTCAATATGAGATCCAAAGAGCTGTCACTATCAGGGAAGCAAGCTATCATTAGGCTGAAAAAACAAAACAAACCCATCAGAGAGATAGCAAAAACATTAGGTGTGGCCAAATCAACTGTTTGGAACATTCTTAAAAAGAAAGAACGCACCAGTGAGCTCAGCAACACCAAAAGACCCGGAAGACCACGGAAAACAACTGTGGTGGATGACCGAAGAATTCTTTCCCTGTTGAAGAAAACACCCTTCACAACAGTTGGCCAGATCAAGAACACTCTCCAGGAGGTAGGTGTATGTGTGTCAAAGTCAACAATCAAGAGAAGACTTCACCAGAGTGAATACAGAGGGTTCACCACAAGATGTAAACCATTGGTGAGCCTCAAAAACAGGAAGGCCAGATTAGAGTTTGCCAAACAACACCTAAAAAAGCCTTCACAGTTCTGTAACAACATTCTATGGACAGATGAGACTAAGATCAACTTGTACCAGAGTGATGGGAAGAGAAGAGTATGGAGACGGAAAGGAACTGCTCATGATCCAAAGCATACCACCTCATCAGTGAAGCATGGTGGTGGTAGTGTCATGGCGTGGGCATGTATGGCTGCCAATGGAACTGGTTCTCTTGTATTTATTGATGATGTGACTGCTGACAAAAGCAGCAGGATGAATTCTGAAGTGTTTCGGGCAATATTATCTGCTCATATTCAACCAAATGCTTCAGAACTCATTGGACGGCGCTTCACAGTGCAGATGGATAATGACCCGAAGCTTACTGCAAAAGCAACCAAAGAGTTTTTTAAGGGAAAGAAGTGGAATGTTATGCAATGGCCAAGTCAATCACCTGATCTGAATCCGATTGAGCATACATTTCACTTGCTGAAGACAAAACTGAAAGGAAAATGCCCCAAGAACAAGCAGGAACTGAAGACAGTTGCAATAGAGGTCTGGCAGAGCATCACCAGGGATGAAACCCAGCGTCTGGTGATGTCTATGCGTTCCAGACTTCATGCTTTAATTGACTGCAAAGGATTTGCAACCAAGTATTAAAAAGTGAAAGTTTGTTTTATAACTGTTAATCTGTCCCATTACTTTTGGTCCCTTAAAAAGTGGGAGGCACATATACAAACTGTTGTAATTCCTACACCGTTCACCTGATTTGGATGTAAATACCCTCAAATTAAAGCTGAAAGTCTGCAGTTAAAGCACATCTTGTTTGTTTCATTTCAAATCCATTGTGGTGGTGTATAGAGCAAAAAAGATTAGAATTATGTCGATGTCCCAATATTTATGGACCTGACTGTATATCTTGTATGTGAAACCAGGTTGGTCAGTTTTCTGACATTATCAGAACCGTTTCTGCCTAGTATAAGCCCTGATTGATCAACACTGATCAACTTGTTAACTACTTTTTGTAACCGGTTTGCCAAGATCTTAGCGGGATCATGATTATAGAAGCTCTAACCATTTCTGGAGGGATAACACCTTCCAACTTTATTTCGTTAAATAAGTCTTTAAGATGCTACCCAAAAGAGGAGCGAAAATTTAAAAAAATTACTAAATTCATCTGGTCCCTGGGTAGTGTATTGTTTTAGCTGTTTAATAATTGCCACAAGCTCCTCTTCCGAGATAGAAATGTTTAATTCATCCAACTGGGACGTAGAAACAGAGGGAAGATTAAACTGATCTAAAAAATCTTGATTTTGTGTTTTTAATAAAGAATTTGTAGGATGTACTTTAGTCAAATTGTAAAGATTTTCATAATAATCAGCGAACAACGAGAAACGTTTCTTATCCTTTAGTAAATAATAATTTCTTCTTTTCACCATTTTTTTTTTATTTTGTGTGCTAGTATTTTACTAATTTTGTTATCATAGTGGTGGAATGATTGCATGCACCAAATAAGCTTATCAGAAAGATGTTTATTAATTTAATTGATTTTTTTAAAAGATCTTTAATTTGTGCCAAAGTGGGGACAAAGAGATCTTTTTTGTTAATAGGTTCCAATCTACTGAAAGTGATGTACAGATATCTCAAGGACTGACCTCTGTTTAACGGCTTGAGATTTAAATTTTATTAATACTCCTCTAATAAAGGCTTTAAATGATTGCCACAGATTGCCCTTTGATGATGCTGAGGAATCGTTTCATTCAAACAAATTAGTGATCTCATCAATAATCAAACAATAATCAACTTTATTTTAGTCTAATCTTTTAATAGGAAGTCATCTGATTTAATTGAGGGCGAGTAGTCTTATACATATCTAGGTTAAGCTCAGCATGATCTAGCATGATCTGACAAAGCTATGGAGCCTATATCCACTTTCGTAATCCCGTTTAAAATATAATTATCGACCAAAAAAAGGTCAATACAGGAATACGCTTTGTGTGCATTAGGAAAAAAAGTTAAGTCTTTTTGGCATGTGTGAATAACACGCCATGCATCAAATAAATTGTTGCTTTAAATCCAGTTTGAAAATCCTTTTGATAATGCATCAATTCTATAATTTGTTTACAAGGTTTATGGGATTTCCTATCCATATCTGGATTAGGAAATGCATTAAAGTCACCCGCAATAATTATAGAGCCTTGGGACATTTTTTTAATAGTTTTCCTTAAACCACCCAAAAATTTCATTTGGTTTACATTCGGTGCATATATATTAACCAAAGTAATTTAGTGTCCATTAATTGTGCCTACCCACAAGAAAAAACGTCCATGTGTATCGGGTTTCAAAAATTCCTCTACTAAAACCAAATTAGATCGAAACAAAATTGCAACGCCCCTTGACTTCTTACTAAAAGAAGAGTAATAATTGTATTCAAATGTTTTAGTCCCGAAATTCGGAATTTTGGCGTGTGCCCAATGGGTTTCCTGTAGTATTACAATATCCACCTTTTCATGTTTACAATATCTAAGTATAGTATTCCTCTTACTCGGGGAGTTCAAACCCTTAACATTAAAGCTTAAAATTTTTATTGCCATTGAAAAAGATCAAATTAGAAAAATGACTTGTTGACTCAAACCGGTCTACCAAATATTTAAACATTAATGTAAAAAACATCCATACCAGAGACATACAACATCCATACTCAACAAACATGCCCATCCAACTCAAAGTAAACTGCCGGATAACATGGCGGCAGAGGATGGATGCGAGGCTCAAAGCCATTGTTCAGAAATGATAGGCTTTCGTTAAGCAGAGGCAACAGAGAGGTGAAAATCTCTTACATAAGTGTCCAATTAATAAATATAACATGTATTAACGTGCTTAAATAAGTTAGCCATATCTAAAAAATTCAACTAAATAATTTTAGTTGAAAAAACATATGTTTCAATTTAAAGCACTACTTTTGGTGAATACTAAATTATAAAAAAATTGGCAAATCTAAATTTGCTATTCAAAATTTTGTGCAATTATTAAAAGTGAGTATTTAGATAAATTCAGATAAAAAACATCAAAAAAATAAAAAAAAATATTGTGATAAAACTAGTAAATAGTTTGAGAATTTCCTTAGTGGACTTATTCACCAATACACTTGACTATTGCACTTAAAAGAATGTTAAGAATTTTGAAAGAGCCACTTTACCAACACACAAATAATAAGACAACATTACTTCAGGGCATTTTAGGCATAGATGCATAAGAAAGAAACAAAATAATCCAGAGTTGTAACTTCATTACTTGGACAAGTCCATGCAGATTGCCCAGTCTGCTAATAATGTTTACCCTTCCTTTGGGGAATACATTCTGTGCCAGGTCTCTCCTCTTTGGATTAATAAACCTACTGGAAACAATCATTGATTTGGGTTGTATGTGCAAATTTGCATCTGCTGCTCAAGGTAAATGGAGAGAGATCTGAAAATATTCTAATGTGCTCATATGGAGCATCAAAGGATTTCTTTTTATAACAACTTTTAGCGATTTCTTCCTTATAAGGCAAAAAGTGAAACTTGACAATGACATCTCTCAGGCCCTTTGTCTACAAGTACGAGGGCATCTGGATCCGATGGACAGCATCAAATTTATGCTGAATCTGGATAAACGATGGAACCAAAGTGGAAAAAAAGGTAGAGATATACACTGATAAGTCACTAGACTTGATATCTTCTGAAATACCCCTTTGTAATGATATAGGAATCACAAGGTTTTGGAGACCAGCAGCCTAGGTCAGCAATGATCCAATTCAGCAACTTGTAGGTGAAACAGGAACAAGCTTTATTGAAGGGAACAGGAACCACAATAATCTGGCAAGGTACATAGACAAGGAAGTGACTTATATAGGCCAAGGACCAGACACATGACCAGACACAGCTGAAGAGACTAGTCACCACTGACCGCAGTGGTAGGGAAGAGGTTCAGCAGCCTGGGGACCAGGGTTCAAAACCCAGCAGAGTCAATTCCTCACATTACCCCCGCCTCTATAGGTGCAGCCTCTGGATGCCCTATTACCCGGTTTAACAGGGTACTGCACATGAAAAGACTGAAGAAGATCAGGAGCGTGAATATTGTCCACTGGTTCCCACGAACTATCCTCCTCACCATAGCCTTTCCAACGAACCAGATACGGAAGCTTGTTGCGGAAGATCCTGGAGTCCAGAATTTTCTCCACCTCGTATTCATCCTCACCATCCCCGAGGACTGGAGGTGGGGCAGGCAGGGCTCGGCCAGGGAAAGTGTTGTCATGGAAAGGTTTCAGCAGTGCAACATGAAACACCGGATGTATTCTCATGGAATCTGGAAGTTGCAAACGAAAAGTGACCGCATTGATATTAGCGATGATCTCAAAAGGTCCCATGAACGTCTGACCCAATTTATGAGAAGGAACCCTAAGCTTAAGATTCCTTGTTGACAGCCAAACCTTGTCACCAACATGATAAACTGGGGCCTCCGTTCTATTCTATCAGCAGCTCTCTTATAACATTCCTGAGCCTCCGAAAGAGTCTCCTTCAACAGGTCTTGGGAATCTCGTAAGGTGGTTAGCCGATCAGTGACTGCAGGAATGGAAGTAGTAATTGGGAGACTCACTAGAAAGGTTGGATGGTAACCATAGTTGGCAAAAAATGGGCTCAGAGAAGTGGAGCAGTGTTGGGCATTGTTATAGGCAAACTCTGCTGTGGGTAGAAAATCCAGCCAGTCATCCTGCAGGTAACCAATATAGCACCGCAAATATTGCTCTAAAGTCTGGTTGGTTCGCTCAGTCTGTCCATTACTTTGTGGATGAAAAGCTGACAACAGATTTACATTAATACCTAGATTAGAGCAAAAATGTTTCCAAAAACGAGATGTAAACTGCACTCCCCTGTCAGAAACGACTTCATCAGGCACTTCATGCAAGCGAAATATTTCCTGAATAACCAGGTCAGCCGTCTGTTTAGCTGAAGGGAGACCAAGAGCTGGTATGAAATGACCCATCTTAGTAAACCTGTCCAGAACAACAAGAATGGTAGTGTGTTCCTTAGAGGGAGGTAGTTCCACAATAAAGTCCATGGATATACAGTAGATCCCCATGGACGATGAGGAATCGGAAGAGGCTGAAGCAAGCCAACAGGGGATGAGCGAGGAGTCTTATGTCTGGCACATACATCACAAGAGGACACATACTTCTTAACATCCTCATAATACTTTGGCCACCAAAAGGATCGGGCAAGTAACTCTTGTGTCTTTCAGATTCCTGGATGACCTGCTGGTTTTGAGTCATGGTAGAGACGTAAAAGGTCCAGTCGCACTGACTCCGGAACAAACAGACGTTGTTGAAAAATCCAAAACCCATTAAGCATTGTCATATGGAGATCACAAGGAGGATCACGAAGAACTGGATCTTCAGCGTAGCCCTTTTTAATGCGAGACATCAGATCAGAAGGAAATGTAACTCCAATAAATATATCCTCCGGCAAGATGGTGGTCTTGGTTACAGTAGTAAGGAGGGGGTCAGCTATTCTAGACAAGGCATCCGCCTTACCATTCTTGGAGCCGGGACGGTATGTAACCAAAAAATTTAACCTTGAGAAGAATAGGGACCAGCGTGCTTGTCTGGCTGACAGTCTCTTAGCTGATCGAATACATTCCAGATTTTTGTGATCTGTGAGGACAGTAATTGGATGGGTAGCTCCCTCCAAGAGATGTCTCCATTCGGTGAAGGCAGCTTTTATAGCCATTAGTTCTTTATTCCCTATGTCATAGTTTCTTTCTGCTGGCACCATCTGGCGGGAATAGAAGGCACACGGATGTAACAGCATCTTAGGTCCAGTCCTTTGAGACAGTATAGCACCAAAAGCTGGAGAAGGCACACGGATGTAACAGCATCTTAGGTCCAGTATAGCACCAAAGAATCAACTTCCACAATAAATGGTAATTCCGGCTGAGGATGTACCAGGATGGGGGCAGATGTAAACAGGGTCTTTAATCGGGAGAATGCGGTATCAGCCTTATCGGACCACTGAAAAGGAGTCCCTTTACGTGTAAGTTCAGTGATCGGTGTAATAACGGCAGAGAAATTCTTAATGAAACGCCTGTAAAAATTGGCAAACCCCACAAATCTCTGAATATCTTTTTCATTCTTGGGGATGGGCCAGTCCAGCACAGCTTTAATTTTACTTGCGTCCATACTTAAACCTTTAGGAGTTATTACATACCCCAGGAATTGAATTTCTGTTTGTTCAAACTCACATTTTTCCAGTTTAACGTATAGGTGGTGGGTACGAAGGCGCTCCAGAACTATACAGACCTGTTTTCTGTGGTTTTCAAGATTATCAGAAAATATTAGGATATCATCCAAATATGCCACAACAAACTGATCCAGGAGATCTCGTAGTACATCATTGATAAGATGCTGGAAAGTTGCAGGGGCATTACAAAGCCCAAATGGCATTACTAGATATTCATAATGCCCGTACCTGGTTCTGAAAGCTGTTTTCCATTCATCATTTGGTCCTATGCGAACCAGATTATATGCCCCCCGAAGATCAAGCTTCGTAAATATTTTAGCTGAGCGAAGTCTCTCCAAAAGTTCAGGAATGAGAGGCAAGGGGTAGCGTTTTTTAACAGTGATGTTATTAATGTCCCTGTAGTCAACGCATGGCCGTAGGCTGCCATCTTTCTTTTCTACAAAGAATATAGGAGCTCCTGCTGGATAAGTAGATGGTCGAATAAAGCCTTTGGCAAGATTTTCTTGTATGTATTCACGAAGAGCTTTCAATTCAGGCTCAGAAAGGGAATATATACGGCCAAATGGGATAGCAGCCCCAGGTAACAGCTCTATTGGGCAATCCTAAGGCCTGTGGGGTGGAAGCTGATCAGCATTCTTCTTATCACAGACATCTGCAAAATCCTGATATTGTAGAGGAAGCTTAGTCAAGTTTGTAGCAACCATTTCATTAATTGTTGTGGCAACAGGTGTTACCTTAGAGGGTTGACAATTCATTAAAAGTGTTCTGAAGGAAAGGAAAAAGTTCTGGTCTTCCAATCAATCTGTGGGTTATGCAGAGCAAGCCAAGGTACCCCCAAAATCACTGGAAACTGTGTTGAGGAAATTAGGTGGAAAGATATAGTCTCATGGTGATTCACTTCCAGAGTCAACTTTAAGGGCACAGTCGCATGTGTAACCTGGCCTGACGTAAGTGGAGAACCGTCTACTGTCTCCATTAACACAGGTGAAGAGTTATGGATAGACTGAATTCTATTTCCTGCTGCAAACTTGATGTCCATAAAGTTTCTGCCTGCTCCAGAATCTATCATAGCAGTAGTTGAAATTTTACGATCACCACATTGCAACGTGATAGGCACCACAAAATGAGGATGTTGAGTCAACATACCCTCTTCACCATGAGCCAGAGAAAACAAGGGTTGTGTGACAGAATCCAGTTGATCTGAAATCTGGGATTGGTGTCGAATCTGTGCACCCTCAACCGCCATAGCTATTGTTCTTTTGGATTTGCTAGGGCAATTGATGGCATAGTGCCCTGCACTACCACAATACAGGCATAAATTGTGAGTGCGTCACCACTGTTTTTCTTCATTAAATAATGGCCCTCTTATTAGATTTACCTGCATAGCCTCAGGCTCAGAGTCTGTAGGTGTTTGTGGGGTCGGAGTAGAAATTCTTGAATAGGAAATAGGAGTAGCACTTGGTCTAAAAGAGCCCTGTCTTTCCAATCTTCTTTCAGAAAGTTTCCGATCAATACGGATAGCCAAACGCACAAATGCATCAAAGTCAGTAGGAAGATCAACACAAGCTAGCTCATCTTTTATAGCTTCTGAGAGACCTTTTCTGAAGTGGAACCTCTGGGCTGATTGGTTCCAGGTAGTATCAGCAACCCACTGTCTGAATTCAGCAGCATATTCAGCCACAGAGCGCCTCCCTTGATGCAAATGAAGGAGAGTGGCTTCTGCTGTAGCACATCGATTGGGGTCATCAAAAACTAGGCACATGGCCTCAAGAAAGTCATTTAAATTACCCAAGACTGGACTGTCCTGTTCCAGAAGAGGGGAGCCCCCAAGCCAGGGCTTCATCTTTGAATAGGGAGAAAATAAATCCCACCTTCTCTCTTTCAGATGGAAAATGGTGAGGTAACATCATGAAGAGCAAACGGCATTGATTCAGGAAACCCCTAAATCTTTTGCGATCTCCTCCAAACTTTTCTGGTAGGGGCAAACGGGCATCTTGTGCAGGTGTAACAGTAGCAGCCGCAAAAATCACATGCCCTGTAGCTGGTATACTCACTGTGCATTGACTGAACTTTATTTTGCAGTTCAGCAACCTGGTCCAGCAGCACTTGAATGGTCTTTGCCTGGGTCTGCACAGTTCTTGCAGTAAAAGCAACCTGCTGGGCCAATGCAGAATCTGACCCGGCGGTCTCCATGAAAGGGCCAGATTATTCTGTAATGATATAGGAATCACAAGGTTTTGGAGACCAGCAGCCTAGGTCAGCAATGATCCAATTCAGCAACTTGTAGGTGAAACAGGAACAAGCTTTATTGAAGGGAACAGGAACCACAATAATCTGGCAAGGTACATAGACAGGAAGTGCCTTATATAGGCCAAGGACCAGACACCTGACCAGACACAGCTGAAGAGACTAGTCACTGATACTATTGCTAGCAGAGTCAAGGTTTATCAGATCTCAAGGAAATTCACAAAGCCAGGCTGGCGCAGTGGTAGGGAAGAGGTTCAGCAGCCTGGGGACCAGGGTTCAAAACCCAGCAGAGTCAATTCCTCACACCCTTATACGAAGATTAGAGCGTTGTGATCTGTTTTGATGGGTTAGCTGTTTTACCTTCTCTTATATCTTACTATTCTGAGTTAACAATGAGTTATGTTCAACTTGAAACATGTCCATCCTTGTCTCTAATTCAGCTTTCAGATAGTTAAGATGTGTTTTGCATTAATTTATCCGCTTGCATAGGGGAGTCTGCAAATGGAGATAACTGCATTTTTTCCTTGCAAGGGCACCAATGGTGCCCTTGTAATTGCCAATCCACATTCACACCAATAGCTCGGTGCATAAAACATCCTGGGAACAATAAAGAACACTGGCACTCATATGACCACTAAAATAGTTTTGTGCAATTGGTTATGAACCATTTAAAGTTCTAAGAAATATGTTCAGCAAAAGAAACAAATCCCTTTATGGACCCCCAAAACACCAATGGTGCCAGTTTGGCAACTGGGGTAATATTGCACAATTGGTTGATTTATTTATTGCACAGTTGATTAAATGGGAAAAGTCTAGGGAAGGTACAGAGAAGCAGATTGCAGAGGCTTACTATCTTCCTCCAAATAAATGAAAAAACAGTACGTGAGTGTGCAGCTATGCAAAGCTGGGGTAGCAGAGACTAGGGCCCTCCTTACTGTGTCCCCTATCGGAGTGACCCTTAGAGCTGGAAAACAATCAGTCAGCCAGCAGTCACGCTGCCAAAGAAGGTACGCGGTCACTGCTTCTCCAAGGTCGCCTCAGCATCTATCATCATGCCACAGGTGCGCAACCTGCCAGCCTCAGCCCCAGACAAGCCGCTCTGCACTGCAGCCACTCCAACTTCAGTCGGAAAAGAAGGTAATAAGGTGTAGCAGCGTAGCAGTACTTGTATTGTCAGCATAGCAGTGACTCAGCATCTCAGCATACATAGGAACTTATATTCGTATATTCTGTGGACACAGCACACAGTGTCCATTGCTTCCACCAGCCTAATGGCGCATCAAGCGGCACTGCTGTTCATTTCCGGTCACGCCTCCCCCAGAGTAATAGTTTTACTGAAAATTTATGGACAAATAAGTGAAAAGATTTCATGGGTCAGCTTCCTTTCTTCTCCCTTCATTACATTCCATGTTGTTCCTCCTTAATATGGACTGGAGGGTTCCCATGAAAGTAACACTTGTGCTTGCTGAACCAGATGATCCTTTACGGGAGGTTGTGTTGGAATAGGAACAATAACAGGAGGGGGGGGTGTAGGAAAAAGGGGTGGGGGGGGGCAGATCGCCCCAGATTATAGGCACCTCCTATGCCTTTAACTGTCAAACTGCTGACGTAATCTTGCATGATTTTATGACACCTGACAGGCCAGCCAAAGGCAAAAGAGGTAAGAGGGAGAGATCACAGGAAGATATAGATAGATAGATACTGTAGATAGATAGATAGATAGATAGATAGATGTTTAAATGTATCTATATATATATCTATATATATATATATATATATATATATATATATATATATATATATATATGAAGAGTGAGGTAGCCGTGAATGCCCAGTAATCCAGTTGAATAATCAGAGTATTGCAGCGAAAAGCGAAAGCGAGTTGTCGTCACCAATATTAAAAATTGTGACCCTCACGATGGGCGCCTAAGCCGCTCATTGCGAGGCCTCGCACAACTTAGGCTGCAATGAGTGTCAGGACTCGCGAAGTGCACCGCAGCTGCTCATCGTGAGGCCCACGGGACTTAGAGGCTGCAATGAGGGCCGAAGGCCAATGAGACCACTCCTACCCAATCTAGGTCTTAGCCACTTTCTTTAAGACCCAGCAGAGATTTAGGATGCAAGTGATTATTAACCCTAATTAAATAACACTGAAATTGACACTGCATTTATTCTCCCTCAGAGGCCTAATTAAAACTAGCGTTATTACTTTAACCCTGCTTAATTGTGCTCTTAGACCCAACATATTAAAACATACACACATTTGTATTGTACAGTGGTGCTTTAAAACGTCTGCAATACTTTAACTTTTATATATGTCTCACTATGTACTAGACACTTTCTAAATTGTATTGATAGTGTAGCTTCTTGTTTAGATCTTCAGTCCTAAGGTGTGTTACATCTCATCCTGGGATCTTGACAGTGGGCCAACAAAAATAAGGTACGTAAAATACTACTAGACATTTTTTTAGCTTTTACTTTTGCAGAAGACCTTTTTAAGCGTTCTGCAGTTCTTTGTTGAGCTCCGCAATTATAATCAAAGAATAATAAACAATACAAAATGAATACATTAACACCATTCATTATCTTTCAAGGCAAATTATGGCATGTAAAACAGGAAATTAGATGTCTGTCACAGACTAAAAAAATCATTTAGTCAGTATCTTGTAATAATGATATAAAATTCCATTAAAATAAATCTAGACTTAAAGGAGTGAATTAAATGATAATTAAAAAGCAAAACAAGCATACAGTCTTAAAATGTGTGCATTGTTTAAATCTGTCTGTGTCATAATAATATATTTTACTGCAACAATTCTTTTTAGTCTGAACATAACAGGATATGGATCATTTGCACTATGTTTCTTAATTATATAAACATCGTCATTTTCTTTGAGACATAATAATTATATTTAAATCCAAATATCTCATTGTGTCTAACGGATACATATGAAATGTAAGATTTTTTTAGACTCATATTTTAAGACATCTTATGTAATATCACACTTTGCAAAGACAAACTGCATCTCATTCAAGGTAAAATACAGACCTTCACGCTCCATGTGCCATCCTGCATATTTTTCATTGTAATGTCAATGCCATTCCTTAGTACGTCAACCGACCTCAACTAGACAACTGATAAAATAAATAATAATTCCATCCTGCTAATTTTATGGGTCAAATTGAAATGTCAAAAGGTGGATATGGTGTGGTATTAGAAATGGTTTTGTGTATTCAAGAGAGGTGTTTAAAAGACTGAATAGATCTGTATCTGTCAATCATGATAAAGACGACTAGACAATTTAAATTCTGACATGAGCAAATATTACCAAAACATGATGTACATATAGTCAGAAGCACATTTATTAGACTTATTTTAGCTTTATCCACATTAGATTTTCTGCCTTGCTCAACATGTCCGTAAAAAAGTACGGATAACAACATACACACTATCAATAAACAACATTTTTATTGTTTGGATATATAAATAGTATTTTAAGAGACACAGCAAAGTTCATATTTATGGTAGATATTAAATCCTACCTGTAAATAAGGATATTTAATAATAGTTTAGAAAAATCTAAGTTAAGTTTAGATTATTGACCTTAAAAGCTGCTATTTTTGGCAGAAAATATTTTTCTAGATTATTCTGCCTTTCTAGATCTCATATCTCAGATCATTAATTAACACCCACAGTGAGGCGGGATTTGCATTAGAAACATAACTTTTGGTTAAATCATAATAAATTATAATAATGACAGGTGTTATCACATACATTGTGATTATGTGATTATGCTTATCTGTGATTATGCTGAATAGACCCACTCATAAGCTCTGCCCAAGGAAGTACATGACATATATGAAACATGTATGGTGGGCTTGGCCCCGGTAGCATCAAATGAGTGTATGTTTTTTGGTCTCTTGTGTAAAGATAGGTTTTTGTTTCCTGCAATCTTAATTTCCCCACAACCCAATATGGTATATATATATATAAATATATATATATATATATATATATATATATATATATATATATAGTCACGACCCAGGGGAGAGGGGTCCTCTTTAACACCAAAACCTCCTGCCTTCAGCTACAGGAACACACCCCTGGATTGTGAGGGTCTCCCAATGACCAGCATGCCACCACTCAGAAAATCAGGAACCCATGATCATAGGATTAGCCCAGCCAAGGCCATTTGCTCTTCAGTGGGCTTGAAAAGGCCATTGAGACCAATCCTACACATAGAGGCAAAATGAATGTTAGCCACTTTCATTAGTTAGCCCAGTAAAATAAGAAAAATCCTTCCATCTAGAATTTTGGTGCACATGGTGGCCATAGTAATACAGTGATTTTATATTTTGGTATTCAAGTGTTTAGATTCTTAGCTACATGTGCTTGGCTGTGATATAGCCCTTGGGATATGGGTGTAGTCCCTTATTCCATCCCTAGCCCATCTAGTCTGGGCATCCTGGATGATTCCAGTTTAATCCCGGAGGGTCACATACAAGCCAAAACAGGATAATAACAGTCAGTATACCAGGTGGTTCATTCAGATACATATAAAATGTATTATATCCTTTTCAGTAACTTGCTGGCCACATCTACAGCAATTCAATATCTTGAAGGGGAAAACAGGCCCCATTGGCCCAGAGCCCACATCAGTCCTTACTGGGTTCATAATTATATTTATGTACCAATAATGAAGAGAGGTTATGCATTAGGACAGTAACTCTCTTTTAATTTGCCACATATTCAGTAGCAATGAAAACAGGATCAATTCGACCCAAGCCAAAACCTCCCCCAAATCCACATACTATTACGATCTAAATGTCCTCATAATATCTCCCTACTGACCTCCTCTGGCAAGACTTCTTAAGCCCCACAGTAGTTCTGCTTCATGGTAAGGGTGATAATACAGCTAATGCAGACAGGATGTCTGAGTGGGGCCCTCCATGTAGTACTTGTGCAGGAGCAGTGACAAAATGGCGTCACCCTAGAAATATGGTATGCTAGATACAATAATGGCAGAAGCAGGAAAATGTATCTCTTTTCCTTTAACTAGCAACAATGTATTCCTGTTAGTTTCCTTTATAATAACATTATTGCATTACAGTGCAGTTATCATTGCTGCTCCTAACTTACTACTGAAATAAAACCAGCCAGTGATATTAAATAAATCACTCTTGTATCCTAGACCATACATCTGGACCCACATCAATGCTTTATACATTATAAAAACCCTGAGCCCCAAATACTTATATAAATTACTTCTTGCAGGTCCAGGGTACATAATCAGGGCCTGATGCCCAAACCCACATTATACATAAATGGACAAAATGTCAAAGTCCTTGAGTGTAAGTTCTTGTCCTTGCAAAGCCCTTGAAATTGGTGGTCCCGTGGGCTAGTGGAAACAATGGTCCAGTGGTCACCCCAAAAGGGTCCATAATGAGTTTTGGCCCTGAAAGGCTATTCTTGGTGGTTCCACTCTGGCCCCAAAAAGTGGATATATATATATATATATATAGAGAGGTACCTTGGTTCTCAATCTCCTCAGAACTCAACATTTGCGATACTCAAAATTTCTGGATGAGCAAAAAACCTTGGTACTCATCAAGCTACCTTATTACTCACCTCACTAAAACCAATTTACATTACTCCATATGGGAGTTTGGTACTCAACTTTTTTGGTTCTGAACCTGCCTTCCGGAACAGATTAAGTTTGAAAACCACGGTACCACTATATATACTGTATATAAAGTTGTGCTCAAAAGTTTGCATACCCTTGGCAAATTGGTTATACATGTACCATTTTTAAAGAAAACTTGAGTGAGCTGGCAAAACACATTTCTTTTATTTCTTATGGGATTTATATTCAACTGTAGGTTATAACAGAATGGCATAATCATAAAACAAAACATGGCAACAAATAAAAAAAGAAATGGAATTACCCTGTCCAAAAGTTTGCATACCCTTAGTTCTTAATATTGTGTATTGCCCCCTTTAGCATCAATGACAGCGTGCAGTCTTTTGTAATAGTTGTCTATGAGGCACCTAATTCTTGTAGGTGGTATAGCTGCCCATGCATCATGCAAAGTCTTTGGTCGTCTTGCATGAACCGCACATTTGAGATCTCTCCAAAGTGGCTTGATGATATTAAGGTCAGGAGATTGTAATGGCCACTCCACTCTTTTTTCTGCTGTAACCACTGAACGGTCTCCTTAGCCTTGTGCTTAGAGTCATTGTCATGCTGGAAAGTCCAAGAGCATCCCATGCACAGCCTTTGTGCAGAAGAATGCAAATTGTCTGCCAGTATTTTCTGATAACATGCTGTATTTATCTTGCCATCAATTTTCACAAGATTCATCGTGCCTTTAGAACTCACAACCCCCTAAAACATCAGTGAGTCACCACCATGCTCCACAGTGGGGATGGTATTCGTTTCACTATAGGCCCTGTTGACCCCTCTCCAAACATAGCGCTTATGGTTGTGAACTTAAAGCTCTATTTTGATCTCTTCACTCCAAATTACAGTGTGCCAGAAGTTGTGAGGCATGTCAAGGTGTTTTCATGCATATTGTAAACTGGCTTTTTTGTAGCATTGGTGCAGTAAAGGGTTCTTTCTGGCAACTCGGCCATGTAGCTCATTTTTGTTCAAGTATCATCGTATTGTGCTCCTTGAAACAACCACACCATCTTTTTCCAGAGCAGCCTGTATTTTTTCTGAGGTTACCTGTGGGGTTTTCCTTTGTATTTCGAACAATTCTTCTGGCAGTTGTGGCTGAAATCTTTCTTGGTCTACGCATTTTCCACATCTTAATAAGCGATTGAACAGTACTGACTGTAATTTTCAAGGCTTTGGATATCTTTTTATATCCTTTTCCATATTTATGAAGTTCCATTACCTTGTTACACAGGTCTTTTGATAGTTCTTTAAGGGCTTCCCATTGCACAGTATCTAGCCTGCTCAGTGCATCCACTTGAGAGCTAACAAACTCATTGACTATTTATACACAGACAGTAATTGCAATTTAAAAAGTCACAGGTGTGAGAAATTAACCTTTAATTGCCATTTTAACCCGTGTGCCTGTAACAAGGCCAAACATTTAAGGGTATGTAATCTTTTGAGAAGGGCCATTTGGGTGATTTCTGTTATCATTATAATTTAAAAAGGAGCCAAACAACTATGTGATAATAAATGGGTTTGTATGATCACTGTCCTTCAATAAAATATTTTTTTTGCATGATCAGTCATATTTTCAAAATAAATGCCAACATTTCACAATTTGGGCGAGGGTATGCAAACTTTTGAGCACAACTGTGTATATATATTTATGGTGGTATTTAGGTAGTGTAGGGGTTAATGGTCCTCCCACCCCGGACACCATTTAGACATTAATTGGTAGTAGGGCATTGGAGAAGGTATGCCCCATTGCATTGTTTTTATTTATTATTATCCTCTTCCATGCCACAGGAATAGGGATATGGATAGGAGGATTAGTTGTGTTGCTATTGAGACTACTGAGTTTCTGACTTGGGATTTCTTACATGTACGTTAGACCTAGATGGTAATCTGCAATACCCCTATTGCTCGACTGCATAAAAATTCCAGGTGTTTTTTTTTTACTGCAAATAAATCAGCCTTGCAGAGTTTTTTGCACAAGCCATGTAATCGAGGCCTAAATCAGATTTAATCATTTTTTAGACAGCATAGAAACTAACTAGAACACTGTGCCTCGCATAACCATATTGCAGCACTAATTTTCATGTTGTACTATTCAGGCAAAAATAACTTGCAGACTATTAGGTGAAATAGAGAAAAATTTAGATGTACAGCCAGTTTAAAAAAATAATAAACAGGTTCACTTTAAAAAGTAATTATTTTTGATTGTTATATTAACATAATATACAGACATTTCATAGTAAATTGGCTCCTAAGATTGGTATACTGTTAGTTCCAATATACTTTATGCCTGATCACGTTCAGAATATATATCTATATTAAAAGCATGTGTAAATATATTGGTGACAGCTAAATTAATTACCGTCTTACTGAACGCATTACAATTATTCCTCTCACCCTGTTAAAGTGACAGAGCAGAAGCCCCAGTTATTGAAATTAAAAGTACACATATAAATAAATATAATCGCAACTAGTTGTAATTAAGAATTAGCAATGCTTCTCTTAGATACGTAAGCTGAAAGTTGAACATTTTTAAGCATGAATTACATGGAAAGGTTGTAACATTCTCCAAATCACTTTATCTCATACAATGTGATAAACCATAAGAACATGCTCAGCTTGAAAAGATTAGAATAGTGATACATCTAACAATTATTTCTATCTGTGACTATTATTATTTATCAACCTGGGCATGCTCTTGTGGTTTATTAATAAGGTTAAATATTTGGAACCTTTTTTGTGTCACTTTAAATATAAAAAGTCTCTTAGACAGATATTATGTGTGCTGCGTACCATGAAGGTTAAATTATATATTTTATTTGGTCTTTCGATCAGTACAACTAGTACTGCTCCTTTAAAACTAGTAGCCATAAGCACTTGATTAGTGTCATTCAACTGTTGGCTTAAGCAAGGAATACGTCAGCTTTTGGAACAGAAGCTACTTATTCAGGTTAGAGAGACTGCCAAAAGGTAAGTGTTTTAAAGTAAAATCATAAACTATTACAGCAGTTAAGGCAGTGACAGTAAAGGTGACTTTAATAAATTTCAAGTTCTTAGTATTAGATCATTAAAACAATCTTCCCAAGCTAGAAAACTAAACATAATCTGTGTGATGGTGCATTTACACAGAATTATTGCCATCACATAAGTGTATGCACTATTTTCACATCTTAAAGGCACATAATAAGGCCAACAAGGCCTAGGGCAACACATTTACATGGTGTTGCTTACAGCTTCTGGTTCAGTGCCATGCAAGTATGTGCATATGTACATAAAGTATGCTTGATTGGCATGGTCTAGGGAGCATAACTGTTTGAATTTGAAGATTACACAAGACAGATCCATTTTAGCCATATAAACGAATTAGCGGACAAAATACATACATCCTTATTAAATTGCGATTTGGCCGATTGAATAGCATATTTTTTTTAAAGAAGTTTTTAGTTAGTGAAGACCTTGCTTTTGGATAGAAGTTCACTATCTAAAAACTTCTGTAAAAAATATGCTATGTGCTTATATAAAGCCCCCTTTAATTGGCCGAATCGCAATTTAATAAGGCTGTAAGTTGTATGATGAGACAGCGCTCATTGCAGCCTAAGTCATGTGGGCCTTGCGATGAGCGCCTGCGGCTCATCATGGGGCCTGCAATGAGCACCTCATTGCAGCCCCGCAACGGTCCGCATTATTTAACATTGCGTGACCAACATTCGTAGGATCCACAACTATTGCAAATGTTAACAGGTCGGTTTTATGGGGTTCATTCAAACTAAATATACATATATATATATATATCACATATATAGTTGTGAGCGTACGAGTTGTTGCTAACGCTTCCGGGCTCGCGTAGCCGAAGGCGCTCCTTGCCAGCAACTGCGACCCTCGCAAAATTGACGTTAAAAGGCAAACAACACGACACAACAACCGTGACCCTCGCAAACTTTACCTCACAACGCAAAAAACATACGAGACACGTTACCACACATTACGACCTCGCAAAAAACGGACGCAACTCGCGAACATGACAAAATTCAAAACACACACACCACATAAATAAAAAGCTTACCTACAGCAAGAGGGAGCATCCAGGACCTCAAAAAAACAACTTACACCTTCATTTAACTAAAAATAAAAGAGTTTACACACTAAAAAAATCGCTAAGCGACAGAAAAAATGGCCGCCGAACAAAACGAAAACGAGGCTACAGCACTCTAAACACGCAAAACACCACAAGACACTTGCAAAACACCACAAGAAACTCTCAAAACACCTACGGATATTCCGCTAAGACGCATACCACACATTACCCGCCATTTTACTCCAATGCGGAAGTACACAACTACGCTAACGGTTTTGTCTCACGCACACACACTATTACACTGGACACATTCTCCACGCTTACACAGCAGCTCCACACCACTAATGCTGCAGCAACATCAAAACAGATTGCCAGCTCTTCAACAGAATGCTTCAAAATAGGTAAAGTATATTCATTTATTAATTGTATTATATATTTCAGTAGTACACACAAAACACCATTAGCTACCTTACAATTTCATTGCCGTCATTTTTTGACGGGCAATTTGCTAGTATATATATATATCACATATTATACTGCAATAACTGCAATTTGTCGTGAGCCATTGAGGCATTGAAGCATTCTGAGCTCGCAGGACTTAGGCAATGAGTCCAGAATTGAAGCACGCAGGACTTAGGCTGAAATGAGCACTTAAGCAGTTGCCCAGCACTTAGGCTGCAATGAGCGCCGAAGGCTCATTGCAGCCAGTGGTGCTGTCACACATGCGAGCTCTGGAAAAAAACTAAGACCTCGGAAAAATAGGAAATTAACGACCGTACCGCGGAAATCGAAAAACAAGAAAAATAATAAAAAATAATTAAAAACACATTCACACACAGCACAGGGGGAGAGCCAGGAAGCCTGGGAGTGAGGTTGCAAGCGATTTTGAGCTTTAATTGACGTGTTTTGTCACTCAAAAAACGGCTAAGCAAGAAAAAAATGGTGAACGAAAAACGTAAAAAATTCTGAAACTGGGTGAAAACAAAGCTGAGCAAAGCAAGGCACGCGGGACTTAAAAAATACACGACGACAAAGACACTAAGACTTACACCAACAACGACAGCAAACAGCATTGCCTGGGTTACAATTTTATAGCCGTCATTTTTGACTGGCAAGTCACTAGTATATATATATATATATATATATATATATATACAATCATTCTTAGTATACAAATAAAGATAGGTCAGGTATGCTAAATGTAATAATGCCATAACAATTTCATAACTGGAAAAACCGCCATAGTCCTTGTGGGTAAGTTCTTGTCCATGAAAAGCGCCTTGAAGTCGGTGGTCCCATGGGCTAGTGGCCGCAATTAACCAGTGTTCACTCAGTCCATAACAGATTTTGGCCCTGAAAGGCCATTCTTGGTGGGACTTGCTTTGGTGCTCAAGGGATTTGTTTTTAAGTAGTTTTTGCCATTCTCCTAGATTCACTAAGCTTTGCAAAGATTGTGAATAAGATTACATTTGTCTGGGATCTACTGTATATTTTATATGCTGAAAATTGCCGTTAGAATCATTCAAACAACTTTCCCGCAGCTAAAATAACTAAGTAAATAACCCCCACTTGTTTTGTCACTATATAATACATAATTTATTGGTAACAACCATCAGCCAGCAGGGTTAACTAGAGTCAAACATTTAACTCTAGGAAAATGTCATTGTCACTCTTAATCCTCATCACTCTTAATATTAGTTATAGGACTGTCTGGGATTGACTATTACCTGTTAAAAAATACACATTGAAGAGTTTATAAAAATGTAACCAATCCCCCAGACATAAAATAAACAGATTGAAATGTGATCTTAAATCCAAAAGGCAAATACAGCTATTTCATTGTTTGTACTGTCAATGCCAACTCCATGTCTTAACTCTTTAAGTTTGAAATATCTGGAATATTTCAAGATTTTTTCATTAAGATTTACTAATATATTAATGAGATTGTTTAGGTTGTATTCTTCTAAACAAATACTATTTTAAACTTCCATTTACTATGTTTGTTTAAATATTATATATTATGTTATATTATTTAAATATTGCTTAGAAGCAGAGGCATGGCCGGACGCAATACCTTGCATACTCATTGCTGAAGTGCCCCACAAAAACTTTTTTTTAATGGAATCTGTACATTTTTTTATTTGATTTGCTATTGCTTATTGTCTTCAATAAAAAGATTGGAATGAAAAAAACTTTTTCTACATTTCTTTAATTAAATTCTCAATGCCCCTGGCCCCCCAATATAATGACAAGTTATATAAATATCTATTATATATAATATAATAATTGCCAGCTTATTATATGTGTGTGTGTATATATATATATATATATATATATATATATATATATATATATATATATATCATTACATCATATGCTTAACCAAAATGTAATCAGTTATATAAAATGTAGGCATTGTGTATGCTTTCTGGATACTAAGGCACCATACTGAATGTCAATATCAAATAGAAGTAGAAGCAACTGGTGTCAAAATATAATGATATATTGATTTGGTTGTATGAGGTCTTCTTGAAGTGATAGTAATATTTAATTTATGTAACAAGCCTTTCTCTACCCAACAGACTCAAAATGTGTTACACATAAGGCTGCATGAGTGGTGTTTTCTGAATAAACCTATGAGGCCCAGGTCTAGTGTAGCACATTTTTAGGGGGCAGTCTGCATCAAATTACAGGGTTATGGAGATGTGTGTTTGTGTGCACAAACATGTCTTCATCCAATGACATTTCTATCAAAAAGTGTAGCTGATTTTGCAGACATGCATAACCCTATATGCAAGAAGAAAGAAGGAGTAATAAAGGGAGCACACAAATCGTAGTGGGCCTTTTGTTGTTTAGTCGTTCAGTCCACTCTCCCTAACCACAGTATTCCAGGCACATCTGTCAGCCACTGCCCTTCTGAGTTTCCATCAAGCTCATAGTCATTGCTTCCATCTTTGTGGGCTTTCAATCTTTCCCAACATCAGAGTCTTCTCTAGGGAATCCTGTCTTCTCATGATATGGTATGATATGATTTGAGCTTTAGCCTTGTGATCATTCCTTGCAGTGAACAGTTTGTCTTGTATTCCCGTAGTATTGATTGGCATGGCCACTAAGCACAAAACCTAAATACACCCATGGGCTGCATATAATGCTCACGAAACGTAAGTTTGTATCATATTTGTATTATATAATGGTAACTGGATGGTATGTTACTTCAGCTTTTGAGCATAAGCATTGTACTGTTACTCTACTTAGGTAGCCAATAAAGAAAGTCATTTTACTTCACATTTTGTGATTTTTACCTCACAGAAGAATGCTAATGATTAACATGGTACAAGATAGTATAGATAAATATCTAAGAACGTGGGATATTTGGATGCTTAATAAAAAAAACATTACTATAACAAGAAAGGACATTTTTAAAGAGGGAAAACATTATCCAACTGGCTGAGCATTCTTTTTTTCATTAAGATATTGAACAGCTATGGGGACACTTACAGCCTTATTAAATTGCGATCCGGTAAATTTAAAAGGGCTCTAATTAAGCACACAGCATATTTATTTTACAGAAGTTTTTAGTTAGTGAACTTCTATCCAAAAGCAAGTCCTTCACTAACTAAAAACTTCTGTAAATAAAATATGCTCTGTGCTTAAATAGAGCCCTTTTAAATTGACCGAATCGCAATTTAATAAGGCTGTTAGTTTCATTACATTTATTTTATTTTATTTATCGACTTATTTATTTTATATATTTATTTATTATACATGGTTGTTTAGTTCTAAAACACAATTAAAAAAGAAACATAAACATAATAATGAATAAAGCTTTGTAATTTCCTTTCTATATCTATTGCATGATACTTTCTGCTTGGACCTCCTCCACCCAGGAAAATCTTGGGGCCCTATTATAGTCCCTGAAGAATCACTTATGACTGCCCTAACTGCAGAGTAAATCATACCTAGCTATGTGAATACCCCTTCTCTAAAACATTGCAAGCTAACTGCTATGGGTCACTGCTTCGAGTGAACTTCACAAAACAGCCGAATGCAAGGCATAAATCTCCATTGAGTTTTGCACTAAAAATAAATTATGAGTTACTCCGTTAAACTTTGCCAACCAAACTCTATGCTTAAAAAAATATTCCCCTCACTCGCAAACTAGAGCACTCCCCTAACTCCCAAAAACTGAAGAAATACTTACGGGTACCAAAGACCACTCGTAAAGGCTTTAAAATCCTTTTTTGGGGGATGCAGCAGAATTTAAAGAGACAGTACACTGTCTCTAAACTACAATTCCCTAAAGGACCCCCCCATGCACCTATCATTAACTTCCATGCTACAGGTGGTCCTGATGGGTTAATTGAGGCTGTATAGACCACTATGTGCGATAGTGTGTTTTTTTTGGTCCTGCAGGGGTACTTATAGTACCTTTAAGGACCCGCGGGCAGAACATTAACATTTGTACACTTAAATGAATGAAAATTAATGTTACAGAGAGTATCTGAATGAGGAAAAAAATTGTGACATCATAGTAAATCCAATTTGATATTATCACATCAGTCATACATGATGTAGTAGACATGCTTCCTTATATTCTCAATCAGATGTCCAGGGGGTTGGAGTGTATCTGCCCAGGAGGGTGTTAGTATAGGAGTCTTTGGGCCATATTAAATTCCAAGAAGGTAGCGGCAACAGCACACCCGCAAAGCCTGCGGTCTTGAAATTCTGTCGTGTTACAGAGCTATTACATTAAATGAGCATACTCATCAGCATGTACCATGTGGAAATAAAATGAATAGGAGTAAATCACATCCCATGTGGCTTAACAATGACTTAAAGATCATGATGAGGAAAAAGAAATATGCATTTAAATTATACAAGAAGGAGGGAACACAGGTAGCTTTATGTGACTATAAGGAAATCAACAAGTCTTGCAAAAGGGCTATTAGACTGGCTAAAATAGAAAATGAGAAGTCAGTTGCAATGGAAAGTAAGACTAACCCTAACATATTTTTTAAATATATTAATGGGAAGAAGGCCAGGAAGGAATCGATAGGACCATTACAATGTGACACAGGCCATCTGATAATTAGTGACCAGGAAAAGGCAGATGAGCTAAATAGGTTCTTTTCGTCGGCTTACACAAGGGAGGTACCAGTGGTTGGGACACCGCAACATAATGGGGCTACACTACCATTACTAAATAATTGGTTAACGCAGGAAGTAATACAAAAGAGGTTGGAGAAAATAAATGTTAATAAAGCCCCAGGTCCTGATGGAATACATCCAAGGGTACTGAGGGAGCTGGGTTCTGTAATAGCCAAACCATTATATCTAATCTTTCAAGACTTACTCACTACAGGGTCTCTACCAGATGACTGGAGAAAAGCAGATGTGATACCTATATTTAAGAAGGGATCTAGAGCAAATCCGGGGAATTATTATGTCTTTTTGAACAGGATCATAAGTAGCAGTCAACACCGATTTATGAAGGATAGGTTGTGTCAGACCAATCTAATTAGTATTTATGAGGAGGTTAGTAGGAACTTGGATCAGGGCAACTCAGTGGATGTAGTCTTTTTAGATTTTTCAAAGGCATTTGATACAGTGCCACATGGAAGACTAGTGAGCAAACTAAGGGATACAGGAATTGCAGTAAATATCTGCTCATTGGTCGAGAGCTGGCTAAAAGACAGGAAGCAAAGGGTTGTTGTGAATGGAACATACTCCGATTGGTCTAATGTGATAAGTGGGGTTCCTCAAGGTTCAGCATTAGGTCCTCTCCTTTTTAACATATTTATTAATGACATTGAAGTAGGACTCAAATGTAGTGTCTCCATTTTTGCTGATGACACTAAGTTGTGCAAGGTAATAAAATCAGATAATGATGTACTTTCCCTACAAAAGGATTTACATAAATTAGAAAAATGGGCGGCTAAATGGCAGATGAGATTTAATACAAATAAATGTAAGGTTATGCATTTGGGAAGGAACAACAGCCAAGCAATCTATAATCTTAATGGAGCAAATCTAGGGTTATCAGATATTGAAAGGGATTTGGGAGTACTAGTGGACAACCACCTAGGTAACAGCGCTCAAAGCCAAGCAGCGGCTGCAAAGGCAAATAAAATATTAGCATGTATTAGGAAGGGTATAGAAGCCAGGGAAGAAGATATAATTCTGCCACTATACAAATCTCTAGTACGTCCTCATTTGGAATATGGAGTACAATTTTAGGCACCACCTCATAAAAAAGAAATTTTAGAGCTGGAAAAAGTACAGAGAAGGGCTACAAAACTAATAAGGGTAATGGAGGGGCTAAGTTATGAAGAAAGACTAACAAAATTAAACTTATTTTCGCTAGAAAAAAGGCATCTAAGAGGAGATATGATTACGTTATATAAATACATCCAGGGTCAATATAAGGCTTTGTCAAGTGAACTTTTTGTAGCAAGAGATTTTCAACTGACAAGAGGACATCCTTTGAGGTTAGAGGAAAAAAGATTTCACCTTAAACAAAGAAAAGGGTTCTTCACAGTTAGGGTGGTTAAACTGTGGAATTCTCTACCAAGGGAGGTGGTGACAGCGAATTCGATAACTTCAAAAAGGGGTTAGATATATTTTTCAATAAAGAGGGCATTTAAGGCTATCCTAGATAACTAGCAAGGAATATTGATCCAGGGAGAAATTTGATCCCAGTTTCTGGGGTCAGGATGGAATTTTGCTTTTTTTTTCCCTTATGGGACAATTGGCAAAGTTTCAATGGGGTTTTTTTTTTTTCTGTTTGCCTTCCTCTGGATCAAATAACAATTAACAAATAATAATAAATAGTCCACATTAAAAAGATCAATAGAGATCTAAAAAGGTTGAACTTGATGGACTAACTCTTAATAAATATTTAATCAATAATTTAATTAATAACTAATTCGCATATTGCAGATCAGAGGAGATCTTAACAGGTTGAACTTGATGGACTGAAAGTCTTTTTTCAACCTTAATTACTATGTAACTATGTAACTATGTTTTACCAGTGCCTCTGAGGTAGACATTGCTTCAATGGCAGCCTCCCCTTAACATGTAGCTCTCACAATCTTAAAGCTATCATATAGCCAGATGACTAAGACATGATTGTTGTTGGCTTAATTGTAGACTAATACCGCTAGGGCGGTGGACTTGCAAAGTCTCACAATGGCATGTTAATGACAGCCAGCATTAATATATGCACTAGTGAAGCAGGTGATTCTGACTTCAATATCAGTTTGAAAACAGATGCTTGGGTCTGATGTAAGTACCAGTGAATCTGGCTGCTGACCTTTGTGTCCTCTTCGTATTAATGGGTATTTTCCCATATTGCTGATTATGCAGAGACCTAGCTAATAGTTAGTAATGCTTGCAGATGGAAATCAGGTGAGTTGATATATTAATACAGTTACAGTATTTAGCACTGTACTGTACATGCATGTCGATTTTTTTTTTTATCCTCCTCTTTTTTTTAGTTGACCACTTTTTTTCTGATTGTATGTGTGAAACTGGATTGTATTACACAGTCCAGAGGTTGAATCATCTGTTTCTTAGAGCAGATCCAGACAAGTTGTAAGTGCTATGCACATTAATGGCTTCAAATAAATGGAGTGATTTCTGATGATCCTTTTTTCCCTCAGATTCCAGTTGCAGTGGTGTAGTGAGCACATGTGACCCTGGTAGGTGCTATGCATCATGCTTATTCTAGACTATGACATTACCCCCTGTAGGTATCCCCTTTTTACCACAAGCATCTTGTTCTCCTGAGATCCACCCACAACACACCCAGCTTTGTCCATTTATGATTGTGCTCTGTGTATGAAATAAAGCTTTGTTATACCGTTCTAACCGTGTCCGTGTGTTTTAAATGGTTGGGGTTATGGGACATCCGCATACATCACATTTGTGTCACATTCCTATATATTAAAATATTCAAAAGGACACAGTCCTACTTATGTTCCAGTGCTTTACACTATTCCTGACATCAATTAAACTAAAATTGGAACTTATTTACAGTGATAAATTAGTGACTACGTCGCAAATAATCAACCACAAAATTTCTATGTACCTTAAAAATTCAATTGTGATGATTAGATGTGTTTTAGTCATAAGATCATTCAGGACCATATTGCATACCTCTGTGGCTACCAATAGTCATACTTGGGTAAGTCCGAGCAAAAAAACACATAACAGGGTTCACCTAAATGGCCCTATGTTTTATTACAGGGACCTCCTTTCTTTAGGGCCAAGGTGTGCCTCACAAACTGGCTTAATTCCCTTTTTCTTAATGTTCAATTAGTTATGGGCAGGATATGCAATACAAGAGATTGGTCTCAGGGTGCCTGTAATTTGTTTCAATATAACTTAATAAAAAACACACACATGCATACAACTAAAAACTAAAAAACGTTTTTTAGCCTTAGTGATAACCCCTATGGGGCTCTTATGACTGTCCAAGTCTGCAGGGATAACCCTATTGTATAGCCCAATTGGGCATGATTGTTTAAGCTAAATTCTCAGACTTAGCAATGCTGAAGGGGACCAGGGAACATACACCACACTAATCCACTCTATCATGGAGAGTCACACACCATTGCTGGTGGCCATGTGCCATCATGTATACCCATTCCCATTTGGTGATCTCCCAGTATGTACCCCTGGTCCCTTGGGGAAGTGATGGCGGTGAAGGGGCTTGTGTACTTGAATAAAGCTGTGAGCTATACCATGTAGGGCCACTGTAGGTGGTTAGGGGATAGCACAGAGGCCAGACAAATCACAGTCCACTAGAGAGGGAACTGTCAAACCACTCCAGTATATTTGGCATGCAAACCTTGTGGAACAGCACAGGCAGAGACCTAGCCACATGTGCTGTAGTCCATATGGTCACAGAGAGTTGAACACGACTGAAGGACTGAACAACAAATAATAAAATGTTCCCTTTGTACTTGATCTATGTGATGTGTGGGTTTAATTTGGCCACTATTTGTTTTCCCAATGTAGATGTGATGAGCGAGATGTATATGCAATCATATATATGTTCCAGGGTCCACATTAGAGCCTCTGTGAGTGATAAAGGGTTAATATGTCATCAGCTTCATGTTTTTGTGTTGCTATTTAATCAGGTAGTGTGTCTTTAATAGTGTTATGAATGTTGCAGCATGGCTTTTCATATTGGCATATGCATGACCATTCCAACATATGATGAAATAAAATACAGTGGTGTGTTTATATTGTCTTTTACAGTGTTGAGAACTTGTCTGTAAACCCTTTGCAGGTCCTATATGGAGGCCGTAATATTTTTGCCTCCGTTTGCGGTTTACAGGCTTGAAGGCCAGTGCGTCTTTGGGGATTCATAGCAATTTCATAGAGATTTTTGAACGTAACAGTTACGCGCTTGACAGATCAAAGGTTTTGTCGCAACGGAGTTCAGATTTCGACAGCTCGTAGGGTTTTTCCACTTGTAACCCGCAGATCATTTGCAGGTGGCATTAGGAGGCCAAATTAGTAGTCGCAAGTCTTGGAGGCTCCTTTACGGGCTATGGCTTTACACGTTGGGGGAATTTATTAGGGCTGTATATCTTCTTTGCAGCAACCAAGGCAGTCAAACATGCAGTGGTCTCATAAGACATGTAGGACATCATCCTGGGGCAGCATTACCTATTTGAACTTGTGATGACACCCTCAATGATAATAATGGTAAAAGAGAGATTGGTGGCATGCAGAATTGATATGAAATAATTGATGCCGGAAGAAACCGGTTGTGATATTTTTAGGAGAAATTATCCCAAAAATACATTTGAGTTTAATTAACTTTTTTTAACACCTAAGTCTAATCCCAGGGTTTATGAAATTAATAATCCAATGTTAAGAAACATTTTGATTGCTGTTTCAAAAAAGACGTTGGTGGCCCATGTCTATCTACAGATGGTTCATTGTAATGACTTTTCCCGTCTGCATTACTCATACACTTAAAAAGATTTGAATAAGGCAAAGTATGAAAAAAATCCTATACCAAAAGTTGTATGTCATAAAAGATATTGTGTTCTATACATTACTTTGTCGGACTTGATAGATTACCTTCTATGAGTTATATACTTTTAATGCATGTTCAACCTCAACAGGTGCTGATATCATTGAGAAAAAATATCTAACATGTCTGGTATATCATTATAGATAAACCCTATGTAATCTCTCGATAAACACTTCTGTCTATGTTGTTCAGTTCAGTTTGGTTCTTGACACAAATTATTTGAAATAGTATGTATTTTATCTTGGTTGATACAAGAAATTACAAGTGGCCTAATACTCAGTGACAGAAGCTGACATATCAAAAGAGTCATGCGAATATAAACAAAAAAGAAATCACCAATTCAATGTCCCTCCCTAAAACTAAATTCCTTATTTTACAAAGACCATATAATCCTTTCAGTTTCAAACAAATACCATCGCATCTATGTTATTCTACCATAAGCTTGCATAAATCTTACAACAAGAAGCATGTTTATTGTTCGCTTTAATAGCCCTGTTTGAAGGATTTTTTACTGACATCATATTATTGAGGAATCCAGAAAGGATTACATGTGTCAGTCCGATCAATTGCTGGTAATTGCAGTACAAAAGACTTGACTAACAGCATGCACACTCATAGCAAACCATGCACTATATACCTACTTTATGAAAAACAGTCCATTAAATTAATTGGCAGTAAAGGCATGACACGGCTATCTAATCTATTAATTTTTCGTTAAATATTAACTAGGGTGTCTGCTATGACAAGCATTTGACCTGAGTTTAAAAAAATATAATCAGCTCACCATTACAATCTTAAGGTTAAGGAAATATTTGGAGGAAGGTAATAGGCAATGGAATTCCTTTGCTTCTGCCGTATATGCTTTTATTTGTTTTCATACAAGTATTGACATTATGAGAGGCCAACCCGTTGCACCTGATGTAACATGTTTGTATGTAGAACTAAACCACAGGCTTAAGGCAAAGACATAGATTTCTGTGACTGTAACAAATAATGGGTTTAAATACCCACTTTCAAGACCAATGGGGCAAAAATGGGGTAAGAGACCCTGTTAATAACATGGACTGGATATATTTTAATTATTTATGTAGAAAATAGCAGATGTATAGTCATGGGTGTATTTAGGTTTTATCCAGCCCTAAGACATTCAGATTTCTGCTTCCCCACATGCAGTTCCTCCTTTCGACTATGTCGCAAATCACAATCAAAGTGTATGGGTCATTTGCATTTACAGACTGAAATATCACTGTATATAGACATATTTCTGCATGTACTGCACTGTATCTTCAAGCAGCCTGCTGCCCCCTGAAAGTGTTCTACCCTAGGCCTGTGCCTTGTTGGCCTCTGGAGTAAAACAAACCCCTGGGTATAGTCATTGCTTGGCAGTTGGATGTCTGAGATTATTGGCTCTTTTTAAAGAGCATTACAACTGGCTATGCAGTGGTCTTGCCATTGTTCTCCATACGGACCAGTGTGCGGACCACACCACCAGTTTGATTAGTGTGAAGGAGGTTACATAGAAGATGTAGGAAAACAATGCTCAAGTATATATCATTATTTGCCATCTAAAAAGTTAATTAGCAAACTATGACACTCAATATACAGTAGTTAGAGAATATATTGATCGCCCACATGGGGTAGACGAACTAAAGATCAAGTCATAGCAAGAAATTCATTTAAGTTTTTAAAAATGGTGAGGCCTTTTTTGCCCACAAGTTCTGAGTAAGTCTTTTTTATTAAGACTCAATCATATCACTACAATCTCTTACACAAAGTCAGCATTTCATCTTGCACATAATTTGTATACATGGTAAGAATCTGTTCATTAAAATGATCTTTGGTGACATTTCTATTGTATTCATAAAGGTCAAAGGCAAGTCCATTAAAAAAGACCTTGCTTCGCAGAATGTCAGTGTTACAAGCTACAAAGCTTTATTACTATGGTTAAGCTTTTACATGTTATGAGCCACATATACACTTTTATAAATGAAAGTACAATATTTTATATTATGAGTTAACTCTTTGTTATATTACTACTAGTTTTAAGCATGTGAGCTTGTCAGGTATATACAAAATTGAATTTCTAATGTATGTCAAGGTCTAGTTTGTGATTTTGGCAAGAGTTTTACAATAAGATTTTAGTAGATCTGTCCACCAACCTCTAACATTCTAGGCATCCCCAGAACAAAATATCAAGATATATGATCATTTATCTGAGACACTATTTTCAATAAACAGAATAAATGCTATTTAATACTTTTTGCTTTTTTCAAAGAATACATACAAGGAATTGCAGAAAAGATAAAGTGGAACGATAAGAGTGTTGTAGTGTACACATGTTGTAGATTACCTATTAGGCCAACTAGGCAGCCGCCTAGGGGCACTTGCATGTGAAGGGTGCCACTTTGAAAAAAAATTAATTCTGGCTTAAGAAAACAAAATGTTGTAGTTCATAGACTGGATACTAGAGCGTAACTACCTAGAACAGGAGCGTTACAAAGGAAAAGGAACTTACACACAGAAAAGGCAAAAATGGGTGAGTGCATACCTTGCATACTCATCTCAGGGGCTCCTCCACTTCACTGCCTAGGGGCTCCAAGAAGGTAAATCTAGCCCTGAGTATACAGTGATTCCTCTTTTTGGATAAACATTTAAGGTGCTTCTCTCTTTTTTCAAGTCAAAAGCAATAATCAATACTCAACAAAATCAAGCATGAATGGTGCATTTTCGTTTTATGCTAGAAATCACTAACAACAAAAATGCCCTTATAACGATATGAATAAGGATTACAGGTGGTCCCCGGGTTACAGACGACCCGACGTAAAGACGTTATCAGGAACATATCTAATCCTTAACCTGGAGACCACCTGTACAAATAAAAATGTCCCTTACTTCTGAGGCATAGGAAGTGCGCAAAGACTTGCCTTCCAGATTCAACTGGTTTTGTGCTTCTGGCTAGTATGATGTTTTTGGAAAGCATGAAATCACTCCAGTATGTTTTCTTCAGGGATGTACTCTCACTTTATTTAGGTAAAGATTAATCATTTATTCAACTGATAAAATATGTGCAACCTTTCGTGTAATTTGGTTACGCATATTTTTAACAATTATGAGAATAACTGTTGAATAGATAAGAAAAATGTTATTGCACTCCACATTGTAAATTAGCTTTTCTCTAGAAGTCAAGTATGAAAGTCCCTAGACATAAGTAGAATCTGGAAATATTAGGAATTTTTGTAACAATACTTTTATGCTCATGACATAGCTGCTAATGTTATTGCTTAAATACTTGACAAACATTTAACTATATCCTTTATTATTGTTTTAGGTTTATATCTATATTCAACTAAAAATCTACAGATGCAATCCCATTCACATGTGAATTTTGATTGCCAAATAATGTTAAATTTCAAATTCCGTTGAAAAAATACAAAGTACATAATGATTCACATTTACTGCTGCCCTATGTGTGAAATATTTATCTTAATATTCAATATAAAAGTGATAAAAATTTCACAAGTCTGAGAAACTGCAAATATTATGGCAAACCTCAAATAAATTATTCATAACATTGGCATGAATGGGAGTGTATTTTACGATTGTAATCAGGTGACACACCTTATTCTTTCACCATAAATACAGTTTAATTTACATACATGAGAATCCTTTCAGAAGCTCTCCTTTTAACAAGGAAGAATGTACAAGGATAATAAAAACAACAAGTCTTACATGTGGTTGATGATTCAATTATTGCTAACTTTAAATACACCATGGAATCAATGTGTGCAATGCGCAGGAACTTGTTCTGCTTTTATGGTGTGGATTGTTTTGTAATATATAATAGAAATCTATCATCATTATGGTACAAGCATGAATAAGATAAAAGAACATAACCTACTGTTTGCAAAATATTAACAAAAAGTCTTCCTCTTCCTTTTCTTTCTATTGAATATTAAAGAAAGTCTTCTCATCCAATCAGAAGTAGCTTTTAGGACTCTAGGACTTAGTTGTGCCCATAATGTAGACTGAGATGTGGATTATAACATATACATTAATTTACATTACTGTATCTAATTCATTTTAGCTTGCTAGTACAAATCTTGCAAAATCACAAGTATACATTGTAAAGAAAAGCCAATTGCACCTACATGTCCAGGATATTTGTCTCACAACATAATTACTCAACAAATGGGATTCTGGATGCTGACATGCAAATATGGCTCAAAACATTATTGCCCAGAATTCATAGTTCCAATGGAAATGAGGCCTCCTGGTCTGATTGGGACATGTAGGTAAAGTCAGAATGGATCATCCTATCCTCACTTTATATACAGCAGCATTGTTTCAGTCCTCTTTCTGCCCACCATAAGATATTTTGTGCTTGCCATAATTCAGTAATTATTTTTTGGTATTTATTACTATGATCAAGTACAGTATATTGTAACATAGTTCCAAGTGATGAGCAGATGACCTGGACAGCATTGGGGTCAAAGATTGGAATAAGCCTTAGATCAAGTGTGCAAAGAAGTCTTGGGCCTAGGGGACAGAACTGACTCCCCCATAATGGGACTTCCAGTCCAAGTCTTGTATCACTTCTAAACCCACTGACCAGGACCGTATGAATTGCAGGGGTGCACACACACATCACAGTCAGGAATTTGGAATCAATTTTTGCATGACAGTGCCCAATATATGTGGATGATGCTTTCCCTGTGCCAGTGATGAGATGGCGGGACAGTATCGGTCTCTGCTGCACTGAAACAAAAGATGACGGCAGCAAGGACCCTTGGGCATGATACACTATGACGAATTTTGATTTTGTCACCAAATGGAAGACATGATAAGTTATTTTCACTTATATTAGTCTGTATAGCCATGGCCCTTTGTCCTAGATTCCATCTGGATACCTTAGGAAGATATGTAGGGTTTTCCAGAGTGAAGCAAGAGCCAGGTAGTATTGTTGACAGAGTTTAAAGCCGCCCTCTGAAGAGCTCTCTAGACCTTTTGAGTGTAAGAAGAAAAACAAAAGGCGGCCTACACAGGGACCTGAAAACCTCACCTGGCTTCATAGCCAATTAAGGAGCACAAGAGCCTAAGCTTATGTTTCATTGGCAGCCACAATTATAAAAACTAGATTTCAATTCTGTAATTGCCTGCCTGACAGAGACACTACCCTTTTGACCTATAGTGTGTAGAGACTACAGCTGCAGTATCCATTCAAAGTTTAATAATTAATAATACATTTTTTTTTTTTAAAGCCCGGTGCAACTGTGTACAGAAGTGCTCATGTTCCTGTGCTCTTGTGATTCTTTGTGACTCTGTGAGAGGCCAGAAGCTGTTAGAGCACCCTCGCCTTGAGTGCTCCTTCCATGTCCATCCAGACTCCAGCCAAAAGGTCCAGGGAGAGAGGAGGACTCTGTGTCTTTGTCTTTAGTCGGAGTCTAGGACATAGGCCTCAAAACTTCACCACAGGGCCAGCTGCCAGCAGTCTCTGGGGTTCCATTTCATCTAGGGTGACTACTCCCACTATCCACCTGAGGGCTTACCAAAATGGCCCAAGCTAAAAAAAACGAAGACTCCACTGGTCTCCAAGATAAATATCAGTGGAGATGTGCAGTGCCCAAAATCATAGTCCCTAATCAAAAAGGAAATAGCAAAAATAAAATGCGCCAAAATCATCATGCCATGCTTCAAGTTGTCTAATGGGAACAGCTGCTGCCACCAGTTGATGTGAGCCGTGTCCATTATTGCGGGTCAACACTCAACTAGGGCTTTCATGTCTACTCAGCCCTTGGCTAGTCCAAGGTTTCCTCCCTCTTACTTGACAGGTGTCGCCCTTCGCCTGTCCTTTCAGAGGAGGTACTACACAAGATCTTATCCAAAAGGTAGAGAAGCAACCTATTTTTAAATGAATGAATATGAATTTTACTAAAGATCAATGATCAACACAAACGTATAGCTTGTATAGTTGGAGCATCACAATGAATCAAGTTTCTACTAACTATAATAAATGAGGGCTGACAAATCTCTTAAACAAATGGAGTACAGATGCTTATATTTGACAGAGGAAATAATCTAATGTTTAATATTTTTCATGTATACAATTACTGTGTTTATCAGATTATTAAAAAAAAATAACACAATATCTATGCAAGTAAGAGCTATGTTCCCATTTTAAAGACACTTTTAAAATGACATAATATAGTTCAATCATCTCAAATCAGCTCAGCGAAAGTGTTTAATTTGAAATACTCATTACCACATGCTCTGCTTGCTTGATAAGGAGGACTTAAAGTCTAATTGCTTTAATTAGGAATAAGTTATGAGAGTATGTTTGTTCTAATTTTAGACCGAATTTTTCAAATATTTTTTCTGCTGCTTGATTTGAATAATCGGTATCTGAAATAGATTAACTACCCATAAATTAAAGAGTTTATGAAAGAAAGTAAGCTGTCATTCACTGTTTATCATACCTTGGTAAGAAATGTAAATGATTGTTGCTATCCAAAGTAATTAATTGCATTAAAGGGATACTTCTGTGAGTGAAAACATCCATAAAAATTGCATTCTATTTGACAGAATCCGTTTTGTTAGATAATCTAATGTGTCACAGAGTGAAAATTGCTAAATCATTTATATTAGTGGTTTTCAACAGTTCCTCCTAGGACTGGTGCTGGTCACTGAGACCTCATCTGCTGTTCCTCTGGACAAATATGTATGAGGAGAGTCTAACACTTTAAAGAGATATGGAAGGTTCCCTCTTTTTAATATTAAAATAAACTACTCAAGTGTTTGCATATCTAAACATTATTTTATTAACAAGTGTTTAAAAGACAGGTTGTGGCTTGGAACATTGGTTCTTATAGGCACATGCTGCACTTTGGTTCTTTTAAGCACAGGCTGCATGTTGGCTCTTACAGGCACAGGATGCACATTGGGACTTACAGACTCAGGATGCAAATTGGCACTTGGAGACACAGGCTGTACATTGGTTCTTTTAAGCACAGGCTGCATGTTGGCTCTTACAGGCACAGGATGGACATTGGCACTTACTGGCACAGGATGCAGATTGGCTTTTGCAGACGCAGGATACAGATTGGAACTTAGAGGCACAGACAGGCTGCACATTGGCACTTACAGGCACAGGATGCACATTGGCACAGAGGGCCACGATGGAGGCCCAGCATCATAACCCTGGCTCTTTTCCCACTTTCCTCCACAGGTCAGAGGAGAGAGCAGCAGCCGGTGGGGCATAGGGGACCTCGGGGCAGATGAGCAAGAAAGAATGTGGGGGAGCATTTGTGGTGCCCCTGTAGGGCAGTCATGGTGCCCCAGAGCACCGCGGTGCATAGTTTGGGAACCACTGTGCTAGCCAATAAAAGACTGTTACTCAAAAGCATTTTTAATTACTACTGAGAGACAATATGTGATTGGTTAGTGCATTTAATACTACAGAAATACTATGCGCATGAGCTACATGGGGTGGATCTGTTGACTATTTAAAAGATTTCAGTGAGTAAATACAAATTCTTTAAGCACTTGTTAATAAAATGGTTTTTAGATATGCAAAAAAAAAACACTTAGGTAGCTTATTTTAATATTCAATACAGAGAACCTTCCCTAACCCATAAAAACATTGTTGTTGTTTAGTCGTTCAGTCGCGACAGACTCTCTGTGAGTCTATGGACCATAGCACGCCAGGAGCATCTCTCAGTCACCACCCCTCTGAGCTCATCTATCCATCTCCATCTCTGTTGTCCCTTCTTCTTGTGCCTTCAATCTTTCACAGCATCAGAGTCTTTTCTAGGGAATCCTGACATCTCATGATATGGCCAAAATATTTGAGCTTCAGCCTCATGATCATACCTTCTAGTGAACAGTTTGTCTTGATTTCCTGAAGTTTACTGGTTTATTGGATCTTCTTGCAGTCCAAAGGACTCCAAGCAGTTTTCTCCAACACCACAATTCAAAGGCGCCAATTCTACGGCGCTCGGACTTCTTTATGATGCAGCTCTCACATCCCTATGTTACTACTGGGAATACTATAGTTCGAACTATGCAGACCTTTGTTGATAGTTTAATATCTTTACTTTTTACTAGCTTGTCCAAGCTTGCCATAACTTTCCTCCCCAGAAACAAATGTCTTTTAATTTCATGACTACAGTCACCATCTGCAGAGATCTTGGATCCCAGGAAAATAAAATCTGTCACTGACTCCACTTATTCCCCGTCTATTTGCCAGGAAGTGAGATTGCCATTTGCCATGGTCTTCGTCTTTTTAACGTTGAGCAGCAGGCCAAATCTTTAACTATCTTCTTTTACCCTCATCAATAAGTCCTTTAGTTCCCTCTTACTTTCAGCCATCAGAGTAGTATTATCGGTTTATCTGAGTTTGTTGATATTCCTTCCAGCAATATTGTTTCTGACTTTGGATTCATCCAGTCCAACCTTACGCATGATGTATACTGCATAAAAGTTGAATAAATAAGGAGACAATATACAACCTTGTTGCACTCCTTTTACGATCTTGAACCATTCTGTTGTCCCATGCTCGGTTCTGACTGTGGCTTCTTGGTCGACATACAGATTCTCTAGGAGGAGGATGAGATGATCTGGTACTCCCATCTCTTTACTGACATGCCACATTTTGTTGTGATCCACACACGCAAAGGCTTTAGAATAGTCTATGAAGCAGAAGTAAATGATTTTTCTAGAACTCTCTTACTTTCTCTATTATCCAGCGGACATTGGCAATTTGATCTCTTGTGCCTCTTCCTCTGTGAAACCCGGCTTCCACATCTGGTAGTTCCTGGTCCATATATTGTTTGAGTCGAGTTTGTAGAATCTTAAGCATTACCTTGCTGGCATTTGAAATTAGTGCAATTGTTCGATAATTGGAGGATTCTTTGGCACTGCCATTTTTTGGGATTGGGATGTAGACTGACCTTTTCCAGTCTATTAGCCATTGTTGAGTTTTCCAAATGTGTTGGCATAAGGCAAGTAACAATTTCACAGCATCATCCTGTAGAATTTTGAATAGTTCAATTGGAATTCCATCACCTATTGCAGCCTTATTATCAGCACTACATCCTAGGGCCCTTCTCGCTTCACTTTCCAAGATGTCTGGCTCCAACTCATTGGACAAATTATTGAGGTCATCACTTCTGTTAAGATCCTACCTGTATAGATCTTCAGTGTTTTCCTGCCACCTCTTCTTTATCTGATCTTTTTCTGTTAAGTGCCTACCATTTTTGTATTTTATCCCACCCACGTTGGCATGAAAGGTGCCTTTTAGGTTCCCAATTTTCTTAAAGAGATCTCTTGATTTACTCATTCAGTTATCTTCTTCAATCTCGTTACATCGCTCATTGTAGAATGTCGCCTTGTCTCTTCTTGCTATCCTCTGGCATTCTGCATTCAGTTGGACAAATCTTTTCTTATCTCGACTGCCTTTTGCTTTCCTTCTTTCCTGGGCTACTTTCAAAGCCTCATCAGACAGCCAGTTTGACTTCTTACTTTTCTTTCTTTTAGGGATATTCTTTGTTACTGTTTCCTGCATAACTTTGGTCCAAAGTTCTTCAGGCATCTTCCATGTCTAGTCCCTTAAATCTATTCTTTACTTCCACTGCATATTCACAAGGGAATATTATTTTTTTCATATCTGCTTGGTCTGATGATTTTCCCTCTTTTCTTCAGTTTAATTTCCAACTTTGCAATAAGAAGCTCATGGTCTGAACCGCAGTCAGCTCCAGGTCTTGTTTTTGCTGACTGTATAGAGCTTCTCCATCTTTGGCTGCAAAATATATAGTCAATCTGATTTCTATGTTGTCCATCTGGTTATGTCCATGTGTAGAGTCGTCTCAGAGGCTGGTGGAACAGGGTGTTTGTTACTACCAGAGAAATATCTTGACAAAATTCTACGAATCTCTGACCTGCTTCATTTTGTACTCCAAGGCCAAATTTGCCAGTTATTACAGGTATCCTTTGGTTCCCTACTTTAGCATATCAATCTCCTTTGATTATAGTAACATCTTTTCTTGGTGTTATATATATTCAAATTGAAATCATTCTGTCATTTATTGAGTTGTAACCGAGCCCTTCTTTGACCACTCTTTGATTGACTAGGATGTCTTCATAGAATTACCCTGCTAAAAGTATTCTGGATCTCAAAGGTCTTCCCCATGAGAACTGGAAGGTAACCAGTGATTCCCCAGATCAGAAATGTTGTCAATTATTTAGATATCTGACACCTCTAGCCACAACAGGCCTGTTTTGTGGTGTGATAGCAACCATTAGAGTGGACATCATTTAAAGATTGTGTAACATAATGGGATCATGTGCTAAACAGTGACATCTTAGGTATGTAAACATACTCAGTAACTCCATATTTACAGTATGCTCAGTTGAAGAGATTGACTTGATCATTGGGAAAATGTTTTTATGAAAGTAGAAGAATATATATATATATATATATATATATATATACATAAATATATATAAGTATATATATATATATATATATACACACACATATATATATATATATATATATATATATATATATATATATATATATATATACTTATATATATTTATATGTATATATATATATATATATATATATATATATATACTAGAATATTGCCCGTTAAAAAAATAACAGGAATGAAATTGTAAGTGAGCTAATGCTGTTTGGTGATGAACTAAAAAATACATTAATAAAGGAATATACTTTACCTATTTGGAAGTAATAAATGCAGGAAGCATTGTGCTGAAGAGCTGACAATCTGTTTTCATGTTGCTGCAGCATACAATGTGTGTTTTGAGTGTTGTAGAGCTGCTGTGTAAGTGTGAGCAATGTGTGCAGTGTGTAGTGTAAATAGTGTGTGTGCGCGAGGAAAATCCATTAGGGTAGCTGTGTGCTTCCGCATTATGTAAGTTAGTGTTGTAAAATGGCGCCTAATGTGTGGTACGCGGCTGTTGGTGATTTAGCATCCTTGTTCTTGGACCTCGTCTGGCGTTTTCGGAAAATCTGTATGTGTTTGGTAGTGTTTTGCGTGTTTAGGGTCCTGTAGTCTCGTTTTCGTTTTTTTTTCTGCGGCCATTTTTTCTCTCGCTTAGGTGATTTTCGGGTGTCTAAACTCTGGAATTTTGACTTAAATGGAGGTGTAACTTCACTTGTAGAAGTCCTGGGTGCCCCCTCTTGCTGTGGGTAAGCTTTTTAAGTGTTTGTATGTATTTATTGTGTTTTGAATGTTTTGAGGTTCGCGCGGGTCGGACGTTAAAGTCGTATTTTTGCGAGGTTGCAATGTTTTTTTTCTAAGTCCTGCGTCTCGTATTTTTGTGTCGTAAGTCCTTAAATGTTGCGAGGTCCGCAGTTGCTGGCAAGGAGCACCTTGGCGCTCCTTGCCAGCAACTGCGGCCCTCCCTTTGCAAGGGCCGCGGCATTAGCAACAACTTTTGACAACCTCAGTTATGACAACTATATATGTGATATGCTGTATATATATATATATATATATATATATATATACACACAATGAATAGTACATTAGTGATTCTATTTGAATGTCTGTAAAATAAGTTCATAATAAAGTACAGTTGGTGCACTGCACTCTGGGAAAACTGGGCGGGGCATGCAAACAAAATCACAATGCACGCTCACTCTGTTAATCCAATAACCACTATATACGGCTATATATGGCTCACAGGTTTAGTATAATTTTAGTATAATTTTAATATATTGGCCACTATCAGCAGCTAGTGTGGATAGATATTGCATTGTGAAAAATCACATTTCCTGCATCCAATGTTGTCCTTCTACTTCTAGAAGAAGATTCTTAATATGGGATTGCCTTTGTCTTTTAATGCTTAGTTTGCATACCTTATAGAAAAATATAGGAATGGAGAGGTTCCCCAACACTTTGTTCTTTATTACACCCAGCCCAGTATCTACATGGGTTTTGATAATTCTACACAACTTAGATATGTATATGCATGGGTGTAGGAACAAACACACACACATGATTATTCTGGCTCCTATACCCCATGTGTATCAGTATATATATAAGAAATGTTTGAACATTTAAATAGTAATGTAATTGCACTCTTGTTAATTTAGACAAATTATACTACATGTAATTATTTTCAGACAAGTTTTTGAACTCTGTGTCACACCCAACATTTTTTGCATGCATTAACACAATTCCCTGTGTTCAACATATACACCCTGCATATAAGCCATGCATTGAATCCCATTATTAATCTTCCATGTACATGTTTCATTTTCACACTTATTACACTGATGCAGCTAAGAGCAATTTCATATGCAAAATTTTAAATACTTTTTCAAGCTATTATTGACAGAAACTAGCTTAAAATCATGACCCATGCATGATCCATTTAGGCTAGTTGATGGAATAACTGACACGACAACTTGAGTTGGGAGAAACAACGGGCCACAGCTTTATTATGAAACAATGTAAACAAACAACCGTAACTTATTTAAATGACTAATTTAGTCCTTTCCTTCCGGGGGAGGAGCCCGGCCACGAACAGTGACCTCACGCTTTGAGCCCTGCCCAAAGCCCCAATGCTTATCTTTAAACACGCCCTGTGAGTGGGGCCATCGCCCCCTTAGGCCAGTGGGCCGGGCAACTCACCTCCCGCCGCACAGACATAAAATAACAATACACAACATACAATAGCCACTTCTCCGAATTTTTTAACCAAAAATTATATATTAATTTCAATATTTCTTATTTATATTATATATATTATATATACTTTTTTTTTTTTTTTTTTTAAAGAATAAACCATAACATCTGTTAACAACAAAATACAGGGTGGGTGGGTGGGATTCCAGTCGGGAGACCGCGCTGCTGTGTTCAATGGCGCGAAACGGGCTTCCGACACGCCCCCCGACGCTCCTGATTGGCTAATAGCCTCACAGGCTCCGCTGGGTCACGTGACGCTACAGGCTGACCCAGGGAGCCTGTGCAGCCTCCGCGTCGTTCATGACCCATGCATGATCCATTTAGGCTAGTTGATGGAATAACTGACACGACAACTTGAGTTGGGAGAAACAACGGGCCACAGCTTTATTATGAAACAATGTAAACAAACAACCGTAACTTATTTAAATGACTAATTTAGTCCTTTCCTTCTGGGGGAGGAGCCCGGCCACGAACAGTGACCTCACGCTTTGAGCCCTGCCCAAAGCCCCAATGCTTATCTTTAAGCACGCCCTGTGAGGTGGGGCCATCGCCCCCTTAGGCCAGTGGGCCGGGCAACTCACCTCCCGCCACGGAGCATGCGAGCGACGCCTCCCGAGGCTGCGATCCCCCCCTGCTAGACATTAAAGCCAAGGCCCGCAAAACACTCTCCCTAAACTCCAACATCATCAACTCATACCCTATTTCCGTAAGATGAACCTTATCCTTTGCGAAAAAATCATCTGCGCCGACCGGTTCGAAATCTTTATACCGGATGGCAGTGAAACCTTGTTTTCTCACAAAGCTCGCAATCTGCTGGTTTATCTTCTGTCTAGCCTTATCTAAGCATACTGGGTCGCGCGCATTACGCCATGATCTTCTCTTAATCATCTCAGACCAGATAAGGAACGTGCCAGGGAACTTCTTCACCCATTTCTCGATGTCTCATCACCTTTAGCATTCGTCTCATGGGAACTGTCCCCAAATCGTTCCCGCCGGCATGAAGAATTATAACACTGGGCTGACCGTAACGCTGCGCGTACGTTTCCAAGAGACCGTCGAGCTGCGCCCATCGCAGACCCCGAATGCCACACCACCTTACGCGTAAGTCCGTAACAGGAAAGCCCAGTTGTGCCTTTTCTTCGGTAACTGCGGCTAACCTATGGGCCCAGTACACGTATGAATGGCCCACAATCCATAGTTGCTTCTGTTCCCCTGAAAGTAGAAAGCAACACCATTAAACCACTGCATTTGGCCGTACATAGGAACGAAAACGGTCTGAGTCCCACCTCCCGATGCGCTTTACTGTCGCGTCGGGCAACCCCAACCTAGCCGCTTCAGTGGCAGCTCCAATCCGAAAGGAGTGTGTCCCAAAGTCAGACTGCTTGAAACCGAGCCGATGCAGTGCGCTTTTTAAAACTCTTTTAAACTAATACGTAGACAGTGCCGTTCCATCGGCGTGTACCAGCAGCGAAAACCGTCCCACCGGTCGCTGCTTAAGGTACTCCACTACACATGCATATGGGCAACACTCCGTGCCAACCTGATGCAGAACCACTTCTCTTCCTTTACCCACTTGGTCGGTCTTTGACCTCCGCAACCACAATTCCACCGTACCTTCCCTGAGGCAGGTATCCACCAATTGCAGACCCCCCGAACCGTGTCTACTGTTCGCCACTAACTCCCCTATCCTAAACGCTCCGAAGAACGCCAGGGAAAAAGCCGTTCGGAAAAGTAGAGATTCAAAGGGGTCCCTGCAAACCACCACCAACTCCTGAGCCAATCTCAGCAACAGCGCAAATATTATTGGCCGCCTACTATCTGGCCTTTGCGCACCGCTGAACATTCCGCGCACCACCTTGCGCACTAGAAACTCCTTAGTAAGGTCCCTCTGCCCAGCAAGCTTAAACATAAAAGCAAGCGCCGTGACCTGTCTCCCTACTACGGGTTTTGATTCGCCTTGCTCGGCGCACCGCAGCAGGCACCAAAGCAGGATCCCTACGCTCTTGTCCTCCGTTGTGGCACCACCTGCCAGTGCCACTAGACTATCCCATTTTGCCCACACGCGTCTATAAGCGTTCCACGTCGCTGGGGCAACAGACTGTCTCACGAGTCTCGTTACCTGACAGCTCCAATCTCCCAGAGCTCCTCGGGGATGTGCTCCCCCAGGGCGTTCGCACGAGGAGCCAGCGCCCTGAAGCGATCCTCCTGAAACCGAGAGAGGGCGTAAGCAATTCCGTTATCCACATTTGTCACGTGTCTTGCTTGAAACCATATGTTCAAGCGAAGGCAACATAGCACAAGATGCCTGAGCAATCTAATCACTGGTACGGATGCCGCCGTGATGTTGTTCACGGCTTCAACCAACCCCTTATTACCCGAATGGAAAATGACTCGCCTGTCCCTGAAACAAGGACCCCATAAGTGCACTGCTACCACCATAGGAAACAGCTCCAAGAATGTAGGGTTCAGCAGTAAACCCGCCTCTTCCCATTGCTCCGGCCATGCCGCAGCGCACCATCTCCCTTGGAGATACGCCCCACAACCGATCGGTCCAGAACCATCGGTGTGAAGGTCTAGCTCTGCGCTGGTGGTGCCCTCCTTTTGAAGGACCACCCGCCCGTTAAAATCTGCAAGGAACATCGCCCATACCCTTGCATCATCACGCATGGCCCTAGAGACTGTTAGGAAATGATGCGGCTTCGCAATCCCTACCGTAGCCAGCGACATCCGTCTACAGAATATCCGCCCCATGGGGATAATTCTGCACGCGAAATTCAACTTCCCCAATATTGATTGCAGCCGCCGCAGGGTCACCCTCCGTGCGCCCCGTAGCGCCGTAATCTCGGCTTGCATGTCCTCCACCTTCTCTAAGGGAAGACTGCACTCCATTTTGCAGGAGTCGATCCGAATCCCTAGAAAAGTCAATTGTTCCGTAGGGCCCTCCGTCTTGTCATGGGCCAGTGGTACCCCGAATTCTGTACAGATTTCGGTGAACACCTCCAGCATGAAACGGCAAGCGTCGTTTCTCGCTGGGCCAACAAAAAGGAAGTCATCCAGGTAATGGGTAACACTCTTGTACCCCTCACCAGGTCGACCGCCCGGTCAAATGACTCGTAAGACACAGTAGCCTGGTCTTTTGATATGCCATCGTTTACCGAACGACCTCTGGGGTAGGAGAGATGCTGGATCAATCTAAATTTACCCTTCTCCTTCTTGGGGACCACCCCAAGTGGAGACACAACTAATCCCTGGATGGGCGGGGCCGCAAATGGCCCAGCCATCCTCCCCAATTTTACCTCATTAAGTACCTTCGCTTTGGCTACCCCTGGGAAATCCCTAGCCGACTTTGGACAAGAAAACCTTGAATGTCGACCCCACATGGAATCCGGAATCCTTCTCGGAACCCGTCCTCCAACAGGCGCGCCGCTTCGGCGGTGCCTGCCAATTTACCGTAGCGCTTTAGCCACGGCAGCATGGCGGGGAAGCATATGGGCGTCCTGCCCCTTTGCGGGAGGTTCGCCCCTGCCTCCCTCTTTGGGTCTACCGCATCTAGACAGGGGGTGTTCACCTCCACAATTTGAGCATGCATGCTTAAACCTGCAGTTAGGTGCCCATCTGCAGACCCCCTCGTTGTACGAAAAACAGGTCTTAAGACCTGCTCCTGAGGCGTGGGTGGGGCCCTTAGCTCCACCGGCCCCGCTCCGAAAGGGCGTCGTGACTCTCATGGGTGTCATGATGTTTAGCCAATACGCCACCGCTTTGTCACTCCACGCCATACTTGGCCTTGAGGCCAAGTATTGCCGGAATTCCTCATCGTACCGCCACCAGGCCGTACCCCCATAAACCTTGTGAGCATTCCGAATTTCGTCTATGTAAACGAACAATCCCGAACTCTGTTCAGGGTGCCGCTCACACAGTACGCAAGCCCAAATAGAAAATGCTTGCAGCCAGGTATCAAACGTCCTGGGTAGCCTAGCAAAGGATTTCCCCTCCCTGGGGCCCCTCTCGGCCAGGTCTGTTTGCCTAGACATAGGGAGAAGGAAAAACAACTCTATAAATTCCCTCCTCCAGATCTTTTCCTTTACATCCTGTGGAAGGTGTGCATCTAAATTATCCAACGAGCAGAGGACTATAGGTCTCATGGCTGCGTCGGTAACTCCCACAGTGTTATTCCCAACTGCTGCAATCGCGTTGACTACCGGCTCGGGCGCGCGCAAGCTAGCTAGCGCCTCGCTCGCGCTCGCTGGCGCCACTACCGCTGCTGGCTGGGACCATGCACCCTTTGCTAGCCCCCCTATCCAAGCTCCCATTTCGCGTTCGCTAACCGCAATGTTATGCGCAGCTAATAGAGTCTTTAATGACCCAATAAAACCACCCTTGTCTGCTGCGCAGCTCAATTCTGAGCGCTCACCTGCTTCTGGAAGCTTTGGAGTAGATACGGCCAACGGAGTATCCCCGCGTCTCTCCTGACGCTCCGGGGACTCTGACTGTCTGGCCCTCCGCGGGCTTCTCCTCTCAGATCCAGTGCAAGCACAGCTGCACCGACAAGATCTTCTGCTTCTTGACCTGGATCTCCTTTTGGATCTGTGGGTACAAGAAGAACAGTCACTAGCTCTCCGCGACCTGCATGCCCGCGCCCATACCGCCCTTTCCTCGTCTGAGGAAGGGTCCTGGTAAGCTAAGCTTGCGCGGCTGGAGTAGGCTAGCACTGCCTCCGCCGCCCCCTGTAGGGGTTCCCCTGAGACTTCCTTGGGCGTTGGAATATTCAGCTGTTGGTCAGTCTTAGACCCTTTGCGCTGTGGCCTAACCGTATCGCCCTCAGTCTCTACTCTGCTACGCCTTAGCGGTGTGTGCGTAAATAGCAGCGGACTGTACCTGCTCGTAGCCTTCTTAGCTCGAGTGGGGCGTCCTAGCCTCGCCACTGCCGCTGTCACAGGCATGTCATCAATCATGACCATGCTGTCTTGGCTATTCATCTCTCTGATCACACCGTCTCTTCTTTCTCTCGTCGTCGCCATGCTCCTCTCACTGCCAGTTGGGCGTCCCTGTAAAGTACCAGAAGCACTGTTAATGAGGGAAACCCCAGGGACCGTCTGCTTGGCACCGTGAGGGCCTGTAGGAGCCTTTTTAGGACTCCCGGCTTTTCTCTTACCCCCTGCACCCCCCTTACGGGGTGTTAGAGGGGTGTTTCGCGACCTTTGTCGCGGCCTAGGACCTTTAGGCAAGTTGGCAGGTGGTGGCCGGAGTGCTAGGCCCTCACCCCCACAGCCCGTGATCCTGGCGCTCGCCTGCCTGGGGGGTATGGGGTCCCGGCCGCCCTGACCTGTAACCCCCCCATCTCTAGTGTCTCTGCTACCCGATGGACGTGGGTCTGGCAGCCCTACAGTGGTGGGATGGGAAAAAATTTCCCTGGAGGCATCAGAATTGGCTAGGACACCAGCCACCGCAGGCTGTTCCTGTACAATGTGCTGAGCTCCAAGCGCAGAAGGCATGGGAGGTCCCAGCCTGTCCTGCACCCACCTGACCCCTTGGCTTAAGGCACGGGTCCTAACCTCAGCCAGTAAGGCCTCTAAGCCTTCTGGATCCATATTAAATGCTAACAGGGGGACAAACAGGGGGAACAACAAGCAGAAACACAGGCACACACAGACACAGGAACACACACAGACACAGCACACTCACAGTGAGACAAGGACACACACACACACAAAACGGAGGAGGAAAAAACACAAAAACGAACAAAGATAGCCTCAACAGTTATATCCCCTTATGTGCTGGTAAGCTGGGGTGAAATCTCAGTAATTAAACCTTCCTACTTTTAGGAACATCCGTCTACAGAATATCCGCCCCATGGGGATAATTCTGCACGCGAAATTCAACTTCCCCAATATTGATTGCAGCCGCGGCAGGGTCACCCTCCGTGCGCCCCGTAGCGCCGTAATCTCGGCTTGCATGTCCTCCACCTTCTCTAAGGGAAGACTGCACTCCATTTTGCAGGAGTCGATCCGAATCCCTAGAAAAGTCAATTGTTCCGTAGGGCCCTCCGTCTTGTCATGGGCCAGTGGTACCCCGAATTCTGTACAGATTTCGGTGAACACCTCCAGCATGAAACGGCAAGCGTCGTTTCTCGCTGGGCCAACAAAAAGGAAGTCATCCAGGTAATGGGTAACACTCTTGTACCCCGCCTCGATGCTCACAACCCATTGTAAAAATTTGCTGAAGGCCTCGAAGTAAGCACAGGATATCGAGCATCCCATGGGTAAACATAAGTCGACGAAGTAACTTCCGTCTACGAAGCACCCCAGCAACCGATGGCTTGACGGGTGTACGGGGAGCAATCTGAATGCTGCCTCGATGTCCACTTTCGCCATAAGGGCCCCCTGGCCCTCCCTCCTCACCAGGTCGACCGCCCGGTCAAATGACTCGTAAGACACAGTAGCCTGGTCTTTTGATATGCCATCGTTTACCGAACGACCTCTGGGGTAGGAGAGATGCTGGATCAATCTAAATTTACCCTTCTCCTTCTTGGGGACCACCCCAAGTGGAGACACAACTAATCCCTGGATGGGCGGGGCCGCAAATGGCCCAGCCATCCTCCCCAATTTTACCTCATTAAGTATCTTCGCTTTGGCTACCCCTGGGAAATCCCTAGCCGACTTTGGACAAGAAAACCTTGAATGTCGACCCCACATGGAATCCGGAATCCTTCTCGGAACCCGTCCTCCAACAGGCGCGCCGCTTCGGCGGTGCCTGCCAATTTACCGTAGCGCTTTAGCCACGGCAGCATGGCGGGGAGGCGTATGGGCGTCCTGCCCCTTTGCGGGAGGTTCGCCCCTGCCTCCCTCTTTGGGTCTACCGCATCTAGACAGGGGGTGTTCACCTCCGCAATTTGAGCATGCATGCTTAAACCTGCAGTTAGGTGCCCATCTGCAGACCCCCTCTTTGTACGAAAAACAGGTCTTAAGACCTGCTCCTGAGGCGTGGGTGGGGCCCTTAGCTCCACCGGCCCCGCTCCGAAAGGGCGTCGTGACTCTCATGGGTGTCATGATGTTTAGCCAATACGTCACGTGATGCTACAGGCTGACCCAGGGAGCCTGTGCAGCCTCCGCGTCGTTCAGGATGCGATATGTTGGAAAGATCTGGTTGTAGAAACTTTAAAGCCACAGATACTGCTCTTCATCATCATGCAGATCAGTAAAGACCAAGTGGAGAAGCTTTAGAAATGTTTTAATCTGAAGCCTTTTTCACTGTTTTATAATTGTGTTTAAATACTGAGGTGTTAGCTTGTACAGTACTTTAACTATTTATTTCAGTCGTTTCTGTAGCTCAGCTGTACCACATAAATTGAGCTGATGGGGACATGCTCTCTGGTCCTGAGGGGACCATAAATTACAACCACCATCACTAAATTCCCATATTTATAGTCCTTTTGAAGAACTAGCCTTGACAGCAGGAAATGTGTTTTAGAAAACAAAAGAAACAAATATAGGCTCTAATTTATTAGCTATTTTTGTATTTCCTTCTTATTTGTCACTTAACAAGTTGATCCTATTTTAAGTTGCATAACATTGTGGCAGCAAATTCTATAGACCTACGAGACGACTCTACACATGGACATAACCAGATGGACGCTACTGTACTATCTGTCAGCATGTCATCTTCTTGATGTTGGAGGAGACTTTGAATGGACAGGACGTGCCCATCTGAACAGTGATAATTTGGCAATTACAACTGAAAGTGCTCACAGCAAGGCTACAAAGAAGTACATTTGTTTACAAAGATAAACCCTCCTGAGCAGTGTCAGAGCTAGTTATGGAGGGTATTCCCCCGATTGCCAGAAGCAAACCATGAGAGAAGGAAACACTAGTGGTCTGAGCGGCCCGGGGGGGCTGGATGAGTATGGGCCAGGTGTGGGGAACCAGGGGGCCATACACACCAGAAGAGAGGGGAGCCAAGGGGCTGGATAAAGAGCCAGGGAGCCTACATTATAATCCCCCGCCCCCACCACCACCACCACCACTAAATGAGATTGCACTGGGGCCCCCCGCTGAGCAGGGCCCTGGTGGCTGCACCACGTGCACCAGGTGGTATCTCCACACCTGCTCCTGAGAAATTAATAGACAACAGCAGGCAAGAAAACAAATGGTAGACTGTAGTAAAGAATGAATTATTTTAGAATTTATTTTAAAAGGTACAGTATATATAGGTTGTGTTATTTATGTTTTTGTTTTTATTTTCTAAAAACATTTTGTCCAGTATCTCTTTAAGTTATTTAAAATACCATATTGACACAAATTGGACCACAGGGGTCCTTTAAAATATTTCCAATATACTACATACAGTAGAATGATAAAATATAAATGAAAAAGAATAAAAAATATTAAACAAAATATATAAAATATTAAGAAAATCTATAGACATGAAATTCAAATGAAATAATTACAGTGACTCTATTTCACCAGAGTATAACAAAAAAAGAACACTAGACAAATACAATAGTAACATATGTTTTATTAGTTAATAAATGTAAAGAAATGTTTCAATATTCTGAAGTTCACCATCTTCAAAACCATATATAATGCACCTTTGTCGTTTCAAGTCAAACATTGTTGGGCTGTAATTGTGGAAAGGAGAATAAATGTTTGCCCGTCAGATCACTTAGGCTCTGCTGGACAACAGGTGCAAAACTGGAATTACTAAATAAAACAACAACCAAGCAGAGTGGCTGAAATATATAAGAAGCAAATAGGGAAATAGAGATGTATAATTCCAGCCCATCAATCTCAGTCCCATATTCATTCATTATCCTCCTTGACAATCTGAAGGTAAAGCAAACATCTTTTGCCATTGCTTGAAATACACTGAAACTGTGAGCAGTTTTTGTGCATTTTGTAAGCTTTGTCCATTCTCCAAGTCTACTGGTGCATGACCTTCTAAAGACCAAGAAACCTCAACAGCTTAATGGAAACATTCCCATTTGAATAATGCCCCCTCCCTTTCTTTACAGTACATATGTTCTTAGTGGTAGTGACTTATTTTACCACTTAATTGACCACTGCACTTGTATATTTAAAATATACTTGTTTCAAGAACTACACTTTTTTTAAATAAAAAAAGAATACATAAATATTTATTTTTTATTTTATTTGTAATTATGGGATAATGAGCTATGGGTGAGAAAATTATTTGAGTGAAATAAGAATAAAGATATACAGCCCCATTAAATTCCAGCCTCGTAGATACAAGGTTTGTACTTAAGCCCTACGTGCTTCACATTTTAAATTTTAGCAACATGTGAGCTACGCAGCACGGCCATCCATGTCAAACAAGGAGAAACAGTGCATGAGTAGTGACAGCCTGCAAGATGATCTCTCAGGCTTCACACCTCATCACTTGCCGCGGGGGTCCTGAACGGGACCTCTGTGGCAGTTCTACATACAAGCCCTTCCGTGGTGGGTACTCCAAGTACCCCCCTTCCACCTAAAATTAACCCACCTCTATGCTGGAGGTCCCCGTCGGAACCCCCAAAGGGACCCCAAATTAACCCCTTGCTGCAGGTGTCATAGGGACCGCAGCAGCAACCCCCACATTAACCCATGCAGCGGGGATCCCTAATCGGCATAGATCAGGCCCCCGCTACATTTAAAAAAATCAAGTTCACCGCCGCAGCTCCTTAAAGAGCCCGCGGCACACCATTAGCCAATCCCGGTTGTGGGGGTACTTACAGTACCCCCACGGCACCTAACATTAACCCCCCTCTATGCTGGGGGTCCCCTTGAGGACCCCCAAAGTGTTCCCATATTAACCCCTTGCTGCAGGGCCCCATGAGCCCCTAATTAACTCTATAACTCATGGGGCTCTGTATAAAATTAACACTGTCACTCATAGGGGTCAATACAGACCTCGAAAATGCCCTTAATTAACCCCTCAGTCCAATATGGGTCTATATAGACACCTATAGGACACTATTAATCCCTAGGTTAAACCAAGTGCAACGAGGGTCTTCCAGGACCCTCATGACAAAATCTAAGCACTACACTACACTATTAACACTGACTAGACCCCATTAACCCTTTAACCCTATCTATACCCCATTAACACATACTAAACCCTATCTAACCCTAACTAGGCCTATCTCACCCTATCTGGACCTAATAACCCTTACTGGGCCTATCTAACCCTATATGGACCTAATAACCCTTACTGGGCATATCTAACTCTTACTGGGCCAATCTAACCCTAACTGGGCCTATTGAAACCTATCTGTACCTAATAACCCTAACTGGGTCTATTTAACCCCATCTAGCCCTATTTAATCCCATCACTTATGGGGGTCTATACAGACCCCCATAAGCCTCCATCTAACCCCATCCCTTATGGGGGTCTATACAGACCTCTGTAAGCCTCTATTTAACCCAATCAGTCCCATAAGGGTCTATCTAGACCCTCATAGGACAATGAGAACCCTATTATTAACCCCATAAGTGCCATGAGGGTCCTCCAGGACCCTCATGACACTAAGTACAAACACTACACTATACTATTCCCCCAGAATAAACCACTAAATCTAAACTTACCCCCCTCTACCCTAACCCTACCTACCTAACACTACCTACCTAACCTCCTATCAAACCCCCCACCCCACTAATTACACACAAAAAAAGCTAGAAAAAATGAAAAAAAACTATGTTACCAAAAATAAAAAAACGTAAAGTACAAAAAATTAAAAAAGGACATTACAACTCCCCCGCTACTACAAAAAATAAAAAAATTATTACACAACTGCAAAGAAAAGTCATACACAAATATACATAACATTACAGTTATGTAGCGGGGTTCATTTACACATTACTCTCTTTTGAAGACCTCCAGTGATCATCCTCAAAAAACTGGATCCTGGTCTCTCCAGTTGAAACCAACTATCCTTATCTTGTGACTCTCCTGGAAACAAGCCTCTTCTGGCTTGATTGAAGACACTTTACTCCTTGCTTCAGCCTGTGCAAAGGGATATGGCACAAAAAGGTTGCTGCTCTATAAAAAATATAATAATGCTTTTTTAATGTTTTATAATTATTTTAGGGCAGGTAGTTTAGGGGAGATAAGGGTGCCATGGTCGGCCATAGCTATCTATTTGGTATTAGGATATATATATCTTCAAATTTTTCTGCACTGGATTTTAAATCCCAAGTAATTGACCATTCCTCTATTTTTTAGATCATTAAGCATTTGATCTAGCCCTACGGGAATGCCAACTCAGCTAAAGATTTTTGTGGCATCTGTAAAAAGACAAACCTTCGCTTGAAGTCCATTATAATATCACTAATAAACAAAGCAAACTCAGAACAAATCCCTGAGGCCTTTTACTAGTAACCACCCTTTGCTTCATATGTATTCTGATAACTATGACTCTCTGTGGCCTAGCCGTAATTGACCACAGAACTCTGGATTTTTTTACATTGAATCAAAATTAATCTCTTCTATGCTTTTTATAATCAATTTAAGTGAAATATTTGAAAATATTCTGGTCACACATGCTTTATTTTGCCCCTACTGAGATCCTCCTCCATCTTTTTTAGCTGTAGCTTACAACAGAGTATGTGAAGATTATCAGCCCCATTAGATTTGAAGCCCGTGGCGGCATTGGCACACCCGCAAAGGCTGCAGGTTTGTAATTTGGCTGCGTAGATGCAAACCATTCTTGCGCACTTTGCATGTGCGGCCGGGAACATGATCAATTAGTCAAACACGTAGTTACGGGTTTAGACGGAGCCAATGGCAAATGTGATTGTAATCATTAAGTCACTGAAAAATGGAGGTAAGATTTCAAAGACTTAAGGGATTCATTTACGAGTTTCGATCGGATATGCATTCCAGAAATAATGCAATATTAATTAATTAGTAAATATGATATTCAAGTCCATGCGAGTTCCGTTATATGTATTAACACATTGATTGCCGGGATCGATTTGCGAGCTTGAGAATGTTGTGCTATAAATTCTAAGACCTAACATAACTTTCCCTTTTATTATCAGTACAGTAGTGTGCCTATATTTGCATTTACAGTGCTATGGATAGGACTTTAAGACCCTTGCGTGTTCTCTCTAGTACCCGTTGTCTTTTTGGCTCCATTTGTGGATTACAAATTTGAACGCCAGTGGATTCGTAGCAATTTAATAGCGATTTTCAAACGTAACAGTTACAGGTTTGACAAATCAAAGAATTTGGGGATGAGGAGTCCAAATTTCGACGCACCATAGGGTTTTTCCGTCTGTAACCCACAGATCGTTAGCGGGTTGATTTATGGGGCCAATATAATAGCCTTAAGTCTTGTGGGCTATGTTACGGGCTATGGTTTTAGAAGTTGAGTGAATTTAATAGGGCTGTATGTCTCTGTTGGGGACAGAGCCGTCCACACAGCTGGGTATCATCCACTGAAAACATGAGATGGGTGTCTTCAGCCAGCTGTTAGTGTGATTCATCGCCCTAGCAGGAAAGGAGCACTTTATTAAACAATAAAGTACAATGTACTGTATATATTATTGCTATGCAGCACACAAAATTAATTAATTGATAAAAATAAATGACACTTTGTTGTGACTGTATAGAACATGCCAGGCAGTCTGTCAGCCACTGCTTATCTGAGTTTCATCAAGCTCATGTTTATTGCTTCAGTGACTTCATATATCCACCTCTACCTCAGAATGGCCAGCTTTTGCACCCTCTTATTTCACCCTCACCAATAGGTCCATTAGATGCTCCTCACTTTCAGCCATCAGAGTAGTATTATCTGCGTATCTGACGTTGTTGATTTCTCTTCAAGTAATATTGATTCTGGCTATGGATTCATCCAGCCCAGCCTTAAGCATTATGTACTCTGCGTATAAGTCGAATAAATAAGGTGTCAATATACAACTCCTTTCCAGATCTTGAACCATTCTGTTGTTCCTTATACGATTCTGATCGTGGTTTCTTGGTCCACATACAGATGAGATGATCTGGTACTCCCATCTCTTCAAAAACTTGCCACATTTTGTTTTGATCCACACAGTCAAAGGCTTTATAATACTCTATAAAGCAGTAGTAAATATTTTTTCTGGAACTCTCTTGCATTCTCTATTATCCATTGGATATTGCCAATTTGATCTCTTGTGCTTTTTCCACTGCGGACCCCGGCTTGCACATGTGGTAGTTCCAGGTCCATATATTGTTGGAACCGGGCTTGTAGGATCTTAAGCATTACCTTACTGGCATATGAAATGAGTGTAATTGTTTGATATTTGGAGCACTCTTTGGCACTACCTTTTTTTGGGATTGGGATGAATACTGACCTTTTCCAGTTTATTGGCCACTGTTGATATTTCCAAATTTGTTGGCATAAGGCAAACAAAGCTTCCCAAGCATCATCTTTTAGGATTTTGAATAGTTTAGCTGCATTCCATCAACTCCTGCAGTCTTGCTATCAGCAAGGAATCCTAGTGGCCATCTCACTTCACTTTCCAAGATGTCTGGCTCCAACTCATTGGACAAATTATCAAGGTCATCACTGCTGTTAAGATCCTTCCTGTATAGCTCTTCAGTGTATTCCTGACACATTTTCTTTATCTGAACTGCTTCTGTTAAGTCCCTACCATTTTTGCCAGTTTGGCATGAAAGGTTCCTTTGAGGTCCCCATTTTTTTAAGAGATCTCTTGACTTTCCCACTCTGTTATCCTCTTCTATTTATTCACATTACTCATTATATAATGTCTCCTTCTCTGTTCTTGCTATCCTCTGGAATTCTGAAATCAATTGGACAAATGTTTTCCTTTCTCCACTACCTTTTTGCCTTCTTAGTTTTCTTTCTTTTGGGGATTTTCTTTGTTGCTGTTTGCTGGATAACTTCTGTCCAAAGTTCTTCAGGCATTCTATCTTCCAAGTCTAGTCCTTTAAATCTATTTGTTTTGCCCCACTGCAAACTCACAGGTGAGATTATTTATTTTATGTCTGCTTAGTCTGATTATTTTACCTATTTTCTTCAGTTTAATTCTGAACTTTGCAAAAAGAAGCCCAGTCAGCTCTAGGCCTTGTTGACTGTATAGCTCTCCTCCATCTTTGGCTTAAAAGTATATAGTCAATCTGATTTTGATATTGTCCATCTGGTTATGCCCATGTGTAGAGTCTTCTTTGAGTTTGTTGGGAGAGGGTATTTGCTATGACCAGAGAATTATCTTGGCAGAATTCTACTAATCTCTGACCTCCTTCATTTTGTACTCCAAGGCCAAATTTGCCAGTTATTCCAGGTATTATGGTTCCTACTTTAGCATTCTAATCTCCTATGATGAGAGTAACATATTTTCTTGGTGTTATTTAAATGACATGTTGAATATAATCGTAGAACTGGACAACTTTGGCCTCTTCCCCATCCATTGTTGGAGCATAGACTTGGATCACTATGATATTAAATGGCTTGCATTGAATTAAAATCAAAATCATTCTGTCATTTATTGGGTTGTTACTCCATTTCTTCTGTGAGATTCTTGACCACAGTAGAAGATCTGGTGGTTGTCTGGTGTGAAATTGCACATTCCAGTCATTTGAGTTCACTAATTCTCAGGATATCAGTGCTAACGATGAACTCTGAATTGAAGTTGGTTTATATTGCACTCATAATTGATCAATATATTTAATCATAACTAACTTGTTATAGTGTTGTGGTACACAGAACTTTATGATCTAATTCTGCTTGAATTGACATTTTTTGAGTGTTTTTAATATCTACTCAATTTAGCAACTGTATACACAATAATGTGAATTTGAATCACCACTTATCCAATATTAATATTGTCTATAGTATCTATGGGGAAATGTTTACCTTACAGATACTGTATTTGAGCGTCCCTTTCCAGTGCTAGCCCTAATTGTGCCGTATGGTTGTGATATATTAACCCTCTTAGCTCAAGTCTTGGCGACCATCCGCTTTTGCTCTGACAGTTTCAGCCCTCTATGCTAATAGCAACTTGTTTTATATTTTATGGTTTTTAATTTAATATATTAAAAGTTAAATTTTAAGTATATTGATACATTTTTTATTACAGGGTTTATTTATATCCATTTGTTCCTGTGATCATATTTTGTATATTTGACAAGTCAGCTATGATTCCAAATGGCACTGACCTTATTTTGGGTGTATGATATACCTATAGGTAATTTCATATGAGTTGACTTTCCAGCTATGATGGACCATAATCTCCTTTTCCCAACTCCTTGATTTCTTTCTAAGATAACATTGCGAATATTGATCTTTCATACTTTTGAACTAATTATATTGTTTTAGCGTTATGATGAATCCAGGAAATAGTTGCCTTTCTCTTTTCATTTTTTTTCTACATTACCTAAGCAAATGTGGATAGCGTCTAACTCATATTACAATTGTATATTGGAGGACAGCGGGTACTAAGTAATGTTTCTTTGTTATTTAACATTTGAATCAAGGTCTGAAGTGTAAAACAATTTGAAATAATGTTATAATTATCTGTAAAATATTGCTTTACACAAATGGCATTAGATAATTGGAACATTTAAGGGACAAACCAAGAAAACTCAAAAAAAGGAATTCAAGCATGTCTGAGATAAGTATGAATCTATCCCAAGGATATATACAGTGAAGCATTTTAGGTAGGTAGAATACTCATTAGGCTAGAGCTACATAATTCTTCATTTTTTGTGAAGTGGTACCTCATAAGCAATTCTCCAGTCACATGGAACTACATCTGGGAATAATGACAAACTAAAAAGTTAAACTAATGATGAGTTTATTAATTGCAGAGAGAGTGGAGAAGACACATTATGTTAAAGTAAAATGAGTGGAAATAATATTTGTGTGAGTGTTTCAGCTTTTTTTGACTGGCATGTGGTAGAAATGTTTTGACAAAGGAAAGAAGCTTGTGGAAGAAAAAATAGTTGAAGTGGATGAGATGGTGACATTTACTTTAGTAATTCGGTTAGGAGAGAGGGTGGCAAAAATACTTAATATTTTTCTAAACTTTGAGTCATACAGCAGGGTGAAAACAATTTAGTGTTATTATAGGGAAATTAAAGAATTATGTTTTTTTTATTTTATTTATGTGTGGCAATTAAACTACACAGTGTCTGACTTCATTGCTATCACATGCACAGTTTTTTCACAAGCTTGCCAAAAAATTAGAGCTCCATTCAATCGAGCAATTTTGAGATCATGTAGCCCGCAAGTGAGGTTGCAAGCAATTTTGCTATTCAATTGGCGTCTTTTTGCGGGCTCCGATCAACTTCCGAGTTACGGCCTTGAAAAAACGGCGATAGTTAAATTCATAACTTAGAGCCTCCAAAAGCCTTTTATATGTCACTTTCGCAAGGCTAAATTCGCAAATCACTATTCAATTGCTCGATTTCCCCAAGTCTGCAAATGTATTCACACCTGTAAATGGCAAATGAAGGTTAAAATCCTACATGTGCTAGAGAGGACCCGCAAAGGGGTTAAACACCTATTTGTAGCACTGTAAATGCTAGATCAGGTATTTTATGACTGAGCCAATAATGATACAAGCAGATACTATTAGCCTTATTCAATTAGCTACTTGCAAATGCCTTGAACTCATAAATTTGGCTTTGGGTGTTTTTTTTATAAATGTTTATATGCATTCTATTGACTTAAGAATTCATTAGTGCCAATAAGTAATATTTGCAGAATATGTAGCAATATTAAGTGTGTATAAATTTACAAATTGGGTAATTGAATAGGGCCCTATTATAGCAGCATATATACTGAGAAAGTAAAACTGCAAAATAAATAATTTGTTAAATGAACAAATAGATTAATTAAACAAACATAGACTAAACAACACATGTGAGGAACATCTTGCACCTACAGAAGGACAGGGTGATAATTCACCAACAACAGACCATGACCAGAAAGTTGCACCCCAAGTTGGTTCTGCAGGACTGTTTTGTTTCTCCCTCCATTTTAAACATTATTAACTTTAAAAAAATACATTTGATAAATCTTTGTGTTTGTAAAAACAATTTAAAAAAAAATTATTCAGTTTATAGGCTGTCTTTACATAATTAATATTAAGTTGCAAAAAACATGTTTGGGTGGTTAACTAGCATATATTTCTAATTCTGCTCCTTCACACACACACACATATATATATATATATATATATATATATATATACATACACACACATATATATTTATATATATATACACATATACACACGCACATATATATATATATACACATATACACACACACTATTTATATCTTACACAGACAATAAGAGATCTCTCCCAAAAGTAAGTATACCCTCTCATTATAAATACATATGGACATAGAGACTAAGACACAGGACCCCTTCTGGATCACTACCTTGTCATGGTGAAGGGGCTTGTTACCTCAGTGAAGCTGTGAGCTATATCATGAAGAGTCACCCAAGATGGGCAGGTAATTTTAGAGAGGTTAGACAAAATGCAGTTCACTGGAGTAGGAACTGGCAGCCCACTCCAGTATCTTTGCCATGAAAACCATATGGATAAGCACAACCAGAAACACAGACAGATGTACCTGATGTGCTGCATCCATGTGGTCACTGAGAGTCAGACACGACTAAAGGACAGAACAAAAACAAGACACATATGGACTCACTTGAGCTCTGCAGCTGCTTCTGTCTGGTATAAGCCGGGGTGGTGACAGACAGGTCACAAGGTTGGTGTGTGGAGCAGGGTAGTTAGAATCAATAAGACCACCAGAGTATTGAGAAAACTGAAGCTTTACACACAGCTCCCTCTCTCTGTATGCACTATAAGCTGTTTATTTTTATTTCAATACACTTTATTGAGATTGCACCAATGTATTCACTTCCTGGGGACTGTGAGAGCTGCAGTACCTGTATGATACAGGACTTTTCCCTCCCGGCCATTCTGATTGGGCCATGCTGCGTTTACAGACAGGCTCAGCTCTATCTGTTAGAGTTACAGTTTGGGCATAGACAGCATTGTGACTGGTTTTTTTTAATTCTCACATGTACCCCGATCTGTATTACTAGACAAGTCACCAGCAGGGGGCTAGATGTGATAAGTCAGTGTGTTTAACTGCAGCACAGCGTGTTTTGAAATATAAAGTGACAGCAGCAGCTTTTAAAAAACTGAATATTGAACATGATAAAACATTTTTTTTATATAAATTATACAATTAAGTAAGTGATGGGGGATTAAGTCAGTGCATTAATTTTGGGAGGGCGGTTGCCCATTTGCCCCTATGCACCAGCCGTCCCTCCCCCTTAGTTTGCTGTTTTGATCCAAAATCAATCATCTTGCATTTGAAATATTGTGACCCATATTAGAGATCGTTTTGTTTAACCAACATTTAGACAATCTGACAATGATGCTTTCAAAGGTAGAATGGATCATTATTTTGCAGGTGTAGAAATCTCTCACTGCTATAATATGCTAGCGTAAAAGTATCTGTATTGCTGAAAGGAAGTGGACCCATGCCAGGATTAGAGCCAGGCCTTGAACTGTGGTCCATATAGTATAATATTAAAACATGGGCAGGCAGAAAATATTAAGGTCGAGGTCCAGCAAAAGATTGAGGCAGGCAGCAGACCACTGTAAGTAAGAGATAGGCAGAAAGTCTAGACAGCCTGAGATCAAAGGGGTTATCAGAATCATAAATCAATGCTGGTTCCAGGAAATAAAAAGGGAGAATTATAACTCACCCACTGAACATAAATCCTTGATCAGACTAGGTGGAATTTTTCTGTCTGTTTTTACTTCATAATTGATGCAGAAAGTGTAATCTTTGGGCGCCCTCTCATCCATCATCCATCACTCTACAAATTTGCATTTATTTTGTCATGACACACAGTAAGTCATGGATGACCAAGAATGGTACAGCACAAGTGCGGAGGCCAAGTATGGTGCCCTTGGATAACACTGCTCGGTGTACTAATTTGTGAGTACATTAAAATTCACCCTTGCCGTGTCTACATAATCATAGACTTGGATTGTTATGAAGTTTGATTAGAAGCCAAAGGTAGGAGAGATGTGTATATATTAAGTAATATATGTGGACATGTAATAGGATAGCACATACATTTGATGCAACTGCATTTTATGGATTTCTAACCCGCATGTAAAATAAATACAGTGGGGAGAAAAACTAAAAGCAAGAGAAGGTTGATACTGTTTGATCACTATATTTAGAAAGGAAAATGTCAACATGTTTTCACTCATGTATAAACCTACAAACATCACTAACAGAACTGGTAATCACTTTGATTAGAATAAACCTAAAAGACGAAGAAATATTCTATTATGCCATTTTTTTGTCCTGCCAAATGCTTTGGATGTTACGTACAGACATCCAGCACACCTGTGTACCTTGGCACAAAGTTAAAACAACAAGACAAATGGGCAATTATCCAATTAGCTGTCAGGAAATGATTTATAATAAGGCTTCAGGTAGACATTTTGTAAGCCAGCATTAAATAATGTCATGCTCAAAGGATATTTCTGAGATGTTTAGAATATACTATTAGACTTAATTAATGTAATTCCTTGCAGTCTAAATCTTAATAATTGTACTTCCGACTGCAAAATTTGCGATTTCCGGCTGAGAATAATGAATTTTAGACTAAGACCTACATGTCACAGATGCCCCACAAAAGGATTTGCAAAATATAAAATACCTTAACTGTTTTGTCAGTGATCTAAATGTAGGCACATGCCAATAACTATATTAACTATAGGACAGAACTGGGTCATCAATAACCAAAATTTAACATATAACAAGATAACATATTTATATTGTAGAGATATTAATATAAATATGTTATCTTAAACAAAAAGGTTAAAAGATAAAACCCTCATACATAGGTACAATCTGGATATGGTACAAAGTCACATTTTAGCTAAAAATGAACGTGATCTACCGAGCAACAGCCAAATGAGAAGACATTTGTTTGGGTCAAACTTGAAATCATCATGAAAAGTGTAGAATTAAAATTCACCAATACACACTTATGCAATATAATAAGTTTGCCAGTAGTTTGTCAGACTCATTGGAATTTTATATGACCACATTTTCCAGAGAGTAAGACAAAAAGTTCACTCAAAGTACTATCAGTTTTAATTTTATTTTGTTCCTATTTACATACAGTTGAAAATAATATATACTGTATACTTGATCTGCTTGTAACTATTGCTAAAGGGAAGGCCACAATGAAACAAATTGCGCGAATTCCAAAATTATTTTATAAACTCTAAGAACCTCAATTTCACACCATCTGCTCCATCTGCCTCCATCAAAACTGTTATATGAGCTGGATATGTCAGTTCCTTGTATATGGAGCTTGAACCAGGAAAGGAGCTTCAACTTTCAACTTTCACCTTATATAAACCACTTCTTAGTATAAGCAAATGCAAATTAGATTATTTGTGTCTAATCTGAAGTACTTGCTGCACTAGATTATTCTTCTCTTCACCTTAGAACTATGATCAGTAATATATTCTCATAGGAATGGTGACCAGTCTACCATATTTATCCTTCACCGGTATATGATTTCTATTCTGAGCTCACTGCAGTTTACTTCTGAAAGGTATTGATTCCAGGATTAGTTTTGTACCTTGTTGATTACTAGCCCTGCAGTTGTTTCTCTTGAACGGGATTGATACACTTACAGAAGAAAAACAGCAGTAAATCTAAACCAAATCAGAAACTATGTACAGTAGATCTTATCTATTAGATATCATATAATTGACTACAGTACTGACACAGAAAACCTCAAAATACTGTGCGTATCTTTCAAAGAACAATGATACTGCTTGTCATATGGACAACTGAACTGAATGTACCTTACTACCGTGTCACTTTGGACCTGCCTCTGCCTTCGGTTCTAACAATTTTTCTCTCTCTACATGAAATGTTATTACAGTAATACACATGTACTATTTGCACAACATTTCCAGTCTACCATATAGTTGGGTAGAAAGACCCTGGACCCAGACCCAGCCTAGTTGCATTCTCCTCTGCTCTGCTTTCAACTGGCCTTCCCGTACCAGCTAAACCTTCCTCCCTCAGACCCATGACCAAGACCCAGGCTTGTTGCATTCTCCTCTGCTCTGCTTTCAACTGGCCTTCCCGTACCAGCTAAACCTTCCTCCCTCAGACCCATGACCAAGACCCAGGCTTGTTGCATTCTCCTCTGCTCTGCTTTCCACTGGCCTTTCCATACCAGCTAAGCCTTCCTCCCTCCGACCCATGACCATACCCAGCCTAGTTGCATTCTCCTCTGCTCTGCTTTCCACTGGACCTTCGATACCAACTAAGCCTTCCTCCCTCAGACCCTGGACCAAGACCAAGGCTAGTTGCATTCTCCTCTGCTCTGCTTTCAACTGGACCTTCCATCCCAGCGAAGCCTTCCTCCCTCAGACCCTGGTCCCAGACCCAGGCTAGTTTCATTCTCCTCTGCTCTGCTTTCAACTGGACCTTCCATACCAGTCAAGCCTTTGTCCCTCAGACCCTGGACCAAGACCCAGCCTAGTTGCATTCTCCTCTGCTCTGCTTTCAACTAGACCCACTTGCGCTCCCACCTACCTATGATTCTTGTTCTTTTATAGCACAGGTCTTTGCACTATCGCCTGCAATTCCTACATCTGCTAGAAACACATAATCATTAATTAATTCCTTGCTCTCCTGACAGACCTCAACCTCCCTTGCTCTTTGTAACATCACTCTCAGTCATTATGCAATTTGACACATCATTTAAGTACTCAAGCATAGATTCCTTCCTACTCTCTACATTACACCTGTCTGGCTGCTTCAGATCCGTCTTCTCTTCTAATCTTCCACTTTCATCTGTTACTCTCCTTCTGGCCAATTCAAATCCCTAAATGTTTCCTTGTCCAGCTCTCTCCTTCTTCCTTTAGATTGTAAGTCTGTGAGTTTTCAATCTTGTAAGGTGCTTTGTAGTAAAGCACCATGAACATAAAATTGTATGCTCAAAGGCAGGGCCCTTCACTTTTTGCTATGTATTAATATTGTGGTTTTTGTTCTACTCTACCCCTGTATAGCGCTACGGAATATGTTGGCGCATAACAAATTAAGGATAATAATAATAGAAAAAAGCAAGAACCCCAAAGGAAAGAATTACCTCGGGTAGAAAACTTGAGAAGTAGGTTGCGTAGGGCTCAGTTAAGATCAGGATAGAAATAACAGCATAAGTAATGAGAGAGAAATTATGAGATACACTACACATGTCTGCATTAGAATTTCTCACTGTGGTGAAAGCCAAGTGGAGAGATAAAAAATAGTAGAAATGAAAAGACAGAAGATCTTGATAGTAATGAAAGTTATGTGAGGGGATTCAGTTTCTAAACTACAACTCAGTATAATAAAAGCACTTTCTTAATTCTTAAAACTGCCTTTTCCCCAATCTTTAGGATGCAGAAAGTGTCATCTTCTGAATCTGACACCCTCTCCTCCATCACCCTAAGATAATACACTTTACACATTTGCACTTTGGGCTGACACACAGTATGTCATGGATGACCAAGAATTGCACAGCACACATGAGGGGGCCAAGTATGGTACCCTTGGATAACACTCGTCAGTATACTGGGCCTTATAGTGTGTTGATGTACTGAAAAACTCATTTGTGAGTACATTTAAATTCACCCTTGCCATGTCTACATAGCCTTAGACTGGGATTGTTATGGAATTTCAATAAAAGCCAAAGGCTGGAATGGTGTGTATATATGAAGTAATATATGTGTACATGTAATAGAATAGCACCTCAGTTAAGATCAGGATAGAAATAACATTATAAGTATTGGGAGAGAAATTATGAGATACATCTACACATGTCTGAATTAGAATTTTTCACTGTGGTGAAAGCCAAGTGGAGAGATAAAAAATAGTAAAAATGAGAAGACAGAAGATCTTGATAGTAATGAAAGTTATGTGAGGGGAATACATTTCTAAACTACAACTCAGTGTAATAAAAGCACTTATTCTTAAAACTGCCTTTCCCTCAAACTTTAGGATGCAGAAAGTGTCATCTTCGGAATCGGACACCTTCTCTTCCGTCACCCTAAAATGATACACTCTTCAAATTTGCACTTTGGGTTGACACACAGTATGTCATGGATGACCAAGAATTGCACAGCACACGTGAGGAGGCCAAGTATGGTTCCCTTGGATAACTCTGGTCAGGATACTGGGCCTTATAGTGTGTTGATGTACTGAAAAACTCATTTATGAATACATTTAAATTCACCCTTGCCATGTCTCCATAGCCTTAGACTGGTATTGTTATGGAGTTTCAATAAAAGCCAATGGCTGGAGTGGTGTATATATGAAGTAATAAATGTGTACATTAGTGATGTCCCGAACAGTTTGCCGGTGGACTATTTGCGGCGATTTTTGCAGCGAACGGCGAACACATGCGCTTTTGGGTTTGCCCCCTATTCTTTATCATTGAGGAAACTTTGACCCTGCACCTCACAGTCAGCAGACACATTCCAGCCAATCAGCAGCATACACTCCCTTCCAGAGCCTTCCATCTGAAGGACAGCAACCCAAAAAGCCCTTTTTAGGGCTAGAACATCATTTATTTTATTTTATATTTTTTTTCTGTGTAATCTAATTGCATATGCCTGCCTGCCAGCATGTGTGTGTGACAGGCTAACACCTAACAGCTTATATTGTGCTCAGTGAAATAAAACAAAACTTTTTTGACTGTAATAGATTGAATATCAGTTGCCTGCCTACAGGCGTGTGTGTGAAGCCTATTGCATCTACTCTGCCAACTTTTGCCAGTGCACAGTGACACTCATATCGGGTGCAACCGTAGTGTACAGTGACATAAAACAACACTTTTTTGACTGTAATAGATTGAATAGCAATTGCCTGCCTACAGGCGTGTGTGTGAAGCCTATTGCATCTACTCTGCCAACTTTTGCCAGTGCACAGTGACACTCATATCTGGTGCAACCGTAGTGTACAGTGACATAAAACAATACTTTTTTGACTGTAATCGAATGAATATCAGTTGCCTGCCTACAGTCGTATGTGTGAGGCCTACAGCGCCTACTCTGCCAACTTTTGCCAGTGCACAGTGACACTCATATCTGGTGGCACCTTAGATTGCACGTGCAGTGCCCCAAATTTGAAGTGGGAGGACCGACCAAGCATCTTTTTCCATCTCCCGCTTCCAAAAATCCATTCCATATACACGTCCCCTGATAGTGGACGTAACAGGGATTAAACCGATAGGAATAGTACTACTTAACAGTACACACCTTATAATAACGCAGACAGAGGCAACGCGTATAATCTTCCATGCTGTGCAGTGGAAGCCCCCAGACTCTGACCTGTGTATAATCTTCCATGCTGTGCAGTGGAAGCCCCCAGACTCTGACCTGTGTATAATATTCCATGCTGTGCAGTGGAAGCCCCCAGACTCTGACCTGTGTATAATATTCCATGCTGGGCAGTGGAAGCCCCCAGACTCTGACCTGTGTATAATATTCCATGCTGGGCAGTGGAAGCCCCCAGACTCTGACCTGTGTATAATATTCCATGCTAGGCAGTGGAAGCCCCCAGACTCTGACCTGTGTATAATATTCCATGCTGGGCAGTGGAAGCCCCCAGACTCTGACCTGTGTATAATATTCCATGCTGGGCAGTGGAAGCCCCCAGACTCTGACCTGTGTATAATATTCCATGCTGGGCAGTGGAAGCCCCCAGACTCTGGGAGTCTGAAGAAGAGGAGTCAGAGGAGGAAGGTGGCTTTGAGGAGGTGGAAGACCAAACACAGCAGGCGTCCCAGGGGGCTCGTTGTCACCTTTCGGCGACCCTTGGTGGCTGGGTGAAGGAAGAGACCTTCAATGACATCAGTGAGGACAAGGAACGGGACATGGATAGCTTGGTATCCAACCTTGTGCAAATGGGGAGTTTGCGGTTGTGCAAAGGGACTATTTGCGGTTGTTTGCGGTGCATTAAACGGGGAGATTGGTCTGTTACTGTGAAGCGGGTGAAACCCTTACACTACCTGATCGATACAACATCATACCTGATGTTTTAAAGCATGTTATTCCAAACAATTTAGGAATGTTAGGTGATTTATGCCCTTTATGGCTTAAAACCAGACTCTGCATCAACTATGTAATTTTCTGTGGGAGTTTTGCCATGGATCCCCCTTCGGCATGCCACAGTCCAGGTGTTAGTCCCCTTGAAACAACTTTCCCATCGCTATTGTGGCCAGAAAGAGTCCCCGTGGGTTTTGAAATTCGCCTGCCCATTGAAGTCTATGGCGGTTCGCCAATATTCGCCCGTTCGCGAACATTTAATGAAGTTCGCGTTCGCTGTTCGCGAACCCAAAATTTGATGTTCACGACATCACTAGTGTACATGTAATAGGGTAGCACCCCAGTTAAGATCAGGATAGAAATAACATTATAAGTATTGGGAGAGAAATTATGAGATACAGCTACACATGTCTGAATTAGAATTTTTCACTGTGGTGAAAGCCAAGTGGAGAGACAAAAAATAGTAAAAATGAGAAGACAGAAGATCTTGATAGTAATGAAAATTATGTGAGGCGATTCAGTTTCCGAACTAAAACTCTGACAGTAACGCTGTGCAATAAATAAATAAATAGAGAAAAAATAGGTAGCTGCAGGAAAGTCCTATCTGAAAAAGATAGGAGTGTCTCCAGCCTAAATATAGGTTTAAAACGGTTAATTTCAGGGTCATTTTAGTCACAAAAAATACGTTTTTTAATTACAATGATTTGAAAAGATTTCACATAACCCTTCATTGATAAACATTTTCTTAGAATGGAAAAACAAGTTTCTTCCATTAAAAAAAATACTGTTTGCAGTTGTAGACAAGAAAAAGAACTGCATATCCCATCCTTCAAAGACATAATAATGTACAAAACATTAAATACATGACCCTTTTGAATAAAATAAAGTGTCTATATGTGTGAACCTGAACAAACAAGGGAAAATTGAATTCATGATGTAAGAATGTAATCTTTGCTTTTTTACTGGAGATATGTTTTCTGCCATAATGTAGATCTTGAGTACACTTTAACTATTGTTACATGTATTGCTTTTTTGTGATAGCTTAACTTATCTGTATTCATAACAGCAAACATTGCGATAATACATACTCTTTTTATATATGCCATCGACATGAATTTACAATTGAGCATTATTTCAACATTAATGGTATTTCAACATTTACTTGTTAGGTCATGAACTCACAGACTGAATAGAAACACAAAACACAGGCATATAATGAAATAATGAAGATGACTGTGGAACTCAATCAAAAACGTATTGCTTACAAGTTTCAGATTTAAACACCTGCCTGTTTGTAGCTTTTTGTGTTTGTATAAAGACATTAAACCTCCAACGTCCAGACAGTTCTATTTTTTATAAGAGCTATGAGCTTCTCTTGGCACAGGATTTATGTGTGGATATAAAATTAACTCATAGAGAAAAAATATCACCTGCTAGAGAGTTTCATCAAATGCATAGATCGGAATAGTATGCAAAGATCTCTCATACTTGGAATGGATTCATCAGGATCCTTATTATTTAGAGTACATTTTTAGATATAATGAAATACAGAGTGCCTTACTCATGTAATGAAATAAGCATTTTTTAAAGCACTCATGATGTATGATCCTTTTTTGAAGGCCAAGCCATTCTCATAGGGTAGAACTGGGTCCATCTGTCTACCTCACTTCCAGTGTGTGACCTCTTTGTATTTACTCTTCAGGGCTCAGGCCAGAAGCGCCAGTTAGTACTGAATATGAGAAACTGTATGTCTACACAAAAAGTGAAGGACCACTTTTTCTCCAACTGCCACGCCCACCTTTGCTTTCTTGTTATTATTATTAGTGACTTGCCCGTCAAAAATGACAGCAATAAAATTTGAAGCCTGGCAATGCTATTTGCCAGCAAATGCAAGGTTCTCCCCCCTCTAATTTGCGGGCCTCGCGATGAGCGCCTTTTGGAGTGCCGCTGAGCGCCGCTGTGTCTTTCTCCCCCCTCTCTCTCCTCTGTGCCCCTGTTTGCATTTACGGGTGTGAAACCATTTGCGGGCTTGGGAAATTGTTCATTTTCCCCAAGCCTGAAATGTGTTTCCAATTTACAGGCTTAAAAAAAATTACGGTCTTTACGGCCATTTTCAGACCTCCCAAAAAAATATCAAATTAGCTTGCAACCTCACTTCCAGGCTCCCTGCCTCTCCCCCTGTGCTGTGTGTGGGGTGGTAATTTAATTTTGTAATTAAATGGCCTCTTTTGGCGGTCTTCCGACGGCTTCCGAGATACGGCCTTAAAAAAATGGTGGCCGTTAAATCTGTCATGTTTTTGAAGCCTGTAACTCATGAGGCATTTTGGGTCTCTCCCCGTCATGTCACGTACGGGCCTCGCGAAGAGTGCCTTCTGTGATCATTGAAACTCCTCATGTGCAGCCTCTGGCCTTAGGAACAGATAGCGGATTACACTCATTGTGGTTACATGCAGGACATAATAAATCATAGAGGTGACCGCCACAGGTATACCACAACATGGCACAGGTCATGCACTGGATTGTTATGGGGAGCATGCAAGGAACAGGGTGTTGTAGGCACAAAAACATTGGGATATTGGGACAAATCATGGCAAGGAGTATTGCAGCAATGTGTAATAGCTGTTGAAGAATGCCAGCAGACACACAAAAAGGCTGTAGATATGCAGAAGGAGACCTAGGAAACAAACCTCCTTCAACAGGCGTTTTGGGTAGACCTGTCCTGTGAAGTCCCATGCCATAGTGTTGTGCATGTGACAACATATATACAAAAAATAAATATGTATTATCCTTATGTAAATGTTAAATAGGTTGATATTATTTATTATATACAGAAAGCACAGTGAGAAAAGTATCCAATTGTGTATCAAGATCATGGGTGTGGCGTCCAAAAGAACAAGAGGCTGTATGGCAAAACTGGAAAAACCTAAAGGGTTAAAGGTATTACTGTATCATAATAATAATGATGCATGGCATCTACTAGAGTCACATGTGGTCATTACACCACAGTAACCATAATCGGATGAAGTATGTGTCCACAAAGAGAAGGATTGTGGGTAATGTGATGGTGGGTAGCCACATGGTTACAAAATATCACATAGGCCATGAACATCTACTTTACCCAGGCTTGATTATGTTAATATTTGGGCCAATAGATTGTCACTGAGGAGTGTTTTTGAGAAGGTAAATAATAGATGCGGCCCCTATTTCCTCCTCTTCCTTAGCACAAGGCCCCCACCCCATGCCACCATGCCTTTTCCTTCTCCCAAAATGACAAGGTATAGCAGGAAGAGGTATGGACTCCAAGGGTGGCATTATAGCAGCAAGTGTAGGAGGCATGGAGGGAGATGAGGTTAGACCAGGCTGCGGATCAGCTGGGAAAGGCACTGGGTTGGCTAATGCTGTGATGGCAATCAGAGTGCGCTGTACTATATGAATGTTCACTTGGGTGAAGGCACTCTGATTATGCATTGTCTGAAGCATACTGTCCACATACCCTTCCATTCTATGCAGCCTCTGGTTTTTGTGACCCAATGTGATAAGTTGGGAGGACAATGAGGTAAGCTAGGAGGACAATGTGGGCTGATGACTAGCCATGGTGGTCAACAGGGCCCACATTGTCTCTTACTGCCTCTGAAATACGGTATCATCTCCTCAATTGTAGAGGGCAAATGTCAGGCCTGTGTTGATCCGGGACATCTGTGGTGTGAGCCAGTGATTGTGGCCCATGGAGAGGGACTGAGAATGTCATGGTGTGTGGCGGTGGACCTGGTGTTTCCTGGGTTCAGGTGGTGATGTGGTGGGAGGAGGAGGATGTGGTGGCAATGACTGGTAGGTGGTATGGTAGGAGGACCCAGGTGGCATCCCAATATTTTTCATATACTATTGCATGCATAAAAACAGTTAGAATAACATGCATAGAATTTTGTAACATTTAGGTAAGTCTAAAATAATGTTCATTGATTTTTACATGCCAGTCAATTCTTGAATCACTGAAACATTTAAATAACTTAATTCAATTGAATTTTTAGTAGTTTTACAAGTCTTCAGTCTTGGAAATTCACATTTTGAGTTTCTGGATTAAATACAACAGCGAGTGGATCTGTAAGTACATGCCTGCAAATTTATATACAGCAATATTTTATAAAGCAGATGAAATTGATCAAAGGGGTTTTTGGCCTTTGTAAACTGCCTTAGGAAAAGTATGATTCCAAGGTCACTGAGATATCAAGGCTGTTTAGATATATGTAAGTATATCCAAGCCCCTAAGACATCAAGAGCCCGATTCATTTGAGCAATTGTAAGTTACAATAGCAAGTAATGGAGTAAGTTATTCTGCTATTCAATTGGCGTCTTTTTGCAGCCTACAAACAGGTTATGGCTTACGGCCTTGAAATCCTTGTGGTTGTTAAAACTGGAACTTACAGCCCATCAAAGCCTTTGAGCTTTCAAGTCCGTAAGAGTTACGAGCGCTAAAATCGCAAGTCGCTATTCAATTGCTACAATATACCAAGACCGCAAATGTTTTCACACCCGTAAACAGCAAATGTAGGAGAAAATCTAAGGAGTACCAGATGGGAATTGCAAGAGGTTTAACCCCTGACCGTATCACTGTGAATGTAAATAAAAAATCAATACTGCACTGTAAATGACGGGGAAAGCAATGAAAGACATTAGAATTAATTGCACAACAGTCTAAAGCTTGCAAATTGTAATTTTTTTTTTTTTTTTCTTACGTTTCATTTTGGAGTTATATTGATAACGGAAATCAATGAGTTAATACATATCAGGCCACCCACATGAACTAAAACAGTATCGCCATTCATTTTTATTATTTTGTACATAGCCGAATTGAAAATCTGATCACATAAGGGGACCTCTAAACTCTTATTGATTGACATGTAACCTCCATGTTTTACTTACGTAATGATGACGATCTCATTTTCTATTGGCTGTTTCTAAATTGGTAGTTACGGCCTTGCTTAATTGATCATGTTCCCGCCCTGAACTGCTACATACGTTTGCATGGTTTACGGTTTTGGCTTTCGGCACGTAACTTGTAGGTTTGTTCAACTGAATAGCACCGGATTTGTAGCAGGAGCGAGAGCCCGCAGCTGGCCTGCAGACATACGGCCTGTATACCGTGAGATGCAGCCTTCGAATTGAATGAGGCTCAACCTTATGCCTGGGCAATGGGTGTTTGATTGCAGAGCAAAGTCTGAAACCCAGAACCAGGATTGTGTCATCCCAAAGTAACTCATGAGACACGGGCTGTCTTGAATGGACTCTTTTTATGGCTTCCCTGTAACTCAGATTTCTTCTTTTTTTGTAGCACAAACTAAACCAAACACTTCCTTCTATTAGGCACCTCATTCAGATGCACACCCATTCTAGGATAAAGTACAGGGTGCTCTTGTTCATGCTTTCTGATGCAAATCCTGATTGATCTTTCAGAATATGACCATTTTACACAAGTGGACAGTTTGACTTGATTTCCTGAAGTACTGATTTATTGGATCTTCTTGCAGACCAAGAAGTTTTCGTCAACAGCACAATGCAAAGGCGTCGATTAGACGGAGCTCAGACTTCTTTATGGTGCAGCTCTCACATCCGTATGTTACTACTGTGAATACCATCGTTTTAACTATGCTGACCTTTGCAAATATAGTGATATATCTCTACTTTTTAATAGCTTGTCAAAGCTTACCATAGCTTTCCTCTCCAGAAGTAAACATTAAAATTCATGGCTAAAGTCACCATCTTAAGAGGGCTTGGATCTCAGGGAAATAAAATATGTCACTACCGCCTCTTTTTCCCCATCTAGTTGCCATCAACTGAGATTGCTCTTTGCCTTGATCTTCATTTTTTTAACAATGAGCAGCAGGCCAACTTTTCCATTCTCTTTTATGAAAAAGGAGAGACAGAAGAGAACTTCCTAAATCCAATAATGTGACAGATCCATCTGTATAGATAAAGTATTAAACGTGTATGTACCCCTAGACATGGATATATCCCTTACAATGTCCCCCCCATGCATGATGTTTATACTCATGTTAATGAGAATAAGGTGATAGAGTCACTGGTGCCAGATGGTTGGAGGGCAAAGGTTATCTAAGATGCCCAGCATTAGGTCAGACATATAGGCATCAACTATATGGCCTGTCTACAGGGTTTCTCTGCCCCAGAACCAGGGGCAGAGAGAGACAAAGAATACATGTTCTCCCTCCCCTACTTGTGCAAGAATAAATTAGGTGGACGCCCCTAAAGGCGGCCCTGGGGGAGGAGACTAAAAGTTCCCACGGATTAGCCCCGTCTGATTAGACAGAGGTAATTAGCTGATTCTAAGAGTTACTCCATTGGCCCAGAGGGGGATGGGGGTTTGGCTAAAGGTAGCCACTCCCTATAATGTGTTGGGCAAGGTTTTAAATAAGCTGAACCGATTCAATAAAGTGTTCTTAATTTTCATCACAACTTGAGTAAAGATGTATTATTTACCAAAGGACACATGCTGGTAGTAAAGATCGTCAGACTTACTATTTAGGCTGCCCAGCGCACACTACCCAAATGCTGGGACATATAGGTCGTTGTATCTTAACAAATAAGATCTACATGCCATCTTTTTTTACCCTCATCATTAGGTCCTTTAGTTCCTCCTCACTTTCAGCCATCAGAGTAGTATCAGCATATACTGTATGAAGTTGGTAATATTTCTTCCAGCAATATTGATTCCAGCTTTGGATTCAGCCAGCCCGGCCCTACACATGATGTACGTGTATAAGTTTTAATGTCATGTCTACAGTCACGATCTTCAGAGATCTGGATCCCAGGAAAACAAAATTCTTACAGCGCTACCCATAAACCCTAGATTGTCTGGGTTCCTCAAGAAAAGGTTTGGAAACGAATACAACCAATAGTTTAGAGAAGCAATCGTAAAACGAATACAACCAATAGTTTAGAGAAGCAATCGTAAACGCAGCTTTAATGGGTGCAAAGAAAATCACAACTATATTGTTACAAGTGCAATATCTAAAGGTCTAATTGCCACAACATGAGTTCAGTTTACTCATCAGATTACACAACCTGCATATGTAAAACCAGGCTGGATTTTAAACAAGTTCTCAATAATGTTTATTGTATGCAAACAGATAGGTGTTTAAGAATAGAATAACATTCTTTCCTCTATAGCCTTTTCCCTTAAACCTCAGCTGTCAACACTGGCTAAGATCTCAACCTATCAAGTGTCATGTATGTCCCAATGTTCCCATCACCTTCCATTCACTTAAAATGCTTCACTTCCTTTTAATCGGAATAAGCTCAGATTAACTCCCTCCAGACTAGATGCTGCTTTCATAATGTTAACAGTCTGAAACAGAGCATGACAAGCAAGCTAAGCTTTTGGCTTTTCCCTTCATCTCTTAAAAGTTATCACATTTCTATTGAAAATAGGCAACTTTTATTTTTCAGGAAAACAAAAAACATAATGGGAAGAAAAATATGATGCTGCACAGGATTACTTGCTTTAACAGAGGATCATGATTACCAAACTGAAATCTGCAAAAAATGCACACAAGTCATGCTCATTCTTTCTCTAGCTAAAGTAGTATTCAACATTAATCTCCATACACTTGTTTTTAACAAATGCTTGGATTGACATTTTGTACTTTTTTTTTACGAAAATGCTCTTTAGTTTTGCACGTGAATAGATTGAAAAAGTGAAGTTAGAAATAAGTGGGGTGATTCACCATCAAGGAGAGTTGGTTGGGTTTTTGTATTCAAGTGCAGAGGAAGTTTCTCTTTGCTCATCTTCACAAATCACTGAAATGATTACACAAATATGATATGTTTACAATGAAATGCAGGTGGTGCAATGCATCGCGGTCTTGCTCGGAGCTGGGGGGGGGAGCAGAGCTGCATACTTTTGGGCCCCCATATGGGTATTCAACCTGACCCCACCATGCTCCATAATATACCCCCAGCTCCCCCATAGCCCCTTGAGCCCCCATGATAGCATCCCATCCATGGAGAGTGTAGAGAGTGGATCAGGGATCACTTACTCGTGATTGTGCATGTGTCTTCAATCACAATTCTCAGCAGACAGAAGGAGCCAAGCCACTATACTGAGCAAGATCAATGGGAGAGAGAAATACCCATAAATCTGTGTATGTATGTATATATATATATATATATATATATATATATATATATATATATATATGTGTGTGTTTGTATAAATGTGTGTGTGTGTATATTTGTGTGCGTATATGTGTATATATGTGTGTATATACCGTATATACCCGAGTATAAGCCGACCCGAGTATAAGCCGAGGCACCTATTTTACCACAAAATACTGGGTAAAATGAGTGACTCGAGTATAAGCCGAGGGTGGGAAATGTGCTGCCCCCTGTGTCCCTCTTGTGCCCTCTGTGTCCCCCCTCTCACCCCCATGTCTCTTCTCCCCTCTCCCTTCCCTGTGTCTCTTCCCCCTCCCTTATCACCCTCCTCAACCCCCCTCCTCATTCTCAACCTCTCTCCTCAACCCCACTCCTCATCCTCAACCTCCCTCCTCATCCTCAACCTCCCTCCTCAACCCCCTCATCCTCAACCCCCTCCTCAACCCCCCATCCTCAACCCCCTCCTCAACCTCAACCCCCCTCCATAACCTCAACCTCCCTCCTCATCCTCAACCTCCCTCCTCGACCTCAACCCCCTCCTCAACCTCCCTCCTCATCCTCAACCTCCCTCCTCATCCTCAACCCCCTCCTCAACCCATCCTCATCCTTCCCCCTCAACCCCCATCCTCATCTTCAACCCCCCCATCCTCAACCTCAACCCCCCATCCTCATCCTCAACCCCCCATCCTCATCCTCAACCCCCCATCCTCAACCCCCTCCTCACCCCCCGTCATCTTCAACCCCCCCATCCTCAACCTCAACCCCCATCCTCATCCTCAACCCCCCCATCCTCAACCTCAACCCCCCATCCTCAACCCCCTCCTCACCCCCCTCAACCTCAACCCCCCACAACCTCAACCCCCCTCCTCAACCTCAACCTCCCTCCTCATCATCAACCCCCTCCTCAACCCCCCATCCTCAACCCCATCCTTCTCCCTGCCTCCTTAACCCCCACCCCTCATCCTCAACCGCCCCATCCTAAACCCCCTCCTCACCCCCCCCTCAACCTCAACCCCCCTCCTCAACCTCAACCTCCCTCCTCAACCTCCCTCTTCAACCCCCTCCTCAACTCCCCCATCCTCAACCCCCCCCTCCTCAACCCCCCCATCCTCATCCTCAACCCCCCCATCCTCATCCTCAACCCCCATCCTCATCCTCAACCCCCTCCTCAACCCCCTTAACCTCAACCCCCCTCCTCAACCTCCCTCTTCCTCATCAACCCCATCCGCAACCCGTCCCATGCGCGCCGGGTCAAGACGGAAGGAGCAGAGGCCGGAGAAGAAGCAGGTAAGTGAGGGGGAGGTATTTAGACCAGTTGAGGCACACGGGACTTGGCCTGCAGGGTTTGTGACCCATACAACTCATCACTAGCAGCGCATCGGGACTTATGACCCGTACGACTTAGGACCGAAAACTGTACATCCACTGTGCGGCTCGCAAAAATCCCACTGCAACGCCCAAACCACGGAACTGGAAAGACCTGAAAAAAACAACAAATATGCCTCAAATTAACTTACACACAGCACAATGGGAGAGCCAGGGAGCCTGTGAGTGAGGTTGCAAGTTATTTTGAGGCATTGCCAGCCATTGCCAGCCTTACTATTTTACTACCGTCATTTTTGACAATTTCCTAGTATTTATATATACATGTGTATGAAAGAATGACTTGCATTACATGTGTGCATATATATATATATATATATATAAATGTGTGTGTATATATGTGTGTATTTATGTATATATTGTATGTGTATGTAAGAGTGACATGCAATACCCCTTTCCCACCCCCTGAGTGCTAGGGGGGGGGGCAAAAACATTTTTTACACTGGGGGCCTCCAGTCACTAGCTCCACCACTGATCAAATCCCATATAAGTATAGAATGTACTTGCTCACCTCCAAGTCAAAGCGTCACTTCTCTATTTTAATTCTCCTGGATCTTTTTGAAGCCTTTGATACTGTTGACTACCCTCTTCTAATGTAAATTCTCTCGCTTTCTGAGCATTCGTGACAGAGCTCTTTCATGGTTCACATCCTACTTACTCTTGCACCACTTTCTCCCCTTGCCCTCTGACAGTTGGTACTTAATCCCCCTCCTCTTCTCCATCAAAATACTGGGTAAAATGAGTGACTCGAGTATAAGCCGAGGGTGGGAAATGTGCTGCCCCCTGTGTCCCTCTTGTGCCCTCTGTGTCCCCCCTCTCACCCCCATGTCTCTTCTCCCCTCTCCCTTCCCTGTGTCTCTTCCCCCTCCCTTATCACCCTCCTCAACCCCCCTCCTCATTCTCAACCTCTCTCCTCAACCCCACTCCTCATCCTCAACCTCCCTCCTCATCCTCAACCTCCCTCCTCAACCCCCTCATCCTCAACCCCCTCCTCAACCCCCCATCCTCAACCCCCTCCTCAACCTCAACCCCCCTCCATAACCTCAACCTCCCTCCTCATCCTCAACCTCCCTCCTCGACCTCAACCCCCTCCTCAACCTCCCTCCTCATCCTCAACCTCCCTCCTCATCCTCAACCCCCTCCTCAACCCATCCTCATCCTTCCCCCTCAACCCCCATCCTCATCTTCAACCCCCCCATCCTCAACCTCAACCCCCCATCCTCATCCTCAACCCCCCATCCTCATCCTCAACCCCCCATCCTCAACCCCCTCCTCACCCCCCGTCATCTTTAACCCCCCCATCCTCAACCTCAACCCCCCATCCTCATCCTCAACCCCCCATCCTCAACCTCAACCCCCCATCCTCAACCCCCTCCTCACCCCCCTCAACCTCAACCCCCCACAAACTCAACCCCCCTCCTCAACCTCAACCCCCCTCCTCAACCTCAACCTCCCTCCTCATCATCAACCCCCTCCTCAACCCCCCATCCTCAACCCCATCCTTCCCCCTGCCTCCTTAACCCCCACCCCTCATCCTCAACCGCCCCATCCTAAACCCCCTCCTCACCCCCCCCCCTCAACCTCAACCCCCCTCCTCAACCTCAACCTCCCTCCTCAACCTCCCTCTTCAACCCCCTCCTCAACTCCCCCATCCTCAACCCCCCCTCCTCAACCCCCCCATCCTCATCCTCAACCCCCCATCCTCATCCTCAACCCCCATCCTCATCCTCAACCCCCTCCTCAACCCCCTCAACCTCAACCCCCCTCCTCAACCTCCCTCTTCCTCATCAACCCCATCCGCAACCCGTCCCATGCGCGCCGGGTCAAGACGGAAGGAGCAGAGGCCGGAGAAGAAGCAGGTAAGTGAGGGGGAGGTATTTAGACCAGTTGAGGCACACGGGACTTGGCCTGCAGGGTTTGTGACCCATACAACGCATCACTAGCAGCGCATCGGGACTTATGACCCGTACGACTTAGGACCGAAAACTGTACATCCACTGTGCGGCTCGCAAAAATCCCACTGCAACGCCCAAACCACGGAACTGGAAAGACCTGAAAAAAACAACAAATATGCCTCAAATTAACTTACACACAGCACAATGGGAGAGCCAGGGAGCCTGTGAGTGAGGTTGCAAGTTATTTTGAGGCATTGCCAGCCATTGCCAGCCTTACTATTTTACTACCGTCATTTTTGACAATTTCCTAGTATTTATATATACACGTGTATGAAAGAATGACTTGCATTACATGTGTGCATATATATATATATATATATAAATGTGTGTGTATATATGTGTGTATTTATGTATATATTGTATGTGTATGTAAGAGTGACATGCAATACCCCTTTCCCACCCCCTGAGTGCTAGGGGGGGGGGGGCAAAAACATTTTTTACACTGGGGGCCTCCAGTCACTAGCTCCACCACTGATCAAATCCCATATAAGTATAGAATGCACTTGCTCACCTCCAAGTCAAAGCGTCACTTCTCTATTTTAATTCTCCTGGATCTTTTTGAAGCCTTTGATACTGTTGACTACCCTCTTCTAATGTAAATTCTCTCGCTTTCTGAGCATTCGTGACAGAGCTCTCTCATGGTTCACATCCTACTTACTCTTGCACCACTTTCTCCCCTTGCCCTCTGACAGTTGGTACTTAATCCCCCTCCTCTTCTCCATCTATACATCCTCCCTGGGCAATATAATAAAATATTTTGGATTTCAGTATCATCTATAAGCAGATAACACTCAAATCCACCTCTCAGCACCAGATCTATCCCCCCTCTTCTAGCAAAGGTTTCCAAAGGCCTCGAAAATATATCCTCCTGGATGGCTGCCAGTCAACTCAAATTCAACATGTCAAAGACTGAGACCTAATCGTCCAACCCTCTACTACAGCTTCTCCTCCTTAAATATCTTTCATTGTTGACAATGCCAGTATCACTCCCACCTCCTAGGTTGTTTTGGGGTTCTACTGGACCCTTCTCTCTCTTTCATTTTTTCACATACCATCAATAACAAAATCTTGTAATTTTCATCTAAAAAACATCTCCAAAATACATCACTATCTTACACAAGACACAACTAAAATTATAATCCATTCTCTCATCATATTTCACCTCAACTATTGCAACTCACTTCTTGCTGGCCTCCTCATCAATGGTCTGTCTCCACTCCAAAACTTAATGATTGCCTCCGCAAGACTCATCTACCATGCTCAAAACTTAGTGTCAGTAGCACCTCTCGGTCAGTCACTCTGCTGGCTTCCCATAGCCTCCAGAATAACATTTTAAACCATGCCCCTAATTTATAAAGCCCTCAACAATTGTGCACCCCCTTATAACTCTGCTCTTAACTCAAACTACTTACCTCAACCTCCCCCTTTGCTTTGCTTTGCTAATGCCCTTTTTGTCCTACATTCAGTACTTTTCTCATGCTACCCCTACTCTATGGAACTCCTTGCCTTGCTCCACTAGACTATCTTTCTGTCTCAAAACCTTGAAAGCTCACTAGAAACACATCTGTTTACAGAAGCTTATCACATTCATCCTTAATATGCACAACTGCATAATCTACAGCATAATATCCCTCACACCCATAATCTACAATGCAACACCTCCACTTGCTTGAGCCTATTCCATTACACACTGCCATCTTGCATCTGTCACCCTCCTTTAAGACACCAAAACCCTTATACATTTTGTGAGTTTTCAATCTTATAAGATGCTTTGGGAAAAAGCACTAGGTACATTTGATTTTAAGCTTAAAGACAGAGCCCTCCATTATTTTGCAATGTGTTCAATTTGCTTTTGCCTTGTACTTAACCCCTGTATAGCTCTACGGAATATGTTGGAGCATTACAAATAAAGATAATAATAATAAGCACTTCTTAATAAAATAAAGTAGATACAATTATATAGACATTCATAGGTATATTATATTCCTAGTGAAATCAGAAACATTCCATGTCCCTTTACCTGGAATATAAAATGTCAAATAAATGTTAACAGGACAATTTTAGAATATCATTTAGACCAATGAATCAATAATTTGTTGTAGAAAATAAATAGAAGAGGTAAAATAAGTTACAATGAAATAGGAAAATGACAAAAGGTAATGTTAGAGAGTTCAGTGGCAGAGAAAGGTTAGGGTAGATGTAAATTAAGGATAGAGATACTTTAGGATATAGGGAGATCTATGCTTATGGAATTGTAGGGAAAAGTAAGAATAATGGAAGGCCAAATATATTAAAGGTATATGCAAGTGAGGTGGGTTATGAATGCATCCTGTATAATGCATCATAACCCCCCTAGCAAAAAATGTTTGCATGAAAAAAAAAAAAAAATTGTGCTGGGGTGATGTAGACATCCCCAGCAATGGCACTGCGCATATCGGGTACTTCATTAAGATTTTTTACTCAATATAAAAACTGCTGATTGGCTAAAGGAAAGGAAAGTGTCTGAAATCATGTGACTTCCCAAAATAGGGAAGACTTTGAGTGCTAACTGAGCATGTCTGCACAATCCCCAGGCCAAAATGATACAACGTATTACTTATGCTAATATTCCCTGGGAATTTCAGGGGGTGTCAACATTGAGAGAAAACAGTTTGCAAATGCAAGAAATTCAGCAAACTTCAGGCTAACGGTTTAACGCTTTATTTTGGGATATTTAATGCAAAATTTGTTTGCAGACACTATACATTCTCCTCTATTAGATTCTTTAATAACCCAGCTCACTTGCATATGCCTTTAAAGCAGGGGGAAATCAGTGCTTTCAACAATGTATAACAGAAAACAGTGAGATATCTACCATTGGAAAGAAGGTTTACAAAGATTATATTTTCATAGTGAATCTATAATTTATTCTGTTTGTAAATTTGATTTTCTTCAAAACAAATAAGAAAAATAATTGTGCCGATGTGCAAGTTGAGTAGGAAATATAATTATATACATAAAAATTGATCAAAATAGCCCATTAATGAGGAAGCTAGCATCATAGCATCATATCTACATATATCACATCATACATTTTACATTTACTGTAATACCTACATTAACCCCTTATAACACTGTTGTAAACCATGTTCGTTTGTTATAAAAGAAAATATATATATATACATATATATATATATATATATATATATATATATCACATATATAGTTGTCAGCAGCCGGGCTTGCCAAAATCCATTGGTAATTCAACAGGGAAACTGCGGGCTCGCCTTTGGCGCTCCTTGCGCTGGTAGAGATAAGCGCCATAGGCACTCATAACAACGACCCCGTGGCACTTAGGCAGGGAGCACCAAAGGCGATACATGCGCTGGTGGAGATGATCGCCATAGGCACTCACCATGAGGCACGCAATCAGCGCCAAAAGTACTCACACAACCAAAACACCATTCCTTGACTTACTTTCTATTGCCATAATTTTTTGACGGGCAATCCGCTAGTACACATATATATATATATATATATATATATATATATATATATATATATATATATATATATTTCCTTCATTTTCTGTTCTTTTTACACATAAATAATTATATAAAACATACAAGAATACTTACACTGTTTCTTAAACCAGTCCAAATTCCGCTTCCATAAGAATCATATTACAGTTGCAGTGATCCAATCAAATCAAGGTCCTTAGCAAGGTGCTCAGATGCATTTGTATTTGCATAACATCCATTCTACAGGTTGATATATTTGCCTGGAGAATCCGCAGACCAGACTGCATTGGATACATATTTGGCATTAGAAATCATTTAATATTCATGACAGCACACTATAATTTTGCCATTTTGCATTTCATTCACGATGACTTACAGCTGAGAATTAATATACACACAGCAGGTTGTTCCTTAACCCATTTTCAGGCTGTGTTATTTTTTATTGGCCGACAAATCTTTCTAACACTGTGCCTCATCAGACATGTCAGCCCACTATTTGCCAGGTGCCTAGTAGGAATACTGGACCATCTGCAGACATATGTAAATTTGTATTGCGATCCTGCAACATTGGCACAGATGAAAGATGATTTCTAAAGCACTGAAAGCTTCCTGGTGTTATCTGGGACCAAAATTGAACTCATGTGGCAGCTGTGCTCATTCTAACCCCATTTTATTTTATTCTTAAATTTAATTCAATTGTGATGAATAATAGTCGTGAGCGGTAGCAAGAGCTGATCTTTTCTTTGATTTGCTCATTTTCGCAATAATAAAACTGAATAACTACTAATTGCTTTGATTTGATCTTATCAATAAAAGTTTGATTTTGGTATTTAGGTGCTAGTAGGTGATACATAGACTTTCTAGCAAGGTTTCAGCAGCTGCTAATTTAGCAAACAGCAATGAATCACTTTTTTATTTTTTTCTCAGATATTTCATACAATGCAGTGATTTTGAGTTGAATGTTCTCTGTCCTTGCATTACCACCTTTTTTCTGTAATGCCTAGAATATGGTGAAATATTATAATACATTGCAAGATTTTAGTTCAATAAGACAAAATTAATTAATGGGCCACTATAATTCCCTAACCACTTCTGTATAGCCACATTGTCGCATGTATACTTCAATTAAGCAGTGAGCAAAACCATGTAGGGTCACCCAAGATGGGCAGGCCATAGCAGAGAGTCCTATCCACTGGAGAGAGAACTGGCAAACCCAAGTGTGTTTGCCAATAAAACCTTAAAGATAGGCACAACCAGATACAAAACCATAGATGTGCCTGGTGTGCTGCGGTCCATAGGATCACAGAGAGTCAAACATGACTGAAGGACTAAACAACAACAATTCCCTAACAACAGGAGCTGGATGTTTTAATTTAAAAAAAAATTATGATTTAGAAAAGTAATATTCAATAATAACCTTACTTTCAAACATCAACTTCTAAACCTCAAGTTGAGTTGCGTATCATCACCTCTTATGGCATCATTAAGAGATGCGAGCAACTCTGACAGGAGGTAGTCCTAAATGACCAGGTAGGAGACAGGAGTAGATACTTTTCATTGGCTGGGGACTTTGTCAGTTAAATTGGTTTACCTTGGCAAAGACACAAACTTGTGTCTGACCATTTAGGACTGCCTCCTGGTAATGGTTGCTAGCACTGTATTATGACCTAATAAGGGGTGGAGACAAGCAGCTCAACTGGATATTTAGAAGATGATGTTTGAAAGTAAGTTAAATATTGAATATTTCTTTACTAAATAATTGAATAGGAATATATTTAATTATTAATGTTGATTAAAACATTGATTAAGGCAATAAAGTGTATTTCTGCACACTTCTTCAGTAAACAATCTTCTTGAGTAAATTTTTTGAGTATTGAAATGTATGCATGAGTAACCTTAACTAGTCCAGTTGTTATGGTGTGTCTTTCACTAAGTTTACCATATAATAAAAATAAACACAGGGTCACAATTTACTTAAGGATGTTATATTTCCTTTAGGTGGTAGTACACAGTAATTAGATTGGTGTACGTACACAAGGGTTCTACAATTACTACATTTAATGGGTAAGTTTGTTATTTGTGTATTCTTAAATGTAAAATAAGATTAAAAAAACAGCTCTGTAACCTATCTGCTGCAATAAATATTTATGGGTTTTGAGATTCATATATGAAGAGTTTTTGTTATCAAACAAAATAACATCTGGAACTAAAGTTATTGCCTTGTATCCTTTTATATTAAACATAACGGATAGTGAACCCACTAAAATGGCTCTGGGGCAGGGGTGGGCAAGAGGAGCCCCATACATGCCTGGATTTGATGATATCCCTGCTGCACACAGGTAAGTCAATCACTTCTTCAGTCATCCAGATTGACTTACCTGTGCACAGAAATGAAATCTTCAAATCCTGGGATGTATGCGGCCTGCAGCCCTCCAGGACCGAACTTGCCCACCCCTGCTCTTGGGCATTTTTATATAATTTACCAGTATATTTATTTTAATTTCAAATAAATTATACAAAAATTGGCTCTTTATTACATAATCTTTTACAAAACTTAGCTAATTCAAATAAAATCTATTTAACCAGCATTACAATTAGTACTTTTTTCTTTACAATGAGTATCCAGTGGAGGAGCACATTCATTAGTAAATAGATAGCAAATAACTATAGGTCATGGTCAATATTCCCTCTTTTTTCAGTCTGTGTGCGCTAAAAATGTCTGTTGTGCAATATTTTGCATGGAGAGTAAACTTTTGTGCGCATTGACGAGTCAGGTGATAATCAATGTTATTGTGTCTTAAGCTCACTAGCATACATTGCTTGAAATTTAGCATTTGTTTACAATGTAACGGAGTATGGGTTAAGGAATTTAGCAAGTTTTACAAGTAGAAATATATTTATTACTAACACAAGTGTTTCAATTCGCTTCCACAGGTAACGGGTACAAGCATGAATATGTAGTATGATGTCTCTTATTAATAACTTTCAGCTGGAGAGAGCGGTGCAGCACCCGGGGAATGTAACGCCAACACTACCCTGGCTCCATCACTCATGACCGGGAAATGTAACGCCAACACTGCCCTGACTCAGTCACTCATGCCCGGAGAATGTAACGCCAACACTGCCCTGGCTAAGTCACTCATGCCCGGGGTATGTAACGCCGAAACACTGCCCTGGCTCAGTCACTCATGCCCAGGGAATGTAACACCAACACTGCCCTAGCTTAGTCACTCATGCCCGGGGAATGTAACGCCAACACTGCCCTAGCTCAGTCACTCATGCCCGGGGTATGTAACGCCGAAACACTGCCCTGGCTCAGTCACTCATGCCTGGGGAATGTAACACCAACACTGCCCTAGCTCAGTCACTCATGCCCGGGGTATGTAACGCCGAAACACTGCCCTGGCTCAGTCACTCATGCCTGGGGAATGTAACGCAAACACTGCCCTGGCTCAGTCACTCATTCCCGGGGAATGTAACGCCAACACTGCCCTGGCTCAGTCACGCATGCCTGTCTGCTTCCAGGTAAAATTGAATTGCAGAGACGTACAGTGGATGACATATAGGTGCATGTAAGCATTTTGTGGCATGACAACCTGGCTCCTGGCATTTGTTGAACTCTGTAAATCTTAATTTTTATTTAAAGTATAAGATTTTTTTTTTTTTCCTGATTGCTTAAGAGTTCTGATTGCTGTAATTATGTCAATCTTGATCTTGATATTTTACTTCACTATCACTGTTCCTTTTGATAGGATTGAGTTGTGAATTAGGATGGGAGTAATTATACGATAATGCCTTTCATACTGTATTCATTTTAAGTGTTTTAATGATGATAGCAGTGGCGGGTATTAGTCCATATATCAGAGCACACTTAAACATAATAGTGTTAGTTCATATCACAAGTGATACAATCCTTTATTGTATTGAAGTATACCATCAAAGTGCACTATTTTTTACTAAAGAGTAACTCATTCAGATAGTCTAAATATGGGGAGTACTTCAGTCACTTAACCACAGATTCTGTTCTTTGTTCTCATCAAGTACTCAGTCTTTATCTACACCAGACTGGTGTCATCAGATACTAATTCCATATGAAAGAACATTAATTTCTAATTCCCTATAGGTGTATATTTAATCTTGGTTTTCCCATGAACTTTTTCCACCCAGGGATAAATATATCTCCATTGACCCTATCTCCTAAGATTAAATATCCCCCTAGGGATCTGTGTGCACTACATGTTTAGTTTTGTGCGTTTATCTCACGATATGTGTGCACGCGCACACTCGCACATCTTAGATGGAACAGTGGTCAAGGTATTAAAGGGGGAATTGTTGCAGAACCCTTAGACATGTCAAATAATAGTACATACTAGAGATTTGCCCTTCAAAAATGACAACATGATACTGTGTTATACATTGTGTTTTCTGTTTGTTTATGTACTATCTGTTGTTTGTCTCTTTCCCTGCTCTCCCTCCCCTGTGCCTCTTTCCCGCTCTCTTCCTCCCCTTTGTGTCTTTGCCCCCTCTCCCTCCTCTGTGTCCATTTGCTCTGCTCTCCCATTCCTGTGTCTCTTTCCCCCTCTCTCACCCCTGTGTCTCTTTCCCCCCACTCCCTCCCATGTCTCTTTTCCACCCTCTCCCCCACTCCCTCCCGTGTATTTTTCCCCCTCTCCCACTCTCTCTCCCCTGAGTCCCTTTGCCCCGCCCTCCCTCCCCTGTGTCTCTTTCCCCCCTCTCTCACCTCTGTGTCTCTTGCCCCCACGCCCTCCTGTGTCTCTTTCCCCCTCTCTCCCCATTTCTCCCCCTGTGTCTTTCCCCATCTTCTTCCCCTGTGTCTTCTTCCCCCCCTCCATCCCCTGTGTCTCTTCCCCCTCCCTCTGCTGTGTCTCTTTCCCCCTCTCACTCCTGTGTCTATTTGCCCCCTCTCCCTCCCTTTTGTCTCTTTGCCCCCTCTACCTCTCCTGGATCTCTCCCCCCACTCCCTCCCCTGTGCCTCTTTGCCCTGCTCTCCCTCCCATATGTCTCACCCCCCCTTACCCCTGTGTCACTTTTCCCCACGCCCCCATTTCTCACCCCTGTGTCACTCTCCCCCTCTCCCTCTCCTGTGTCTCTTCCCTCCCTCTCCCTCGCCTGTGTCTCTTCCCCCCCCTGCCCCTGTGTCTCTTTTCCCCTCTCCCTCACGTCTCTCTTCCCCCCTCTCCATCTTCTGTGTCTCTTCCCCCCCTACTCCCTCCCCGGTGTCTCTTTACCCTTCTCTCCCTCCCCTGTGTCCCTTTCCCTCCCTCTCTCACCCCTGTGTCTCTTTCCCTCCCCCACTCCCTCCCCTGTGTCTCTTTCCCCCCTCTCCTCCTCTCCCTCCCCTGTGTCTTCCTCCCCCCCACCTCCCCTGTATCTCTCCCCGCCCTAACCCAAGGGCTCCTTTTTTTGCCATTTACAGGTGTGAAAACATTTGCGGGCTTAGGGAAATTGATCAATTTCTCCAAGCCCGCAAAGGGCTTCCAAGTCACGGCCTTGAAAATATTGCGACTGTTAAACCCGTAGATTATGGTTATATTGGTTGTTACGAGTTGAGATAGAGCCAATGGAAACAGAGATCGTCAAAATTACATGACTCAAAAATGGAGGTGGGATTTTCAAAGTCTTACCGATTTGAATTACGAGTTGCAATCGGACCTACATTCCAGTTATAAGACATTATTCATAAAGCCGTAAATATGATATTCTATCACATGTGCGTTACAGTATATGTATTAACACATAGATTGCCGGGATCGATATAACACAAAAATTAAACATGAAATGAAGTATTTTTCGAGGACCGATTTGCGAGCTTGAGAATGTTGTGCTAATAATTCTAAGACCAAACACCACTTTCCCTGTTATTCTATTTACAGTAGTGTGTGTATAGTTGCATTTATAATGCTACGGATTGGACTTTACCCCACTTTTGGGTCCTCTCTAGCACTCATTGGCTTCTTGGATCCATTTGCAAGTTACGAGTTTGAACGCCAGTAATTTTGTATGAAGTTTAATAGAGCAATTGGAACGTAGCGATTATGGGCTTGACAGATCAAAGGATTTGCGAGCCCGCAAGTCGATTTCTCATGACCCATAGGATTTTCTTGCTCGTACCCCGCAAGTTGTCGGCAGGCTTGTTTAAGAGGCCAATTTAATAACCATAAGTCTTGTGAGCTACGTTACGAGCTACGTTTTTACATGTAGAGGGAATTTAATGGGACTGATAGCAACCTTAAGTATATGCTTGTTAATGCAAGAAGCTTGGCAGGCAAAATAGGAGAAGTATAATTATTAACAGAAAATCAGAAATATTATATGAATTGGCAATACTGAAACTCGACTGGGCAGTAAATTTGGACAGTTTACGAAAGTTGGAGTAATGGTAGACGAGTAGGTGGAGTTTGACTTTATGTTAAACCTGATTCAAAGCCTACAATAAGAGACGATATTTCTGATGGGCTTAGTGATAATGTGAAAGTCTTGTGGGTAGAAAAAAAAATGGAGGCATAAATCCCCCCAAAATTTTGGTAGCGATCTGCTAAAGGAAAAATATATGAAAAAAACAGATGTGATAGCTGTATTTATGAAGGGATCAAGTGTGAAAGCCGACCTATAGGCCTCATCTCTGTAGTGGAGAAGCTCTTAGAAGGGCTGCTACGTGATAGTAAACAGGAATATCTCCATGTGAACATGATAAGTAGTCAACACTGATTTATGAGGCATAGGTCATGTAAGCCAAATCAAATGAATTTCTATGAGGTGATAAGTAGTTGTAAGTGGACCATACTCAGATTGGACTGACATGGTAAACTTGGTTTCTTGTGGTTCAGTACTAGGTCCTCTTCTTTTTAACATATTTACTCACGATTTAGAAGTAGGGCTGAAGAGTAATGTCTCCATATCAGAAACTTATAAACTAGAAGAATTAGAAAAATGAGCAGCTAAATGACAGAAGATTTGTGACACAAAAAAACATTAAGTTATGGATTCAGAAAATAAAATAACATATAATCTAAATGGTACAAATATAGGGGTATCAGAGGCAGAATAGGATTTAGGAGTGTGTGTGGACAACCACCTATTTACCAGTGCTCAACGACAGGCAGCAGCCACAAAAGCAAGTAAAATATTAGCATGCATTAAGAGTGGCATAGAACCAAGTTAAGCAAATATAATTCTGCTAGGATACACTCTCATTTGGAATATGGAATACAATTTTGGGCACCAATTGCAAAAAAAAGGACACTGTTGAGCTGGAAAAAAGTACAGCAACAACATTAATAAGGGGAATTAAGGGATTAATGTGGGAAAAATATAAAATAAATATAAAAAATATACAAATATAAATAAATCTATGGTCAATATAAGGCTTTGAGCCCCAGTAAATTGCTCCAATTTTAGAAATCGTAACCCATTAAGGAGCCCGCAAGAATTACGGCTAATAAAATTGGCCTCTTTCAGCTACTCGCAAATGATCTGTGAGTTACAGGTGAAAAACTCCATCAATCTGTCAGTCCGTCAAAATCTGGACTCCGTCCCAGCTAAGCCTTTGATCTGTCAAGCCCATACATTTTACTATCGCAAATCGCTAATAAATTGCTACGAATCCCCAAGGACGCACTGTCGTTCAAACCCGTAAACGGCAAATGGAGCCAAAAATCCTACAGGCACTAGAGAGGACCCGCAAGGGGGGTAAAAGCAAATATAAACACAATACTGTATTTTAAATTAAAGGGAAAATGATGTAAGGTATTAATATTAATAGCACAATAATCTCATGCCCACAAATCAGCAATAAAAAGTATTTATTTATTTATTATTATTTCCGTGTTATATCGATTCCGGCAAACAATGTGTTAATACATATAAAAAACTCACACGGACTAGAATATCATATTTATTGATTATTTCATATTGCATTATTTCTTGAATGCTGGCCTGATCGCAACTCGTACTTAAAACCCACAAGGGATTAAAATCTAACCTCCATTTTTTTTTGTGACATAACTGTTGACATTATTGTATATTTGATTAATTGAAAATAGTTTTATCTGATTCACTTCCATGAGATCATTAACTGATTTCGCATCTTGTTCTGCAATATATTTAAAAAAAACTTTTTAAAATAATATAACTTGCTATGAAATTACATTTAAGTAAATTATACTACATATTCAGTGAACCATAGAACAGAATTTTGAAGTAAGTACATATTAAATCTGGCCAATTATCCAGCATCAAGTGGCATCTCAGCTAATGATGTTTTTTTTTTTTATACTTAGTCATTGAAAATCTGTTGTGTGTGCAACGTACAGTAAGTCAAAGTTTAATGCAAAAGGCAATTATTTGAATGTCTTTTATCTGTCAAATGTTGAATGTAGTTGTGGTCAAATTGTTAAATACTTTAGTTGATGTGTACAAGTGTAATCTTTGAGAACATTATTATTAATGATGTGACAAAGGTTTGGACGGGCGGGGATTCCTTTGTAGCGAAGGCTGGAGACATGTCATTTCAAGTACTGGTGTCAAACAAAAGTGATTCTTTTCTGCTATAAGGTAATGGTAATAATATATTTCTATGAAGGTTTTTTTTGTGTTTATAGTTCTATGTTTAACCTAACCGCTATGAGCCACAAATTTCCAAAGTGACCTCCCTGCTTGTGGATGAAACTCTGGACTGGGGTGCGCCCCTCTGGCAAATAATTTACTTCTAGTCAATGACCTAGACCTGTTCCTAGCGGAATTGTTTCTGCTAGGGAAAATTCTTCTGCCACATCCATGAAACAGCATAGTCGCTCATTGATCCATGGATTTCAAGACCTTGGCAGCCAAACTGTCCTTGGATCAGGCTGCTCTTTGCTATACATATTGTAGTAACAGTAAGCAACAAGCTAGTTCACTATGACACATCAACTACCTTGGATGAGATGATTGCACTGATCAATTGCATTAATTATTGTATAAAGGACAAGTCAGCTGGAAAGATAACTTTTGGCAAGAGCTCCTGTATGACAGCCAGATCCAGTCCTGATTTCCCGGATGAAGGACATATGGAAGTAGGCAAAAGCCGACTATCTGAGACTGAGTGACAGTGAAGAAGGATGGAAGGTCTTTCTTACTACTGCGGTGAGAAAGACCAGAGGTACATCATGTACAGAGAAAGTTGGAAACTTAAGGTCTGAAAGTCCAAGAGGAGCATCATCAGATAGAATTACTACTGCTCCTCATTAAGTCAGGCGACTACTAGTTCCAGACCAACTGACGAGGGACAATTAAGTCAAAGATTGTCCCTCATCAGTGGAATTTCATCAACAAAAGAATAGGGAGACAGATCAAAATACCCACCAAAGTCAGGAAATACCACTACTCGTTGATGGTGTCCCCTTGGGCACTGGATACTTTTTCTAACAAAAGATGTCACCTTATCATGACTATTACACTCTGAGACCCTAAAGCTAGACTTTTTTGATCTATCCACCCTAGACCTGGTTCTTGGAATGCAACTCCAACTTTATGATCCCAAGATTCCATGGTCCACATGGAGTGCTAGACACCAGACAAACAGTACAAAAAAACACCCTAGAAGCATCCATCCATAATAAATCTGTTTCTGAATCCTCTAGGAATTTTAGAAAAATCTGAGGGACTTTAGACATTCTGAGTTGGCCACATCCCAACCTAAGTTTGATACCACATCAGTTATAAATCCAAGTCACTCTGTTTCTTACTCAGACTATATGGAAGTCTTTTCTGAAGTTATAACAGAAATGTTACCACCACATCTGCCATACAATTGCTCCCTTAAGCTCCTCCCTGAAACCATGCCTCCCCATGTTAGAATATAGCCTCTGTCAGAACCAGAAATCAAAGACAATATTAGTCAAGGGTTCATCCAGGAATTTACCTCTCCTGCACAAGCTGTTTTTTTCTTTGTCAGCAAAAAGGATGGAGGACTGAGGCAGTGTATAGCTTACATAGGTATGAACAAGATCACAGCGTTAGAATGGTACCCATTGCCTCTCATTTCGGAACGGATACTGTAGATCTTTTCACAGGATCAAGGATATTAACCAAGTTTAATCTCCAAAGGGCCTACAATTTCCTCAGAATTTGAGAGGGAGACAAATGGAAAACAGCATTCAATACCCTAGATTGCGATTATGAGAACCTATTGATGCCATTCAATCTCTGTAATACTCCAGCTGTGTTACAAAGGTATGTGAACGACCATAACCATGCTCACAAAGAGGAGAGAATGGAATTCTCAGACCCTCAAGCATTCATGGCACTCAAGTGTACTTTCACCTCCTCTCCAATACTCCTCCATTCTGACTTTAATCTAGCGTTCCTCGTGGAGGTGGATGCTTCCAAGTACGGGAGTGGTGATGTACTCTCCCAACATGAGTCTCCAAGTGGTTCCCTGCAACCCTGTGCCTTCTTTTCCTGAAAATTCACCAGTGTATAAAGGAACTATAACGTTGGAAACAGGTAATTGCTAGCCATTAAGACTACATTTGAAGCATTGTGGGAACTAAACATCACATTCATGGACCACAAGAACCTTATATATTTTGAATCAGCAGAGAGATGAAATGCTAAGCAGGCTAGATGGTCTCTTTTTCTCTCTTTTCAGCTTTGTGATCACCTATCACCCTGGGTACAAAAATCTGAAGGTTGATGCCCTTTCCAGGATCTTTGATGCAGGAATCTGGCCTAGATAGTCCACCTACCATCTACCTGCTTCCTTGCTATTCTAAACACACCCCTGTTGAAGAAAATTCATGAGGCTCAAGCATCTTGTCCTGCTGAACTTCCAGTGCCTCCTTAAAAGCATTACTTTACTGCAGATCTTCAATCAGACATTCTATGGCATGCAAATGGGTCTTTGAAATTAGGGCATCCTTGTATATGGAAAAATGTGACAGGGTGTAGCTGGCTACAAAGCACCTAAGGTTGCATCAACTCTCCAGTAAGCTTGATTTCAGGTACATGGGTCCTTTCCAGGTGAAATCCAGGATTGGCAGCCAGATTGATATTTCCTCCTGTACTTCTCATCCATCCTGCGTTCTCTGTCTCTTTTCAAACTGTGGGTTCAGAATTAGTTCTCCCCTCATGCAGTGGAGAATTTGAGGTGGATTAGATTCCAGATTATTTACTGTGAGCCTCCAGTATATCATAGAGTGGAGAGGTTTTGGACCTGAGGAAAACACACGAGTATGCATCTTCGAGGTGCATGCTCCAGACTTGGTTAATGAGTTCCATCAAACTCATAGTGTCAGGAGGAGTAGCTTGTCTGGTCTTCCACAGGGGTGGCCGTAGAGGAATCCTGAACTTGGGCCTATGAAGCCAGTACCTGGTCTGCCAAAAATTCTGTGTAGGACGTGGGTTAGGCCTAGGCAGTGTATGCCTGCATCTGCTCCTCCACACAGTGAGCCACTTCCAGGTCTTTCCTCATGCTTGTGATGTGGGTGTTCTGGCAGGCCTGCTTTTGATGCTAAGGTTCTATGCTAAACTTGTGAATATAAATCCATACCATAACTTTGTAGACTGATCACTAAAAAAAAGGTTACTCAATATCACTTTTATGTTTCGTCTTTCAGTTTGTAATAAGAATAAAGTGCAATGTTAAAAAGCATTTAAATGCTAAACTCATATTAAACAAACATAAAGCAAACATTATTAACTACATTCATAGTACAAATCAAACATTGTTATTATGAAACTGTTTTCTAAATGTGGTTCTGAATCTATAAAAGCTATTTTTTTTACAAAAATAGAAAATATATATGAGACAAATTGGGGATTTGTAATGTTTTTCATATAATTATTTAAACTAAAAAATTTTTTTTAAAAAGGACAAAAGCAGGTTTTGAGCCCAGGATCTACAGTTTTTAACCGCCCTTCATGTAATCACTAATAATAAAGAAAAGTAATAAACATATAACAACTCAGAAGTATAGTAAAGAATTTTATTTTGTTCCCAATTTCTTATATTTTAAATAAAAATACATCAATTATATATTGTTTAGTTCTTGCTTGAAAATAATACATTTCATAAAAATAATAATAATAGTAATAAATAAGGGGATAGTCAGTATTGTTAACGATAAGATTTTTTAAATTAATTTTATTACCTTGAATTCAATCCCGTTTGTAGTATTTTGTGGAAATATTTTCTATTATGTTATAAGACAGAATGAATATATCTTGCACCTTACTTAGTACCAGTTGTACAGCACGGCTTGTAATCCTTCAAGCTCAAGAGATTGTACAGTAAGTACATACAGAACAGTAACCATGGATTTAATTAATATCTATTAGTAGAGAGAAATTATATCAAAAGGCAATAAGACAATGGCCATGGGATTTCTTATGGAATATTACAATGGTAATGTTATTGGTTAGATAAAATATTCATCCCAGTATGTTAATATGTCTGGAGAAGTCCAAAATATATGAAATAGCGTGCCTATTACATGTGAAATAGTATAACAGCATACATTGACATATCAGTAGCTTAGTGTAGTAGCTGACGCCATTTATAGGACAACATCTTTTTAAATGATAATTTTTTCATGAATATGACTTTTTGATACATATGTCCTGTTCCACTTTGCAAATATTTACTATGTACTATCAAGAGACAGATTTGTTAAAAGAGCACCTTGTAACTCCAATTCCTTGTTCAATATAATATATTACACATTTGTAAAACATTTAACCCCTTCACAAAAGGCAAATAAGAATTTGTCCCTTTCTTTTCATGCTGGACATGGAATGCTCCCATGCTGAGAATTTGGCAACATTCAATAGTTTCCCTCAATCACTACTCTATCATACTAATTTTTCCAGACAATTTCCTTGTCTTTTATTTGAAGCATATTACAAAATACAATACATTAATGGAGGTTTATAATGAAAAGAGTTGTTTATGGTTCAGTGAAAAAGCGGAGTGTGTCTGATGTGGCAGCTTCTCTTTTACTATGACATTTGAAGTTTGTTTTAGGAACAGAGCAAAAGGACAGCTGCTACAAGGTTACTAGTCAATAGTAACCCACATGCATAAAATCATTTTTTTGACATTAACACAAGGGCACTCCTACAGTGATACATTTTCTTCAATCAATTAGGAATGAATGCAGAACATGATTCCAACTTAACTTTTCATCATATCTTTTATTCCACTAAAGTTGGTGAAATACTTTCGTCAAACACAATATAAAGGTCTTTAAGGAGAGTCATTATTTTACCTTGAAGACAATTTCAAAAGATTTGGTAGTATAAAGTTATGAAAGGTTAATTATTATTTAATACTATTTATATCTTTAGAATAAAATGAGTTGTATAATAAATGATAAAGTATACTCTTGGGGAACATCTCTGCTGTTATGTTATCCTGTGGGGCACGTCACCCTTTAGTACATATGGTGGGTGCATATGCCTTGATATTGTTACTATACGACAAATATGTTATTTATTAAAGTGTTGATATTATACATCTTTTGATAACTAGACTTCCATAGAATATAGAAAGAAACTAACATTGATAAATAGAAAAACATATTCCATAGAGTACTTTCTTTGACCTTGTTGGGAAATTGAAATAGTATTAAAACTTAACTTTTATTAATATAACTAAAACAAATGTTTTTAGTTTTATCAGTAAAGATGAACCTTTATTTATGTAACTAAAAGCATTTGTTCTAGTTTTAGTACTATTTAAGTTTTAATACTATATAAAATCTGCAACATTACCCTCCATCCTTTGCAATGTGTTAATACTGATATTGTTTTTTCCTTGATTGTAACCCATGTATAGCTCTACGAAATATGTTGGCGCGTTACAAATAAATTATAATAATAATAATTATCAAAAGAAAGAGCTCTATGGTATTTTCTATTGTTTGTGAAATGTAGTCTTGCCTCACACATGGAGCAACCTTTCCCAATATGTATTCAAGAAATGGAGATATGCTTTACCTTGATCAAATGTGCTGTTGTTGTTCAGTCATGTCTGACTTTCCATGAACCTATGAAGAGCAGCACACCAGGTTCATCTTGTGTCTGATTGTGCTAACTCATCTTGGCAAAGATACTGGAGTGGGTTGCCAGTTCCTTTACCAGTAGACCTTGATTTGTCTGACTTCTCTGCTATGACCTGCCCATCTTGGGTGACCCAGTTACATAAGCTCCTTCACCATGACATGGTAGCAATCCCAAAATAGTGCTAGTAAATGTTTTATCTTAATCAAATATGTTAACTATTTGAATCTAAAAAACTAGGGTATATTGAAAACTTCTATTTTTAGATATAAAAATGTAATTTATGGAGCACAGATATAAAACTGCAGTTTTTCATATAAATACCACTACAGTACTTTCTTCTCTTCTATATCTTAAATTTATTGTGTAGTCTATCAAACTGTGTTCCATGTTTCATAACTTCTGTGGGGGTTTTTTCATCATATTTTTCAATTATTCCTTTTTAGTTTTATCAGTAGATTTCCTTTTTTCCTATAAATCCACTCCATATTTATCAAAAGGTTTACCAACTGTAAGAAAGGATTCTTTAGCAATCTATACGTTTCTATTCAGTTCGTCCATTTGCAGATTTCAGAGATAAAATGCTAAAAACAAACAATCATCAAATAAATATAAGAAAGATACCATAAACTACAATTTAGAACGTATAGACTTAGAGCCCAATTCATCTGAGCTGTCACATGTTACCGTAGCCTGTAAGTGAGGTCGCCAGCTAATTTGCTATTCAATTGCTGTCTTTTTGTGGGCTCCAAATGGGTTACAATTTACGGCCTTGAAAGCGTTGTGATGGTTAAACCCGTAATGTTAATTGATTGACATGTAACCTCCATGTTTTACTGGCGTAATAATGACAGTCTCATTTTCTATTGGCTGATTCAAAATGGAAAGTTACGTTGTGATGGTTAAACCCGTAACTTATAGCCTCCCAAAGCCTTTGATCCTTCACTTTTGCAAGAGTTACAATGGCTAAAATCGCAAATCGCTATTCAATTGCTCATTTTACCCAAGCTGCTAGAGATGACCCACAACGGGGTTAAACACCTAATTGTAGCACTGTAAATGCAAATAAAAAATCAATACTGCACTGTAAATAATGGGGAAAGTGATGCTAGACATTAGAATTAATTGCACACCAGTCTCAAGCCCACAAATCGGTAGTATATAACATTTATTTTTATGTTTAATTTCGGGGCTAAATCGATCTCGAGTATCAATGAGTTAATACATATCAGGCCACCCATATGGACTAGAACAGTATTGGCATTCATTTTTATAATTATTTATTTTGCGGGTTTGCGAGTCTGTTTGCATATTGGACTCCGGAACCTAATTGATTGACATGTAACCTCCATGTTTTACTGCCGTAATAATTACAGTCTCATTTTCTATTGGCTGATTTGAAATGGAAGGTTACGGGCTTGCTGAATTGATCATGTTCCCGTCCTGAATTACTACAAACCAGTGCATGATTTATAGAGACGGCTTTGGGCCAGTAACTTGCGGACTTGAGCAATTGAATAGCCCCGGATTCAGAAACGAATGGGAGCCCTCAACACACCCACAGATATACTGCCTACAACAATCGAGTTGCAGGCTTGGAATTGAATCAAGCCTTTATTTTTTAATAATATATTATATGCTGTTTCTATCCCACATAATTTATTATCTTCTTATCTTCTATACAAATCGGAATTATATTCAGCAAAAAATATATAAACCTATGTTCTATGACAACCTACCAAGATACTTATAGAAATTGTATGCAGATCAATAAGAAGCAAAAAAATAAATAAATACAGTTACTACAGATGTTTATCCATGTAAAACATCACCTCCATCTTTCACACACACAGACTTCATCACTAATTAACTATCCACTCTCTTTTAAATTTCCTGCCAAGTCCTTGTTTATGCCTTCTAATTCCTCCAACTTTTTTCATTAATCTTTGAGTCTTTAAGCTTGCAATCTCTCAGTCTTGCAAAGCACTTTGTATAAAAGTGTCATGTATATGAATGTTAGCACAGGGGCAGGGTCATTAACTCCTTCTGTATTAGTTTATTATTGTCATAAACATGTTTTACTTTACCCCAGTACTACGGAATATGTTGGTACTAAATAAAAAGGAGGTAATGATAAATGTATCAGTGGGTCCCAACCTTCTCAGTAAGGATACCCAGACAATACCTGATTTAAGTTCACCATTGTGTGAAGAGGTGAGGCCCATAGAGTCTCCACGGCCTCTTGAGCACTAATTGCCTCACTTGTGCTCACACAGAGCTATACCTAAATCTTAACATGTCTGTGCATCCTTGAGGAGATTGTTGGGAATCACTTATCTATATTATATATTCCTTACTTACTAAGGCCCCATTCTAATCCAACATGTAGCTGTGCAAAAAGGCTCCACCATAACCTTGGGAGATTTTTTTTACGCAAGCTACGCATCCGTTTTTTGCACAACCTACGTATCCATTCCTATCTCAACTAGCCATGTTCTGCGCAGCATCCTCGTCATAAGTAAAGTCTAATACCATCCATCTGGGTTGTGTAATGTGTCTGCTTTTGCTGAATTTCAAGCTGTGCAATAACCTTAGGAGCCAACTGGAAATGCAAACTTTTGCTGAATTTCAAGCTGTGCAAAAACCCTAGGAGCCAACTGGAAATGCAAACTTTACATTAATTGAGAGGAACAGGTCTTAAAAGAGCATGTTACCTACCCAAATGCTGACTGTGATGTAGCTTTTACAAGGGAACACGCAAGTCTAGGAGTTGGTGCATTTTCAAAGTGTGTAGGAGAGACTGGTGAGTTGCTTAAAGAGAGAGTAGATGTTAGTTTTTGTTCACTACTGTTATACTTACAGTGGATATAAAAAGTCTACACACCCCTGTTAAAATATCAGGTTTCTGTGCTATAAAAAAAATGAGACAAAGATAAATAATTTCAGAACTTTTTTCACCTTTAATGTGACCCATAAACTGTACAACTCAATTGAAAAACAAACTGAAATCTTTTAGGTGGAGGGAAGAAAAAAAAAAAAAAATAATGTGGTTCTATTCTTTTGCAGTGTCTTACAATTCTTTTTTACTTTCACTTATCCCTGTATAGTACTTGTCATGAGTACATTGTTTAGTGACTGTAATATTACCATTAATTATGGATATTTTATGGATAAAATGAAATATAGAACAGGAGAATACACAAGGAAAATGTAAAAATGCTCTGCTCAAAAGCTTTACTGCAGAACATTGCATCCTCACACATACAGGCCTTGATAAACAGCCAAGACAGATGCTTGCACTTAGTTACATAGTTACATAGTTACATAGTAATTGAGGTGGAAGAAATACTTTTAGCCCATCAAGTTCAACCTTTTAAGATCTCCTCTGATCTGCTATATGCACATTAGTTTTTAATTGATACAGAGGAATGGAAACAGAAAAAAAAACAGTAAATCTTCGCCAATTGTCTCAAAAGGGAAAACAAATAATTCCTTCCTGACCCTAGATACTGGCGATCGGATTCCTCCCTGGATCAATACTCCCTCTCTAATTAACCAGGATAACCCTGAATGCCCTTTTTAATTAAAAATATATCCAATCCCTTTTTAAAGTTATCTATCGAATCCCCTGTCACCACCTCCCTTGGTAGAGAATTCCACAGATGAACCACCCTTACTGTGAAGAACCCTTTTCTTTCTTCAAGGTGACATCTTTTTACTTCTAACCTCAAAGGGATTGCCTCTTGTCAGTAGAAAACCTCTTGGCACAAAAAGCTCCCTTGACAAATCTTTATACTGACCCTGGATGTATTTATATAGGGTAATAATATCCCCTCTTAAATGCCTTTTTTCTAGAGAAAATACGTTTTATTTGTTTAGCCTTTCTTCATAACGTAGCCCCTCCATTCCCCTTATTAGTTTTGTAGCCCTTCTCTGTCCTTTTTCCAGTTCTAAAATGTCCTTTTTATGAATTGGTGCCCAATACTGTACTCTATATTCCAAATGAAGGCATACTAGGGAATTGTATAGTGGGTAAATTATATCTGCCTCCCTTGCTTCTATACCCTTTCTTAATACATGCTAATAGTTTATTTGCCTTTGCAGCTGCTGCTTGGCATTCAGAACTGTTATGTAGGTGGTTGTCCACAAGCGCTCACAAATCCCTTTCAATATCAGATACCCCTAGATTTGCTTCATTAAGTTTATAGATTGCATGGTTATTTTTCATTCCCAGATGCATAACCTTACATTTATTCATATTAAATCTCATCTGCCATTTAATTGCCATTTCTCTAATTTATGCAAATCCCTTTGGGGGGAATGTACATCATTTTCTGATTTAATTACCTTGCACAACTTTGTGTCATCAGCAAAAATGGAGACACTACTTTCCAGTCCTACTTCTAAGTCATTAATACATCTGTCAAAAAGGAGATGACCTAATACTGAGCCTTCTGGAACCCCACTTACCACATCCGTCCAATCCGAGTATGTTCCATTTACAACAACCCTTTGTTTCCTGTTTTTTAGTCAGCTCTCAATCCATGTGCATATGTTTACTGCAATTTATTTATCCCTTAGTTTGCACAATAGTCTCCCATGTGGCACTGTATCAAAAGTGTTTGCAATATCTAAAAAGACTACATCCACTGAGTTGCCTTGATCCAGATTTCTACTAACCACCTCATAGAAACTAATTTGATTTGTTTGACACAACCTATCCCTCATAAATCCATGTTGGCTTCTACTTATAAGGCTGTTTGAATAGACATACTCTTGTATATTATACCTTATTAACCCTTCAAAAATCTTTCCCACTACAGAAGTGAAGCTTACAGGTCTATAATTCCCCGGATTTGCTCTTGCTCACTTCTTTAATATAGGTACCACCTCTGCTTTTCTCTAGTCATCTGGTAGTGACCCAGTGTTGAATTCCCTCAGTAACCTTAGTTGTATTCCATCAGGACCTGGGGCTTTATTGACATGTATTTTTCCAACCTCTTTTAGATTTTATCCTGTGTTAACCAATTATTTGGTGAAGGTAGTGTAACCCCATTATGGTGCAGTGACCCAACCACTGGTACTTGTATATACAGAAGAATAGAACCTATTTAGCTCATCTGCCTTTTCCTGGTCACTAATTGTCAGATGGCCTGTTTCACATTGTAATGCTCCTATAGCTTCCATCCTGGCCCTCTTCCAATTTATATATTTAAAACATATTTTAGAGTTAGTCTTACTCTCTTTTGCAACTTTTGTTAATTTCCTTGTACTCCCGTGAAGCAGTTTCTGTCCCCTCTTTTTTTGTATAATTTAAATGCCTGTTTTTACTCTGTATCTTGATCTTTAAATTATTGTTAAGCCAAGTTGGATGTAATTTCCTTTTTTTACTTTTATTCCCACATGGTATATGCTGATGTGCATGTATATTTAGTACGGATTTAAATGTTGTCTATTTATTTTCAGTATTTTTACCTGCCAGTTCTCTGTCCCAGTCAATACTTTGTATTGCTGCCCTTAGACCGTTAAAATCTGCCCTTTAAAATTAAGAGTTTTTGTTGGCTCCTTAAAATTTAGTTTTTTGTATTCAATATCAAATGAGACTGTGTTGTGATCACTGTTTCCCAAAGGTTGCCCTATTTCAACATTTGATACTATATCAATATTATTTGTGATGACTAAATCCAAGATGGCCTAATTTCTAGCAGGCTGGGCCAGATACTGATCCCTGAGTGTACTCAAGAACCTGCTCCCTTTACTCATACTGCTGGTCTCATTCATCCAGTTTATTTCAGGTTAGTTAAAATCTCCCATTATTAGAACTTGCCCATACTTAGCTGCATTTCCAATCTGTAGCAATAATTGTATTTCCTCCCTTTCAATTATATTTGGGGGTTTATAGCATATTCCAACCAATATTCTTTTGGAATTTGCTGCTCCACTATTTACTCTACCCACAAACATACAGCATTACCGCTAGTTCCTGCATAAATATTTTCTCTGACTATAGGCTTAAATTCAGGCTTAACATACAGACAAATCCCTACTCCCCTTTTACCATTGCCCTAATCTTTCCTAAATAGATTATAACCATCCAGATTAACAGTCCAGTCATGAGATTCATCCCACCATGTTTCGGTAATGCCTATTAAATCCCATTTTTCGTTAATTGCCAATAATTCTTGCTCTCCCGATTTCCCTGGCAAGCTTCTGGCATTAGTATGCATACATCTTATGTTATTAATTTGTAGTTTTGAGGTGCCTGCCTCTGTACTTGAATTACTTAGTAATACCTCCATATTGACTATACTAACCGTCCCCCATCTCCTCCCCATGAGTAGTTAATTAATCCTTATCCCCTCTACACTTTCTACCCCATTACTTCTATCTCGTCCCTCCCCCCACCTATTCGTTTAAAAACTCCCCCAGCCGTTCTACCATCCTTTCCCCCAACACAAAAGCTCCCTCATCACTAAGGTGCGATCCATCCTGCTATAGAGATTGTACCCAAGTGAGAAGTCAGCCCAGTGCTCTAAAAACCCAAACCCCTCCTTAGTGCCAAACACATATTTAGCCACATTAATCTCCCTAAGCTCCTTCTTTCTTCCTGGGCTAGCACGTGGCACTGGTAGTATCTCAGAAAATACTACCTTGGAGGTCCTTCCCTTAAGCTTATTCCCTAATTCTCTAAAATCATTCTTTGTCATTGGTACCAATATGTACCAGGACCGCCAGTTCATTTCGAGCCCCTCCCAATAATTTATCTACCCGATCCACAACATGCCGAACCCGAGCACCAGGGAGACAGCAACCTGTTCGATTGCTGGGATCTGGGTGACAAATCACCTTGTCTATCTTCCTAATAATAGAGTCCCCTACCACCAAAACCTGTCTGTTGCTCTGCTTAAACTTCCCTCACTTCAGAGAGTCCTAAGCAAACACCGGAGATTAACATCAAGTTTGTTGCACTAGCCAGCTATACACCTGTCATGAAGTTTAGACATCTGGTGAGTTTTATCTCAAGAGCTTCTATAGCAACCAAGGCTGCAAGGCACGTGTAACTTAGTGCTGACATCACACACATACACATAAGTTAATTTCCAGGCAAAGACATATTCAGTATTAATACATTGCAAAGAATGGAGGGCCCTTTGAACTTAGAATTCGGTGTCCATAGTGCTTTCCCCAAAGTGCAATGCAAGACAGAAAACTCACAGACGTACCATCTAAAGATTGTATATAGTATTCAGAAATTTTAGCTCTTTTGCTTAAAGCTGCTATAATAGATATCACATATATTTGTATTGTATAACTAAGATCTGAAGGTATAACTGGTATCTCTAAAAAAACTATAGTTATTTAAAGTTGTGTATCAAGCTTCACTTCCTGAGCAAAAATTGTTTAACTGACGATTTAGCTCAGAATATTACACCCTAACTGGTTATATGTCATCAAACATGTTGTTTTTATTTTTTAATCTGGCATATTTTAAACATTGAAATAAAGATTGTGTTATTAATTCAATATTTATTATATGTATACATATTTTCACATGCACATCAGCAATGGTGGGGAACTCAATAGAGCAGGTGTACACAAAATTCCTGTTGATGTAGGTAAGTTTCCTGGGTCTCCTTCTGTCTCCACAGCCTCCTTGGGCTCTTGATGGCCTTCCTCAACTGCTACATAAACATCAATATGATCCACCTTGTCTGCATTTGGCCCTATATCTATGTCCCTGTGCCTATAACACCGTGATCCTTAAATGCTCCTCTAACATAATCATGTGCATGGCCTTTGCTATATAGTCATTTTACTGTTGAGGTTCACCTCCTGCATGGCTTACCGGCCCACATTTGGCCAAAGCCACTCCTCTCTTTAAGGCCTCAGGATGCCCATTATGACAGTTCTCACACATTGGTGTATAACACACAACAGTTTTGTGTACATAACATACATTCCCATGCATGTGACATACATGATCTCTCTCAGTACTCTGATGTGCACTGGATCCATGCTGTCAATGACTATGTGGGTGTCTTGATTTGTATTAACCGCTTGAGTCCTGGAGTCTGTGTTATCATTGTTGTTGATATATGTTATGTTGAGGTGTATTATTGCCAATAGTTGATGTTCACAGATGTATGGACACTCAAACATTTTACTTTGCAAAATTGTGTATACAATGCAACATATGTGTCTTAAGGATGTTTAATATAATATTTATTTTGAACTTGTTTTTTTATAGCAGTTCTGCCTCTTTAACTGCTTTTTCATGGTCTCAGCAAGGCTTTTTAGTGTCCTTATGGGTGGTAACTTCTTAGAGAAAAATCAACTATCGTTAGGCCTTACACAGCTTTAATAATTTGCGTGCGCACTGTTAAATGTGATTGCAATCGGCTTTGAGTCATAATCAACTACAGACCGTAACTTCATAACACAGATCGTTTTAGCCTATTTTGTGGGGCATTCACCCACTGATGAAATTTAGAGGGATCAAAAGATTGGAATGGGGCACACATATACATTATATTTATTTCAGTAGTTTCACAAGTCCATATATTTGCTGCAGTTGATGTGTATGGGTAGAAACCACACAGTAACATATCACATATAATAGTTGTCAAACTGCCATTCGTCGTCACGCTTGCGACAAATCACAGTTTGACGACTGCGATTGCCGCTACGATGCGCACAAGAACATTGCATGGCGTAAGCATGCACATTGTGCTGTGTCAGCAACAGCACAACAAGATAGGAGGAGAGAGAGACGAGGAGGAGGGGAGATACACAGGGAAGGAGGGGGAAGACACACAAGAGAGGGTGGAGACACAGAGGAGGGGGGAGACACAGAGGAGGAGGAGACACAGAGGGGGGGGAGACACAGGGGAATGAGAGGAGGGGGGAAGAGACACAGAGGAGGGAGGGAGACACATGGGAGTGAGAGACGCAAAGGAGTGAGATGTGGGGGTGGAGACACAGTGGAATGAGAGTAGGGGGAGAGAGACACAGGGGATTGAGAGGAGGGGGAAGAGACACAGGGCAGGGAGAGGGGGGAAGAGACACAGGGGAGGGAGAGGGGGCAAGATACACAGGGGAGGGAGAGGGGGGGCAAGAGACACAGTAGAGGGGTGAAAGACACAGGGGGGGGAGGGAGTAAAAACACAGGGCGGGAAGGAGACACAAGGGAGAGGAGGGGAGAAAGGAGACACAAGGGAGAGAGAGGAGGGGGGAAATAAGACACAAGGGAGGAAGTAGGCAGAGGGAGAGACTCGCAATGAGCGCCGAGGGTGCTCATTGCGAGGCCGGTGATTAGCGACGAAGGCGCTCATCGCGAGGCCAGTAAAGTACAGGGGGAGAGGCTCCCATTGTGTGGCAAACAGCATTGCCAGGATTCACATTTTATTGCCGTCATTTTTGACGGGCAAGTTGCTAGTATATATATATATTATTTTCAGAGTTCCTGCTTTACTGATCTGTAGCTATATATGGTGGTTTCGGTTTATTGCGTTTAGTATCAGGATGATGCTATGTCATGCTTATACAGCAGCATAAAGTGAAGTAACTCACTACTTTCTGCTTGGACTTAAGAAGACACTCCTCACAAAACCCATGACACAAATGGGATGTAAGTGTAAATGACAGTGTGGAAGCATTATGATTCATTGATGGAAGGGAATACTGTATGACGCAACCACTATGATAGTAAAGACTTCAGCTTAAATATTCACCACAAGTGGATGTATCAAGGAATTTAATATAAGCCGGCCTGCATCGGTAGACACTTACTCAGAAAGGCTTTCCTCATTTAATAAACAGATAAACAGCAATGAATAGAAACAGGCTGGGTTTCAACAGTTGGTGAAACCAGACAATTTGCAATTGCAATATAAGCTCTATCCAGTGCTAGCAAACTTTTACATTTGTAATAAACATTATCATTTTCAGTATCATCTTACATTATACACATATCTCAACATTCAATAATGACGACAAGTCAGGTTCCCCTGTCCTAAAAACCAAAACAGGAAACATTTGTAGGTTAGTTCAGTTTCTACAACAAAATGCAGCATTTTAGCAGTACAATATATTGCTTTGCAGCTCATACCAACAGAATATAACCATGCATGTTCAATTAAAAACATTATTTGGAAGACTTCCCTGTAGCTGCTAATTTATTGCACAGCTTTACTCTTAGGGATTAAGGCCTCCATTCCATGGCTCCCATAAGAAATGAGCGGAGTGAAGTTCACTTGTAAAACACAACTATCACACACCTAAGCCTCTGAGAAATGTCATCCAAGTGCTTCAAATATTGATAATATTGTAAGCCGTAAGTGCCTGTCCCATAACTATTTTCAAAATCGCTATCACATGCCTCCCATAAAAATATCTGATCTCGCTCCAGAAGTCTTTCCAAGTGCCCTAGTATTTAAAAAAGCCTACGGGAACGTTCAACCTCCTTTAAAGGTACAAAATAGGTCTTTAAAGGAGGTTGAAAGTTATACCACAGGAAAATGATTGAGGTAGAGATTGTAGAACAACCCATGAGCTGGGGTCCAAGTCAAGTAGAAGCCCAATTGGATGAAGACTAATGATCCCAACTGACATATCAAAATAGTGGCATCAGTTAGTATTAATAGTAATGTTGGTAGGGTCATCAAGAGTGTGTGCTGTCTTCAATCTTGAAACATCTCCATTATAATGCTTGAAAATAATGTGCTTCCTGTTCCATGGGCAGTAGTCTGGGATGGTGAAGAACATTAAAAGGACATTGAAAGCATTTCTTTCTTGCATATGAAAGAGTTTATTTGATAATGTACATCTATGTGTTTTCTTTTTCCAATTGAAGTTCTGAAAGCTAAAAAAAATAAAAAATAATATTTAACTGATCTGGGGGCTTGGAATCTCTTCTACATAAATATCAGGAACTGGATTGAAGCCCTTACAATATACAAGATGCTGAAGGTCTTAGAGCCTACGTGTATCCAGATAATATTATACTTAGTCATTATTTCCAGCCAATATGGATTCTTTAGAACAGGGGTAAGGCAATGTTTTTTATCTGCACACTCTTTCATTCATGGAAATAACTGTGTCCCATTGTTCCGCCATTGTCTTCCTCTCCCTAAAAAGCTTTCTAATTATTCCCCTCAGTCAAGGCTCAACGCCAATGATCTACTTCTCTTATATGGTCATTGAAGGTTTATGGATTTTACTAAGCAGGTAAAATACCTATATACCGTATCTATTTACTTGTATGCACTTTTATTTTATTAAGAAAACCATACAAGTAGTACCTTCTTGGATCTGCCCTCTGCATCTCATGAAGACAGAGACAGGTACTATTTGTATGATTCTTAATAAAATTAAGTACATAAAAGGAAATAGATACATAGATATATTATATACTTGGTAAAATACAGGAACCATTCATATCCCTTCAACATCCCCATTTTCCTTTTCCACTCCCTTATCATTAATCCAATAACACTTAAAACTGATTGCGCACACTCTTTTATATATATATATATATATATATATATATATATGCTGCACAGCTGTTTCCAAGGACATCATTTCTATCAGGGTAAAAATCCAAAGCATACGTTAGCTCATTATAACCTCAAAGAGATTACATTACATTTTAAAATTGATGTAACCTCCTAGTGGTAGTTTTTTATTTTACATTTTTAGTATGTAACCATACAAAATAATAAGATATTGAAATTCTGAATATTATGAATTAGTGTTTATGTTACATATTTGTAGTACATTTACATTTCCTTATCTATTCTTTTTTACATTGTTGTTTACTTGAAAGTGTTGTTCAAATGAATGTACAAAGCTAGGATTACCAAGTAATATATTATATTATTTGGAGAAGCATATTTAGAAAAGTGTGCTCACTTCTCCATAGAAAATAGTAACCACTGCTGTCTCTCTGAATTTATTGAATCCAACCCATTAATGTTTTTTTTAATTATATGTAATAATTGAAAGGTTAATTACAAATTTGCATTTTTCTAAGGTGAAATAAGATTGAAGTTTCAAAACTCTTGGTGCTACAAGTCAAAGAGTTCTTATGGGAGCTATGGAATAGAGGTCTAAGCATTCCCAGACCCAGGCAATTGAATATAAAACAATAAAGGAGCTAATCAATAATTCAATGCAATGATCTCTTATTGAGATAACTTCCCAACCAAATTTTGCTAGCATATCAGGCTGACTAACATCTCTAAATGGCAAGCTTAGATAATTATTTAACTGTAGGAAAATACTTTTTTAAAGTAACATGCAGTTGATAAAATATTTGTTATCACCTATAGTTTAACGTTAAAGAAGATAAACTGCTTGGTTGCTCAGTCGTGTACGACCCTCCGTGACCCTATGGACCGCAGAACGCCAGGTACATCTGTCAAACACTGTCCCCTGTGAGTGCCATCAAGTTCATCGATCCAGTGATCTCATCTATCCATCTCTGCCTCTGTTGTCCCCTTCTTTGTGTGCCTTCCATTTTTCCCAGCATCAGAGATATGGCCCAAATAATTGACCTTCAGCCTCATGATCATAACTTCCAGTAAACAGTTTGTCTTGATTTCCTGAAGTACTGATTTATTGGATATTCTTGCAGTCCAAGGGACTTAAATTTGTTTTTACCAACAGCACAATTCAAAGGCAGAAATTTTACGATGATCAGACTTCTTTATTGTCCAGCTCTCACATCTGTATGTTACTACTGGGAATACCATAAATCTAACTATGCTGACCTTTGTTGATATTGTAATATCTTTACTTTTTACTAGCTTGTCCAAGGTTCCCATAGCTTTCCTCCCCAGAACAAACATTGTTTAATTTCATGGCTACAGTCACCATCTGAAGAGTTGTTGCATCCCAGGAAAATTAAATCTGTCACTGCCTCCACTTCTTCCCCATCTATTTGCCAGGAACTGAGAATGCAGTTTTCCATTATTTACGACTTTTTATAGTTAAGCAGCAGGCCATCTTTTTAAAATGTTACAACCTTCCCGATGGGGCCTACATTTTATTTTTCACCAGGGGCCTCTATTCTCTAGTTCCGCCACTGCATCCACGTATCTGAGGTTGTTGATATGTCATCCAGCGATATTGATTCCCAGTTTGGATTCATCCAGTCCAGCCTTACGCATGATATACTCTGTGTATAAGTTGAATAATTAAGGTGACAATATACAACATTGTTGCACTCCTTTTCCGATTTGAACCATTCTGTTGTCCCATGTTCGGGTTCTGACCATGGCTTCTGGGTCCACATACAGATTCTTCAGGACACAGATGAGATGATCTGGTACTCCCATCTCTTTAAGAACTTGCTAAATTTTGTTGTGATCCACACAGTCAAATCCTTTAGAATAGTCTATGTAGCAGAAGTACATTTTTTTCTGCACTCTTTTGCTTTCTCTATGATCCATCGGATATTGGCAATTCGATCTTTTGTGTCTCTTCCTCTGCTGAACCCGGCTTGCACATCCGGTAGTTCCCAGTCCAATATTGTTGGAGTCGAGCTTGTAGGAGCTTAAGCATTACCTTGTTGGCATGTGAAATGAGTGCAATTGTTCAACAATTGGAGCACTATTTGGCACTGCCTTTATTTGAATTGGGATGTAGACAGACCTTTTCCAGTCTATTCGCCACTGTTAAGTTTTTAAAATTTGTTGGCATAATGCAAGTAACACTTTCACAGCATCATTTTGTAGAATTTTGAATATTTCAATTGGGATTCCATCACCTCCTGCAGCCTTGTTATCAGCAAAACATCCTAGGTTCCATCTCACTTTGCTCTTCAAGATGTCTGGCTCCAGCTCATTGGACAAAATATTGAGGTCATCACTGCTGTTAAGATCCTTCCTGTATAGATCTTCAGTGTATTCCTGCCACCTATTCTTTATCTGACCTGCTTCTGTTAAGTCCCTAGCATTTTTGTCTTTTATCATGACCACTTTGCAAAAAAAAGGTTCATTTGAGATCCCCTTTGAAGAGATCTCTTTTATCTTCCTCTGTCTTTTTACATCGCGCATTGCATCTCGCATTGTCTCCTTGTCTCTTCTTGCTTCCCTCTGGAATTCTGCATTCAGTTGGACAAATGTTTTCCTATCTCCACTACCTTTCAATTTCCTTATTTTCTGGGCTTCTTTCAAAGCCTCATCAGATAGCCAGTTTGCCTTCTTCGCTTTCTTTCTTTCAGAGATATACTTTGTTGCTGTTAAAAGGATAATATTGCAAACTTTGGTCCAAAGTTCTTCAGGCATTCTATCTTCCATGTCCAGTCCCTTAAATCTATTCTTTACTTCCACTAAATTTTCACACAGGATATTATTTATTTTGTATCTGCCTGGTCTGATGATTTTGCCTCTTTTCTTCATTTTAATTCTGAACTTTGCAATGAGATACTCATGGTTTGAGACAAAGTCAGCTCCAGGTCTTGTTTTTGCTGATTGTATAGAGCTCCTACATATTTGGCTGCTAAGTATGTAATTAATCTGATTTCTATATTGTCCAACTGCTGATGCCCATGTGTAGAGTTGTCTCAGAGGCTGTTGGAAAAGGGTATTTGCGATGACCAAAAAATTATCTTGACAGAAATCTACTAATCTCTAGTCTGCTTCATATTGTACTCCCAGGTCAAACTTTCCAGTTATTATAGATGTCTTTTGGTTCCCTTCTTTAGCATTCCAAACTTCTATGATGAGAGTAACATTTTTTCTTGGAGTTATATCTATGACAAGTTGAATATATTCATAGAACTGGACAACTTCCGCCTCTTTGTAGAACTGGACAACTTAAGCCTCTTCAGCTTCGATGGTTCAAGCATAGACTTGGATCACTGTGATGCTAAATGGCTTGCCTTGAATTTGAATTGAAATCATTCTGTCATTTATTGGATTGTAAACAAGCTCTGGCCACCTTTTGATTGATTATGAGGGCTACTCCATTTCTTCTGTGGGATTCTTGACCACAGTAGAAGATCTGATGGTTGTCTGATGTGAAATGACCCATTCCTGTTAATTTAAGTTCACTAATTCCCAGGCTATCAATGTTTAACCTTGTCATCTCATGTATGACACATCCACAGCTAGGTGGCCTTTCCGCTTTGGCCCAACCACTACATTAGATCTGGTGATACCCATACTACTCATGCTACTCATATTTGCCCTGTGATCTTCCTCAGGATATGGCAGGCATCTTCTGACCTGAGGGGCTCACCTTCCGGTGCCATATTATTATGTCTCTGGTTGTATTTATCCATAAAGCTATCTTAGCAGAGTTACTGGAGTGGGTTGCAGGTTCGTTCTCCAGTGGACCATGATCTGTCTGACCTCTCTGCCATGACCTGTCTTGGGTGACCCTACATAATATAGCTCATAGCTTCATTGAAGTACAAAAGCCCCTTCAACATGACAACATGACAAGGTAGCAATTCAGAAGGAGGGATATAGGTTTTGACCTTCTATAAATCGGATCCAGTAGCAACAAAAAATACAACTTCTGTTTCCATATTCAGATTGATATTGTAGACTGTATTGATAATGATGCCTACATTGTGGTGATATCTTCTTGGCATCCAATTATGAAAATAAAGTTTTTCCAGATTTAGTTAAAACAATAAAACAACACCCAACAACAGACTGTTTGGGAAGTGTTACACAATATTCAGACTACTTGTTCTCTAATAAGATGAAATGGCACCAAATATTTTCAAAGTATATCTATAGTTCTTTGTCATGATTATTACTATATTACTATTATGTTTTAATGTATAACATTTTTCATTGTCCTGTTAAAATACTAACAGAAAACCTGTAAAGATTTTCCCACATGGCCTTACGATATTAAAGTTTATCCTTAACATATAAAGATATCTTTCACTTCTGTGCTATACTTTTGCACGAGATATGTTTTAGTTCTTTAGGACGATCTCATGATATCCTAGCCTTGTCTTAGCACTCCTCTAAAAACTAGATAAAATAACTATTAACAATCTATTTTCTTAGTTTAAGTGATAACTACATTTTCTATCATCCATATAAAAGATAATACATAAGCATTGCAAAAGTGGCAATATAAAAGGAAAGTACTTACTCATCCTCTGAGACACAAAAATATGAAGAAATATTGTTGAGTAATCATTAAATCAATCGACTGTGTTAGCTTAGCCATTTTTGCTTTCAAAATAGTTTGAATTTACAAACCAAACATCCTTTTCAACATTTTTATGACACTTTAATGTAAATTTTCTGAATTATGGAAAACTCATGTTTCATGCAAACACTTTTGTATAACAGGCTATTTTAAATCATAGAATTTTTGGCATTAGCACCTATTTAACAGAATCATCAAATAAAATGCCTTATGTTTTTTACTTCTGACCATTTTCAATTTAATTGCATTTTAATTGTAATACCATATTCAGCAGCATTCTATATTTAGCATAACATGGTACAAAATCAATAAATATTGTCTCATTTGTATAACCCGTTAGTGAAGGGCCAAAAAGATTTAGCATGATTAGGAAAAATTAGAAATACAAGAAGAAAAAAATATTTAAAATGGAACAAGCTCTGTTTGAGAGCGTTGGTTCTTTTAAAGGAGCCTTTAAAAGCTGATAATACATTATAATATCTATTTCCCTGTATGACATAGTACAGTAATAAGTAGCAATGTGTTTGTACTTAATGGGTTGGAGGGGAGATTGTATGATCTGAAAGATAACAATGGTTCAAGCAAACAATGCTAACAATGCTACCGGATGACGTCAGACGCCATAGTGATTATGCGAGGTGGATAGCTGAAAGATTTCTCGGATCCACTAGACATAGAGAGTTTATACATTTATTTTATATTACCAATACTTTATTATCCCTATATATTAATGACATCAGTTAATGGTGTGACATCAGTTAAATTATTTAATTCCTATTTCTTTGTTTAAAACCATTTTTTTGCCATTTATATAAATATATTATTCAGGCAATCAATGGACTCTGTTAATAAGTAGTGTTGTCAGCTGTGGTTTGGATACTTATTATTATCCACTGTATTTCACCTGTTCTCAGCATGATTTGTTTATCTTTTTGGTGAATAGTGATCACTTGTAATCAATTATACACACACTATATATTTTTTTTTCTTTTTTTTCTTTTCTCAATGTTGTTAGAAGGTTAGTGTATTCACGATTTTTTTTTTTTTTTGACACTAGGAGGTAAGTGGCAGATCCCCAATCGCCACATCTAGATATAGTGAGTTTGGTTGATTAGTTATGGAGGTGTAGATCTTTCCCCAGGGAGCTTGTGGCGGGCCCCATTACTGCCACATTTATCTTTGTAGGGATATTAGTATTTGGTTTCCAACATTTAATTCAATGTTTATATTTTGTATTTATTGTGATCTAGCACTTTATTCTGAATGCTGTGAAATATAGCTTATATATTGTATTAGAATATCTGTGCTCATATGTTTAGCTTGATGCAATTGAGCACCAATCACTTCACAGTTATTATATATCAATGTATCTGTAATTGTTTCCATTGATAACATGGCTGCCTGAAGTTTATATTATCGATGTGCAATATTATATTAGAATCATTGTTCTATTATTTGTAGATATTTTTCCAATCAATTGCGACGACATATTTTATATTGGTACGTTATTTTAAGTAAATGTTTTAATATTTTTTACAAAAATGTTACAAAATAAAAGTTATATTTTAATCAACTGGTCTGGGTGTCTTTCTCTGTCTCTTTTTTGTAAAATGGTATAAGTATGCATCTATTCTGAGAATTTAAGCAAGACTTTTTAGTTAGATAGAAAGGGTAAAGTAGGTGGGCCTTTTGGTGCTTATCTGCTATCAAAGGTATTTTTCTATGTAACTTTCTACAACCTAACTCTGTTGTCACAATACTACAGCATACATTGGTAAAATTCATTTCACGCTTGTGGATTCACTATATCTCTTGCTAGGAAGATTTTATAATCTCATTTGAGTTTCTATTTTAGGAATGAACTGCTCTTAGGGAATGAGTTCCTGTAAGTACAGTAAAATGGCATTCTTTCTACCCACATACAATTGATTAATATTGGAATAATCAAACTACCACCCAGCGCCATCTGGTGCCCAAAAAGACAAAATAATGATTATTATAAGAGGATTATATTTTATTAAAATAATACATACAATTCAGTTGGTCACATCACATTGTACTGGTATTAAAACTATTTTCATACAGTTATGAAGTGAAATAGGCTATGCCACTATGATAATAGAGCTTTTGAATTTCCCAATACTGTAATGGATAAGTGATTACAAGTAGATGTTATGTATGTTTTGGGGGATTTTGGTTGCTATTTGTGCCTTGTGTTTTGTGATACGTTTGTAACAAACTTGAAAATTAAAAAAAAAAAAAAAACATAAAGGGCCATGGTAGTTGTCAAACAATAGGGTATCATTTGTTTCTTTATTGCTAAGTAATAAAATGAATATTTGAAGTAAAAAAAATAATATCGTTTATAAAATGTCCTTTTGAAGTTAGCATTGTTGCTTTCAGCAGAGCTGTTTCTCTCCGCCCCATATTAGGTGTTATGGGTGCCTACAATTACCATGCAGGGATAAACAATGTTATCAGATTCCCATAAGGGCAATCCACCAGAGCAGATCTTCTCTTACCCCATTGACATTGTATGACCATACAGTGGTCCTTTAACTTTCCTGTATGTGTGCCTAATTAGGAAAAAAACATTAGCATTTCATAAATCTAATTACTATATTTTTTACAAATACAATAAGTCTGATGTATGTTGTCATGGAGTTGGTTGTTAAAAAGGATAAATAAAAAGAAAAGCTCACAGGTAAAATGATGCAAACACCACAAAAATGCTTGGCTCTATTTTAAAATTACCTATTTTGGGATTGATATGCCAAGGCTCTTTTTTGAGCAAAAGTGGCAATGAACTGATTTGGTCTTACCATAAAAAGACATAAAACCTGTGAAAACTATTACACGTTTTACCATAAATGCATAATCCGGAAAGGAGTAGGCGATCAACTTTTGTTCTGATCAGCTGACCAATCAAAAACTCACTCAACTAATTGTTGCATTTGCTCACACTCTTTCTTGATGTGGGCCACAAGGAATTGTACTGTTTATAAAACAAAAATGAATATTGACCACAGTGTTGCAGCCTGTGCTAGCCACCTCATTCTCGTCATAAAAGTACTATGTTGTAAACACATTATACCACTGACAAAAATGATGCAGAGCATACTGTTGTTTCCAATACCATTTAAAGCAAAATCAGAATATTTGTGATGTGGTTTGCAGAACAGGTGAAGTATATACATAACATATAAAAAAATGATTATCAAACATAATACATTTGTTTAAATGGAAATGGCACTTCAAATCAATTAATGAAGAGGTTAGAAGAAAATATAATAAAAGGAGATCATATAATATATATTTTTTTCTCACCACTTAGTCATCATTTCTATTTTAAGTTATTTTGGGAAGTGACAAAATATAATATAATTTATAATATTAATAATATTGATATGTAACAAGCTGCATGCAATGTGACAATTATTACTGAAATACGCAATATATTGATTATATATGATGAGGGGGCCCCAAAAAAAATTAGACATACCCCCTTGAGGAGAGGCAACATTTTTTTTTGCACCAGGGCCCTCCATTCACTAGTTCCACAACTGCCATCATAACATATTTAGGCCCTGATTTAATTGCAACTTTTGGCTGCAGGTTACAAAACTATTACATATATAGGTGTATTCAATTGATCCAAGCCCGCAAGTACAGGCTCACAGCCCCAACGTGCAAACCATGAACCCGTAAGTAGCATTTCAGGGCATGATCAATTAAGCTAGCCCGTGAGTTACAATTTAGACAGAGTCAATAGTAAATGATACCGTCATCATGACGTCAGTAAAACATGGAGTTTAAACTACAATCAATTAATGTTTAGAAAGTACAGTAGTGTGTTTTTATTTGCTTTTGCAGTGCTACGAACATGTGTTTAACCCACTTGTGAGTCCTATCTCGTACTCGTATAATTTTTTTATACATTTGCCATTTAAGGTTTTAAAGGCTTGTGAAGAATTGTTGTAATTGAATATGGATTTTGCATCTTTAGCACTGGTAATATTTGCGGGCTTAAAACATCAAAGGACGAGATACGATTTTGACAACCACAGTCCTTTTGAGCCTGTAACTTGCAATTGCAATGCGAGTAACTGAAAGCAGCCAATTGAATATCAGTAACAATTATACGGCTACATTACGGGCTCATGTAATTGCGATTTGGACAATTAAATAGGGGCCAATGTCTAAATGTGAAATCTATCTCTTTCCTTATGATTTTTTCCCTATCTAACTATTCTTTTAGTCAGCTTTTTTTCTGACATGCATTTGTTTTTAATAAAAGCACCATGGCAGACCTCTATTAAAAGCTTATAAAATAAAGTTATAATAATGACTTTATATAATTTGGCTATATAGGCATTCGTTATGCTAGATGTAACTATACTTCTAAATGTCATGACTAGTTTTTCCAGTACAGTGTGCATTTAACCCATGAAGGTAATTATTTGTACCCCCATTGTAAAGTAAGTGCATGTATCAATATTTCTGAGATTAGGATTTTCCCAGAAAACCAGGTAAAGAATGTAATCTTTGGCTTTACAAACCAGTGGCGGAGCTAGTGAATGGAGGATGCTTGTGTATAATAATTTTGGGGCCTATTGCAACTTATCGGTGCAAGACAGGTGTCCTTAGGTGGTCAATAAAAAAAGCCAAAAATGAGTTTAGGTTGCCCCTCTATAAAAAATACTTATCTGTTCATCTTCGATAATAAATGAAGAATCCCCCTTTATTCAAGGTTGCTGCTGGTAGCAGAGAACGATGTTCCTGTTATGGACCCGGTGCTTTGCACCTGCTGCACCAGAAGTAGCTCTGCAACATCCAGTCCTAATCAGAATCTACCATAAAATCCTTGGAACAAATGATTTAGATTTACCTATAAAGTAAAGGAGTGTGTTAATAATAAACTGGAGAGGTGATTAACAGATTAGAGTTCAGGGAGCCTAACAGATTGGAGGTTATTATGGGTAGTATGGGACACCATGGTAGTATTCTCCAATGCAAGGAATGCACAGAAATACTGCAGTACCTGGAATACATTCTGATAAGAGTTTCTTTCACAGATAATTTATGAGTGAGACTATTTTTTAGATCTTCATATTATGTTACTTCTAACAGGAATTTGTAAGCCTTTTGCATATAGTCAGTCATTCTAACAATTGCCCCTAATGAATATCAGGCCTTTTTTATTTTGATGTCTTAGCTTATCATTTGTATCAAATTCAATTCAATATTTAGGAGAATGTATATGTAAATGTACTATATAATTGTATAGTACAAATATAGAGTGCTAAAGCAACTCCACTTCAATTTTGATAGGAAGAGCACAATTTGCATAATAAAACAATCATATTGAGTGGACCCAATAGAATTTATATATCAGTGCTGTCTGCGGGTAGGTCTCCTGGTTTGTGCATAATCCATCCTGTGCTATGTTTAAAGTTGTGTAATACAGAGAGCATATGCCAAAAAGGAGCCATGTATATAGTGATTATTTGGATTAATAGGGTGAGAGTGCAGTATAGTCTCATTTGCATGTCCCCACCCAGTTTCCCAGACAGCAGTGCATCAACTATATTTCTGAGAAACTTGAGAAGGAAATAAGTTGACTAACATAAAGCCTGATTCAATTGAGCAACCGTCTTTTTGCGGGCTCCAAAGGGTTTACGGATTATGGGCTTGAAAACTTTGAAATGGTTAAACCCGGAACTTACAGTCTCCCGAAGCCTTTGATCTATCCCATCCGCAAGAGTTACAATCACTAAAATCGGAAATCGCTATTCAATGGCTATATCGCTATGCTGCTAAGGACGTGTCCAAGGTTTATGGAGCCGGCTTGTGGCCTCACTTGCGGGCTCTTTCAATTGAATAGCAGCCGAATCAGAGACGAACAGGAGCCTGCAGGTAAAATATTCATTTTCTGTACTATATATATATATATATATTCACCTAAGCAGTCTTTCACCTACTTCCTGACCCTTGCTATTCCTTACCTTTTCTTCACCAGGTTTCTGCCGCTTCCATTCCCTTTAGATAGTAAGTAGCGAGTTTCCTGTGTTGTCGAATGAATTGGGGAAAAGTACTTTCTTCAAAACAGGGCCATCCATATTCTTCAGTTGCTAATATTGTATTTTTCCCTGTTCTATTCCCCTGTACAGCGCTATGGAATATGTCGGAGCGTTACAAATAAAAGTTAATAATAATGATAAATAATAATGTCTTAACTTAAAATTATGGCAGTGTTTAATGATTAGACTCAAAAGCATTGATTCATATACAATTATAAGATTGTAAGCTGTCACAGTCTCAAAACTTTGGTTTGAGTACGTGTATTATGTCAAATATTCCCCCAACATGTAAAACCCTAGCCCATAACAGAGCCTCCAAGACGTATGGCTATTAAATTGGCCTCTTAAAGCAATCCGCAAACGACCTGGGGTAAAATCCTGTTGTTCAGTTCTTCAGTCGTGTCTGACTCTCTGTGACTGTATGGACTGCAGCACATTTAGCTAGGTCTATGCCTGAGCTGTTCTGCCAGTTCCTTCTCTAGAGGACTGTGATTTGTCTGATCTCTCTGCTATCACCTGCCCACCTACACTGGCCCTACATGGTGTAGCCCCTTCACCACCACCACTTAGCAATCCTGAAGGGGACCAGGGATCCCCCAAAGACTGTCCACCCGCTGATGCATGAGGGCCAGCATCTCCGAATGCGCAGCCTGGCCTGATGTTGGGGATGGAGGTCCCTGGGGTGGGGTTGTGGTGAGGAGATGGTTGTATGAGGGTGGGGAGGGTCTGGGGCCTGGCTGGAGAGTGTTGCAGTATTGGAGGTGTTGTGGTTGGGCCCGGTGGTGGTAGCCAGTCCAGTGTACTGCTGTGGGGGGGAGGGGGTGGCTTGTGTACTCACTCTCTCTGTAGTAGGGGGACAGTGGGGTTGAATCCCAGCGGTGTTGCCAAAGGTCCAGTTGGTGACCCCACCAGCTATATGACATCCTCCTTCTCCGAACTAGGGCCCTCGGCTAGGCTTCTCTCCTCCTCCCCCTGCGCCAGTTCTTGCTGGGCGAGGGCTTGCTCCTCCACTTGCCCCCCACTCTGGCTCGATACTACCAATTGCAATTAAGATTAGCTATCATTTGCTAGATATGATCTATTCTTTGGTCCTTGGTCTTGATCGTTCTTGGCTCCTAACGCTATTTTTATTTCCGGCTGCAGTCTGTAACTGCATAGGCCGCAGTGGGCACAACAATACATGGGCTCTCTATTGGTTGATTACCGTTGTTGTGCCCAGGAATGGCAGCGATTTGTCAGCTTCATGGATTTAATGATGCATCCATCTATCCCTTGTTAATTCCATTGAGCTGTCAGTGTCCTTGTTGGTCATCATATACATGTGTAGTGTGTGTGATGTACATATGGTACCATGTTGGTGTATGTGATATTCACCTGACATGGAGGCTGGGTCCTACTGGGCAACCAGGCCTGAAGCTCCAGCAGCGGGCATCTGTCTCAGAAGATTCTTGGCGACCCTCTCCAACTGATTATAGATCACAGTCACGTTCTCGTCCTCCTTTGCCATCATCCTCCTCACCTTGGCCCTGATGTCGTCAAACCTGTGCTTGACAGAACTCACATCCCTTGGCGCTGTGCCTACTGCTGTAACCTCAGGCGCTACCTCCTTCCATGCCTGAGCCCTATGCCCTGGCCTAACTTCCCTCCCCCTGCAAGAATCACAGGCGGCCACGGTTAGCACTGAGGAGGACCACATTCTCCTGGTGCGTATAATTGTGGGCCCTGTGCGTGCCCTTAGCCTCTTGCTCTACCGACTGTCAATGGGGATTCTTGCCTCCCTGACCTGTTTCTGAGGCCTGTCCCTCCCCAGAGTGTCAGCAATGTGTGCGGAGTGTAGTGTAAATAGGCTGCGTGAGCGAGGGAAAGCCGTTAGGGGAGCTGTGTACTTCCGCATTGTGTAAGTTAGTGTTGTAAAATGACGGCGAATGTGTATGTGGTACGCTGGTGTGGATAATTTAGCGTCTTTGCTAAAAGTGTATCTTGCACCTCGTACGGCTTTTTTGAAAAGCTGTATTTGCTTGGTGGTGTTTTGCGTGTTTAGTGTCCTGTAGCCTCGTTTTCGTTTTATTCGGTGGCCATTTTTTCTCTTGCTTAGAGGATTTTCGTTTGTCTAAACTCTGTAATTTGGACTTAAATTGAGGTGTAACTTCACTTGCAGAGGTCCCGGGTGCCCCCCTTGCTGTGGGTAAGCTTTTTATGTCTTTTTTGTTCGTATTTTTAGTTTTTTTAATGTTTTCAGGTGCGTGCTGTTCGGCCATTAAGGTCCTATTTTTGCGAGTTCATAATGGGGTTTTTTTCAGAGTCCCACTGCTTGTATTTTTTTTGTGTAAGTCCGTACATTTTTCGTTCTAAGTCCCGCGGCTCGTATTTTTTTGTGTAAATCCGTATTTAGTGATTGCGTGTTAGATGCTTTTTGTCAAAGTCCCGCTTCTGTGGGTGTTTGTAACCGGTTGTGACGCGGCATAGATCCTCCACCTTCGCAAATTGCAGCCACGTGGGGGCCTCCACCTCCGCAAATGCGGCACCTCGCTTCACAAGGGGCTGCATTTGCGGGCTGCAATAAGCCTTCGGCATTCGACGTTGGAGCCTCCACCTTCGCTTTGCAAGGGTCCGCATTTGCGTCCCGAACTGCGTCACTCGCTTCACTAGGGACGCAGTTCTTGCGAGCTCACTTTGCAAGCTCGCCAAGCGTGACGACGATTTGTAATTTGACAACTATTATATGTGATATCAATAAGGGATCCGACTTGCATACAAATCTGACTTAAGAATATTCTCAGGAACGGATGTCGTCCTTAACCCGGAGACCACCTGTAATTTCGAATTCTAAGAAGTCCTTATTTCAAAACATTCTATGATACACCCAGCAAATATGTCTGATATGTTTTCTGTACAAGGACTTATAATATATCAAAATTAGTTTTTTCACTTCCATCTTTTAAATTTTACAGATGTTTAATCAACAGGTTACATATTAAACTTTAATTAGAACATGCATTCAGGTTCAGTTACTTATTAGGGAAAGAAATATATTTATATTGGTTAAATTTGCTTCTATATTTTCAGGCAATCTTGGCAAAAAATTATTTATATTTTATTTTATTGATGATGAAAAGCCCACTATGACTTGTGCAGTAAAATGTGATTATTTAAAGACCTAATCAATAGGATGCCTGAACGCACACGCAATCTGTCAAGGACTAACAAATCATGTCAAGTATTGAGATTAAATTATTCTCTATGTATTACAGTTGATAATAAAGAAACCGTTCTCCAGATCACATCAGTGCACACAGTAGATATTGTTTAGTAAACTCACACCATAATTAATATGAGCTTTTAACCAAGATTACAGTTTATCAACAGTCCATTCAAGCATGAAGTGAATTGAATGGCTGCAAATCAAATGTGGACAGTTATAAAACTGAAATCTGATTGAGACTGATAGTTGGAGCCTACAGAATTACTGTCAGATTAACAAGTAATCTATTAGCTGGTAATGATGGCATTTTAGTATAATATAGGACAGGATCTTTTAAACAGGTTTTTTAAAGGAACACAAGTTGTATATGTCTTTATGTAGACATTTATTTTTTGGATTTTAGAAGATTAAACACGTTATTTTAATAAATGAGAAATTACAAATAGATATTTCAAACTAGTTGATATTTCCATATTTATTTAACATTATTTTTTTCATTTTTATATGCAATATAAATTTGCATAATATGTAAAGAAATTTGATGTGTAATAGTGCTTGTGGATTACAAATAACTATGAGACCTCTGACCTATGAGATGCTAATGTCTGCAAAAGCAATTACGAGTGCCGTAGCAGCACAGTAAATACTACATAGCTATATTATTCCCCCATACCGAAAATATTGCAAGAGAACTGCTACAAGTCACTTGCTACGAGTGAACTGCACGACACAGCCGAAAAGCAAGGCAATAATCTCCATTGATTTTTGCGCTTACAAAAATGTACAAGTTACTCCATTAGTCTTTGAAACTCAAACGTTATACTAATAAAAATGTTGAAAACACTCGCAAACTAACTACAAAAATTTAACAAAATATGGGTTCCAAAGACCACTCGTAAAGGCTTTTAAAGTCTTTGCTGAGTGCTGTAACAGCAGTTAAAGAGACAGTACACTGTCTCTGCCCAATTACCCCGACAACTTTTAATGAAATCCATAGTAGATGTTATTAACTCTCCTTATACTCCATAATATATATGCACAGCTATTGGATCAATGTTGGAGGTGTTGTGGTGAAAAGGTAACCATTGAAAATCTATTGGTCTCTACTTAGATTTTTTCTCAAGCGCACTGAGGTATATACCTTGCACAATCCCTGACTCAAAATTTAAAATTGCAGACTAAATAAAATGAAGCCCATTAAACATATATTACAAAAAATAATTTGAATAGGGCTAGAACCCTTATTAGGAAGCTAGAGTCACTGATGCACTCAGCATGGGTTAACTAAAATTTGTTAACTTTCGGAATTACCATTTGCACTGTCTTGAAATAATCCTTAAACCTCCACCTTGCTCTTCTAAGAACCTACTCCTCTCTTCCTCAACTGTCACTTCATCACATTAATTTTTGCTGGACTTTTCTCATGCTTCACCTACTCCCTGGGATTTGTCACCTACAAAGTTTCAAAAGCTTTGTACATACCTGACTTTTTAAAGAAACCTATCACACACCCCCTCTTAATGTCTGCAACCTTGAGTGACCAACTGCCTTGTTGACTTCATTACACACAGTCATCTTATCCAGTAGAACAGAACTATGAAGCATGACTCCTTTTTGCGAGAACATTTACACTGATAATTGTTGGTTTTCCCACCATCTTTGGGCTGAAGCTACTACCATTTTTTTTGCAGCAAACTTCTGTGTTATTAGAGCACAATGTTAGTGGCAAAGTGTGGGAGATATTACATATTATAACAGAATGAGAATGCTCCATCAATATATATAACTCTAATTTCAGTGCATGTAATGTTACAATTCCCCTTCTGGACCACATCGCTGTCTACTGGGAAAGGAACTGACAAGATGTGCCTGGCGTGGCATATGGTCACGGAGAGTGGGACATGATTGAACAACTAAACAATGTTACAATTATTCATTTAGATTCCACCAAATGGTCTCAAAGATCAATGTGGAGTCAGGGAGAGACACATTATAGTTGCAAAAAAGAAGATGTAAAAAACAGAAACAGAGTTTATAGTGCACTATCGTCCAAACACCCTTGTACAATGTCATGCCCAGGGCCTGACTGGACTGTTTTGGACCATGGCCTGGTCACGAGCTGGAAGAAGTTACCCTGTTTATTACTATGGTTATGTATTTCTTAGTGCTTATGGTTAAAATATGATTACACTTTTCTACTGTATGTATCTTGGTTTATATTCTGGATAGTTTGAAATGCCAGCGTACCTATGCTACTTGTTGTCATGCCCAGAGTCTAGAGAGTTTGCTAGAATAGTGTGCCTAGGTCTGAGATGACCAGTCCATGCCCTGTTCAATCCAGTGGGGCGTATATTGTTTACATTGTTTATGATTGGGTACAAATTTTGTTTTATGTTACATGACCCACTGCAGAGAGAATCTGACATCCCTAGATGTACAGCGTCTCCCAGTAAACCATGGCTAATTGGTTGCTCCTATTGTACCAAAGGATGGGGCTTACTGTAATTGGCCAGCCTTGTGGCTAGAAAACTGCAAATATATTGCTAGTTCTGAATAAAGAGTAAGTTCTGATTTTTCCACATAAACAAAGTGTGGAACTATTTATTGTGTGCCCTCAGCACATATTCTTGGGCGTGGTCCCTATACTGAAGCCATCCTACAGAAATACATGGTCCTGCTGAGGTAGGCTGGAAGTAGGTTCTTGTCAAGCCCCATTGAAGAAGCAGGTTGTGACATACAATAAAAATTATATAGAAGGTATTATTAAGTTGTCATATTAATATGATGTGAATAATTATATACAGTATACAAGTCATACTACCTGGTAACACAATATAGGATATATAAATGATTGCTGTACTGTAATCATAAAAGTAGCACACGTATATAACACACCCTAATAATTCACAAAACTCTTTCACTTGTGCAAGCGTAAATATAGATCAATAGTTCTATCTGGTATTAATGAATGAACAGACATAATTCATTTTTATAAAAAAACATGCAGCGTGCCAACACTAGATCATTCCCATGTGCATTTCAGTGCATTTTTTTTCCTTTCAATACTTATATTTATCCACCTTAGAAAATTATTGTGTAGACCACTTAACAATAGCTTATGTACCATTTTTATTGTAAGAGTGTTTGGTCAATATTTGGTCAAATATCTGTTGTCGTTTCTTTTTTCTTCTTTCTTTTATCAACTTTTTACATCTGACCCTACTCCGCATTGACCATTTAAGACCATTGGGTGGAATCTAAAGGAATACTTGTAACAATTGTAACATCATATACACTGAAATTGGGGAATGGAATAAATTGGTGTTTTTTTCTCAATTTCTGATATAATTTATAGTGGTATAGAAGAGGTTGCTGTACTTAAAAAAAACTGCCCCATTGCTGTGTATCATAAAAGGTGTGCATTTTTAGATTTCATTTTTAGATATACAACATATAATTTGTGTGTTTGTTGATGGATCAACAAAGAATAGTTAGTTGCAGAAATATAAAATCCCCTCTGAATGTTTTTTTTTTTAGTTCACTGAAAATATTACATAGCATTCTAGCAAAAACAGTTTGATTATCGTACATTTACAGAAAAAAATTACTCATCGCTCTCCATGTTCTTGTTACATTCCTACATGTCTACCTGCTATCGTGATCTTTCCTCATGTGCAAAAAAAAAGGGGCCTCATTAATTTGCAACAGTTACAGAGTGATTAAGTTAAACAAGTCTGCAGCTACCTGTCTGAAAGCCAAAACCGTAAACCATGCACCTGTACGTAGCATTTCAGGGCATGATCAATTAAGCATGGCCGTAACTGCCGATTTAGAAACAGCCAATAGTAAATGAGACCGTCATCATGACATCAGTAAAACATGGCGTTTAAACGTCAATCAATTAGCTTTAGGACATCAATCAATTAGTATTTAGACGTCCGATATGCGATCAGGCTCGCAATCCAGCAATGTAAAAATCAATCAAAATGAATGAAGGCAATGTTCTAGTTTATGTGGGTGGCCTGATATGTATTAACTCCCTAATTCTTGGGATTGATAAAACACGGAAATAAAACCTAAAAATAATATTATTTTATTGCAGAATTGCGAGCTTGAGACTGTTGGACAATTAATTAATTTTAAAGTGAGGTATTGAGTTTTAATTTGCTTTTATAGTGTTACGAACAGGTGTTTAACCCCCTTGCAAGTCCTCTCGGATTTTTGGCTGCATTTGTCATTTACGGTTGTGAAAACAATTGTGGGCTTGAGGAATTGTAGCAATTTAATAGCGATTTGCAATTTTAGTGATTGTAACTTTTTGGGCTTGACATATCAAAGGCAAAAATGGGTCGGAGTCACGATTTTGACAACTGCAGGAATCTTCAGCCTGTAACGAGCAGATCAATTGCAGGTAGCTAAAATAGGCCAATATAAGAGCAGTAATGGGCTGTGGTGCAGTTGTTGCAGTGCACTAGGGCTTTTTATGGGGGGCCCAGTGCCTCCTTGGCCACACACACCACTGCCCAGAAATTGGTGCATGCTTGTGTAAAAAAGAGCATTTCTACTAAAGATTGACGATGTGGCAATGTGGAGCAGTTCCGCATGCTGGGGTGTGTATCAGGGAAGAAGGTAAGAGAACAAGGGTTGCAAAGTGAGAGCAAAGCACAGGGGACTGGGTTCTGTGAGGGCGTAGAAAAGGAGATAGAGATGGGTTTTATGTGGATGCTGTGTAGGGATGGGTTCTATGTGAGGGTAGATGTTGAGAGGATCTGGGTATTATAGAGATAGTATATGTATATATGTGTATGGAAAGCTATGGAAAGGGGTCTTGGGGACAGCAACAATGATAAAGGATGTTGTGGAGTGGAAATGTCATCAGAAGGGGTCTTAGGGAGTGGAGCTGCTATGGAAGGGGTCTTGGGGGCAGGCACTGAGTAAATTAGTACCGGATGGAGGCCCAGTGCTCAAAATGTTTTATAACCGCCCTTGGGGGGCCCAATTTTTTTTTCGCGCCAGGGCCCTAAATGTTTTAGCTCTGCCACTGGGTACAAAAGGTCCTCCATGATAATATTAAAACCAAGGGGTATATAACATAAGTCTTTTAAAACACATTGTTTAAAGTTGTGTTTTTAAAGACTATGTTATATACCCCATTGAATATGCCACTGCTGAGACTATTGAAGCATTATGAATAAAGAGTAATTTGTTATTTTTGTTATATAGTAAAAACTGTGAACTGCACATTCCTAATATTTCAGTTTTCTGTTCTACAGTGATAGTATAATGCACAAAAGCATGAATAAGTAGAACTTATCCCACCCATCAAGTCAACTGATCTTAAACTTTGCAAGAAGCTTAAGCATTAAAATAAAAATAATACACTTCCACTCCATAAATGATGCTGTTCAATTCATCTGGTGCTGGAAAAGTTCACCCTTACTTAATAAATCATCACCTCTTACAATTATCAAGCCTCAAGACAAAAATCCTAGATACAAAAACGAAACAAAAGGGAAAAACCCCAGAAGCTTTATCGTCCTTTATGTTGCATAGTTTTTATGTTACTGTATAGTCTTTTAAAAAGAAAATATCTCTTTGAACTTTGTACACAAGATTCTCGTAAATCCCTGTGATACTTACGAAATCATAAAAAGGAAATTTGTTCTTTATGTAGTTCAAGGAAGTCTTTTATCCTTCGGCAGAAAGTGGGAGTTGTGTATTCAGTTGAACAAGCTACTGCAATTGGTGTCCATCTCTTTTTCATAGGAAGCAGAGTACTCAAGACAATAGAACTGGGAAGACCCAATCATTAATAGTCTATCTGCTTGAACAAGGATCATACAATGAGTAATTTGTAAAATAAACATACTTTTATTCCATAAACGAATCTACTTTGAAAAAAAATATGTAGGGAAAATTCTGAAATTGTTTAATTATTGAGTTGCCTAAAATCCCTGTACGTTACGCACCACTGGTAAATAGTAAGACAACTCAAACATGAGACAGCAAATATTATTCATGGGTTCATATAATCAAAAGGGGAATTCTTAATCATAATATATCAACATGTTATACACACACTATTGAATATAGATGGAAACTCTAAATGGTATGGCTGTATTTGACTAAACTGTAAATGTTTCAACTGAAAGCAAAATAGCACAGAAACTACTAAAGATGATAAGATACAGCTACACAGTGTAGCTGCAAACGTGCCTTAGAGCACAGTAATTTCTGTAAATGTGCTTGTGAGCACGTATATGGTCCTATGAGACATGAATACGAAGAGATTTCTAAGAAGCTACAAGGAATTAAATGAGAACTGAACACAGCAAACAGCCCATTAGAAAATAGGTTTTATATTTACATTTGCATTGAAAAGTAAAATAATTGCATTCAAAATCATGACATAAATAACAGGCTATTGTATGGTTTTGTATTGCTTTTTATGTATAGTTTACCTGTCATAAATGATGGTATAATATTACATGTATCTCTTTCCCTCCCTCCCTCCCCTGTGTCTCTTTCCCTCCCTCCCTCCCCTGTGTCTCTTTCCCGTCCTCTCCCTCCCCTGCATCTCTTTCCCCCTCTCCCTACCCTGTGTCTCTCTCTCCCTCCTTCCTCTTTGTCTCTTCCCATCTCCCTCCCTGTGTCTCTTCTCCAGTCTCCCTCCCCTGTGTCTCTCCCCCTTTCCCTCCCGTGTCTCTCCCCCACACTCCCTACCCTGTGACTCTTCCCCCTCTCCCTCCCCATGTCTCTCCCCCCCTCCCTCCCTGTATATCTTTCCCCCTCCTCCCTCCCCTGTGTCACTTTCCCTGAGGCATTGGGTCCATTGTTTTGAACACAGTTGACTACAAAAAAATTAGGTATGGTCAGATCCACGTGGCTGCACTCACGACAATACTTCAAAGGCTAATCACTAATTGGTTTGGTTGTTCAGTCGAGACCAACTATCCATGACCCTTTGGACCCTAGCACGCAAAGCAGATCTTGTGTCCAGTTGTGCCAATCCATAAGGTTTTCTTGGCAAAGTTACTGGAGTGGGTTGCCAGTTCCTTCTCCAGTGGACCACAATTTGTCTGACCTCTCTGCTATGACCTGCCCATCTTGGGGGACTCTACATGGTTTAGATCAAAGCTTAATTTTAAGTACACAAACCTATTTACCATGACAAGGAAGTGAACCAAAAGGGGAATCACTAACTAAGGCTATAATTTATCATAAATAAAACATAGGGTGGATCAGAAAGCCTGACTGACAGCTCAAAATGGCAAACAGCAATGTAATTTTGTAATAACATAAAATACTTCTTATTACCTATGATGTTAAATTATGCCATATTTGGAACCTTAAACATGTAAAAGGGGGCCAGTATTCTGCTATAGGTTCTTTTGAGCAACAAAACTTAATAATGGGTAAAATATTTAAAGGAAGCAAACAAATAAACACAAGCTTTACATTTTTACTTTTATGCACCATGATTCTTTATTGTGGTGCTCCATTTGTTTCTCAGCAGAGTATGTCCATGCAAGCTGAAAGCTTTTCCATAAGTTCAATTTAAAGCACTCACTTTAGCTGTCACATAACCATTGTGCATCCAAAGTCTCCTCCTGCCGCTGGAAGTTAATCAGCAAAAACTACCATTAATCAGTGCTCTTATCTTTCTTTGCAATAAGTACACTTATTGCACTTTCAAGTAAATACAATGCACCTTTTTTCCGATTTTTGAGCTTGCGAGTTAAGGGTGCGGCTTATATTCGCGACCGTCAAAAAATCATCGCTTATTTGCTTGTTACGTGTGCGACTTCTATTCGCGAATGCAAAATTACTGCCAATTTGCGCGATTGCGAGATAAGGGTGCCGATTTTCGTGCTTTAGACTGCGGTATTGAATAGCGATTTACGGTTTTAGTGATTCTAACATCCTGTAAAGCCTGTAACCTGCAAAAAAAGCCTGTTTCTTGCAATGGCTGATCACTTTGAGAGTCTTTTTCTCTCCAATTTTACGGGTGCGGCTTATATTTGAGTACTATCTTTTTTCTATTTTTTCTTCTTGAACTTTACGGGTGCGGCTTATATGAGGGTATGGCTTATATTCGGACCAATACAGTATTTAATTATAATATTAACTTTTCTAGGGTTTAAAGTAGATTTGCTATTTTTTTTATACTACCATGTAATTGACCAATCAGTTTATTGTATATATATATATATATATATATATATATAATTCACCATCATTCAAATTTATATATATATATATATATATATATACATATATATATATATATAAGATCCCCTATAGTAACTTCTCCAACATCAAGACCATAAAGGATCCATAAGAAAGAATGAATGGGTGTGACTGGAAATCCACACAGTTGCTATGTAAATGTGTACATAAAAAGAAAAAATGGCAACTAATAATGGGAAAAACCAGACAACATGTGTGCCAATCATATACCGGCCAATGAACATATATATCACATCAGCTCATAAGGTTGACCACAAGGTTGCTTGGTAAACCAACGTGTTATAGGTCCTGGGCATACCAAATCATATCTGATAGAACGAGCTAGGTACTAGAGTGCAATATTAAAAAAATAAAACATAACCTTTAACTGACGAGTGACGCTGTGTTTGGCTCTCATTAGGTCTATTCATTCGCTGTCAGACGTGGCTTTGGTCTCACACCCACCATATATGTATTTATTTATTTTTTTCCTGTTCCTTGACATATTTTTTAGTTTGATCATTAAAGGTTATGTTTTATTTTTTTTAAACTGCACTCTAGTACCTAGCTCATTCTATCAGCTATGATTTGGTATGCCCATGACCTATAACAAGTTGGTTTATCAAGCAACCTTGTGGTCAACCTTATGAGCTGATGTGACATATATGTTCATTGGCCAGTAGATGATTGGGATAAATGTCTGTTTTTTCACATTATTAGTTACCACTTTTTCTTTTTATGTACATATATATATATATATATATATATATATATATATATACTGTATATGCATTGTCATTATGGTTTCAGATATGTGTAACTTAATATGTAATGGTTTGTAACTGTGACTGAAACTGTGATGAGCCCACATCTATTTTTGCTCTATATTTTTAGGTAATAAGCTTAACATGTTTAATCAAATCTTTTTAAATTGCCACGATGGCAAGAAACTTTTCATAATACTACTGTGAAATGTAAGGTAAAGTCCAGACTTCAGTACAATCCACTATACTGTACATCAAGGAGGAGATATCCTGCATCTCATCTTAGTAAAACTGATAACGCAATGGTAGAGTTGTTCAACCTGTAAGGATCTGTCATCCCATGCCATGTTGTCCACGATATACAGTGCATCAATCAGCATTAATAAATGTGGGAACGGCTTACAACTATAAAGATGCATCAGTATGATCAAGCTGTACCTAAAGAAGCATATGTTTGCTGTGGAGTTATTATTGCTTTGTTTGTTGGATTTTCTGAATTTGATCTTGGACCATGACCTCAACTATACTTTATGTTGTTTATTGGATTGCCATGATTGCCTATAGTCTTGACCTTCAGTGACCACAACCTTGGTTCTTGCTTTCTTGCTACCAGCCCCTGATGTTGTATCAGATACACGACACTTAATGGACCTGGACCCTAGTGCAAGGCATGGTATCTACTCTCTATCTCTATCCCATGGGCTCGACCTCCAGTTTGAGCAAAAAATAAACATGAATCCAATTTTAGCTGTTACTTTTGTGATACTATTCAGTAGCTGGTCAAATAATCAATACACCATCAGCTCTTTATTCCACATCAGTTCAGAGAAAGGCTTCTCATATTTGGCATGCTTATATCAGACTTGATAATATCAGCACTTTTCACATGTTAGCCTTTTAGTTGCTGTCCATAAATAATTGTGTTCACGTCTGTAATTATCCTGTTTCCTGAAACTTGTAGTGAACCCATTTTGTAGCAAAGCAGATCCTCCAGATAAATTGGGCAATATTTCTGACCTATTTATTTTTTCAACATAACCCATTTCATGATCATGTACATAATGGGTGCTATACTGGGGAAATTGGTACTTACAATAAAAATAGGTTATATTTCCAGAATATTTTTCTGGCCTGTGTGTGTTTGCAGTGGACATGTGGCTGTAGCCTGCAAAGCATACTGTATATGGTATACCACATACTGCATATGGTGAGTCACTATCTCAGTTCAGTCCACTTTAGGACTCATCATCTTGTACACAAGTTAAAGAATCAGTCTTAAAAGGGACATGGAAGGTTTCTGGATTTCACTAAGAATATAACATACCTATGTATATCTTTACTTTTGTGAACTTTATTTTATTAAGAAATGCTTAAAGACTATGTTTTCTGCCTAAAAGCTTACAAATAGTTCCTAACTGGTTTCTCCCATCTGCAGCTCCTGAAGACTTCTAAGTACAGTGGTCACACTATCTCATAGTATCCAATCAGTGGCAATATCCTGCAACATACTAATTGAGCGTGGTCACTGAATGGCTAATTTTAAACACTACACTTCGCAGACTGTATGTTCATAAAAGTAAATAGATAAATTGGTATTTTATATTCCTACTGAAATCTGGAAAACCTTGGCTTTGTAGGATGGTTTCAGATAGGGGAAGGTATGGAGCTATAAGTGAGTCAGGATCACTCAAGCACACCCATATCCCTGTAAGTAATTCCTTAGAAATAGACTATTCCATTATTAATGGAGCCCATGGCTAGATTCAACCCACAGCATTTCCTTAATGTAACCTCAAATACCCCGCAATTTTCAAGTTAACATTCTTGAAGATCCCTAGATGGCCCAGGGAGGACGGACGAAGGTGAGTTCCATTCCCCAGATCGATACCATGAACACAGGAGACTTATATTTCCTTTTTTGTTTTAATTTGTTTCCCTTCTTTCATATTATCCTTTTTTCTTTCTTCCACCACACCCCTCCCAGTTTTTTTTTTTTCTTCTTCATTTCTAAATTGTTTTAGTTAGATTTTGGCCGAATCAGCAATATTAATATCCCTTCCAGGGAATGCTAAAAAATTACAGTTCAACTATCTTGTGTGACTAACTTCCTCAAACCGGACACTGACTCTATAAATGTAACCAAGTCCTTGGTGTGTGTGTGTATATATACCACCTAAATTTGTTACTCCATTTGTATCATATGCTGTAATGTGCTGGAACCTATCAATAAAACGTATTGAAATATAAATATAGACTATTCTCTGGTTGAAACAGCTATGGTATGCAATTATTTCGGTTAGTCTTAACTTCCCAAAATCAACCCATGGGATTTTCTTTCCATTGTGCAATTACAAACTTAACTCAATTCTTGTTTGACCCAATTTTTTGTTGACTATTTAGAATATGAATGGCATATTTACTTAAAAAAACATATATAATAAATATAACAATGCATAAAGTATCTATAGCTCTATAAATAAGTTACATTATTGTCCTTTCCTTTATGTTTTCATACTAAATAATCTGGTCATCAGTATACAATATATATCTATTGTACACTGTGAAGCAATTATAATGTATAAATTAGAGGTATAACAAGAGAGTGTGGTTTCCTTTTAGTAAGCCACATACATATATGAAGCTTAATCCAGCTGATCTGAATACGAGACATGTACAATTCGTATAACCTCTTCAAACAGCTCCAGCAATTCTAGGAGTGCTTATCAAAGACAAATATTTAACAACAAGCATTATTGGAATTATCACATACAGTATATGTAAATGAAAATCATGACCCCTATATTGTATAGTGATAGGCAAACAGTTTCACTTGAACTGCAATATATTTAAATTAGTTAATTTTTTTTTTTTTTTTTAAAGAATGACCTTTTTGTTTTAAAAAACATGTTCATGTGAAGTTATGTTTTCTTTTCTCCCTTTTTATTATGTACATTTATCAGTTCTATATTTTCTTTTACAATAAAATATGTGCCTTAAATCCTGTAATCTTCTGCACAGCTACTCCTGCATCAAGAAAAAAAATGAAGATTATTTCTAAAAATGGTTTTATTTCCATGGTTTACAGGGATTCTAAAGTTGTTAGTGTGTTATATTCTTAATAAAGAAGGTGCTTTAACTCAGTGCTAAGTGCAATTTCAACTTATTCTTACATGTTTCCTATAAATTACATCCAGAGTAGCTATGGCTAAGGGTCTGTTCATGTCACATTTACTACATTAGCTAATAGACACTGTATATACCAACTATCATAAACTTGGGCCTATACAATTGAGCAATTGTTAGCCCAAAATGTAGCTTGTAAACTAATTTGCTATTCAATTGGTGTCTTTTAGCTACCTGCAAACCATTTGCGGGTTAAAGGCGGAAAAATTCCTGCGGTTGTCAAAATAGTAACTCCGACCCATCTAAGCCTTTGATCTTTCAAGCGCGTAAATGTTACAGTCGCAAATCGCTATTTAATTGCTACAACTCCTCAAGCCCGCAATTGTTTTCACACCCGCAAGTGGCAAATATAGAAGAAAATCCTACGAGTACCAGATAGGACCCGCAAGCGGGTTAAACACCTGATCATATCACTGTAAATGCAAATAAAAAAGCAATACAGCACTTTAAAAGACGGGGAAAGCGATGAAAGACATTAGCATTGATTGCACAACAGTCTCAAGCTCATAAATCTGCAATCAAATTTTTTTTTTTTAAGTTTAAATTCCGTGTTATACCAATCTCGGTATTCAAGAAGTTAATACATATCAGGCCACCCACATGGACTAGAACAGTATCTTCATTAATTTTTATTATTTTGTACACTGCCATATTGCGAGTCCGATTCCATATCGGACTTCTAAACGATAATTGATTGTCGTTTAACCTCCATGTTTTACTGACGTCATACCGACCGTAAGTCTGCGGTCTTGCAATTAAATTGGGGCCTTGGTATAAGAAAGTGCTTTTATGGACTTCATAGTTGTGTTAAATGAAGCATGCAAATAAATCCATTGATATTTAGTGGAACCTATGTGGAAAATAAGTTTTGAAACAAATGTATTAACAATTTAATGACATGGATTACTACAAAACAAGTATAGAAATATTTTTATTATTATTACTGACTATTTATAACGCAACAAGATTTTATACAGTAATATATCATTGGAGGTAGTTAGACTTGACAACAATTATGGAAGGCTGTGAGGTCTCTGCTGCTGCAAGCACATAATTTGTGGCAGCTAACAACGAGTAGGACGACCTAGTCTATGTCATTCTATTTACCTAAAACAATTTAGCTTCATAAACACTCAATACAGATTATGAATATCCCAGGCATGCTACATGGCTTCTGTAGGAATCCCCGTGTCACAACTCTGGCGAGGGGGGGATCTACTTTACCACCAAAAACGCCTGCCTTTGAGTACAGTAATTCTTCTTCAGGATTGTGAAGGGGAGGGCTGCTTGCCTGGCAGTCAAACCAGGAACATCAGCAGGAGAATCAGGAACATAGGATTACAGGCCCAGCATAGCTGGTACAATCTGCTCTTCCGTGTGCTTGAAAAGACCAAGGACACCAATCCTACCCGCAAATCTCATCCAGTTCATCTATTCCCTTCTTTTAGTATATCAGCATCAGCTCAGGATGCAAAGAAACAGAACATTTCTATGTGTCCCAGAAAGAGCATAAGCTTTTATTCCTTAAGTCCCATTATTATGCATTTTGTCCATAGAATAAAACAATGGTAAATTAACATAAGCAAGCCCTGAACCAATCAGCAAGTGGCTTGGTGATTGGTAGGAAGTATAGGAGCGGGTAAGGGGCTGCAGGGTTTCCGGCAGGGGCAAGGGTGCCAGGATGTCTACTTCCCCCAGCCAGGTGTCAGTTTATCTCCCAACAAAGGGTCAGACCTTCTGTATAGCGTCTGGGATCTCCAAGGGGGTTGAGGTGGTGTGTGTAAGTTGGCTGTCTGGAAATCTAGGAAGTAAGGCTAAGTGGGGGGGGGGGGGGAGTGGTGGTAGGAAAGAAGGCGTCCAGGCCTGGGGCCGATTGACAAAGTACTTGACATCTTTGTTCTTTGTTTATCGAAAAAGCAGGTTGTGACATCCTGTGAGGATGATACTTTGCTATAGGGAGTTCTGGCAAGCAATTTTGCCAAATTATTATATGGCTCTAACAAAGAAACCTGTGCAAGATTAAGTGGCTCACATGTGAGGAGGGGTTTGCATGTATCTAGCTTTAATGTGTGCTTGCAACCAGCCTTATGTATACCCATAGGAGACTCCAAGTCGGAATCTCACTAGTCTCTACAGCAACATCACAACCTTACCTAATATAAAAACACTACACTAGGACTAACATCCTCCCATATCCCTATAAATCTATCCACCCTTGGCAATAGAGGACTTAAATAATAATTGAAAACAATGTGGGGGTTAATAACATTTCTGCCTATGCCACATTACCCCCTAAAGCCAGGGACCCCATCAACACCTGAAGGGCTAAAGACCCTGTCCCCTCTCCCATCCCCTTTTGCTCTTTTATGGGAACCCTTAATCTCCTCCTTAACTCCCATGTTCCAACATATACAGTGCCTTGCAAAAGTATTCATTCATCCCCTTGACTTTTTACCTATTTTGTTACATTACAGCCTTAAGTTCAATGTTTTGTTAATCTGAATTTCATGTGATGGATCAGAACACAATAGTCTAAGTTGGTGAAGTGAAATGAGAAAAATATATACATAAAACTATTTAAAAAAAATAGAAAACAGAAAATTGGCATGTGCGTATGTATTCACCCCCTTTGTTATGAAGCCCATAAAAAGCTCTGGTGCAACCAATTACTTTCAGAAGTCACATAATTAGTGAAATGTTGTCCACCTGTGTGCAATATAAGTGTCACATGATCTGTCATTACATATACACATCTTTTGAAAGGCCGCAGAGGCTGCAGCACCTAAGCAAGAGGCAGCACTAACAAAACACTGCCATGAAGACCAAGGAACTCTCCAAACAAGTAAGGGACAATGTTGTTGAGAAGTACAAATCAGGGATAGGTTATAAAAAAATATCCAAACCTTTGATGATCCCCAGGAGCACCATCAAATCTATCATAACCAAATGGAAAGTACATGACACAACAGCAAACCTGCCAAGAGACGGCCGCCCACCAAAACTCACGGACCGGGCAAGGAGGGCATTAATCAGAGAGGCAGCACAGAGACCCTGGAGGAGCTCCAGAGTTCCACAGCAGAGACTGGAGTATCTGTACATAGGATGACAATAAGCTGTACGCTCCATAGAGTTGGGCTTTATGGCAGAGTGGCCAGAAGAAAGCCATTACTTTCAGCAAAAAACAAAATGGCACATTTTGAGTTTGTGAAAAGCCATGTGAGAGACTCCCAAAATGTATGGAGGAAAGTGCTTTGGTCTGATGAGACTAAAATTGAACTTTTCGGCCATCAAAGAAAACGCTATGTCTGGCTCAAAACCAACACATCACATCACCCAGAGAACACCATCCACCATGTTTTTCAGCAGCCGGGACTGAGAAACTGGTTAGAGTTAAGGGAAAGATGGATGGTGCTAAATACAGGGATATTCTTGATCAAAACCTGTACCACTCTGTGCGTAATTTGAGGCTTGGACAGAGGTTCACTTTCCAGCAGGACAATGACCCCAAACACACTGCTAAAGCAACACGTTTAAGGGGAAACATGTAAATGTGTGGGAATGGCCTAGTCAAAGCCCAGACCACAATCCAATAGAAAATCTGTGGTCAGACTTAAAGATTGCTGTTCACAAGTGCAAACCATCCAACTTGAAGGAGCTGGAGCAGTTTTGCAAGGAGTTATGGGCAAAAATCCCAGTGGTAAGATGTGGCAAGAGAATTGGAGCTGTGATTGCCACAAAAGGTGGCTCTACAAAGTATTGACTTTAGGGGAGTGAATAGTTATGCACATTGACTTTTTCTGTTATTTTGTCCTATTTGTTGTTCGCTTCACAATAAAAAAACAAAACATCTTCAAAGTTGTGGGCATGTTCTGTAAATTAAATGATGCAAATCCTCAAACAATCCATATTATTTCCAGGTTGTGAAGCAACAAGACACGAAAAATGCCAACGGGGGTGAATACTTTTGCAAGGCACTGTAAAATACCACATGTGGCCTCTACCTATAGGGGACCTTATGGACCCGGTGACACTTAAAACTACCCCCTAATATGGGGGCTCTATGGACCCTCATGGTATACTATTCGATCTTGCAATCGTGACTAAGAAGGGTATAGCTATAAATTACTTATCACAGCTCTAGGAAGTGGTTCAGCTGGTTCTTTGTGAGGTTTAGGCCTTGTAGCGGATCTCCTGGCACCCCGACCGGGTACCTCCGTTGATGGATGCGTCGAGGCCTACAAGCACCGCACCGGACACCACAACCACTACAGACTCCACAATCGCCGTAGCTTAAAGCTCTCAGGGAGTATGCAGCGCATAGCAATCCCCAGTATGATATAGCAATCCCCTCCAAGAACGAGAAAAGGCTAAGTTTTGAAGGGTCAAAGAACTCTCTTGCTGGCACACCCAGCCTGGTTTTTATTACAGTCAGGTAAACAGAACACACCCAGGGGAAGGTATAAACAACCAATAACACAATAGTAACGCCCACAGTTTCCCTCCCCTCTACTTGAGAGATAATTGAGTTTATTACTGTATCTACTCAATTATCTCCCAGCTAAAACTTACACATTTTTATACATTTTTATAACTTTATGATTTTACATAGTACATAAATAAAACTTACATTTTTATGAACAACATAAATTGTGGAACAACATATTAAAAAATGGCATGAATCAGACCAGGGGTTCAAAAGTTAGTAAAAGTATATTTTACCCATAACACACAGACATTTCACATATCCCCCATAGTTGGCCACACAATACACATATAGGGACAATAGGTGGGTCACACCTCCCTGAGGCTACCTGGCAACTTTTATACAATCAGACATGGATTAGATCATCCTTCTTTGTTCTTATGGCTGAGAATGAAAACACTTTATACAATAGACTTCCTTATCTTATGAGTCTCTGTAATAGGATTATCTATTATGCCCAGGTCTGCAATAGTATGGGCTAATATTCTGCAGAGCATAAACCAACATACATACAGTATAATAGTAGGATCATATTTTAACCATAATAATAATAATGAAACAGGGTAAAACAGTGATGGGTTCCGTTACACACCTCCCCGTGACCATAAGCCGTCATACACGGTCTGATCCCAATGGATCGGCCTGGGGATGTCCGGACAAAAGTATTTGTTGGTCAATTCTCTAGTTTGACAACCCATCAGCATTACTGCAATTCACCTTTGCTCACATTTCACATATCCCCAGATAGCTGGGATCTGAGCGCACAAAACTACAGAATAGTGCTCAGATCCTATTCACACAGTTCAATTGCCATGTAACTAAAGTCTTTCCCATAGTCTTTCATTATATGAATGGGCTCCATGGCATAGCTATCTGTGGTATCATGGTTCACACAGGGCTAGTACCGAATGACCCCCCTGTATGTAAAGGGCCAGAATGAGTGACATACACTCTGGTATGGCCGAATACTGTGTTTAAAGGGCAATCTGTCCCAGGGCCATAGTCGCAGGGCTGGAGGCTGGCAAACAGTCCTCTCCAAGAGAAAGTGGCGAAGGGCACTTCGTCAACGGCCTCCATTCCATGGTTCCCGTAGGCACTTGGTCTGGATCTAAAAATCGGCCTCCCCTAGAAAACCAGCCAGCTGGAGAGCTGCAGTTGCATCTATTGACGAAAACACTCTATAAAGGGAATGGGTGTGGTGTGAATTTTAAGCCGATCCACTTATCTAACAAAGCTCTGACTTCTCTCTGTTCTACCCTCCCCCACCCTCCACTGATAGATAAACACAAAACACATGATGCGGCTCTCAGGAAGTGATATGGCAAACACAAAACAGATTCCTTTACTCAAAAGCAGAGTCATAAAAATGTATAATATCCCCAAAAACGATTTGATGTCCATGGCATACACGACTAACTAATGTTATTAGTTTATTATATACTTTGCAAACAAGTGTCTTTTTTTCTTGAGACACATTCATCATTTAAACAACCATGTCTGTGCTTTTTGTTCAAACTCAGAATATATGATAGAAGGCTGATCTTTGATTTATTTTCAAAATTTAATCTGTCTAGAGCCCTTGCAATCTATGTACATGCTAATCATTTTTCTTTATACATAATTTTCTCTCTAACATATTGTACATTTCACATCCTCACTCTTTTACAGATTGTTCCAATATTGTACCAAATATGAAAGATTTGCTCTAAAAACAAAACTTTGAGAGGCCACTTATATTGAAATAGTTTGGATATACTATTCAGACACAGTGCCTCTTATCTAAAGCAAACAATTTTGCCATAACATTTGGATCATTCTAGTGAGTTTGGGGGAAACAGTGAGGGTTTCACAGAATTTCACATCACATTATGGAGCTCCCTTAAAAAAAAAAAACACTTGCCTTAGTTCTCTTTTCTCCAGTTTTCTATTTGTATACTCGTTTATGACTTTTCATATAATAGAACAGAACATGTACATTCTGTTTTTACAAGGTTTCAGATAAGATGTTTGGTTAGGTCAATAACGTAATTGATCATCACTCCAAGAAAAGCACCCTTAAATAAAAACACTTGCCTCAGTTCTCTTTTTTTTCCAGTTTTCTATTTTATTTACTCTTTTATGACTTTTCATATATTGATGACTATGGGTTATGTCCCATAATAGAAAAGAACATGCACATTCTGTTTTTACAAGGTTTCAGATAAGATGTTTTGTTATGTCAATAACAAAATTGATCATCACTCCAAAAATAGCTCCCTTAAATAAAATACTTACCTCAGATCTCTTTTCTCCAGTTTTCTATTTTTTTACTCTTATATCTTTACTGATGGCTATTCTGGTATTTTACTAGATAATACCTTTGATGGAAGTGTCACAACCCAGTGGTGAGGGGACCATGTTCACCCCAAAACCTCCTGCCTTCAGCTACAGTAATACCCCACGATTGTGAGAGTATGGGTTTCTCGGCACCCAGCATGCAATCAGGAACACCTCCACCAGTCATGCAGATCAGGAACCAGGATTACAGGATCAACCCAGCCAATGCCAACTGGTTCCTAGACCCTTTCATTAGGACCAGCAGAGTCTCAGGACACAAAAATAATAATGAGCCTTCCCATTTGGAGACCAGAATGAAGTATACAACTCGGTTTATGTATAATCAAACAGAGCACACTTTATTGGTGAAGGTACAGCATATTTATGTATTACAGTAGCCATTCTGGTAGAGCCACAAATCTGGGCAAATAACCAACAATAGTGCTTTATCTGGTCCATGTGGGTTCACATTACCAAGATGGAGGTCATAGTTATTAATTATAACCTCACCAGGCCAGGAGCCTCGATGTCTAATAGATCAATTCCTTCTATTTTCCTGCCAGTGCTCTATTACTATACAGGGGGTAATTAGTCACAATAGGCGCAGAGACAGACAGTCTTGACTGGACTATATCCCTTTAAACTAGTAATAAGTCCAGACATCACCTGATTCTGGTCTGTAACCCACACATGTCAACCAACTTGTAACAATGTAATAATGACCAAAATTACATTTTCTTCAAGAAACCAAAACAAACAGTATATACCCACAAAGTCCCAATGTTCATGAAGTTGTGGCAGTTCACCAAGTATCAGTGTCCAACAGTTGGTCATGACAGTAGGAATCTCTATAACTTGTTTTTCTTAAATTATTATTAGTTATTTTCTATTAATATTTGTAGAATACAGTACACATATTGTGAACGAAAGCAAGATGAATTTAAATATTTGCCTGAAATAATTTTTTTTACATTGAATTAAATTCATTGAATAATATTAAAAGTAAGTTCCCTAAGGTTATGTGAATGTAACCAGGCTTAAAACAATATATCTACGTGTTCTATACATTTTATATAACTTCTTTTAACAAACATTGACGAACTTTGCAGTATTTTCACAAATAAGATTCAAAAGATGTAGGATTACTAATTATAATATGTTAACCCACATTTTACTCGATTTGATAAATATATCCATTATTTCATGAACAATCTTGGTTTGTGTTATATTTATTTTTATATTATACAGCACTTTACTACAACACTTTTTGTTATTTTAACATTTACATTAAAATAAAATATCTACTTGTTACCAGATTAAAACACCAGCATGATCTGCAGTGTATAGGCTTTATGTTTGAAGAGAGGATTGATTGTAAAACTTCCTTAATGATACCTAGAGCTTGCTAGGCAAGACATCCATTCATGTTCCAGAGCATACAGGTTGATTATTTTATTGATATCTTTAGGGGCTAAACATTAGGAGAATTATCATTTCAGCAAGGCTGTCATCTCAAAAGCAGGCATAATAATGACATCTTTCACCTATCAATAAGTGCTTTAATTGAAGCTGACACTTCACAGTAAAGATTTATCCTTCTAGCTTAGGGAATAGATCAATCAATAGGTAACATTCTTTGATTTAAGAATCTTTGATCTCAATTATTTCACTGCTACAGTATTCTATGGAGAAGTTTAGACAGTGGTCAATGTCTTATAAGAAAATACTGAGAAATATTGTTTGTTTTCAAGAATTTCTGAGAAATTATTGTTTACATTATAAAAAAATAGAGGTAAATTTCAAATTGTATTAAATGATTATAACTTTGTAATGTGTACACTACAATAATTCACATGTGGTGATTTTAATTATTTTAATTCTTTTAAATCTATATAGTTAAACGTTTCATGATTTTAACAGGAGATTACTAAATGGAAGGCACTATTTTCATGGAAAGACAGGAGTACAACAAAAATAAGCCAGCATTTTTAAATGTAAACACTCTATTTGAAGATATTTTGGCAATCATAATAAAGAGGCAGATCCTTTTTACGCATAAAAGAGAAGGTCCACTTGGAAAAATAGCCATTTTTATTAATATTTTTGGGCTATTTGTTGCTTACATGACATCAGTATTGAGAGCAATTATATTTACTGGCGGGCAGACTGTACTGGGATAGAACAGTAAATCAAGTATGAAATCAAACATACTGATTTGTTTTAGCATTTATTTTTGGATATTAAGTAATCAATTTTCTGTGGTCGGGTCATGATAAGGAAAAGAGGTGTTACCTTAATCATGGGCAAGGATGCTGCTTAGTAGATGGGGCCAAAATCTGCAATGTATGGCTTGGTGAATGTATAAAAGTCTCCTACGCTGGACATTTATGTAACAAATAAGTAACATTTAACAGGGCTCTGTCGTGTAACAGAACTGGGTTAACCATAAAGTGATGCTTCTAAATTTTGTGGTTATATTTTGGTTTATGATATATTTCTTTGCATCAGTACGCCTAAAATATAAAGTGAATGTTCACAGATATTTAAAACCACCTTAGTATATTCCAGAGACGATCTGGTCATAAAAATTGTTGCCTAAATCTGGTTAATTGCGTCCTTAACGATAAAAGGTAAGGTTAGAGCTTTCCAAGATACGGTCATAAGACTGTCTCGTAATGACAATTTGGAAATCAGATAAGTAATTTCAAATAATTGCTATTTTAAAGGTAAGAGAACTATATAATTGTGGTATTATTTCTTAGATTTATAATATTGTCAAGTAAATTATTTTTCTGTTTCAGAGTTATAGTATTTCTAAATTATCAGAAGTTATGTGGTACTTTAAAATTACCTTTTCTGTTGTCCAGAGCCTTGCAAAGAACTGGACAACATTAAGTATGAGTAACCCTGGAAATAAATAAAAAAATGAGTATAAATATTGCTCTATTCTTTTATAATGAAATTTAAATTAAGAGAACGGAGATTCAAATTTAGTCTAATTAATGATTGGAAGGCAGACTGATGTCTTTTTTAAAATGTTGTTTCTCTTCACAGTCTTCTACAGGTATACAGAAATATCGGAGTCTACTACTGGTATACAGAAATATCGGAGTCTCCTACAGGTATACAGAAATATTCCAACTTGAAAAAACACACTTTTTCAAAAATCTCATTCCTATCTCTTTTCACTCTGCTTCTTCCTCCTTCTAGATGGTGAAGATAACTCTTCTAATGCAGATCTCTCAGGCTTTCCAATCTGCTCTAAATTCCCCCACAGGTGATTAAACTCCCCAAACTTCATATTCAACTCTCATGTCCATAATTCCATTCTCCTGTGGCCTCAGAATTAAGTCCTTTGTCTGAAACAAGATAGTATCAATTCATAATCTCTTCAGCTCAGAAGGACTCTTCTACTCACCTTGATGGCCAATCCTTTAACCTAATCGTTATCAGTCTCTGCTCAGTCTCCGAATTTGCTAATTTTCCATTCCTGTTCTCTTATCATTACTCTTAACTGAAGATTTATTACATCAACTGACCAAAACCACAGAGCATACAGAAACCTCCGAATCCTAGATCCCAACAGTTCACCATCACTTTAATGCCCCCTCCCCCCTATTACCTCCATCTCCATAACTCTGACCACTGTACTGTTATTATATAGGGCTCATCACTTTCCTTATCTTTCACATATCATATCAAAGGCTTGAATAATCAATGTCATCTCAGGTGCAATAGTTCATGTCCTTTCAGTAGTGCTCAAAAAAATTAGAGTGGTGGGGAGTGGTATAGCAGTGGCCTTTAATGAGGTAAACTGTTTTTAAATTCTATTTTCTGGCTAAATATTTGCTTTGCTGCTGTTTGCAGATGTCTTTTAATGAATTGTAATGGTGAACTAAAAAATTGGTTTAATATGAAAAGTGAGTACAGTGGCCAATTAAAGAACATCTCAAAATCCCACTACTTTCATATACAAGATGTTACATAGTAATTCAGGTTGAAAAAATAATTTAGTCCATCAAGTTTAATCTTTTTAGATCTCTCTGACCTGCAATATGCAGATTAGTTGTTAATTGATCCAGACAAACAGAAAAAAAATTTAAACTTTGCCAATTGTCTCAAAAGGGGAAAAAAAATTCCTTCCTGACCCCAGATACTGGCAATTGGATTCCTCTCTGGATCAAAACTCCCTCTCTAATTAACCAGGGCAATCCTGAATGCCCTTTTTAATCAAAAATATATCGAGTGCCTTTTTAAAGTTATCTATTGAATCCGCAGTCACCACCTCCTTTCTTTCTTTAAGGTATATATTTTTTTACTTCTTACCTCAAAGGATGTCCTCTTGTCAGTTGAAAACCAATAAGCACAAAAAGTTCACCTGACAAAGCCTTATATTGGCCCTGGATATATTTATATAATGTAATCATATCCCCTCTTAGAAGCATTTTTTCTTGAGAAAATGTGGTTAGTCTTTCTTCATAACTTAGCCCCTTCATTCCCCTTATTAGTTTTGTAGCCCTTCTCTGTACTTTTTCCAGCTCTAAAATGTCCTTTTTATGAAGTGGTGCCCAAAATTGTACTCCATATTCCAAATGAGGGCGTACTAGGGATTTGTATAGTGGCAGAATTATATTTGCTTCCCTTACTTCTATACCCTTCCTAATACATGCTAATATTTTACTTGCCTTTGCAGCTGCTGCTTGGCATTGAATACAGTTACCTAGGTGGTTTTCCACAAGCACTCCCAAATCCCTTTCAATATGCGATACCCCTAGATTGATAGATTAAGATTATAAATTGAATGGCTATTTTTCCTTCCCAGATGCATAACTTTACATTTAAAAAAACTTTAAATAGATTCACTAATGTTGTCCTGTCTCGACCATTGCAACTCACTCTTCACTGATATTTATCTTCACTCCAATCCATTACGAATGTCACAGCCAATCTCACATGGAATAATCATAACTCCTATACATCTGCAGAATAATATTTAAAATCCTGGCCATATAACTAAATGATATAAATAAAATTGGACGCATCTATATGTCTGCCCTTCTTTCCAAATACTCATTATGACACACAACCACCTTCTTCAGCCTACCTGACTGACCAGCATCAATGCATTGATATGCATCTCATCTACTCTGTCTTATGCCAGAGATGAAGTTAAGAACACATTTTTAGGAGTAGTTAATACAGTAATGCACAGCAGCTTTTTTTTTTACAACTGCAATTTTTCCTGAGCAAGGATCACATTGCTTATATTATAAGCATGTATACTTCTGTAATGGATCTTTTATAAATAATTATTACAATTATAATAAATGTATGTTTTAGAGCCAAAAGTTTAATTTTAACAACTTTGTATCTGGGGTTTTTGTTTTTCAGGTTGAGTTGAGAACACAGTTTTTTTTGTTTTTGTTTTTGTTTTGCTTTATGGATAGTCCTCAACGATATATATACACGCTTATTTCCAAGTTAAGATAAAGTACGATAATCAGCATACATTATGATCTCATGCACGCTGGGGTTCTGCCTGATTAATGAAGTGTGATGATATCATAGTTGCTGAAGATGCATTGTTAATTGGCTGGAAGTGATAACATTAGACAATGTCAAACAGTACACATTCAGTTGCTTCCAACAAGAAAGTGTGAGCAAAATCTTAATTTAATTTTTTTGTTTACATATATTAATTGAAGTCTGTTGACTATATGAAATGGGTTAACACAGCTGTACTACTCAATAAGGCATTTAATATATCTAAAGGAGATTCTGTCATGGGTTAAACCTTGTTAAACCTGTTATTTTTTTCTACAGTAAACTAATATTGATACTTTCCAGCTCAGTTAGCTTTTCAGATCTACCCACATACCAACATTCATATGTTTTGTTAAGGAGAGCTAATTAGCATTATTTACTTATAAGCCCCTGAGACATTTATTCCATTGTCTTGACTTCTGTCCTCTGCACATTGAGCTTGCCTAGTCTCTTTTTGTCCTGGCAACTTCAGTTAAGGAAATTGATATGAACCTTGGGCCATATTGTTTTGCCCAAATCGTAAATTTATACATACTTAAAACCACTCTTAAATTGCCACATATTCTATTAGCTACTGGCAATCTGATTACGAGTTACCCGCCCACAATCATTATGGGCCAGCCAAAGACGCAAATTGGGCGTTACAACTCCATTGGTTTTAGCACAGCTTGAATATTACGAGCTATAGTTAATTAAAATTACACAAAATCGATATTCTATTAGACCCGTAGGTCTAGTTCGCCAATTAAGTCTGAAACGCAACTGAAAAAAATCAAGTTTCTGTAAAAAATATTACGAGTACTAAATGGGACTCGCAAGGGCTTTTTCAAACATGTATTAGAGCCGTAGCATCAATTAAGCACACAATACTGAACTTTAAAATCATGCAAAATCATGGAAACACATAATTCATTGTAGCACGGTCTCAAAACCACAAGTATGATATAAAAAAATATTTTTTTAACTGCTATTTCTGAGTAATATCGATCCCAGGACTCAAGGGGTTAATATATATATCATGAAATGCACATGGACTAGAACCGATGCTCTAATGCATTTTATAGAGTGCTAGATTGCTTGATTGCGAGCCCCATCGGCAAATATTACTTATGTGCTATCATTAATTTGTATCCTCTGATACCAGGTTACGTCTAACTTCCATGTTTTACTGACGTCTTGATGACGGACTTATTTACAGATGTCTAAGAAGTAAATTACGGGCTTGCTTAAATATTGTCAGATTATATGATCATGCACCCTGAAATCCTTCTTAAAAAGGCAGGGTTTATGTGTGGAAGGTGTAAGACGTAAATTGCTGTCTTGAGCCAATAGTAGTGATGTCCCGAACAGTTCGCCAGAGAACTATTTGCAGCGATTTTCGCATGTTCGCGTCTGCCGCGAACGGCGAACACATGCGCTTTTTGGTTCGCCCCCTATACTTTATCATTGAGGAAACTTTCAACATCATTTATTTTATTTTATAATTTTTTTTGTGTAATCTATGCCTGCCTGCCAGCGTGTGTGTGTGACAGGCTAACACCTAACAGCTTATATTGTGCTTATTTTCACTACTCATACCTGGTGGTGTAACATACATTGAAAACAACCATTTTTTTCCTGTAATCTAATTTCAGTTGCCTGCCTGTGTCAGGCTCACAGCTTATATTGTGCTCAGTGACATAAAACAACACTTTTTTTTACTGTAATAGATTGAATAGCAATTGCCTGCCTACAGGCGTGTGTGTGAAGCCTATTGCATCTACTCTGCCAACTTTTGCCAGTGCACAGTGACACTCATATCTGGTGGCACCTTAGATTGCACGCGCAGTGCCCCAAATTTGAAGTGGGAGGACCGACCAAGCATCTTTTTCCATCTCCCGCTTCCAAAAATCCATGCCATATACACGTTCCCTGATAGTGGACGTAACAGGGATTAAACCGATAGGAATAGTACTACTTAACAGTACACACCTTATAATAACGCAGACAGAGGCAACGCGTATAATCTTCCATGCTGGGCAGTGGAAGCCCCCAGACTCTGACCTGTGTATAATCTTCCATGCTGTGCAGTGGAAGCCCCCAGACTCTGACCTGTGTAAAATCTTCCATGCTGTGCAGTGGAAGCCCCCAGACTCTGACCTGTGTATAATCTTCCATGCTGTGCAGTGGAAGCCTCCAGAGTCTGACCTGCGTATAATCTTCTATGCTGGGCAGTGGAAGCCCCCAGACTCTGACCTGTGTATAATCTTCCATGCTGGGCAGTGGAAGCCCCCAGACTCTGACCTGTGTATAATCTTCCATGCTGGGCAGTGGAAGCCCCCAGACTCTGGGAGTCTGAAGAAGATGAGTCAGAGGAGGAAGGTGGCTTTGAGGAGGTGGAAGACCAAACACAGCAGGCGTCCCAGGGGGCTTGTTGTCACCTTTCGCGGACCCTTGGTGGCTGGGTGGAGGAAGAGACCTTCAATGACATCAGTGAGGACAAGGAACGGGACATGCCTAGCTTGGTATCCAACCTTATGCAAATGGGGAGTTTGCGGTTGTGCAAAGGGACTGTTTGCGGTTGTTTGCGGTGCATTAAACGGGGAGATTGGTCTGTTACTGTGAAGCGGGTGTAACCCTTACACTACCTGATCGATACAACATCATACCTGATTAAAGCATGTTATTCCAAACAATTTAGGAATGTTAAGTGATTTATGCCCTTTATGGCTTAAAACCAGACTCTGCATCAACTATGTAATTTTCTGTGGGAGTTTTGCCATGGATCCCCCTCCGGCATGCCACAGTCCAGGTGTTAGTCCCCTTGAAACAACTTTCCCATCACTATTGTGGCCAGAAAGAGTCCCTGTGGGTTTTGAAATTCGCCTGCCCATATAAGTCTATGGCGGTTTGCCGGGTTCGCCCGTTCGCAAACATTTGATGGAAGTTCGGGTCCGCTGTTCACAAACAGAAAATTTGATGTTCGCGACATCACTAGTCAATAGAATACATCTGCAGTCAAAATCGAAATCCTTACTGGCTTCTAATAGAATAGAGCTCCTTGTGTGTGGGTGGATTGGAAAAGCTGACAGCTATAAGTAGCAAACTTCAATGTAAGCTTATTGAAGGAATATGCCATTCTTTAATAACATTGACATGGATAAATAGTTTTAAATTATTCCATATTTGGAATCTCTGCTTAATCACTTTAAGTTACCGGGTAATCTTTTATAACATTAGAATTATAAGTGTTGTGCTCTGACTGTTAAGGGTCTCTCAAACATTTCATCGCAACATTGGAAAAATCTTGCTTGTAATGGCTCATGTTTGCCAAGCGGGCAAGACATTGATACCCTTGTACACTAGATTCAGCTAGTTACCGGGATTGATATGAGCAAGAGAGTGATAAAGGGAGAGAGAGAGAGTGCACTAGCAATGTTTATCTGCAAATATTGAATATTTGAGCCCTATTCTATCCAACAAAAGTAAACGGACAAATGGAATTTTTGCTGTGGGAGCTTTTTACTACAATGTTACATGTTTATTCAATGCTGGTCACTCGCAATATTTTGCATCTCACCCGACATCTGTAAATCCTGTCTTGTCAGTAACATACTAGCAGCCCCATTAAATTGCTCCAACTGTAGAAATCGTAGCCCTTAAAGGAGCCCACAAGAGTTACGGCTATTAAATTGGCTTTTTTCAGCTACCCCCAAACGATCTGTGCGTTACAGGCGGAATAAACATCCGGCCATGCAAATCTGAACTCCGTCCCAGCTATGCCTTTGATCTATCAAGCCCGTTAATATTACTATCGCAAATCGCTATTAAAGAGAGAGGACCCGCAAGGTGGTTAAACTCCTGTCCTAGCCCTGTAAAGGCAAAAACAAACACAATACTGTATTTTTGTGTTTTTTTTGTATTACAGGGAAATTGATGTAAGGTATTATTATTAATAGCGCATTACTCTCAAGCTGCAATCAAAAATGTATTTCATGTTTCATTTCCGTGTTATATCGGTCTTGGGAATCAATGAGTTAATACATATCAGGCCACCGTCATTCTTTTTTTAAATTTTGTACATTGCAGGATTGCCCATCTGGTTGCATATCGGACCCATAAACGCTAATTGTTGACATGTAACCTCCATGTTTTACTGACCTAATGATGACAGTCTCATTTTCTATTGGCTGTTTTTAAATGGGTAGTAATGGCCTTGCTTAATTGATCATGTGCCCTCGCTGAAATGCTATGTATGAGTGCATGGTTTACGCTTTTAGCTTTCGGCCTGTAACTTGTGGGCTTGAAAGTCCGCAGACATACAGCCTGTATACCGTGAGTTGCGGCCCTGCAATTGAATGAGGCTCACTGTCAGTTTTAGATGGAAGATTTCCATTGATCATTCTTCTTCATTCAAAGTCTCCCACCTAAGGGAGCTGGTCAACAGAAAATAAAATGGTCAGTTCCACAGCTGCATAATTTAATAAAAAAATGTAGTAAATTAGAGGCTTTATTATTATTCTTTTACATTCTAAAAAACTAGCTTATTTGAAAGTATCAAACTTCAAAAATAATATATATTTTTAATATAGGATTATAGTGGTGCTTTAAAGGATTAAAATACCATTGTAATGCCCTAGCAAGAAGAGCATGTTGCTTTAATTTGCATTAATCATTTGAAAAATCCCAGTTAATGATTTTTAAAAGAAATATTAAATATATTTAATTTCATGTCTTGAGTTGGATCATTAAAAAAGAACATGAACCTAAAGACACTTATTTTCATAACCAATATATATATACTAGCGAATTGCCCATCAAAAAATGACGGCAATGAAATTGTAAGTGAGCTAATGCTGTTTGCTGTGTAGTAATGAAATATATAATACATTAATAAATAAATATACTTTACCTATTTTGAAGAATTGTGTTGAAGAGCTGCAATCTGTTTTGATGTTGCTGCAGTATTAGTGGTGTTGAGATTGCTGAATGTGTGCAGTGTAATAGTGTAATAACTCTTGCGGACGTGAAAGATGAAAGGCTTTGAAGGGCTGTAAGTTTCAAAGCTGTAACCCGTAATAACTTACAGCCTCCATTACGGACCACTGTAAGTTACAATTGCTCAATTGAATCGGGCTCTAGTTGTGCAATTTTTATATTACAAATTGTAGTGGGTTATGATGGTAAAAAGAATACCACACCCATCCATTATTTACATTATATGCTTGTCCATGGGTCTTGCTACTACCACTATATACATAAACACTTAAAGTATGTATTTTTAACATGTAAGGGGCTAAATCATTTCCATGACATCACATATAATATGAAAAATGACATAATTTGGCAATACTAAACTAATACTAAAGTGGAAGGAACAGTGCACACAGAGAAGATCTTCAATTTGTTATAAAATGTCATCTTCAGCTAGCCCCTTGACAGTAGTAGTCAATGGCAGAGAAAGGCTCCATATGATATCTCTGGAACTCAAGTTACAAGCAGTCTAATTTGGATTTACTCATGACACGATCATCTAAATATAGGTTTCTCCAAAAATGTTTTTATGTTTCTACAAATGTTGTTATTTTGTTACATACTTCACAAGCATGCAAAGTTTTTAACAAACTATAGTAGTCCTTTAACAATAACCATTAATAGGCAGTCCCAACAATCAAAACGTGTTGCCAGGTGAAACCTCTAACACAATAAATTTCCAGCCAGTGGAAATCATTGTGTTGGTGACAAAGCCACCACGTCTCATTGACCTTTGTAGTGGGTGGAGACAATCAGCTAAACTTTGGGAGTAAGTTGAATATTGAATGTTACTTTTTTTTTTAAATCATTGAAAATTAATTTGATAATATTAACCATAAAGCTCTTGTTGTTAGATAATTTCTGGGTTTCGCTAGGTATGTAATATACCTATTGTGAAATAATTATACAAGGGCTTTATGTGAGCCAAAGGCTTTGCAAAATACCCTTCCCTGAGGAGGACTGAAAGAGTTAACTTACCTGAGCAGTTGATTAGATGCATCTGATCAAGCACAGCTTAAGGCTGCTAAAGGACTGATTATTGCAATTTGTGTGCAGTTTGTGTGGGGCAGCTGAAGGACTCAGTGTATAGTTTTTCTTGAAGATGAAAAAAGACACAGAGAGTTCTGAATAATACTGGTGATTGTGAACAAATGATTGGACTATTTCTCTTGTTTTTGCTTTACCCAGGTTTAGCTGGATGGGAGTTGACTAGTGAGGTTACCGTCTATCACTAAATGTACTACTTCTGTGGAAGCTAGGCCTATTATTTTCTTTTACTTGTTTTGGTTTATTATTTTGTATCACTGGCTAATATTGCTGTAAAATTTGGAAACTTAGCCTCTTGTATTGTGTTCTCTATCAACGTGCTGGAAACTTGGGCACAAACCCAAAGCAGACTAGTAACTTGTTTAACTATGTATCTATTTACTTGTATAAACTTTGTTTTATAAATAAGCAATTAAAAGCTCTGTTTTTACTAACTAAAATCATGCAAATAGTCCTTACCTGAGTCTGCCCACTGCAGCATATGCAGACACAGACTTTTTAGGGCTAAATGTGCAGAGTAGTGTCCTGGATTATCAGGGACCACATCTCAGCAGCATGTTGCAACATGTTTTCTGGACATATCCATTTAAGCTCAACATAAAGCTGTCCCACAAGGAAGTCAGGTCCAAAAGTTGTCTCTTTACCTGTCACTCCTTTTTCAGTAAGTATTCTCACTCCAGGGAGAATTGGAAGATGGTGTAGATTTACACTACTTTTCCTGTGGAGCAGCCATAGGGTAAGTTTAAAAAAAAAGTTTATAAAGCTTATAGTTTCCTTGGATTGCATTTTTTATAACTGTATACACTCCTAATTTAAGATATGGTGAAAATTGATCACTGCAGTAAATATTGATTCGATAGAAATTATAGAAATATAAAGGGCTGAGGGAGGAGACATTGCGGAGACATTGAATATATAGGCCTGTGAGGCCTGGCGATAAGGTACCCGCCTGGAATTAGGTGACTGCAGCTGTGGATGTTCAGTCGGTTAAACACTGATATGACAACTTCCGGATGAAGGTGTAGAAGAAGATTGCAGCGGAGGCTAGAGCAGCCTGTGGGATTGGTGGTGGTCCACCACTCAACATCACATACTGTGGATGGGAGTGGACTATCAATGAGTCTTTGGAGCCAGCAGCAGCAGTGAGCCTTCCAGGACAGTTGGACACTGGATATCAGCAAACCCTGCAAAGTGAGTATCATACACACCATCACACCCTTATATGCACACACATGAACCCCACACACATAGATAACTGACATACAATAACACTGTAAGATTTCTGGTTCTGACTACAGATATATGGGGCATTAATTACCATGTAAATATTATAACATATTATAATATCATCATATTATCATTTTAATTGGTATCAATGAAATGTCAGTACAATACCTGTAGTTAAAACGGATTCTGAATAGCAGTTGCCAATGCAGTTTGTGTTAGTGTAATGTTTGCTGTTTGTGCAAAGTTCATATAAAACAAAACAGTATAGATATCAATTGTAATTTTATATATTTTTTAATGAGTTACCCTATCCCTATCTTCCCCATGTTACACTGCACCGTTTAAAGCTGTGTCGCTTAACACTCCTACTGCTTGGAAACTATCCCCAGGATTAAAGGAGGTACAGCTGTAGATCCACAATGATTTTCCATCAAAAGAGAGTACATGTATGGGTGTGCACACTGCAGCATATGTGGATACAGACTCTGAGGGACTGCATGTGCGTGTCATGCACTAGCCTAACCTGGACCATGTCTCATAAGCATGTTAATACTGATTGCTGAGCATTGGTCCCAGATTGGTCAGTCTCACACAATGCACAGCAGATTTAGATGAGCATGTGTCCTGATGAACTGCAGATGGCACACCACACCAGCTATATATATATATTGATATAAGCCATGATCCACAATGAACATAATACAGCTCAATGTATGTCTGTGGGAAATCACAGCCAATTACAAGTGACCATGATGTCAGGGATATGTTAACACACAGAAAACAATTGTTAAGGGAATCAATACTCAACTACTATTGTCCTCTCATTTCAGTCCCCAGGAAGCCTACCCCGCCCGCAGAGACACAAGTGTTGGCTCCACCAGAGGCACCACTATCACCAACGCAGGTGGTGGTGGAGGAAGCTGAGGCCCTGGGACCATCACAGCAGGCTGGACCAGCAGCAGCAGGACCATTGTGGGAATCACTCTCCGGGCCCTCACACGCATCACCGGCACTTTCCCATCCCCTTTCAAATTACTGGAAGTACAATGAGCCACCAACCAACTGCAGGAATGTCGAGCTCATGGGGACCACTCTCAAGAGGCCCACTACTGCCACCTGGTGACATTCAAGCAAAACTTGTGCCGGATTCCAATCCCCTCCCACTCCTGATCGGCCACATCAGATATTGCCACCGCTGTGGTTGTCCCAGCAGTTGGCCCAGCAGATGTGGCAGCCATTGGTGCTCCAGCTCAAGTCGCAGTCATTTTTGCTCCGGCAGATGTCGCAGCCATTGTTGCCCCAGCTCATGTCGCAACCATTGTTCCCCAGCTCTTATCGCAGCTGTTGATGTCACAGCCATTGTTGCCACAACAGACCGGTCCAACACCATACGGATGGGCAACAGCACCACCTACATTGGCAACAGCACCGTCGCCATTGTCAACAGCAACATCTCCATTGGCAACAGCACCATCTCCTTTGGAAACAGAATCCCTAATGGCAACACTATCCCTATCTCTACGGGGTACACCATCACAACTGGCAACACCTCTGGCCTCACCACAGCACATCCAGATTCCAACAGCGTCCGGAGACAAAACTCACGTCCCCACACCAGGCACCCTTAATGACATATATCAGCACATCCGCTTGGCTGATGAGCGCGAGATCGGAGCAGTCCAACAGCTGACAGCTCAGCTGGCACATCAGAATGAGATTGCTACCGGGCAGGCGGAAAGCATCCAAGCAATATATGGTGAAGTGAGTAGGCATAATGTTCGGATGGAAAGGTACAAGCAAATGGCTCATAGGGATAGACAAGCCCAGACACATCACTTGGCATGGATGGTGCAGTTGGCTGAAGCCCACGTGCCTACACTCCGACCTTGGGTTCCACAGGCTCCACCACCACCACAGCCAGAGCCTACAGCCTCCTCATCTCACCCCTTACTGCCAACGACAGCTGCAACACAGCCACCCCAGGTGGATGCACCTCTCAATCCAACACCTCCGGCCATGGTAGAGGGAGGAAGCGCATGGTTACAGAAGGTGTGAGCCCAGTGCTCAGAAAGAGGAAGTAGGTGAGAACATCCCCCAGGTCAGTGGTTGCAAGACCTCTCGCCAGGACCCACCACACGGACCATGATTTGGGTGAAACACTGTGTGAATACACATGTGAAGCATTTTGAGGCTCCACCACCTGTTGAATACTATTTGCCTATTTTATTGTTTCCCTTAAATCATGGCCTGTCTGATGGCTCCTGAGGAGAGGATTGAGAACCACTGTACTAAGTCCTCCTCATCCACACTCCACAATGAATATCATTTTGTATTAATGTTGACATACTTTTAGCTGGCTCCAGAGTGTATACACGTATGGTTATGTTGAATATTTCTGCAATTGATGTTCAATGTGGATTGCTGTTGAGATGAATTGTTGAAGTCAATCTAAATAGTGTTCTGATTAATATCGTGTTCTTCTCTCTGTAGGTCTTAATAGCCCAATCCCATGACCATGAAGTCATGTTCCTCAATCTCCTCTTTCTGTGTCACATATTCTACTAATCAATTTCTGATTATTTCTTAATATCTGTGTGTGGATTAGATCTGTATGACATTATCCATGATTATGTTCATCTGTGTAATTGAGAAGATATTTAAAGGACTATTATATTTATATATATGCTCTTTTAAAAACCTTTACTTGATGATAAGCAAAATGTTTTTTTTATAAACTAAAAAAAAAAAGAAATAAAGCCTCTATCTATTTATCATTTATGTGCAATATTTTTTACAGTGGGAATCCAATTCCTATACTGAGTTGCTCCTTTCAGCTGCTATCTAAACAGGCCATGGCCCCTATTCAATTGCAAGCCCGCATTTTACGTGATACAGGACGTATGTCTGCGGGCTGGAAATTTGCTACAATTACAGAGCAATTCAAATGAACAAGCCCGCAATTTACGGGCTGAAAGACGAAACCGCAAGCCATGCAATCATAAGTAGCATTCCAGAGCATGATCATGATCAATTAAGCAAGGCCGTAACAACCGATTGAGGGCCATATTAAATTCCAGCCTCGTAAGTCCAACGTGTAGCATGTAAGGACTGCATGCTTCAAGTTTGGCCTAGTTAAGTTGCTGCTAAATTAGAAAGGGCTGCAAACTACGAGCGACAGACGCTATTTCATAAACCAGTTTGCGGCTGTTGGACTTGCGTGCTCGCACGCAAACAATTAAGCAATCTCATAGTTATGAGTTCAGATGGAGCCAATGAAAAGAGAGATTGTAAGCGTTACGTAACTGTAAAAGGGGAGGGTAGATTTTGAGGTCCTACGTGCTTCAAATCCAGTTTGCGATTGGTTCAACAGGCCAGAAATAATGCAATATTAATAAAGCAGTAAATCTGATATTCTATTACGTGCGAGTTACACTATATATCGTAACATATTGAATATAGGGATCGATATAACACAAAATATAATCATGAAATAAAGTATTTTTCTGGGCCGATTTGCAGGTTTGAGAATGTTGTGCTATTAATTCTAAGACCTAACCTCACTTTTCCTTATAATAAATGTACAGTAGAGTGATGTTATTTACATTACAAGTGCTCCGTATTGGAGTTTACCCCCCGTGAGGGTGCTCTCGAGCACACATTAGCCTCTGGGCTAAATTTGACAGACTTGCATTGCTATTAAATTAGCTACCTCATAGCTACCAGTTTGCGCTCGTCGGACTTGCATGTGCGGACGCAAACAATTAATCAATCTTGTAGTTACGGGTTCAGATGGAGCCAATGGAAAGAGAGATCATAAGCGTTACATCACTGAAAAAAGGGAGGGTAGATTTCGAAGTACTCCAAATCCAGTTTGCGATCGGACCCACAGTCCAGATATAATACAATATTAATAAAGCAGTAAATATTATATTCTATTACATGCGAGTTTGTTTTATAAAACAGGTATCACTATATACTGCAATACTCTGTTTATTCACATATATATATATATATATATATATATAAATATATATATATATGTGTGTGTATTTTTACACTTTCAACATTAAAAAGAGCACATATGAAATCTCAAAAAATATGTATATGAGTGTGTGTGTGTGTATATATATACACAGTATATATATATATATATATATATATATATATATATATATATATATATATTTGTTTTTTAGTCATTCAATCGTGTCTGACTCTCTGTGACCTTATGGACTGCAGCACGCCAGGCATAGCTATTGCTATGTCTCTGGTCATTATTATCCATAGTGTTATCTTGGCAAAGATACTGGAGCGGGATGCCAGTTCCTTCTACAGCGGACCGTGATTTGTCTGACCTCTCTGCAATGACCTGCCCCTCTTGGGTGACCCTACATGGTATAACTCACAGCTTCATTGATGTACACAAGGCCCTTCACCAAGACAAGATAGCGATCCAGAAGGGGGGATATACAGTATATATCTATATACTGTTTGTTTGCCAGTTGTCCCCCCCAGATTTTTTTCGATCCCTACGCCCTTGGTGTTATCAGTTAATATGTGTTGTCAAAGATTAGGTGTCAAATAAGTGTTTGAGAAATAGAAATCAATAAAATCGTAAGAACCTGTACTGTCAAAATGCCTACTCTCTCTCTCTCTCTCTCTCTCTCTCAATGCTCCAACCACCAACTCTGGGACCTGCGTGCTACTTTGTGAGAAAATACAACACAGTCAACGCAGGGGTATCAGGATCGCAGCTTTATTATCTCTCCCTGTCATTATCCATTAGCCTGCTTTCTATTGGCTCACACCGTAATTACCAGATTGGATTGTAACTGCGGACCCCATGTATTCAAGCCCACAAACAACTTGCCGCGGCGGGAAGGGTTTACGGTGTTAGCCTTCGGCCCTGTAATTGCGGGATTGAGCAATTAAATATGTGTGTAATTGTAGAAATGTTCTAACCTGCAGACATATGGCCTGTATGAAGGTAATTATGGGCTTGGAATTAAATGGGGGATAGTGTCTCCCATTGCAGCAAAAGTGTGCATAATAGTAAAGATAAAAGCCACTATTTAATTCCAAGCCCGTAATTACCTTCTTACAGCCTGTATGTCTGCGAGCTAGAAATTTGTAATAATTATGGATGTGTTTAATGGACTCAAGCCCACAAATACAGGCTCACAGGTAACACATGCAAACCATAAACCCGTACGTAGCATTTCAGATATGATGATAATCATTTAAGCAAGCCCGTAAGTTACAGTTTAGACAGAGCCAATAGTAAATGAGACCGTCAACATGACGTCAATAAAACATGGAGTTTAGACTACAATTAATTAGGGTTTAGAATTACAATTTGCGATTGGACTCGCAATCCAGAAATGTAGGCATCAATAAAAATTAATAAATCAACTGTTCTACTACTCAAAAATATATCTAATCCCTTTTTAAAGTTATCTACCTAATCCGCTGTCACCACCTCCTTTGCTAGAGAATTCCACAGATTAACCACCCTTACTGTGAAGAACCCTTTTCTTTCTTTAAGGTGGAATATTTTTACTTTTAACCTCACTAATGCCCCCCTGTCAGTTGAAAACCTCTTGGCACACAAGTTTGCCTTTTTTCTAGAGAAAAAAGTTTAATTTGGTTAGTCTTTCTGCATAACTTTGCCCCACTATTTCCCTTATTTGTTTTGTTGTCCTTCTCTGTACCTTTTCCAGCTCTAAAATGTCCTTTTTATGAAGTGGTGCCCAAAATTGGGCTCCATATTCCAAATGAGGGCGTACTAGAGATTTGTATAGTGGCAGAATTATATTTGCTTCCCTGGCTTCTATACCCTTCTTAATACATGCTAATATTTTATTTGCCTTTGCAGCTGCTGCTTGGCATTGAGCACTGTTACGTAGGTGGTTATCCACAAGCACTCCCAAATCCCTTTCAATATCAGATACCCCTAGATTTGCTCCATTAAGATTATAAATTGCATGGCTATTTTTCCTTCCCAGATGCATAACTTTACATTTATTTGTATTACATCTCATCATTTAGTTGCCCATTTCTCTAATTTATGCAAATTTACAATGCAATTCTTCAAAATAAAATATTTTTAATAAAAAACTACAGTGGTCTTTAGTTGTGATGAATGAACTGCGCTGTAATGTTTCCACAGTCACAGAGCAGCTGGACTTTAAAGAAAATATTGGCTAATCAATATTTTATACAGGTCTCATACACCCATTTAATTGAACACATATTGTGAATTTAACCCTAATTTATATCTATTTATTCCTCCGTATTTTGAAGCTTCAGAACCTGTGAAGTAGATACAATACTACAGAGGCCCATAAAAGATTAATCAAGATAGGCAATCAATAACTTCTCAAGTGCTAATAAGCGCTGCCATGTTCCGTGATATGTTGAGCAGTTTATCATATTTAACAACACGAAGATTTATAGAAAATCCATTCTTAAAACTAAAGGATGAGGTAATGCTGCACTTAGTAAATGAAGTGCAACTAAAATTTATGTATGATATTACACATTCCAAAGATCTGTAGAATTCATTTGATTTCATTTTTTGAAGATACCGTCTCAAGGTGCAAGTCATTTCATTCACTGAGTCGTCCCGAGAGAATTGCTGGAAGTTAAATAATATTAGACAGGGAAACATTCCCTGTCAAGCAGTGAGATAATATCATAATAAATGATTATTCTCTTCTCTCATAAAACTTATTACATTATTTTTTCTCTTCAAAACCTTCGTGTTCTAACAAAAAAATGACTATATATGGGACTGAGGTTCACACTGTTCATCAAATTGATAGATAGTCTGACTATCAGTAAGAGTGCTTAAATGAGTAATTAATAGTCCATAAATTAAAGGGTTTAACCCAAGGGTCAATGTCATTGACAATAGAGAGTTATAAATTAAACATATCAAATTATCTATTTTGTAAGTCAAACCCCACAACAAAGACAGGAACTCAAAATACATAATTATTTATGTATATGACTGAGCATGACGCGGAGGTCAAGCTATGGCAGGACTCCTTGTGGGTATATGAGTCAGATTATGCAACAAGCCATCATGTCATGGCAGTGGATTGACCTATGGCCAAAGTTAACTACTACAAGTGATAGAGATAATGGCGATACACTTTTGATGAAAAGGTTTTCTAGCTTGCTAAAATGGCATTTCCATTTCTGTATATGAAATATTCTATGTATTTAAATAATTTATATTAATAGCCAGTGTCCTTATTTAAACTTGTTCCTATTTTCATTCTAAGCTTGGATGTTGGCCCAGCCAACTCCAATATCTGAAACGCAAGGAAGGATTGTTGTACTGACTGACCTGTATAGAATTGTTTACTCGATAACAACTTCACAACAACACAGTGCCATCTGCCGGTGGTACCATCAGGTATAGGATAACCAATTATTAACAAACATGTGACATGTGCTTTTCTAAAACATTACTTACAGTTAATGTACTGGTTATTGCTTCACTAATAACCATTAAGTCAGAATTTTTTTTGGGAACTCCAACAGGCCTTATAAATTTGACATTTTGGGATTGCATCTGTTTGCCTTGACGTTTCTATACTGGAGATTGTACTGCGTAATTTATTTCCAGGATGAGTTTCACCAACTACTACTTCTACTGGTTTCTGTGTGGCTAAATTCAAGACTAATAAAAATGTATTGCCAGTTTTATTTTTATTACACTTGGGATTTTGGTAGAATATTTAACCTAAATTAAAATGTAAGCTTTTTTTGTAATTTGGTAAGAGGAATTGTGGTGATAGACCAACGTTTATTGCACTGTAACCCACAAAAAGTCCAAATGTTGTAAGGATAACTCACTAACTCATGTGGGCTAAAAGTCCCAGAAATTAACATAATAAGGCCTCCATTCAATTGCAAGGCCGCTGTTGCCTTCATACCTGCCGTAAGTCTGCGGGCTTGAAATTTGCAACTGTTACAGAGCGATTCAATTGATCAGGCCCGCAGCTACCTGGCCGAAAGCCTAAATCGTAAACCATGCAATCATGAGTAGCATTTCAGAGCATGATCATGATCAATTAAGCAAGGCCGTAACTACCGATTTAGAAACAGCCAATAGTAAATGAGACCGTCATCATGACATCAGTAAAACATGGAGGTTAAACCACAATCAATTAGCGTTTAGAAGTCTGATATGTGATCGAACTCGCAATCCGGCAATGTACAAAATAATAAAAATGAATGAGGAAAATGTTATCGTCCATGTGGGTGAAACGTAAAAAAAATAATTTTTGATTGTAGATTTGCGAGTTTGAGACTGTTGTGCAATTAAATCTAATGTCTTTCATCATTCGTTTAACCCCCTTGCGAGTCCAATTTGGTACTCAGAGGATTTTCTTCTACATTTGCCATTTATGGGTGTGAAAACATTTGCGGGCTTGAGGAATTGTAGCAATTGAATAGCAATTTGCGATTGTAACTTTTACGGGCTTGAAAGATCAAAGGCTTAGATGGGTTTTAACAGCCTCAGGGATTTTCAGCCTGTAGCGCGCAAATCGTTTGCGGGTAGCTAAAAGATGCAAATTGAATAACAAATGAGTTTACGTACTACATTACGGACTCCAGTAACTAACAATTGCTCATTTGGATAGGGGCCTAGGTCTGTTACTGTATGGGTGTAACCCGATATATCCAATTGTCTTTTGTAAAAAACGTGCACTGGTTACCCTTCCATAGCAAAGTAAATTTTTCGATGTATGTCATTCTATTGCTACGTTTTTTGAGATCCGCTAGCTACGTTGCTATTCAATTGCCTCACGTTTGTGTGCTCCCATCGGGTTACGTTCTACTAGCTTCGATTCCTTGCGATTTTGTCAATCGCAGCTTACTTCCCTCAAATCCTTTGATCTTTAGTGGCTGCAAAAAATCCCTAATCGCTATTCAATTGCTCAGATTTCGCCTCCGTCAAGCCCGTAAACGGCTAAACGCAAACCACAGCTTACTTGTACCAAGGAGGTGTCGCAAAGGGCTAACTTACTAATCGTAGCACTTGCAAATGCAAATATAAAATTCAAATTAATCCAGCACTGTAAATGATGGAGAACACAATGGTTGACATTAGAATTAAAAGCACAACATTATCAAGCTCGCACATCGCCAAAATATAATACTTTATTTCATGTTTATTTTCCATCAGAAGTCCTACGGGCTTCAACCTCCAAGCCCGTAGGACTGTGCAATCCAACCTTCATATTTCATTGAAGTCCTACGGGCTTGAATAACAAGTTATGGGCTTAGAGGTCTTTGGACAGAAATTAAACATGACGTACTTGATTTTGACGTACTTGATGTGCAAGCTTGAGAATGTTGTGCTCTTACCCCTAAAGTCACCCATTGCGTTCTCCATCATTTACAGTGCTTTACAGTGCTGTCTTGAATTTTTTTTTGCATTTACAGTTCTCCGATTAGCGGGAAGGATGGCTAACTTGTGCAAGACTTCAGCAATGAGAGAGAGGAGAAAGACAAAGGGGAGGGAGAGAGGGGACAGGGTGGAGACACAGGGCCAAAGGCATTCAGCGCGAGGCACGAAAGTGGCAGGTTGGCCGACATCTGCAATGAAAGATCATTGCAGGGCTTGTGATGAGTGCCAAAGGTGCTCATCGCTATTCCCGCAAGTTAGACGGGTGAGAGCCTTGCATTGTGTGGCAAACAGCATTGCCACCTTTCAAATTTTATTGCCGTCATATTTGGCGGGCAAGTCGCTAGTATATACATAAGAAAATAGTTAATGATATTCCACCCACAATTAAAACACCTCAACACAATGAGGTATGGACAGCATGTGGGGTCAATACAGCCTTAGATATACTCAATGCACATCTGTCATCAATCCATGGTCCAAGATGCAGTATCCATCCAATGCACTGCCAATATAACTATAAGTCTCTGTTACCATATCTCTGTGCTTCAAACCATATATTTTGGTTAAGGCCAATACTAGTAAGTTCTAGATAGATAGGCACTACATAGGGATAAAATAAGAAGCACTCTTTTATTAATATGTAGATGAGTACTTACGCACTGTACTCATAATAACTATTAGGAAAAAAATGAAACAACAGAGCACATAAAGCATGCCCATATAAAGAAATATTATGTATACCTGTAGGTGTATCTACACTTAAATCGGTTGCACTTTTTTTTTTCTTCATACATGCCATGAGAGTATGGTACTTTTTTGTACGGATGCAGGATAGTAATACTCCACTAATGTGTTTCATCTCAAGAACTTTCTCAAGGTGCATGAAAGTATTTGAGACAACACAGATTATTGATGGTGGGCTATCCTGAGTCTGTAGTATAAAATGGCTGTTTTACTCAGATACTGTATTATGTCATTTAAAAATGACCCTCTGCAGAAGAAATGGTTGAGGGCATGAAGACCCCAGGAGGGAGCAGAGTTCATGCAAAACCTTAACCAGGGACCTAGCTGGTGGCAGACAAGGAGTCAGGATCAAAGCACATGTCAGAAAACATGCATATTATATATATATATATATATATATATATATATATATATATATATATATATATATTATATCCCATATATAATATATTATATATATTATATCCATTACAATATTGCTATCATCACCCCCACCTCCCAGGTCAATTGTCTACTGGATCCTATTTCATTCCTCACATACAATCAATCACAAAATCGGGTCATTTGAGTCTAAAGAACATCTCCAGAATATGTCACTATATTACACAAGACATAACTAAAATTCCAATCCAGTCTCTCACCATTTCATGCAACTCTCTCCTTGCTGGCCTCCCAATCACCCATCTATTTTCACTCCAATCCATAAAGAACGCCTCTGCTAGACTCATCTACCATACTAAATGCTCAGTGAGTGCCACAGCTCTCTCCATAGCCTTCAGAATAAACATTTAAATCATGACCCTAACGTGTAAAACCCTCGACAACAGTGCACTTTTCACGTCTTGCCCCTATTCTTTGGAACTCCTTGCCTCGCCTTTCATTCTTTTGCAATGTCTTAAAATTGTTTGGAGGCTTCCCTGGTGGTCTAGTGGTTAGGACTCTGTGCTTTCACTGCTGTTGTTCTGGGTTTGATTCCAAGTCAGGGAAGCAAGAGGTCACGCCACCCTAAAGCCAAGCAGGTTTGGGTCTGGACAGTACTGGGAATACCAGGAGCTGTATGCTGTGGCCCACTGGAGTCCCACTCCAGTATCTCTGCCATGAATATAAAGTGTATCAGCATGACCATGGGCATAAAGATGTCCTGGTGTGCTACAGTCCATGTGGTCACAGAGAGTTGGAAACAACTGAACGATGCCAAAACAAAATTTGTTCTGCCTTGTACCTTGTACAGAATGTGTTGGCAGTTACAAATGAAGGATGGTAATAATGAATAAACATGTGAGATATGATAATGTTATTACCATTGTTACGCTGATTACAGTCATTGTGACTTTTTCATGATTAAATCTGAACGGAAATTTTAACAACATGGTGTTGGATCTTGAGTTTTAACTGCAATGTGAAACTATAAAGAATATTTTAATTAATCTAGCATTTATTTGAAATAGAGATTGAGATCTATCTTAACCACACTTGGACATCATCCCAAATAAACAAACATGAAAGAGTTTAAATTTTGTTACGCAACTTAATAGCACCAAGATTTCTTTTGGTAATGTATAAGCAGACAGCCATATTTCCAGTGACAGCTAACATTCATAAAGATACCTCATTATATAAAAAAATGCCCTTATTTGTACATTTTGGCACTGTAATTAGTTTCCAAAACACAATCTCATATCCAAATAGATGAGATTTTATGCAAATATCTTCCTGATAATGTTTTTCATTATATGTTTGTACATTCCTTTGAAGATATGTGCATCCCAGGTTACGTTTGTATTTTCATACACACCCAGTCTTCTAGGTCTCACCTTGCAAAAATATGTTGGATTAAATATTAAACTAGAATATTTCTGGCATCAGTGCAAGGCAGGTTTAATTAATAATTGAAATTAGCTAGAAAATGTCTAAGTAAGTATATTACAACATGCTCTTAAGAACTGTACAATTTAGCATCATCTTGTTTAGGGTAATTTATCCAGTGGTAGCAAATGCAAAATAATTGTGTCCTTGGGTCAGAGAGCATGCCCAGTTGAATTATAGTAATAGTGACAAAGACATTTAACAAAAAAATATTAAATGTAATTGTTAAACATCTATATTACCATTTTGTTCAGCTGGGCATACTCTTCTTCATTACAAACTCCCAATGCTAATATTAATTGCTGTTGATAATCCATTACCACAGAGTGGATCTTTCATTAAATGTATACATGAATTACCTAACATAGGCCCCTATACAACTGCAATCCCGCAGTTGCTTTCATACGGGCTGTGTCTGCAGGCTTAAAATTTGCAACAGTTACAGATCGATTCAATTGAACAAGTGCGCAACTACCTAGCCGAAAGCCTAAACTGGAAACCATGCACCCATAAGTACCATTTAAGACCATGATCATGATCAATTAGGCAAGGCCGTAACTACAGATTTAGAAACCGTCAATAGTAAATGAGACCGTCACCATGACGTCAGTAAAACATGGTGGTTAAATGTCAATCACTTAGCGTTTAGAAGTCCGATATGCTATCAGACTCGCAATCCGGCAATGTACAAAATAATAAAAATGAATGGCGATACTGTTCTAGTCCATGTGGGTGGCCTGATATGTATTAACTCTTTGATTCCTGGGATCAATATAACATGGAAATAAAACGTGAATTTTTTTTTTTTTTATTGCAGATTTGCGAGCTTGAAACTGTTGTGCAATTAATTCTAATGTTTTTGGAGGTTCCCCACATTAACTCTTGCTGCCTTAAAGGGCCCGCGGCCCCTAATTAACCTCATCAGTCCCTTATGGGACAATAATTAACGCTCACATTAACACTAAAAGTGCCATGAGGGTCCTCCAGGACCCTCATGACACTAAGTCTAAGCACTACCCTACACTACACTATTAGCCACCCCAATAAACTAATACATTTAAATTAACCCCCCTCTAAGTAATTAACCATATTTAACCCTCACCATACCTAATTAACCCTATAACTAACAACTTAACCCTATCTAGACCCAATTATCTCTATCTAGTCCTTTTTAACCCTAGCTGTACCTAATAAATCCACGCTGTACCTATTTAACCCTAACTGTACCTGATAACTTTCAACTGTACCTATTTAAACCCTAACTGTACCTATTGTACCCTAAATGCACCTAATAAATACTAACTGTACCTATTTAACCCTAACTGTACCTAATTAATCCTGACTGTACCTATTTAACACTAACTGTGCCTAATAAACCCTAACTGGAGCCAGTAAACCTATTAACCCTCCTCTACCCTATCCTATCCTATCAACCCCCTCTACCCTATCATATCCTATTAATCCCTCTTTACCCTGTCCTATTAATCCCTACACTACCTAGCTAACCCCAGGCTTCTTTTCTCTGGCCCAGGAACAGGCCCTCCAAAAAAATAAAACTAATAACGCAGCAGCTCCCCGCCACAAATGGAGGTTCCCGTGCATGCACCAATGCAGAAACCAAAATTGCACCTTCTGATTGGCTAAATTCGCTGTCACTCAGATTCCAGCCAATCAGAATGGAATACAGGGGTGTATCTTATTGTGATTGGCATAAAGCATTTGTGCCTTCTGATTGGCTGATATACCCGTCAATCATATTTCAGCCAATTGAAATGCGCAAATGGTGTGAGCCAATTATACCCCCTGTATCCCATTCTGATTGGCTGATTTAACCATCAATCATATATCAGCCAATCAGAAGGCGCTATTGCTTTCAGCTAGTCAGAATGGAATACACCTCTGTAAGCCATTCTGATTGGCTCCAAGCATCTGCCCTTAGGGGGGGTTAATGTTAGGTGCCACGGGGGTACTGTAAGTATGGGCATGGGGTTAAAAAATGTGTGTGCCCTTTAAGGACCTGCGGCGAGAAGTTTGAAATTCTAAATGCTGCAGGGGTCCCGATCGGGACACCTGCAGCAAGTGGTTGATGTGGGTACCATGCGGTGGTCCCGATAGGGACCCCTGCATCATGGGGTTAATGTGGGGACCCTGTGGGGGTCCCAATCGGGACACCTGCATCATGTGGGTTTAATATAGGAGTGGGAGGGGTAGCAGCAGTGGGGACATTTTTAAGCCCTTGCGAGATTTCCTTGGTACCAGTAACTTGTGGTTGGATTTTTGCCATATGCGGGCTTGACGGAGTGGTTAGGAAGGGGGAATTGGATCAATTGAATAACGATTTGCGATTTTAGCCTTGCGAAGGTAAAAGATCAAAGGCTTGGAGGGCATTAACTAGCAGAGGCCGCAAGAAGTAGCCAATTGAATAGCAAAGTAGCTTACGACCTCCATTTGCGAGCCCGGATTTAAAAAAAGGTTCAATTGAATGAGGCTATATGTTTTTATTTATGCTTTCTAAAAACATTTTTCCCATTATGTTTAGTTATTAAAAAAATAATATAGAAAAAAAATTAAAACAGCAGTGCTCCTTTAATAAATTAAATACTGTATTTATGTCCGTTATCAAGTGTAAGGCTTCAAAATAATCATACTGTAATTGTAGTATAACAAGCTAATTTTGCCTTATTCATTAAGTTATTCAATAACAGAGGACTAATATCAAAATGAGTTAATTAGGAATAGTAGTCAGTCACCCACTCAATACTTTCTATTGAAAAAAAAATGAAAAAAAAAACATAGACGGGTTCATTTACCCCTCACTGTACCTTACACATGAAAACCACATCAAAAAAGTTTGCATTTAGCAATTCAACTTTTCAAAGTTTAAAAGGAGCTTATTGAAGGAGAAAGATGATTTCGGAGAGAACCGTACTCAATGGGAGAATTCCAGTCTAAGAAATATAAGTTTAACTTTGAAAGTTCTTTTTAATGGTGTTGACAGCAAGATTAATAGATCTCCTCATTTACAGACATAGAAACCTCCTCATTCATTTGTCACTGTTTACCTGTTAGAATATAAACTAGACAGGATTGTTAGAAATGTATTGTTAAAATTGTGTGATTATTTAGAAAAAAAATTGTTGAGAGGGGGAAAGGGAGAGGCAGTGAAAGTACAGAAAAGACCAGTATAAAGACAAAGTAATATGTGAAAGGACAACTGTAATTTTTGAAAAATGAGAAACGTTTACAATCTAACAAAAAATAAAGCTATATAAGCAATGAGCATAAAAACATTTTTAGAAAAAAATATTAAATGTAGGTTATTCTGCTTTCTTGGACATCAAGTCTGCATGTAGCTTAAGGGAAATACACAATGCTATGGCACTAGCAACTACTTATTAAACACAAAAAATGAAGGGGCAATACAATTTTAAGCCATGGCAATGCTGTTTGCCACACAATGTAAGGCTTTTGCTACTCTGTGGACCTTCAGCGCTCATTGTGAGCCTATCCCGTGGTGTACTTTAATTGTCCTGCTTTGCAATGATCCCCTTTGGAGCTCATCGCGAAGACAGATATATAAGTACAGTGTAAAATGTGAAAAAAAATTGAGTACAGTGAATTAATAAAGTAAGATGAATTAATAAATCAATATACTTTACCTATTTATATTTAATATGCAGCAATCAATATCCTGAAGAGCTTACAATCTATTTGGATATTCCTGCATCTGAAAATGTACAGTTGGAGTGTTGATGTGAGGAGAAAGTGTCAGCAATGTGGTAAGTGCGCAGTGTAAATAGGATGCGTGCGCGAGGCCAAACCATTTTAAAAACCTAATGTTATGAGTTGTAAGTAAATGTTGTAAAATGGCAACTTACTTGGCTCGCAAGCATTTTTTCATCCATTGTAATGGTATATTCTCTATGTACTACGTTCTTGGCTAACTCGTACGTGCCTGGCAGTGATTTTCGCGGCTCTGTGTCCTTTAGCCTCGTTTTAATTTTTTTCGGCCGCCATTTTTCTTCTCACTTAGCCGATTTTCAAGTGGCGAAACTTCTTAAATGCGACTTAAATTTGCGTGCAACCTCACTCCCAGACGTCCTGGCTGTCCCCATGTGCTGTGTGTGATGTTTGTTTTATGTGGTATTTTCTTTTTGTTGTGGTTTTGGTGTTTGTGGATGTGCGCGGTTCAGTCGTTAACTTCATATTTTTGCAACCTCATATTTTTTTTCTAAGTTCTGTGGGTTGTAATTGTTGTTTGTAAAAGTCGTACATACTTGTCGGTGTTTTCTGCTCTTCGGGGTCGTGTAGCCTTGTTGTAATTTTGTGAAAGTGGTGAAACTCCTTCAATTCGACTTTAATTTGCGTGTTTTAGTTGTTTTTTGATGTACGCATTTCGGCCGTTAACTTCGTATTTTAATTTCTGCGGGTTGTCATTTTTTTTTGTCTCAGTCTGTACTTCCTCATTGCGCGTTATTGTTTTTACTTTTTTTCTAAGTCCCACGGCATGGTTGTTTTTTTTCAAAGTCCCGCTTTTCTGGGTTGTTTTTAACCGAGAGTGATGCGCCATAGAGCCTCCACCTCCGCAAATGCAGACACTCGCTTTGCGAGGTCCGCATTTGCGGCCTGCAATGAGCCTTTGGCTCATTGCAGTTTATGTCCCCCTCCGCAAATGCGGCCCCTCGGCTCATTGCAGCCGACGTTGGAGCCTCCACCGTTTTGCGGGGTCCGCTTCGCAAGCTCGCAAAGCGTGACAACAACAATTTCATTCAGAAATCAACTCACCAGTCTGGAAGGCAGCACGGGCCCTGCTCTTGTGAGCTCACCCATTAGATTTTCTTACCGTAATCTGTCACAACATCTATTTAGGACCAGATTTATCAAAAGATAAATAGCATATTGACTCTTTTCAAATTGTCTCAATACTCAACTATTGTTAAGCACTGACACCAAAAGATTGAACAATTGGTGTATATAAATTCATCAATAGCTAGCTGATTTGTATTAAGTGGTGTATTGCTTGTCATAATTGATGGTGTATGTGATAGTGGTTTGTAATACATAGCGTATCTAATTTTCTGAAGAACAATGTATTTCTATGAAAGGCTTCCTTACGGGCTCCTAGAAAATATCATGGATTGCTCCCATAAAATCTTCCTGGCTCCTAAGTTATATATATATATATATATATATATATATATATATATATATATAATGCTTTAGATTGTAAGATTGCAAGTTTTCAGTTTCGCAATGTGCTTTGGGGAAAGCACCATGGACACAGCATTCTAAGCTCAAAGACAGGGCCCTCCATCCTTTGCAATGTGTCTATATTGTTTTTGTCTCTGCCTGGAACTTAACACATGAATAGCGCTACGGAACTCACACAGTACATATATATAAATAAATAAATATATATATAATGTATAGATTAATATAATGTAATAGATTAATATATATATATATATATATATATGTGTGTGTGTCTATATAAAAGTGTATATATATATATATATATATATATAACATATATATATATATACATATATATATATATATATATTAATCTACATACATATATATATATATATGTATATATATATAAACACACACACACACATATATATATATATATGTGTATATACACACACACATTTATATATATATATATATACACACACACACATATATATATATATATATATGTATATATATATATATATATTTTTTTTTTTATATATATATATATATATATATATATATATATATACAGACACAAACATATATACAGGGGGCCACAACTACATATTATATACATTATTATATGTTAAAACAAATAATATATTATTTTATTATAACATGATTCTTATTATGATTTTATTATTAACAATATTTATTATGAATCACATTTATTGTCAATATTATTAGTTATTATAGTTATTACTGGCCTTTAAATAAGCATTTTAAACTCTTGTCACCAGTTATGATGTCAAATCAGATGCACACATTTTCTATCACGTAGAGTCACTGCTTTACTTACTGGGTGGCATATTGTTTGTTGTAATGGGTGGCATATTCCAATGGGTGATAAATCTGGGCCTTATTGTTTTGGGTTAGATGTAGCATGTGAGATATTTTGGAGAACTCTTGAATATGTCGGATTTAGTAAATCTGTCTCATAAGATAAAACAGAAGATCTCACCTTGGTATATATGGCCCTGGGAGGAAAATCACCTTTAAATCAAATAAAGGAGACAATGTCAATTTATTTTGCTCTTGTTTTACAGGCAATTCCAATGTAATCTGTTCACCCATTACGGACTTAAAATGTACCTGCTGCTTAATTTGTTTGCCCATTTAACTTAAGACAAATCCAAATGGCAAGTACAAAGCAACTCCTTTGTCATGTATTTACACTTTATTTAAAGGGGATGTGTTTACAAACAGCTTACATTAATGTACCTCTTATTGCTAATGTTGCTAAGTAGCAGGAGGCAGCGTACAACATTTAAAAGCCCAAAGCTGGATTTTGTTGCAATTTGATATCACAGTTTATTCTGTTTTATTTGCACAAACAGCTATTTAAATTTCCTGTCTTGCGCCTACCTAAAAGCTGCTTCATGATTTAATGTGTGTAAATGTTTGAAGAGATTTAAAACACACGAGGATTACATCCCAAAAAATGTTTAAACCCATCTGTTCTTCAAACATATATGTTTTGTGTATACCTAGAGATTAAAGTACTATATTGTAGAAGGAACATATTGCACTAACTGAAACATCATTATTTGTAACTGGTATACAAATTAACATGTTAAAGGGATATGGAAGGTTTCTGGATTTTACCAGGTATTTAATATACATACGTATGTATTTACTTGTATGTACTAAGTATTACAAAGAAGCAATTAAAAGCTCTGTTTTTCTGCCTAAGGTCATGCAAATAGTCCCTGCATAGGTCTGTCCACTGCAGCATACACAGACTCTATCAGCCTGGATGTGCAGTGTGGTATCCTAGCCTATCAGAGACCAGGTCTCAGAAAAACATGCTGCTGCGACTACTTCACATCCAGCCTTTAGAGCCTTTGTCTGCATATGTGACAGTGGGCAGACCCAAGCAGGAACTATTTGTGTGAATTTAGGCACTAAAAACAGAGCTTTTAGGTAAGTAAAATCAAGAAAATGTCCATATCTTTTTAACGTAACTGATATACAAATTAGTGAGTGTCTATAGGAAACTGTCTTTACTCTAGATTATTACCGAGGGCTGACCTACTTGAGAAGAGTTTTAAAGGTTTTTTCCAGGTCTATAAAATGCATATCTTCTAACTGCCCATTTGTCGAGTCCTTCCTTAAAGGGTAAATGCTTCAGCCCCCTTAGTCTTCCAGTGTCCCTCAGTTGAATGAAATTCCAGATTTACTGGCAAAACCCAGTTTCCAAGACATGTCCCACTTTCTCCTGCTTCTTGTTGTTTTCTCTGAAAATTAAGGAGAAACACATAAGCCCATAGTGTAAATTGTATAGAATATATGTCTCTATCAAAGCTCTGTGCACACTGTAACAGGATATAAAGGTATATAACTTTCAGGAATAAAAGCATCCCTCATAGGTTATTTCAAATGTTAGAAGTTATGCTAGTGTGTGGATTTGCAAGCTGAGAAAATGGGCCAGATACATTAAGGTGTGAATCTTGGAGTATCTTTCCAGTTCCATTTTATCCTATGAGGCCGATTTTTGAAGATCTGACATCTACAAGACATATCAATCGTGTGAATTTGAGATCCAGGAGCCAGTAAGTGAGAGCGCAAGTTACTTTTCTATTCAACTGGCGTCTTTTTGCGGGCTCCAATCTGGTTACGAGTTAAAGGCTTGGAAAAATTGCGTCCGTCAAACTCGTAACTTACAGCCTCCAGAAGCCTTTGATCTTTCACTTTCGCAAGGCTAAACTCGTAAATCGCTATTCAATTGCTCAATTTCCCCAAGCCCTCAAATGTATCCACCATCGTAAACTCGCAACTCACTCGCAGACATTCAGCCGTCTGCAATCGAGTTGCGAGGCTCAAATTAGTATATCTAGTCCAGTGTTTTAGTGATGCAAAATAGGTTTAATATTTAGAAAAATTATATTTTGTCAATTAGCTTCTTTAGCACACATACATGTTTCCAAATGTATTTATAATACTGCTATTCTGCATAATTCATCTTCTACATTTCTGTAAAAAAATAAACAACAAGGCAGTCAGGATGCTGAAAAAAATATAATAAATGTAAATTAGTTAAATTAGATTTCTATCAGTGACACACATTCTAGAGTCAAAGATTCCCTTTCAGTGTACGTGGGATTCATATATTTGTCTATATGCATTTTATATTATTAAAGCCTCTTCTTGCATGAGAGTAAAAGAGTGCTGTAATGGTTAAAAAACCTAACTGCAAATGGGGCTCTGAAGAGTCATCAATCGGTCTACGGGCTCCACAATCTGGAGAGCAGTGAAAAAGCCTAAAATATTTTTTTCAAAGTTCAATTATTTCAAAAAAATTACATTATTTTAAATAATTTTTCATGCAAAATAATGATTTTTTTGTGTTTAAAACATAGTCTTGTAAATGCATGCTAAACAAATATGTGAGTTCCATGAAAGCAAAGCATCATTAAAATAATTAATTTTCAATAATCACGGTTTTCCTAGTTTTTATATAATTATTTTTGTTACGACTTCTTGTTTCTCACAATATTCAATATGTAAGGTGTACACATTTCCAATTTAGTTCTACCTCCACTGAGGCACATGCACATAACAAGTCATGAAAAATGGTATATCAATTGTATTATGTTATTCAATTGTACATTTTTTTTTTAAATAGTTTTAAAATAACAACAAACTTACATATTTGATAATTATTTTTAAATCCCTTTTAGGAACCCTATGGACATCAGGGCTGACTTCACATTTTTGGTGCCCTTAGGCAGTGAACTTTAAGTTGCCCCCAAGAGAGCTCGTAGTCAGTTCCATTACACACATATTATAAGGATTAATTTGTTTTAGCAAACGTGATAAATACCAAGGTAGCGTGATGAGTACCACTGTTTTTGCTCATCCAGACTTATTGAGTATAGAAAATGATGATTCCCAAGGCGGTTAAGAACCAAGGGACCTATATATAGTCGAATCACATCATTATGACCTCAGATAACTGTAGTTAGACAACACGATGGATAGTAGTTAGATGGCGTGGTAGTTAGTCAACAAGAGACTGGACGCTTGGCAAGGGTATCTGAGCCATGCAGACTGCAGTGCATCCGACAACTGCTGGACAGTGCTTGGTGATGGAACCATGCAGCGAACATGGTGATCAAGGTGGTCCCACAGGTGCTCGACGAGGTTCAAGTCCAGGGAATATAGGCCAGGGAAGTACTTGGAAGTCTTCCTCATGCTCCTCCAACCACTCACAGACAATTCTGGCCCTTATGACATGTCACATTGTCCTGCTGGAAGATCCCATCTGCAACAGGGAAGATAGTCATCATGTATAGATGTATTTGATCTGTGAGGATGAATAGTTGAGAATGCCTGCCAGAGGTATGAGACAATGCTAAGAAAACCATAACGCAGACCATAATGCAGACAACGCCATCTTGAGTTCTTCCAACAATGGTTGCAGAGTGTTTGTTCTCGGAGCTTGGCCCTCACACACCTTCCCAGCCTACATTCATCTCTGACATCAATGACACCTGGTGCTCCGCAGTTTCCACGCCGTTTATTCGCAATAGTGTTGTTTTTCCTGTCACTGTATACTTTAACCATTGTGTTTGGCATTGTGCCTTCTGGAACCAATTAACAGTGAGTACCAAAGTACCACTTATAAATTCTTTAAATTGCAAAAAAGAAAATAATAATTAGAACCATGCCTTCATCAAAATGATCAGATAACAGTGACATAGATTTGACATCAAATAAAAACCAGCAGGTCCATCTAATCTGCCCAAAATCTGTTTAGTACATCCCCAGCAATTATTGACAATACTTTTCCATAAAAAAAAAATATATATCTTTGCTTGGTGGTTCATCAGAAATGCTCACTGACTGGGGAAATTTGAAACTTCAATGTTAACATGATACATGACCAATCACTGTGGGGGTGAGAAGTGTCCATTTGTGGTGCCCAGTTATTTTTGATTGCTTGTGTTATTAATAAAACAGCTTTCACTCCTCAAATATCTCTCAATGTTTACAACGCCATCATCACGTCAACCTCCCAGGCCCGTTGTCTTGGTGTTCTACTGGACCCTTCCCTCTCTTTTATTCCTCACATACAATCAATAACAAAATCTTGTCAGTTTCACCTAAAAAAACATCTCCAAAATTCATCACTATCTTACAGAAGACACAGCTAAAATTCTAATACACTCTCTCATTATATATTGACTCAACTACTGCAATTCACTCCTTGCTGGCCTCTCCGTCTCTCGTCTGTCTCCACTGCAATCCATAATGAATGCCTCAGCTAGACTCATCTTCCATACTCAACACTCAGTGTCTGCAGCTGCTCTCTGTCAATAACTCCACTAGCTTCCCATAGCCTCCAGATTTAAATTTAAAATCATGACCCGAACATATAAAGCCCTCAACAACAATACACCCCCTTATATCTCTGCTCTTGTTGCAAAATACTCTGCCAACCGCCATATTTGTTCTGCTAATGACCTTCTTCTCTCCTCCTCTCTTATCACCTCCTCTCCTTCCCGCCTTCAAGACTTTTCTTGTGGTGCCCCTATTATCTGGAACTCCTTCTTCCTGCCTGAAAACCTTTTTAAAAAATCACTAAAAACACATCTGTTTAAAAAGCTTATCACCTTCAGCCTTAATATGCACAATTGCACACTCCTCAGCTTAATATCACTCACACCCACAATCTACAGTACAACACGCAGACACCTTCCCTTGATAGAACAAATTGCTTCCACATTGCCATCTTGCATTTAGATTGAATGTTTGCGAGTTTTCAATCATGTGTCGGTGCTTTGGAAACAAGCACTATGTACATTTGATTTTAAGCTCACCATTTTTTTGTAATATATAACGTTTTTGTCATGTACTTACATGTATAGCACTACAGAATATGTTGGCGCGTTACAAATAAAGATAATAATAATAATAATAATAATAATAATAATAATAAAATTAAGCTTTTTTAATCCAGGAGACCCTTGTAGAGATATGCCCCTAGGTAGGTGTCTACCTTGCCTAGTGGCAAATCCAGCGTTGTCAAGGGTTTCTGACAACACAGCTTGAATGTACTGACAAGGATCTACTGGTCTTGCTGTTCTCTAGATCCCCTCCGCATCACTATTGATGAGGTTCTCATGATGGGGCTTCTCGGTGCCCGGTTCTTCATACAGTGATCATTGCAGGCTAGGGTGAAAAGTGTCTGTGATAAAATAATAAACAGAGGCCATAGACCCTAAAGATTTCAGAAGAAATCATTGCTTGTTCCCAGAAGAGTGTCCCTATATTTAAGATTGGGCTGAACATTTATAGTGGGTTAAACAGTAGGGTAGCGTAAAACATTAATTCATTGGTAAACACAGAAGAAGCTTTCAATTCTCTGCTTCAACAGCCATTGGGAGCTTGGCCTACGTTGGCATGTCCAATCAGCGGATAGTTTGGCAGCATGATTCAAACTACCTGCCTTGCATGGGTTGACCTCTGACTTGGTGGCATTTGTAGACGTTGTTCTGATTGGCTTGAGGTACTCCTGGAGCAAACAATCAGAAATGGTTACTCAGCCTGGCTACTTCAATCAGTTCAGGAACATTAACAACAATGGGATTAGGACAGACAGTCCGTAACCCCATCAACACAAATGATGTGTGCCCTTGTAATGATGTGTGCCCTTGTAATGGTGTTCTAATTTGGGTATAGGTGAGTGAATTCTGCTGACTAAAACAATTATTAAATAAATAATAGGCATCACTGAAACATAGCGGGATGACTCTCATGACTTGCCTGTTAATTTGGATGCTTATACCCTATTTTGGAAAGATAGGGATAATGATAGAAGAGAAAGATGGATTTTATCTGTGTGTAAGCCTGAATTTAAGTCAGAGAAGATATTTATGATGGAACTAGCGATAATGTTGAATCCTTGGTGGTGGAGTTAAATAGCAAAGAAACAAATTCTAGAATAATATTGGTAGGAGTATGCTATAAACCCCCAAATATAATTCAAAGTGAGGAAATGCAATAATTATTACAGACTGGAAATGCAGATAAGCATGGTCAAGTTCTAATAATGGGATATTTTACCTATCCTGAAATAAACTGGATGAATGAGACCATCAATTCAGCTAAGGAGAGCAGGTTCTTTGAATACACTCAGAGATCCTTATCTGGCCCAGGTTATACACGAGCCTACTAGAAATGAGGCTATCTTGGATTTGGTTTCAAATGCTGAAATAGGGCAACCTTTGAGAAACAGTGATCACAACACAGCCTCATTTGAGATTGAATTAAAAAAGCAAAACTGTAAGGGGTCAACAAAAACTCTTAATTTTAAAACGGAAGATTTTAACAGTCTAAGGGCAGCAATACAAAGTATAGACTGGGACAAAGAACTGATGGGTAAAAATACTGAACATAAATGGACAACATTCAAATCCTTACTAAATATACAGATTTATTACCATATACCGTGAGGGAATAAAATTAGAAGGAGTAAATCACATTCAAAGTGGCTTAACAATGATTTAACAAACATGATATGGAGTAAAAAACAGGCATTTAAATTATACAAAAAGAGGGAACAGAGACTGCCTTACATGGGTACTAGAAAATCGTCAAGGCTTGCAACAGGGCTATTAGACTGGCTAAAATAGAAAGTGAAAAGTTAGTTGCAAAGGAGAGTAAGACTAACCCTATTTTTTTAAATATATTAATTGGAAGAAGTTCAGGAAGGAAGTGACAGGACAATTACAATGTGAAACAGGCTGTCTGATAAATAGTGATCTTGAAAAGGTGACCATAAAATGGCAAATGAGCTAAATATTTTTTTTCTTTCTGTACACACAAGGGAGGTATCATGGGGCTACACTACCTTCACCAAATAATTAATTAAGGCAGGAAGAAATCGAAAAGAGGTTGGAAAAAAATAATTGTAAATAAAGCACCAGGTGTGAGGGTTCTGTAATAGCCAAACCATTATATCTAGTTTTTCAAGACTGACTCATTACAGCGTCGCTACCAGATGACTGGAGAAAAGCAGATGTGATACATATATTTAAGAGGGGAGCAAGAACAAATCCAGGGAAGTATAGACCCGTAAGCCTCACTTCTGTAGTGGGAAAGCTTTAAGAATAGTTAATAATGTATAGTATATAAGAATATTTCTATTTGAACAAGATTATAAGTAAGAGTCAATATGGATTTATGAGGCATGGGTCATGCCAAACAAACCTAATTAGTTTCTATGAAGATGTTAGTAGGAACTTGGATCAAGGCAACTCAGTGGATGTAGTCTTTTTGGATTTTGCAAAGGCTTTTTATACTGTGCCACATGGAAGACTATTATGTAAACTAAGGGATACAGGGATTGCAGTAAATATCTGCTCATGGATTGAGAGCCGACTAAAAGACCGGAAGCAAAGGGTTGTTGTAAATGGAACATACTCAGATTGGACTAATGTGGTAAGTGGGGATCTTCATGGTTCAGTATTAGGTCCTCTCCTTTTTAACATATTTATTAATAACTTAGAAGTAGGACTGAAAAGTGTTGTCTACATTTTTGCTGATAACACTAAATTGTGTAAGGTAATTCAATCACAAAATAATATTGATATATCATAATAAATGGGGGGTCACAAACCAGGGGCCAGGGTTCTGGCAATCTCTGTGCCCAGCCACACAGGAGCAGAAACAGGTGTTGTTCCCTTTACGCATAGGACCTAGCAAAATTCCAGCACCAGAATACAGCAGGAGCAGATATAGGTCCCTTTAGGGTAGGACCAGAAGAGGTATCAGAAAGCCTTCAAGTGATTATCCCATCCAATACCATCCCAGCCAATGAGGTGCATCTCTGTGCCCTTTATCAAAAGTTCCGTCCCCCAAAGCCATCAACCTATCTTGATATTGTGTTAGGCAGAGGCACTCCTGTTGGTCGCCACGTTGACTAGCAGAGCTAATCAGCAAGGCACCGACAAACCCAGGCAGGGTAAATGGGCGGGTAGCAACAGGACTGGCCGTCTATGGGTCAATGGATAGTATTATCCCCCTGTGGCTATCTTAGCGACCCATGATGCCCCACTCCCAGCCCCCAACGAGTAGGGCCGATAAGGTTGGGACAAAGTGGCTCAGGATGGTGCAAAAAGTGGTTTGTGACATTGAAAAACAATAAGTAGATAGATACATAGATAGATACATAGTGGGAAAACTGAATATTGACTTCTGTGTGTGCATTTAGGCTTACAGTGCTTATAAATGCATCATAAATTCTTGGCATGTTTTTTTATTAGCGTGATAGATTCACATTTTGGACAAACTGAAATATACTTGTGATGTTTTACACACTGATTGGCTATAAAATAATATAAAACAACCAGCACCTATTATGTAAATGACAATCTAATCTAAATATAACTCAATCTTCATCACTTGGCTGTAACATCTACAAAATCAAATCACACACAATGCCATAAAATCAGCTCAACCTTTATTGTAATAATAAAAAATACATTAAAGTAATAGCATTTTCAAGTTAATGGCTCTATAAAATAGTCGCTGATAAAGCAATATTGGTTTGCTAAATGACATAATTTTATCTACATTGCTTAAAAAGTGACCACGGTTTGTAATGATGACACTGAAATCCAAAGGGGATTTCAAGAGTATGTGCAGAGATATTAGAATTATGTCTAATTTTGTGGTAAAGATGCTGGGAGATGCTTAATCATGTTAAAAATAACACTGTTTTATCTATTTGAGTTTGGAAGAAAATGCATTGTAGTATTCATTCTAAATTAAGAGAAAAAACAACTAATTTCTAATCATATAATATACTGTACTATAATTCATTCCTGGGCAATGCATAATTATTGTGATACTATGTAATAAAAAGTGAGGTGTTTTAGGGATTTCCTTGTACTTTATTCAGGCACAAAATATACAGTGCCTTGCAAAAGTATTCACCGCCTTGACTTTTACCTATTTTCATACATTACAGTGTTAAATTCAATGTTTTGTTAATCTGAATTTTATGTGATTGATCAGAACAAAATAGTCTAAGTTGGTGAAGTGAAATGAGAAAAATATATACATAAAACTATTTTTTTTTAAATAGAAAACAGAAAATTGGTATGTGCGTATGTATTCACCCCCTTTGTTATGAAGCCCAAAAAAAGCTCTGGTGCAACCAATTACCTTCAGAAGTCACATAATTAGTGAAATTATGTCCACCTGTGTGCAATCTAAGTGTCACATGATCTGTCATTACATATACACACCTTTTTTGAGGCCCCGGGAGGCTACAACACCAAAGCAAGAGGCACCACTAACCAAACACTTTCATGAAGACAAATGAACTCTCCAAATGAGTAAGGGACAATGTTGTTGAAAAGTACATGTCAGGGTTAGGTTATAAAAAAATATCCAAATCTTTGATGATCCCCAGGAGCACCATCAAATCTATCATAATTAAATGGAAAGAACATGTTACAACAGCAAACCGGCCAAGACACGGCCACACACCAAAACTCACGGACCGTGCAAGGAGGGCATTAATCAGAGAGGCAGCACAGAGACCTAAGGTAACCCTGGAGAAGCTGCAGAGTTCTACAGCAGAGACTGGAGTATCTGTACATAGGACGACAATAAGCCGTACGCTCCATAGAGTTGGGCTTTATGGCAGAGTGACATAAAGAAAGCCATTACTTTCAGCAAAAAACAAAATGGCACATTTTGAGTTTGGCAAAAGGCATGTAGGAGACTCCCAAAATGTATGGAAGAAGTGCTCTGGTCTGATGAGACTAAAATTTTACTTTTCGGCCATCAAAGAAAACGCTATGACTGGCGCAAACCCAACACATCATATCACCCCAAGAACACCATCTGATGTTTTTCAGCAGCCTGGACTGGGAAACTGGTCAGAGTTGAGGGAAAGATGGATGGTGCTAAATACAAGGATATTCTTGTGCAAAACCTGTACCACTCTGTGCGTGATTTGAGGCTAGGACGGAGGTTCACCTTCCAGCAGGACAATGACCCCAAACACACTGCTAAAGCAACACTTGAGTGGTTTAAGGAGAAACATGTAAATGTGTTGGAATGACCTAGTCAAAGCCCAGACCTCAATCCAGTAGAAAATATGTGGTCAGACTTAAAGATTGCTGTTCACAAGCGCAAACCATCCAACTTGAAGGAGCTAGAGCAGTTTTGCAAGGGGGAATGGGCAAATATCCAAGTGGTAAGATGTGGCAAGCGCATAGAGACTTATCCAAAGCGACTTGGAGCTGTGATTGCTGTAAAAGGTGGCTCTACAAAATATTGACTTTAGGGGGGGTGAATAGTTATGAACATTGACTCTTTTTGTTATTTTGTCCTATTTGTTGTTTGCTTCACAATAAAAAAAAAACATCTTCTAAGTTGTGGGCATGTTCTGTAAATTAAATGATGCAAATCCTCAAACAATCCATGTTAATTCCAGGTGTGAGGCAACAAAACACGAAAAATGCCAAGGGGGGTAAATACTTTTGCAACGCACTGTATTATTGATGGTGGAATAGATATAGAAATACCCTCTTCTTCAGGGGTCTTCAAGCATTTAATACCGACCGCCCTCAATTTACTCAATTTACTCTCTCTCATTTCTGGTTACATATATCATATGACCCTAGCTCTGTATCGAACTCTACTTACTAGACAGTGACCCGGTCCTGACTGCTGTCCCTAGCTATGTATCACCCAGTACTTACTAGGTAGTGATCCGGTCCTGACTGCTGTTCCTAGCTATGTATCGCACTGTACTTACTAAATAGTGACCCGATCCTGACTGCTGTCCCTAGCTTTGTATTGCCCTTTACTTATTAGATAGTGATCAGGTCCTGACTACTGTCCCCAGCTTTGCATCGACCTGTACTTACTAGATAGTAATCAGGTCCTGACTGCCGTCCCTAGCTCTGTATAGCCCTGTACTTACTAGATAGTGACCTGATCCTGACTGCTGTCTCTAGCTATGTATCGCTCTGTACTTACTAGATAGTGATCTAGTCCGGACTCCTGTCCCTAGCTATGTATCACCCTGTACTTACTAGATAGTGATCTAGTCCGGACTCCTGTCCCTAGCTATGTATCACCCTGTACTTACTAGATAGTGACCCGGGTCTGACTGCGGTCCCTAGCTTTGTATCACCCTGTACTTACTAGATAATGATCCGGTCCTGACTGCTGTCCCTAGCTATGTATCACCCTTTATTTACTATATAGTGATCCGGTCCTGACTGCTGTCCCTGGCAATGTATCGCCATATACTTACTACATAGTGATCCGGTCCTGGCTGCTGTCCCTAGCTATGTATCACCCTGTACTTACTAGATAGTGATCCGGTCCAAACTACCGTCCCTAGCTATGTATCTCCCTGTACTTACTACACAGTGACCCGGTCCTGACTGCTGTCCATAGTAATGTATCGCTCTGTACACTAGAAAGTGACCCGGTCCAGACTGCTGTCCCTAGTTATGTTTCACCCTGTACACTAGAAAGTGACCCGGTCCTGACTGCTGTCCCTGGCTATGTTTCACCCTGTACTTACTAGATAGTGATCCGGTCCAAACTGCCGTCCCTAGCTATGTATCTCCCTGTACTTACTACATAGTGACCCGGTCCTGACTGCTGTCCCTAGTTATGTTTCACCCTGTACACTATATAGTGATCCGGTCCTGACTGCTGTCCCTGGCAATGTATCGCCATGTACTTACTACATAGTGATCCGGTCCTGGCTGCTGTCCCTAGCTATGTATCACCCTGTACTTACTAGATAGTGATCCGGTCCAAACTACCGTCCCTAGCTATGTATCTCCCTGTACTTACTACACAGTGACCCGGTCCTGACTGCTGTCCATAGTAATGTATCGCTCTGTACACTAGAAAGTGACCCAGTCCAGACTGCTGTCCCTAGTTATGTTTCACCCTGTACACTAGAAAGTGACCCGGTCCTGACTGCTGTCCCTAGCTATGTTTCACCCTGTACTTACTAGATAGTGATCCGGTCCAAACTGCCGTCCCTAGCTATGTATCTCCCTGTACTTACTACACAGTGACCCGGTCCTGACTGCTGTCCATAGTAATGTATCGCTCTGTACACTAGAAAGTGACCCAGTCCAGACTGCTGTCCCTAGTTATGTTTCACCCTGTACACTAGAAAGTGACCCAGTCCAGACTGCTGTCCCTAGTTATGTTTCACCCTGTACACTAGAAAGTGACCCGGTCCTGACTGCTGTCCCTATCTATGTATCACCATGTACTTACTAGATAGTGACCTGCTCCTGACTGCTGTCTCTGGCTATGTATAGCCATGTACTTAATAGATACTGATCCGGTCCTGACTGCTGTCCCTAGCTATGTATCGCCCTGTACTTACTAGACAGTGATCCGATCCAGACTGCTGTCGCTAGCTATGTATCGATCTATACTTACTAGATAGTGACCCGGTCCTGACTGCTGTCCCTAGCTATGTATCACCATGTACTTACTAGATAGTGATCCGGTCCTGACTGCTGTCCCTAGCTATGTATCGATCTATACTTACTAGATAGTGACCTGGTCCTAACTGCTGTCCTTAGCTATGTATCGCCCTGTACTTACTAGATAGTGATCCGATCCAGACTGCTGTCTCTCGCTATCTATCGCCCTGTACTTACAAGATAGTGATCCGATCCTGACTGCTGTTCCTAGCTATGTATCGCCCTGTACTTACTAAATAGTGATCCGGTCCTGACTGCTGTCCCTAGCTCTGTATCACCCTGTACTTACTAGATAGTGATCCAGTCCTGACTGCTGTCTCTAGCTATGTATCGATCTATACTTACTAGATAGTGACCCGGTCCTGACTGCTGTCCCTTGCTATGTATCACCCCGTACTTACTAGATAGTGATCCGGTCCTGACTGCTGTCCCTAGCTATGTATCGCCCTGTACTTACTAGATAGTGATCCAGTCCTGACTGCTGTCTCTCGCTATGTATCGCCCTGTACTTACTTGATAGTGATCCAACCCTTTGCTGTCACTAACTATATATCACCCTGTACATACTAGCTAGCGATCCGGTCCTGACTGCTCTCCCTAGCTATGTATCAATCAGTACTTACTAGATTGTAATCCGGTTCTGACTGCTGTCCCTAGCTATCTATCGCCCTGTATTACTAGAGAGTGATCCGATCTAGACTACTGTCTCTCGCTATGTATCGCCATGTACTTACTAGATAATGATCCAGTCGTGACTGCTGTCCCTATGTATGTATCACCCTGTACTTACTAGATAGTGATCCGGTCCTGGCTACTTTCCCTAGCTATGTATTGCCCTGTACTTACTACATAGTGACCCGGTCTTGACTGCTGTCAATAAGTTATGTATCGCCTTGTACACTAGATAGTGATCCAGCCCTGACTGCTGTTCCTAGTTATGTATCGCCCTGTACTTACTACATAGTGACCCGGTCTTGACTGCTGTCAATAAGTTATGTATCGCCTTGTACACTAGATAGTGATCCAGTCCTGACTGCTGTCTCTAGCTATGTATCGATCTATACTTACTAGATAGTGATCCGATCCAGACTGCTTTCTCTCGCTATATATTGCCCTGTACTTACTAGATAATGATCCAGTACTGACTGCTTTCCATAGTTATGTATCGCACTGTAATTACTAGATAGTGATCCATTCCTTACTGCTTTCCATAGTTATGTATCGCCCTGTACTTACTAGATATTGATCGGGTCCTGGCTACTATCCCTAGCTATGTATCGATCTGTACTTACTAGATAGTGACCCGATCCTGACTGCTGTACCTAGCTATGTATCACCCTGTACTTACTAGATAGTGATCCGGACCTGACTGCTGTCTCTAGCTAAGTATCACCCTGTACTTACTAGATAATGATCCAGCCATGATTGCTGTCCCTATCTATGTATCACCATGTACTTACTAGATAGTGACCTGCTCCTGACTGCTGTCTCTGGCTATGTATAGCCATGTACTTAATAGATACTGATCCAGTCCTGACTGCTGTCCCTAGCTCTGTATCACCATTTACTTAATAGATAGTTATCCAGTCCTGACTGCTGTCCCTAGCTATGTATCGCCCTGTACTTACTAGACAGTGATCCGATCCAGACTGCTGTCGCTAGCTATGTATCGATCTATACTTACTAGATAGTGACCCAGTCCTGACTGCTGTCCCTAGCTATGTATCACCATGTACTTACTAGATAGTGATCCGGTCCTGACTGCTGTCCCTAGCTATGTATCGATCTATACTTACTAGATAGTGACCTGGTCCTAACTGCTGTCCTTAGCTATGTATCGCCCTGTACTTACTAGATAGTGATCCGATCCAGACTGCTGTCTCTCGCTATGTATCGCCCTGTACTTACAAGATAGTGATCCGATCCTGACTGCTGTCCCTAGCTATGTATCGCCCTGTACTTACTAGATAGTGATCCGGTCCTGACTGCTGTCCCTAGCTATGTATCGCCCTGTATTTACTAGATAGTGATCCAGTCCTGACTGCTGTCCCTAGTTATGTATCGCCCTGTACTTACTACATAGTGACCCGGTCCTGACTGCTGTCCCTCGCTATGTATCACCCCGTACTTACTAGATAGTGATCCGGTCCTGACTGCTGTCCCTAGTTATGTATCGCCCTTTACACTAGATAGTGATTCGGTCCTGACTGCTGTCCCTAGCTATGTATCGCCCTGTACTTACTAGATAGTGATCCGGTTCTGACTGCTGTCCCTAGCTCTGTATCACCCTGTACTTACTAGATAGTGATCCAGTCCTGACTGCTGTCTCTAGCTATGTATCGATCTATACTTACTAGATAGTGACCCGGTCCTGACTGCTGTCCATTGCTATGTATCACCCCGTACTTACTAGATAGTGATCCGGTCCTGACTGCTGTCCCTAGCTATGTATCACCCTTTACTTAATAGATAGTGATACAGTCCTGACTGCTGTCGCTAGCTATGTATCGATCTATACTTACTAGATAGTGACCGGTCCTAACTGCTGTCCCTAGCTATGTATCTCCCTGTACTTACTAGATAGTGACCGGTCCTGAATGCTGTCCCTAGCTATGTATCACCCTATACTTGCTAGATAGTGATCCTGTCCTGACTGCTGTGCCTAGCTATATATCGCCCTGTACTTACTAGATAGGGATCAGGTCCTGACTGCTGTCCCTAGCTATGTATCTCTCTGTACTTACTAGATAGTGACCGGTCCTGACTGCTGTCCCTAGCTATGTATCACCCTGTACTTACTAGATAGTGATCCGGTCCTGACTGCTGTCCCTAGCTATGTATCACCCTATACTTGCTAGATAGTGATCCTGTCCTGACTGCTGTCCCTAGCTATGTATCGCCCTGTACTTACTAGATAGTGATCCAGTCCTGACTGCTGTCTCTCGCTATGTATCGCCCTGTAATTACTTGATAGTGATTCGGTCCTGACTGCTGTCCCTAGCTATGTATCGCCCTGTGCTTACTAGATAGTGATCCGGTCCTGACTGCTGTCCCTAGCTCTGTATCACCCTGTACTTACTAGATAGTGATCCAGTCCTGACTGCTGTCTCTAGCTATGTATCGATCTATACTTACTAGATAGTGACCCGGTCCTGACTGCTGTCCATTGCTATGTATCACCCCGTACTTACTAGATAGTGATCCGGTCCTGACTGCTGTCCCTAGCTATGTATCACCCTTTACTTAATAGATAGTGATACAGTCCTGACTGCTGTCGCTAGCTATGTATCGATCTATACTTACTAGATAGTGACCGGTCCTAACTGCTGTCCCTAGCTATGTATCTCCCTGTACTTACTAGATAGTGATCAGGTCCTGACTGCTGTCCCTAGCGATGTATCGCCCGGTACTTACTAGATAGTGATCCAGTCCTGACTGCTGTCCCTAGCTATGTATCCCCCTGTACTTACTAGATACTGATCCAGTCCTGACTGCTGTCCCTAGTTATGTATCACCCTGTACACTAGATAGTAATCCCGTCCTTACTGCTGTCCCTAGCTATGTATCACCCTGTACTTACTAGATAGTAATCCCGTCCTAACTGCTGTCCCTAGCTATGTATCACCCTGTATTTACTAGATAGTGATCCAGTCCTGACTGCTGTCCCTAGTTATGTATCGCCCTGCACTTACTACATAGTGACACAGTCCTGACTGCTGTCCCTAGTTATGTATCGCCTTGTACACTAGATAGTGATTCGGTCCTGACTGCTGTCCCTAGCTATGTATCGCCCTGTACTTACTAGATAGTGATCCGGTCCTGACTGCTGTCCCTAGCTCTGTGTCACCCTGTACTTACTAGATAGTGACCCAGTCCTGACTGCTGTCTCTAGCTATGTATCGATCTATACTTACTAGATAGTGACCCGGTCCTGACTGCTGTCCCTAGCTATGTATCACCCTGTACTTACTAGATAGTGATACAGTCCTGACTGCTGTTGCTAGCTATGTATCGATTTATACTTACTAGATAGTGACCCGGTCCTAACTGCTGTCCCTAGCTATATATCGCCCTGTACTTACTAGATAGTGATCAGGTCCTGACTGCTGTCCCTAGCTATGTATCTCCCTGTACTTACTAGATAGTGACCCGGTCCTGACTGCTGTCCCTAGCTATGTATCGCCCTACACTTGCTAGATAGTGATCCTGTCCTGACTGCTGTCCCTGGCTATGTATCACCCTGTACTTACTAGATAGTGATCCGGTCCTGACTGCTGTCCCTAGCTATTTATCCCCCTGTACTTACTAGATATCGATCCAGTCCTGACTGCTGTCCCTAGTATTGTATCACCCTGTACACTAGATAGTAATCCTGTCCATACTGCTGTCCCTAGCTATGTATAGCCCTGTACTTACTAGATAGTGATCCAGTCCTGACTGCTGTTTGTAGCTATGTATCACCCTGTATTTACTACATAGTTACCCAGTCTTGACTGCTGTCCCTAGTTATGTATCGCCCTGTACTTACTACATAGTGACCCGGTCCTGACTGCTGTCTCTAGCTATGTATCACCCTGTACTTACTAGATAGTGACCCGGTACGGACTGCTGTCCCTAGCTATGTATCACCCTGTTCTTACTAGATAGTGATACAGTCCTGACTGCTGTCCCTAGCTATGTATCGCCCTGTACTTACTAGATAGTGATCCGGTCCTGACTGCTGTCTCTCGCTATGTATCGCCCTGTACTTACAAGATAGTGACCCGGTCCTGACTGCTGTCCCTAGCTATGTATCGCCCTGTACTTACTAGATATGATCCAGTCCTGACTGCTGTCCCTAGTTATTGCCCTGTACTTAATAGATAGTGACCCAGTCCTGACTGCTGTCCATAGCTATGTATCGCCCTCTACTTACTAGATAGTGATCCAGTCCTGAATGCTTTCCCTAGTTATGTATTGCCCTGTAATTACTAGATAGTGATCCGGTCCTGACTGCTGTCCCTAGTTATGTATCGCCCTGTACTTACTAGATAGTGATCCGATCCAGACTGCTGTCTCTCGCTATGTATCGCCCTGTACTTACAAGATAGTGATCCGATCCTGACTGCTGTCCCTAGTTATGTATCGCCCTGTACTTACTACATAGTGACCCGGTCCTGACTGCTGTCCCTAGTTATGTATCGCCCTGTACACTAGATAGTAATTCGGTCCTGACTGCTGTCCCTAGCTATGTATCGCCCTGTACTTACTAGATAGTGATCCGGTCCTGACTGCTGTCCCTAGCTCTGTATCGCCATGAACTTACTAGATAATGATCCAGTCATGACTGCTGTCCCTAGCTATGTATCACCCTGTACTTACTAGATAGTGACCCGGTCCTGACTGCTGTCCCTAGCTATGTATAGCCCTGTACTTACTAGATAGTGACCCGGTCCTGACTGCTATGTATCGCCATGAACTTACTAGATAATGATCCAGTCATGACTGCTGACCCTAGCTATGTATCGACCTGTACTTGCTAGATAGTTATCCTGTCCTGACTGCTGTCCCTAGCTATGTATCGCCCTGTACTTACCAGATAGTGACCTTGTCCAGGCTGTCCCTAGCTATGTATCGCCCTGCACTTACTAGAAAGTGACCCGGTCCTGACAGTTGTCCCTAGCTATGTATCACCTTGTACTTACTAGATAGTGATCCAGTCCTGACTGCTGTTCCTAGTTATGTATCGCCCTGTACTTACTACATAGTGACGCGGTCCTGATTGCTGTTCCTAGTTGTGTATCACCCTGTACACTAGATAGTGATCCGGTCCCGACTGCTGTCCCTAGCTATGTCTCGCCCTGCACTTACTAGAAAATGACCCGGTCCTGACAGTTGTCCCTAGCTATGTATCACCCTGTACTTACCAGATAGTCATCCGGACATGACTGCTGTCTCTAGCTATGTATCACCCTGTACTTACTAGATAGTGATACGGTCCTGACTGCTGTCCCTAGCTATGTATCACCCTGTACTTACCAGATAGTCCTCCGGACATGACTGCTGTCTCTAGCTATGTATTACCCTGTACTTACTAGAAAGTGATCCTGTCCTGACTGCTATCTCTACCTATGTATTACCCCGTACTTACTAGATAGTGACCTGGTCCTGACTGCTGTCCCTAGCTATGTATCGCCATGTACTTAATGGATAGTGATCCTTTCCTGACTGCTGTCCCTAGCTATGTATCGCCCTGTACTTACTAGTTAGTGATCCGGTCCTAACTGCTGTCCCTAGCTATGTATCGCCCTGAACTTACTAGATAGTGATCCATTCCTGACTTCTGTTCCTAGTTATGTATCATCCTGTACTAACTACATAGAGACCCGGTCCTGATTGCTGTCATTAGTTATGTATCACCCTGTACACTAGATAGTGATCCGGTCCTGACTGCTGTCCCTAGCTATGTATTGCCCTGTACTTACTAGATAGTGATCCAGTCCTGACTGCTGTCCCTAGTTATGTATCACCCTGTACTTACTAGATAGTGATCCGGTCCTGACTACTGTCCCTAGCTATGTATCGCCCTGTACTTAGTAGATAGTGATCCGGTCCTGACTGCTGTGCCTACGTATGAATCATCGTGTTCTTACTACATAGTGACCCGGTCTTGACTGCTGTCCCTAACTCTTTTTTGCCCTGTACTTACTAGATAGTAATCCTGTCCTGACAGCTGTCTCTAGCTATGTATCGCCCTGTACTTACTAGATAATGATCCAGTCATGACTGCTGTCCTTAGCTATGTATCACCCTGTACTTACTAGTCAGTGACCCGGTCCTGACTGCTGTCGCTATCTATGAATCACCCTGTACTTACTAGATAGTCATCCTGTCCTGACTGCTGTCCCTATCTATGTATTGCCCTGTACTTACTAGATAGTGATCCGATCCAGACTGCTGTCTCTCGCTATGTATCGCCCTGTACTTACAAGATAGTGATCCGATCCTGACTGCTGTCCCTAGCAATGTATCGCCCTGTATTTAATAGATAGTGATCCAGTCCTGACTGCTGTCCCTAGTTATGTATCGCCCTGTACTTACTACATAGTGACCCGGTCCTGACTGCTGTCCCTAGTTATGTGTCGCCCTGTACACTAGATAGTAATTCGGTCCTGACTGCTGTCCCTAGCTATGTATCGCCCTGTACTTACTAGATAGTGATCCGGTCCTGACTGCTGTCCCTAGCTCTGTATCGCCATGAACTTACTAGATAATGATCCAGTCATGACTGCTGTCCCTAGCTATGTATCACCCTGTACTTACTAGATAGTGACCCGGTCCTGACTGCTGTCCCTAGCTATGTATAGCCCTGTACTTACTAGATAGTGACCCGGTCCTGACTGCTATGTATCGCCATGAACTTACTAGATAATGATCCAGTCATGACTGCTGACCCTAGCTATGTATCGACCTGTACTTGCTAGATAGTTATCCTGTCCTGACTGCTGTCCCTAGCTATGTATCGCCCTGTACTTACCAGATAGTGACCTGGTCCAGGCTGTCCCTAGCTATGTATCGCCCTGTACTTACTAGATAGTGATCCGGTCCTGACTGCTGTCCCTAGCTATGTATCGCCCTGTACTTACTAGATAGTGATCCGGTCCTGACTGCTGTCCCTAGCTATGTATCGCCCTGTACTTACTAGATAGTGATCCGGTCCTGACTGCTGTCCCTAGCTATGTATCGCCCTGTACTTACTAGATAGTGATCCGGTCCTGACTGCTGTCCCTAGCTATGTATCACCCTGTACTTACTAGATAGTGATCCGGTCCTGACTGCTGTCCCTAGCTATTTATTGCCCTGTACTTACTAGATAGTGATCCTGTCCTGACTGCTGTCTCTAGCTATGTATCGCCCTATACTTACTAGATAACGATCCTGTCCTGACTGCTGTCTCTAGCTAGGTATCGCCCTGTACTTACTACATAGTGACCCGGTCCTGACTGCTGTCCCTAGCTATGTATCGCCCTTTACTTACTAGACAGTGACCCGGTCCTGACTGCTTTCTCTAGCTATGTATTACCCTGTACTTACTACATAGTGACCTGGGCCTGACTGATGTCACTAGCTATATATCGCACTGTACACTAGATAGTGATCCAGACCTGACTGCTGTCCTTTGGGTCTCTCACCAGTTCTCCAACCAGCCAAGCACAGCGCTGCGGGTCTCCGGAGTGTGACCTTACTCGTCAGTGAAGCCACCTAGCGATTATTCCGCCACCCACCATGAAAGCTTGAATCTCCCACTAGTGGGTGGTCGGGATGAGGCTGACTACCACTGGTCTACTGTATATAAAGTAATGAAAGAAAAGCTGTTTGGATCACACATACATATCACAATCACCTGTTTTCTGACAGAAAGGACCATTGTAGTTAAAGAAAATAGGCACTTGATTGGGAGAATGTTCCAAACTAAAAATATTAGCAGTTGTATAAAACATGGACATAAATGTTTTTTGTTTTTTTTTAAACTGAATCTTTCAAGACAAGTACAGGAATCAATGATCTGTTTGTTATATCACATGATGATGGGGGTGTTTGTTGTATCAATGGAGGGAGAGTAGGAGAAAGAAGGAACAGGCAGAAGCACAAAGCTTTTGACTGATAATTAGATAAGAATTAAATTGATTGAAATTCTCAGCCTCAGGCACATTGAACAGAAGCAGATTTACTAGCCATTTGCAGATTGCCTCTCAGCAGAATCTGTAAGTGGCTACTACATCTAGTACCAATAGGCACATTGTATGCATGAGTTGTGGGGCAGACCATTGCAGGGACTGTTTGGAAGGTTTGAGGAAGTGAAAACAGAGCTTTTAAGCACCTGGCAATGATATTTAGATATGCAAACAAACATTTAGGTAGTTAATTTTACTATTAAAAACAGGTAAACTTCCATATCCATTTAAGGTTATAAGACTGAAATTGGCACCACACACATTCACCTCCACTTGCCCAGAAGCAGTCTTTTATTTGGTAGTGGCCATTTTTAAATAATTGTGGCACGGAAAGGTTTGGATACCATATATTGAGGTAGAGATACATGATAACTATGCAGCTTGCATGGAAATAATAGCAAGGAACTTGAGGGAATAATACTGTCGAAGTGAGGCTTCTTAATAGGAAGGCTAAAGTACTCATATATTGGGGGAAATGAAAGCAGCTCCTTAGATGTACCCTAATACTATGGAAATTATTTACATTTACACCATGGAATATATTATCTAGGATATTTTGTCAATATAGTGACAATTAATTAGTGATAATTATTTGCAACAGAGTGATAAGATATACACTTCTTAGTCATAGCAACATTAATTTAGCTTTTTAAATGTAGTAGTTTTTGGGACCTAAATTGATTGTTCCTTTTTGTTTAAAATGTTGGTATATGTTACCATATGAATAGATGTTATGTTATATATATATATATATATATATATATATATATATATATATATATAATTATTTTTTCTCCATCTATACTTCCTCACTTGGAAACTTAATAAATTATTTTGGATTTCAATACCACCTATATGCAGATGGCACCCAAATCTACCTCTGCACCAGATATACCCTACTCTCTTCTAGCTTGTGTTACCAACTGCCTCTCTAGCATATCCTCCTGGATGTCTGCCCGTCAACTCAAACTCAATATGTCAAAGATGGAGCTCCTAATCTTCCCACCCTCTTCCACACCTCCCATATCTCTCACTGTTGACAATGCCATTATTATTCCCACCTCTCAGGCATGTTGTCTTGGGGCCTCTACTACTACAACTCTCTCCTTGCTGGCCTCTCCATCACCCCATCATGTCTCTGCTCCGCTCTGTGTTTGCAGCACCTCTCTGTCAGTCACTCCCCTGGCTCCCCATAGCCTTCAGAATAACATTTTAAATCTTGAACCTAACGTAGAAAAGCCCTCAATAATAATGAAGTGAAGATTTCTCACCTTTGCTCCTTTCTCTAAATACCCTCCCAACGAACCTTCTTCTTTCCTCCTCTCTCATCACCAACTCTCAAACCTGCCTTCCGGGCTTTTCTTGTGCTGCCCTATTCTGTGGAACTCCTTGTCTCGCTCCACTAGACTATCTCCCTGCCTCAAATCCATCACAACCTCACTAAAAACTCATCTATTTAAAGAAGCTTATCACTTTCAGCCTTATTTTGAGCAATATATTGTACCTCCCCTTTCTATACCCACTCTAGACTGTAAGATTGCAAGTTTTCAATCTTAGTGAATGCTTTAGAGAAAGCACTTTGTATGCTTTACTTTAAACTCGATAACAGGGCCCTCTATTCTCTTGTAATTTGTTAAAATGTTTTGGACTGTATGTTTTCCGGGCTTTCTGCAGGCTTGAACTCTGCTACAATTACGGAGTGATTCAATTGAACAAGCCCGCAAGTTACAGGCCGAAAGCTGAAAGCGTAAACCATGCACTCATACATAGTATTTCAGGGAGGGCACATGATCAATTAAGCAAGGCCATTAACTACCCATTTAAAAACAGCCAATAGAAAATGAGACCGTCATCAATAGGTCAGTAAAACATGGAGTTTACATGTCAACAATTAGCGTTTAGGGGTCCGATATGCAACCAGATGCGCAATCCTGCAAAGTACAACATTTTAAAAAAGAATGACGGTGGCCTGATATGTATTAACTCATTGATTCCCAAGATCGATATATCCCCAAAATGAAACATAAAAATAAATTATTTTTTATTGCCGATTTGCGAGCTTGAGACTATTGTGCAATTAATTCTAATTTCTTTTGTTGCTTTCCCCGTCATTTACTGTGCACATGTCTTTAACCCCTTTGCGGGTTCCATCTGGTACTCATAGGATTTTCTTCTACATTTGCCGTTTACGGGTGTGAAACCATATGTGGGCTTGAGGAATTGTAACAATTGAATATCGATTGGCGATTTTTGCGATGGTAACTCTTGCGGACGTGAAAGCTCAAAGGCTTAGATGGGGTGTAAGTTACGGTTGTAACAACCCAAGCGGGTTCAAGCCCGTAACCCGTAGAATGTTTGCAGCTCGCAAATAGACACCATTGAATAGAAAATTAGTCTACAGGCTCCAGTAACTTACAATTGCTCAATTGAATGAGGCCCAGTTTTTTTTAAATTAAGTAATGGAAAGTTACCTTGCCTAAAAAAAATAATTGCACATTAAAGTTAACAATTAGTTATTTTTAATTTATTTACTCATTATCAAATTTAATTATTCAAAATTCCATATAGAAAAAATTGCCCGCAATGGTCCCATAACATTATTTGTTGAGCATTGCCTTTTAAATAAATATCCCTTTACTCTAGGTTAAATCAGTTTATTCTGTTGTGACAAACACCCCACAAAAAGAGAGATAAAAGAAAGTGAATGTCTTTAGTGACTTGAAGGTATCTGCCAATCATAATAACATACCAAGCTGGATCAATTTCATAACATCTCTGTGATCTAATGGTGGAATGAAGACCTCAGTCCGTATCTTGCCATGTTCAGAATCAAAGTGTGATGCCTGTCTTCACCTGACTCAACTGCAACCATCTAGTAAATGATGATCAAACACCTGAACTGCCATACAAGAAAAATTACCATATTGAGACGGATAGTTGTCAGCAAATCAAAAGCCTTCATGCACGATTTGCTCAGCACATGGCACCTTTGTATAATAATATATCTGCACACCTTTCGTTTTATTATTATGACAACAGCGGAGGCCGATTGCTCTTATCCCTGAAACATGATGAAAATATGTGATGATTTCTTGAAACCAGAGAGGAAACCACTTACATTTGTGAAGATGTTACCTTTGATGCTAGCATCAAATGTGTGGAATGCATCTCAATTAAGAAATATTTTGAGTATCACTTAACCTCCTGTCAAAGCTACCTGATCCATAGGACAAGCAGCTGATATTGTCTTTGAAATTCTCAGCACAAGGTCATGAAGACTGACATCAGAATGTACTTCTGCTTCTAAGAACTACTGGGATGAGACAGCACAATACTGTAAATGTACAACTATATTAACCTGTTAGAACTCCGAAAATACTAAAATAAGTCCCACGTTATATTATAAATCAGTATATAATGTATAAAGGAGACGTTCAATGTAAATATTAATTGGATTATATGAAACTTCAAGGATTTCAATTGCATTTAATTATTGACAATATACCCTCTAGACTGTAAGTTTGCAAGTTTTCAATCTTAGTGGGTGCTTTAGAGAAAGCACTTTGTATGCTTGTAATGATCCCACTCAAGACATGAAATTAAATATAATATTTAATATTTCTTTTAAAAATGACCAAGTATAAAATACTTACATTTAAGTGAGGCATCCCCTTTAAGCAAAATTAAGTGGCCATTTCATATACTGTTTTTTGTAATAATAATTCACCTTTTTTCATTTTAATTCCAAATGTTTAATTTTATTTTTTATATTTTTCACTCTCTGCAATTTCCATTTTAATTTATTAAATCTTCATCCTTTTTCATCACCTGAGATATATAACAAAACGCTGTTATAATATTACTATTATTATTATAATTATTATTACAAAGAAATGAAAGGAAAGTTATTATATTTAAGCAAAACCAATCTGAAGGGAGTTGACCTACAGATTGCATCAATTGCATCGGTTCATTATATATCAGTATATAATTTATAAAGGAGACATTCATTGTAAATATTAATTGGCATTATATGAAAGTTTGAGAATTTCAACTGCATTTGCTTATTAATAATAGGCTGCATCAACTGCATCCATTTATTATAAATCAGTATATAATGTATAAAGGAGATATTCAATGTAAATATTAATTGGCATTATATTTAGTTGTTGACAATAGGGTGCATCAATTGCATCAGTTCATTATACATCAGTATATAATTTGTAAATGAGAAGTTCAGTGTAAATATTAATTGGTATTATATATGACTTTGAAAAGTTTCAATTACATTTAATTATTGACAATAGGGTGCATCAATTGCATCAGTTCATTATACATCAGTATATAATTTATAAAGGAGACGTTCAATGTAAATATTAATTGGTATCATAATATATATATATATATATATATATATATATATATATAGTTATTAATAATAGGGTGCATCAACTGCATCCATTTAATATAAATCAGTATATAATGTAAAACGGAGACGTTCAGTGTAAATATTAATTGGTATTATATATAACTTTGAGAAGTTTCAATTACATTTAATTATTGACAATAGGGTGCATCAATTGCATCAGTTCATTATATATCAATATATAATTTATTAAAGGGACGTTCAATGTAAGTATTAATTGGTATTATACTATATATATAAATATATATATATATATATATATATATATATATATATATAGTTATTAATAATAGGGTGCCTCAACTGCATCCATTTATTATAAATCAGTATATAATGTATAAAGGAGAAGTCCAGTGTAAATATTAATTAGCATTATATTTAGTTATTGATAAGAGGGTGCATCAACTGCATCCATTTATTATAAATCAGTATATAATGTGTAAAGGGAACATTCAATCTAAATATTGATTGGTATTAAAAAGTTCTACTTTTAAAATGTTACTTTTATTGCTAAAAAAAGTCTGTCTTAGAGGAGGCAGATAATGTAAGTTTCGGAAGAAACACGTTTCATTTGCTTGTCACAGTAGCAATTTAATTGGCTCTTAATGTTTTGAAATACATACTTTACAATTCTTGAGTGTCTATGGCACACAATGAACATATTCGTTCTAAAGTAGACTCTGAATGTCCGCCAACATGGAGCAGTAACTGGCAAACTAGACACATTCTGTTAATACATATGTAATATTGACCAAGTATAAAATACATTTAACTTACATACAACATACAACTTACATTTAAGTGAGGCATCCCCTTTAAGCAAAATTAAGTGGCCATTTCATATAGTGTTTTTGTAATAATAATTCACCTTTTTTCATTTTAATTCCAAATGTTTAATTTTATTTTTTATGTTTTTCACTCTCTGCAGTTTCCATTTTAATTTATTAAATCTTCATCCTTTTTCATCACCTGAGATATATAACAAAACGCTGTTATAATATTTTTATTATTATTATTATTAAAAAGAAAAGAAAGGAAAGTTACTATATTTAAGCAAACCCAATCTGAGGGGAGTTGACCTACAGAGAAACCTCTGGACCAGTCATAGATAGATTAATATGAGGAGCAAATGCCCCAGGGCTAGGCCCAGGGGCGTGTGCACTGGGGGGGGGGGGGGGGGTGTAATGGGGGGTAACCCCCCCCCAGATTAAATGAATAGGGGACACAAATAGCAAAATTAAACTAAATTATGCATTACCAGATTTCGTCACTAGAGGGCTATGAAGTAGTATGTCTTTCCCATTATTATTATTATTATTACTTTTATTTGTAACGCGCCAACATATTCCGTAGCGCTATACAGAGGAAATGAACAAGGAAAAATATACATTTTAACAAACTGCAAAAAGTGGAGGGCCCTGTTTTGAGCTTAGAATCTTTGTAGAAAGTGCTTTTTCCCAAAGCACTCTACAAGATTGAAAACTCTCTACTTACAATCTAAAGGGGATGGAAGAGGCAAATAACAAATAGCAAGGGTCAGGAAGAAAGTGAAGTTTCATTAGGTAGGAGGGTATGCAAAGTTAGAAGGAAAAGGAAAGCAACTGAGAAAGTAATTTGGTAAGTCATCCTAGTATGTAATATGTTATCTGTTCCTAGTGGTCAGATAGTATAATCTGCGAGTGGGAGGTGAGGGGCCTGTGTTAGGAGGTATGTCCCAAGAAGCCAGCAGAATAAAGAGAGAGAGGGAGAGGAAGTGGGATTTGGACTTGCAGGAGTGTTTCTGCTTATGAGCTTTAGAAGGGGTAGGATATGGTGGATGGAGGAATAAGAGTAGCTCATGGGAGCATAAAAGAGGAGAGGAAAGCATGTAAGGTGAGATGGTTACGTTGGAGACATGATGTGGCAAAGTTGAGAAGAGAAGCTTGAGGAAAGAACAGGATGTAATGAGGAAGGAAAAGGCATGAGGAAACATTGTGTAAAAGATTAATTAGGTATAGTTAGCAGATGTTGCTAATTGATCAGCTGTAGGAAATTTGAGTGACTCAATAAATCAAGAGAAACAAGGGGCGGGTGGGTGAGGGGCAGGGGGGGAGGGAAGTAGTTCCAGATCCAGAGAGAGTGAGAGAAGAAACTGAGGCCCACAGATAGTGGAGAGACTGCAACAGAATGTGAGAAGGATGGACAAATGTTATTTCAGAGATAAGAAGCAATAAAACCAGGCTTTGGGGGTGGGGGAGCAGGCAAGGTAAGGGGGGTTTCAGACAAATGCAAAAGTATGGATTTGCTTAGTAAAAGTTTTCTATCTCATCAAATATTATATCACAGAAACATTCATACAAATATTGATAATATTACATATAGTACAAGTTGAAATGGCTCCAAAGTGTCTTTAGATACCTTTAGCACAGGTTCAGACAGTGGGTTTGATTGTAGTTCCAGATCCAGAGAGAGTGAGAGAAGAAACTGAGGCCCACAGATAGTGGAGAGACTGCAACAGAATGTGAGAAGGATGGACAAATGTTATTTCAGAGATAAGAAGCAATAAAACCAGGCTTTGGGGGTGGGGGAGCAGGCAAGGTAAGGGGGGTTTCAGACAAATGCAAAAGTATGGATTTGCTTAGTAAAAGTTTTCTATCTCATCAAATATTATATCACAGAAACATTCATACAAATATTGATAATATTACATATAGTACAAGTTGAAATGGCTCCAAAGTGTCTTTAGATACCTTTAGCACAGGTTCAGACAGTGGGTTTGATTGTAGTTCCAGATCCAGAGAGAGTGAGAGAAGAAACTGAGGCCCACAGATAGTGGAGAGACTGCAACAGAATGTGAGAAGGATGGACAAATGTTATTTCAGAGATAAGAAGCAATAAAACCAGGCTTTGGGGGTGGGGGAGCAGGCAAGGTAAGGGGGATTTCAGACAAATGCAAAAGTATGGATTTGCTTAGTAAAAGTTTTCTATCTCATCAAATATTATATCACAGAAACATTCATACAAATATTGATAATATTACATATAGTACAAGTTGAAATGGCTCCAAAGTGTCTTTAGATACCTTTAGCACAGGTTCAGACAGTGGGTTTGATTGTAGTTCCAGATCCAGAGAGAGTGAGAGAAGAAACTGAGGCCCACAGATAGTGGAGAGACTGCAACAGAATGTGAGAAGGATGGACAAATGTTATTTCAGAGATAAGAAGCAATAAAACCAGGCTTTGGGGGTGGGGGAGCAGGCAAGGTAAGGGGGATTTCAGACAAATGCAAAAGTATGGATTTGCTTAGTAAAAGTTTTCTATCTCATCAAATATTATATCACAGAAACATTCATACAAATATTGATAATATTACATATAGTACAAGTTGAAATGGCTCCAAAGTGTCTTTAGATACCTTTAGCACAGGTTCAGACAGTGGGTTTGATTGTAGTTCCAGATCCAGAGAGAGTGAGAGAAGAAACTGAGGCCCACAGATAGTGGAGAGACTCATAATTTATCATATATATATATATATATATATATATATATATATATATATATATATATATATATATATATATATACGAAGCTACTGAATATGTTTGAGCGTTCCAAATAAATGATAATAATAGTAATCCTAATAATATATATATATATATATATATATATAATTATAATTATATTGGGGGCAGGGGCATTGAGAATATTTTTTTTACAGAAGTTTTTAGTTAGTGAAGACCTTGCTTTTGGATAGATGCTCACTAACTAAAAACTTCTGTGAAAAAATATACTCTGTGCTTATATAGAGCCCTATTCAATTGGCCAAATCGCAATTGAATGAGGCCCTGTGATTCCACGTAGTACATCAAAGTGGCTAATTAGCACTAAGGAGCAACTTATTCACACAAAAATAGAGCACAAATATTAGGGACTTTCTCAGGAATGGCCCACTTTAGAAAACAATGACTAATACAATGTATAGACAGTTTTCACACTCTGTATGAATAACCTAAAAGACAACAACGTGGTATTGGATTGACACATTATAAGACTAGTCCCTTGACCTGTTTTCTGATGGGTTCCCAGATTCATATTATAAATTCTCTCTCTCCCCAACACTTGAAACAATTCAATTTGTTTCTTTAAGCTCTAACACAGGCTGATCTTTCTCATCAATTTTGCTAAAAAATCTGGCTCCACACTGGATCCTCAGATCCTAGGTCCACTTTTATGAAGTAAACCTTGTCCCTGACAAAGACATCCCCCATAAATAGAAAATCCCCATCTTTCTCTAACATTTTAATTGCCAAAGTTTTGCATATCTCCAGCAGCACCATGTGTAATATTGGAGCCCATACTTTAATATTCCTACTAGGGAACACTTATATTACAAGTATCATGAAATCAGTATCTTCTTACTGAGCTAAGATATCCTCAAAATAATATGAAGTGAGCCGGCTGTACTTCTCCAAGGGTGTGGTTATGTCAGAAATAAAAATCTGTCCACTTTGAAGTTTTACATCATTTAACTCTAATCAGTCATGAAATGTTTTTTCATTAAATTATGACCTTACAACATAACTATTTGAATGCAGTTGAAAAGGCCTTGTTTTACAAGTTGAGAACCACTGAGTCCATTAGAAAAAGTGCTTCTAGCACCCTCTACTGGTACACAGGAAAATTGAATATAACTTAAAAATTACTACAAAATAATAGGTAATTATGCATATTGAGTATACATTATCACATACATTTTGGACATATAGGAAAATGTGTTGCTCTATGTATAGATTGTGTCACATTAAAAGAAACAAGAAAAAACACAAACTGTTCAAGAAACTATACTATAGCATGACATATAAAATACATTTGCACTGAAAATATAAACTAAATGGTCAATATAATCTATTTACTGACGTATAAGTAAAAGTTAATAATAATAAAAAAATAAAGAAAAATGTGAACTGCATTAATCTGCTTTAAACTAAATGTAGATCTGCTTTAAATTAATTTAAAAATGTATTGTGCTTCAATGTAAAATGCATGAATGAAAAAAAACTAACAAATAAAGAAACAATATTCCATGTTTACATTTTAATCTTAAGAAAAAAATTAACTGGTCAACAAAGTTTTTACATTTCTGGCAACAACAAAAAATTCATCCATATCGGTGTTTGCATTTATAACAAACTAGATAAATTATCACTGACAGAAGAAATAAATTGTAAAAATATAATTCACATAATATTCATAATATATATAACTTATAATGTAGATTTTTTTGAGCGTAACTATATAATTGTCAATTACTTTATATATTGGAACTATAATATACAGTCGTATTATAAATATCTGTACCCAAATAGCTCTGGTTGAAAATAACTGCCCCTCTGTTTGTTTTATTCCAGATAAATATGGATCAAATACTGCTCTGTTTCCATCACAAATTAAATATTAACAAAAAGAACAAAATATATTTATAACTAATAAAATACATAGGCCCTCATTCATTTGCGATTTTGCCAATTGAATAGGGTTCTAAATAAGCACATAATATATATTTTTTAAAGAAGTTTTTAGTTAGTGAAAACCTTGCTTTTGGATAGATGCTTACTAACTAAAAACTTCTTAAAATATATATGTTATGTGCTTATTTAGAGGCCTATTCAATTGGCCAAATTGCAATTGAATGAGGGCCATAGTATTTTACAAAGTTTTGTTCTGTCTATGTGAGGCGTAATGTTTAAGTATTTGAATTGTTATTATCAGAAACTAAGGGCCTCATTCAATTGCAATTTGGCCAATTGAATAGGGCTCTATATAAGCACATAGCTTATTTTTTTACAGAAGTTTTTAGTTTGTTATCTTCTAACCTAAAGCAAGGTCTTCACTAAATGAAAAAACTTCTGTAAAAAAAATAAGCTATGTGCTTATATAGAGCCCTATTCAATTGGACAAATTGCAATTAAATGAGGCCCTAAGTTATTATTATTAATTTATCACTGCATTTTTTGGGGGGGGGATTACAGTGGAAAGAATAAAACCAAAGCATAATCACTAATAATCATTTAATCCTAAAAAAAAGTGATTTTGTATGGGTTTGTGTTTTGAATGTCCTAAATTTAAGCAAGGCTGTGAGAGTGATCAACACTGTAACCTTCTGCAAGTGCTTTAAAATGTAATGACTTGAGCATTGAAGTTTAATGAACCTGTTCCTTAAAATGACAAACAATCAATCTTTACGGTGGGGCTTTTAACATGGTTCAAGCTACAGTACTAAATTAAAAAGAACTAGCACGACAGTAAACAGAAGCTTTAGACTGGATTCTGTGTATACAAGTGGCCTATGACCTTAGCCACTGTTATAGTAATGTTGTTCCATACCAATATATCAGCAACAGCCAATAAACTACTGTAAATAGTTTATAACAAGAACGTCTCAATAATACTTAAATCATTAAACTATTATAAGCAGGTGTCACGTAAATTGCATAAAAACTAGGAGCCAGATACACTTTTTAGGAGCCAAGTAGAATTTTTAGAAGATAGTAAGGGAAGGCACTCATAGAGATACATTATATTTTTGAGAGACTATTTTGCAGGAACCGCAAGTTGAAATTTAGCAGCACAAACTTCTGGGATTTTCCACCCCTGATAAACGCACTAAAAATATTAAAACTATTGTCATTTTAACCCTCATAGTTTGTTCCTAACAAGCGAACCATGAAGAGCTAAATTTACAATTGTTACAATCCTTTTTGTCAGACCCTATTGGTAGAACAGACAGAGCCTTAAGTCAGGTACAAGGAAGCAATGATGCTTCCATCCATTGAAAGTCACTGGAAAAGCCCCCCGATGGGAGGTGATCACAGGGGTTGCTGGAGAGATGTTGTAAAAGTAACTGATCACCAAAATTTTTACGCACAATAACCAGGGCCGGATTAAGATCTTTAGAGGCCCTAAGCACTTAAAAGATGTTGGTGCTTCCATATATATCTATTTCAAAACATAAACAATAATAAACTGTTATAATATATGGCCCTAACCTCTATTATTACTATTTTATTATTTTTTATTACTGTATATATATGTATATATATATATATATATATATATATATATATATATATATATATATATAAGAGAGAGAGAGAGAGAGACAGAGAGAGAAAGATGAATTAATGAATTAGACGAATAATCAGAGTATGGCAGTATACAGTGATACCTTTTTTATTGAACAGACATATTCATAGGTTTCATGACAAGCTTCGAGAGCGGATCTCTCTTTGTCGAGTCAGCGGCAATACAGATTATAGATAATAATAATAATAATCAGTATTGCCTCTGACTCGACAAAGAGAGGTTTGCTCTCGAAAGCTTGTTATGAAACTTATGAATATGTTTGTCCAATAAAAAATGTATCACTATATACTGCAACACTCTGATTATTCATCTGGATTACTAGACATTCACAGCTACCTCACTCTTCATGTATATATATATGTATATATATATATATATATATATATATATATATATATATATATATATATATATATATATGTGAGTGTGTATTTTTTATCATTTATTGTGGGAGCTCATTTTTATTGAACCTAGTTCAGTTGCACCATTTGCAGTTTTTCACATATGGTCCATGGTACATCCAGCAATGGACACCCTCTTTAGTGCCCCTTTTCCCTTGATGTCCTGAGCACATGCTTATTTTGCTTAATGGTTAATCCAGCCCTGACAATACTTCTAATGTAGCTAAAAAGTAATTTCCCTGATTACCAATTAATATAAAGATACTCAAGAGGAAGTGCCTGTGTGGCTAATATATAATACAAAATTATATATTAAGGTATACATTATATATTTATTATATTATTATATCTATTAACACAAACATAAGGAAAGCCACTGCCACCAATGTAATAGATGATAACTCACTGAGCCATCTTCCCACTAAACCACCAATTAATTAACTAAATATGTTTGCTAAAAACAACTGATCGATCTATCTTGTTATAGTTACGGCACAGGTCTGTCGATGCAGTGCAGCTACCAATCGCTAGATGGCGCTGACGATATTTTGCAGCGCTGCCAATATGTTAGAGAAGTTCCAAACTTAAAACTCTCACCCTAAAAGTTTACCTAAACCTTGCCAGTGCCATCTCGCAGTTAGTCACCGTACTGCAGTTGCGGACTGGTGCTATAACCATAACAGGAATGGACCCAACTGCTCATCTTCTAGGGCCAAATATTCATATTTGTATTAATTTATGTAAGGCTCACCCATTTCTGCTTTGAGCAAGTAGAGATGGATAATTTACATTTAAAGTAATGGTATCAGGATCTGATTCACCCTAAAGGTGTATTCAGTCATATGATTAACTCAATTAACATTCTTATTTAATTAACTACCGGTTTACTGAGAGCTATACATTTATTTACATTGGTGGCTCTTGAGGTTTGGTGGGTGTTTGCAAAACATATAGTAATCCATATATACTTGGTATCTGTACATTCAGTAGATTTCAGGCTGTCATATTTGGGGTTATATTTTTTCTCACAATAAACTTCTATGAGATATTTTGCTAAAAAATGTGAAAATAATATATAATTTGAGAAAATTATATAAAATAAAACTTGTATTTCAGCAAAGGTTAGACAATTGCTATTTTTGTGGAATAAGGCCTATCGCCATTTTTCTATAGTTGTTTCTTTGTTATAATTTTGCCTGATAAAGAATGGATTGAGTATTTTGTGTAAAGCAAGTTGAAAAAAATATCTGTGCTCTTGACAGTTATTGGCCTATGTTTATAATTGGCCTATCAGTAATATATATTTGATACCAGTACATTCAGAACACTCAAGTCATACTTAAAATGTTTCTCTTCATTGACTTTTAATAATTCTGTAAAGCATAAAATGAAGGATAAAACTACAATTTATTTTTTTTACTATTTTTATTATTTATTTTAATATTTTTACACAAAGCATATGATCCAAAAAGCAATCAAAAACTGGGGTTATGCTGAAAAATCAATATATAGTTTACATGTAATGTAATTTAATGTACATAAAAAATGCTTACGCATAGTAAAATGTAAAAAAATACACCAGGCCTCTGCAGTACCAATGGTTTTCAAATCCCTCCTCATGACCCATCAGACAGGCTATGAGTTTGGTCAAGCACTGTTTGAACTAAGTTGAGGTAATTAGTGAGGCTGTGGAGCCTTAAATTGCTTTACTTGTGTATTCACACAGGGTTTGAACAAAATCATGGCCTGTGTGGTGGGTTTTGAGGAGGGGTTTGGGAACCACTGCTCTAGACTCTTGGCAGTCAGTGAGTTAAACATGATTTTTTTTTTAAATCATCCACTAGCACAGTGGTTCCCAAACTTTTTTGGTTCAAAGGGCACTTAATGTTTCAAGATTTTTCCAAGGCTCCCCAAGTCAAACCATAGTTCTAGATACATATATATATGGTACGATTAGTTATAAAAAATTAAACACAAATTATTACAAATGTCCCTTCCCCCTTCTTTCTCTCACCCCCCTTCTCTTTCACTACCTCTTCTCTCTCTTACTCCCCCTTCTCTCTCTCTCTTTTCTTTCTCTCTCCCGCCTTCTCTCTCTCCCCTTTTCTCCCATTCTCTCTTCTTCTCTCCCCCCTCCCTTTCTCTCTCCCCCTTCTCTCTATTCCCTTCTCTATCTCTCCCCCATTAGAGGGAGGGATACGGGCACAGGTCACATTATGGGGCAGGTCAGGTACAGTGCACTGACACCCAGCAGGGAAGGTACACACAGGGCAGGGGCGGCAACGGGTGGGGATATATGGGGCTTACTGCCAGAATAATGTGGAAGAGCATTTGCGGCGCCCCTGTAGGCCAGTCACAGCACCCCAAGCCACTGCGTCTCACACTTTGGGAACCACTGCACTACCATATTGTTAATATTGAAAATATATAATTGAATGAAAGAAGAAAGTAATATTTGTACTGTATGAGTGAGGAAACATCAGATGTCTACTGAACTTCAGGGAGAAAAGAAACAAAACCAATAATAAATAAAAAAAAAATAGTTCTAATTAAATTTTCACATTGACCGTTCTTAAAAATAAAACCTAGCATATTATGGGAACTGTAACTCTTAATGTGCACGCTATAGTAAGCACTATTCAAATGTTCATAGATAACATCTATTGTTAATGAGGAGGTTGGCTATTAATTAATCAACATTGTATTTATCAGTGGTTAAGAAGGAATGCACAAAACAGAATGACTGATTTATCTGTTCTTGCTCCATAGAGTAAATAAAAGCTATTTATAAAGCGTTTTATTAAAAACAACCATGAACCCTGTGTGTATTGCAAGCACGTTCAGAAAACTATTCTGATGACAGTTGAAAGAAAGCGTCTATTATATAGAACTGAGCACATCTCAGCCATGTCTGCTAAATGCGATTGTTTACCTAAAAATACAAGCAAGGGCCAGAATTTGGACTTGAAGAGGCAGCCTTTTGATTTTTCACAAAGAACTGAATATGCAGCTAATAAATTGTTCCACACCTTTGTCTAAACCAAAAAAAGGCAAAGGTCTACGCTTTCCCGCAAGAATGTACAAGCCCCCTCAACGTGGCATGGATTGCTAGTTGTAATTCTCAGTATTTGTTGACTTTGAGTTTCTCTGAGTGACATTGTACATCACTGGCATGTTACTTCTGCCATCTGTGCTACTGAGTATATCTTGACTTAGATCAAAGCTGAAAGCTTCTAAAAAGATACACAAACCACAATGTGACAAATAGCATGCTTTGTTTGACACAGCAAACAAGAAATTACTTTCATCAGCCCACGGAAAGAATCCCGTGTTTTAACGCTAATTGTGTTGTCTGCAGCTAAAGATCTTTGCTTCATTCTCAAAGAATGAATATATTTTTAGTAACAAAGAGGAAGTAGAATATAATGTTTAAATTACAGAAAACCAGCAAATTCTTCCGTTGCAACCTTATCTTTAAAGGTAAATGGAAGTTTCCTTGTTTCTAGCAACTACTATTTAAATCAGAAAGACGCATTATATTGAGTAATTCTATATGCATACCGATTTATTTCTTTAAAAAAATGGTTTCCACAACCCCAGGGGTGACTACATAGACATCTGATACCTACCAAAATAAACACTGCATTCAAGTACATTTTTAAACCCTATACTAACCTTCAAACCAACAGCAACACAGTGCAGAGATCCACATCAGCAATGTCTGAGCTCCTCCTTGCTTCCTTGTATTTGGGAAAAAATACTACACATGCTTTGCTGCACAGACTGACTTATCAGACATTGCAACAATGCTATAGCTGCCTGTGATTGGCCAAAACAACGTATTAACTTTATGCTAATTAAGGTTGGATTTTCAGGGGCATTCCTTTTCAAAATCAACTGGCAGAAAACTGAATAAATTTGCAAATGTCAGGGTAAGTTTACTAATGTTTATTTTGGGATATTATTTCATGCGAAAATGTTATTATATACTACTGATTCTCCTATATCAGATGCATTCATAATCCATAAAACTTCTATATGCCTTTAAGCCTACCTTGTAAGTAGACATAATGGGCATACTGGATGGGCCTATTGGTTGTTAACTGTCTTCAAAACCTAATTTACTCTTGGAGTTAAGGTTTGGCTATGTACATAGGAGTGGTCTGGTAATAATATACAATAGGTAAGTATTTTCCAGAAACAAGGAATACAAGAACATGATTTCAAGTTGAAAGGTGGAAGACTTGAGGTGTAATGTACAAAAGTAATATTTTAAAGAAATGATTGACTATAAGAGGAAGTGGTATGGGACAAAAACAGTAAATTAATTCAAGCATGCCTCAGCTATAGAAAAACAACAAAACATGATTGACAGCACGTAATATTACTTTTGACAACAGGGAAATACTAAAAACAATAACTCTGTTGTTTTGTTAGAGAAGTAGTTATGTAAGGCCTATTGTCCGAGACCTTGAGATGTATGTTATGCAAGGCTGCTGAGAGCACTAGCAGGAAATAAGTTGCCTAGAACATGTGTGGATAATATAAAGGACAATTCTAATAGTACTTAAAGTACCAACGACATCCCACATACACAACACATTTCTGAAGCATTACATTTTAAAATGGGCATTTTTTTTAGAAAGTAAAAAGTCTGATTTAATCTATCAACTATTATATACAATTATACTTTACTGGGGTAACCATGTATTTGTTGACCTGATTTGTCATCTGGTACGGGATCTTTTATAAGTTTTAAATACATTTTAGGAATGCAATTTTCAACTGTGTCAACTGGAAGCTGATTTTAATCCAAAGTGTTCTTTCATGTGATTTACTAGACTAACAAAAAATAATGGCTGACCCTAGACAAGCATAATTGTATAAAAAATCAGAAGTTGTATTGATTACTTATAATTTCTGAATTTATTTGCCTTTTATCAATTATTTTGCTTCAAAAGAGCTGGCTATAAATATAAGACACCAAAAGCAAGATTTGTGTATGGATGGAGTATAATTAGATGCTGCAGAAATATATTAAGTAAACAGATTAAGACTTACATATGAAGCAGACCCTCCCTCGCTCATAGTCCTTAAACTGGAAAGGCTATCACAGTATAAGGACGTTTTTTCGAGTACGACCAGATTTTTATCTTGGCATTACAAGCTACCTGTACAATAAAGAAATTATTATACATTTTAAGCCTCTGGAAGCATCTCAAGAGACTATGTCAGGACAATCAAACAACTCTGATGACGAGGGAAATCCCACTCCCTTGCAATAAAATATGGACCTCTCGGACAGATCCATGGCACAGATCAAGGAAATACTCAAGGCCCACTTGGCAAAAACAGTTGACGCTCTCAAGAAAAATATCAGCGATTTGGGTCAAAGAACGCAACTATTGGAGGAGACCACATATCAAATTGTGATGGCACAGGAGAGGGACAGATCCAAGATATTCCAGAACTCTACTCAAACTACTGCTTTTGAAGATAGAATTGAGGATCTAGAAAATCGCTCAAGGAGGCATAATTTAGGAATCAGAGGTATCCCCAGATCAGTGCAGGACCTCACAGAGTATCTGAAAGCCATGATCAGTAATCTCATCTCTGATACACCCGAATCAGTCTGGGAAATGTAGAGGGCTCACAGAGCACTGGGAACGACAAGAAATCAAGATACCCCCAAAGATGTCATCATTAGATTCATCAGACAAAACTCCAGAGACTTATCTTAATTTTTTGCGGCCTCCAAGAAAAAAAACCCATTAAAGGCCGAGACAACGCTCCACTTCTAATTTTTGCAGATCTATCCCCCATTACGTTAGCCAGGCGGAGAGAGATGAAACTTGCTTTAGAAATTTTGACAGAAGATCCAATACAGATGGGGCTTTCCTTTTGCCCTCTTGTTTTAGCTCAATGGCAGCCCATACCCGGCCCACTCTTGGAAGAATGCCAGACTATCCCTAAACAACTCAACTTAATATCAGAAGCCGAAATAGTAAGGATTGGGGAACAGAACACCACCCCCTACCCAAACAGACAGTGGACAGTAGTCCCTCACAGTAAACGGATACAAAAATCCTTCATCTCCAAGGACAGAACTCCATTGAATTCCAAATTAAGGCCCACTTTCAATCAAGGCTATAAGATCCAAGCGGACCCCTCTTGAGACTATTTTGGCTCCAATGCAGATATGGGCTTAAATGTTACAATATTACTTATTGTTTCTTATGCCTACCTCTCTAAACATACAGTATACAATGTTAATGTTTTATCAAGTTAGACATGGAATTCTACATGCTAGTTAAACTGTTGAATATACTCATATATATATATAAATGTAATATAGGGGGTACCTACCCTCCACCGAACTCTTACAAACAGGCTAGGGTTAAACACTAGATATTGTCATTAACCTATAAGGGGAAACAAGGATAAATGGCTTATCCATTCTTCCCCCAAGAATATGGCTTAGGAGGTTTTGTTTATTGAATTGTTCACATGTGTTAAATATTAATTCACAACTATTTTTTGTTTCTGTCCCCTCTACCCTTCCCTCTGGGGAGCTATACCCTTCTATCAAATCTCTGCAGGTTTCCAGACCTAAGCTGACGGACTGGTCTCCCTCTGTCCTCCTCACCCCACCATTACTACAAGGGATAACGGTAAAACAAAGCAAAATGACCAACACGACACTAATCCACCAAAATGACTAACACTGAATTCAAATTTCTGACACACAACGTGAAAGGCTTTAATTCACAATTTAAAAGGAGGAAAGCCTTCTTATACTATAAAAATGTTAAACCTTCCATTTTATTCCTCCAGGAAATGCACTTCTCACACAATAAAATCCCCACATATTTACATAACGATTATCCTAAATTCAACACAACCTATTATGAAAGCAGGAACATCAATTCTTATCCATCAAATGTTTCCCTTTAAATTAGAAACCAAAAAGGTAGACAAGGAATGCCACTATTTAATCCTAAATGGAACAACCTTATACATTAAGATAACACTGGTCTCTATTTACAGTATGCCCCTACCACCTCCCCACATAAAACTTTACTTAAGATCCTAAAGAAATTTTGAATCACAAACTCATGGGAAATTTATTATAGGAGGAGACTTCAATTTAATTTTTAATCTAAAACTTGACCGGTCAAACAGTTTTACTAATGACTGTTTTTAAAAAAAACGACTTAAAATATCCAAATCACTGAGAAACCTAGGTTTGATAGATGCTTGGAGGGGACACAACCCTAACAAGAAAGAGTTCACTTACTACTCCCATACCCGTGGATCATATTCACATATATACACATACTAATTGGCTCAACCCTCTTCGACAATTCTGGTGGAGCTAAAATCATTCCCTGTCCATGGTCAGATCATGCAACTGTTAGTGTGAACTTAGATCTGGGCTCAAATTTAAACATTGCATACTCAAGATGATCTTCTCCTCAATAATCCTGTGTTCCTTGATCAGATCACAAAAGATTTAAACTTGTACTTTGAAATCAACTCCCCCACGGATTTGGGAATCGGGTGGATCTGGGCGGCCAACAAAGATTTTATAAGGGGCACATGCATAAAATTAGCAGCAGCCCATAAGAAACAGCGTAGACAAAAGGAAAATGATCTTATGGATGCACTTAGGAATCTAGAACAGCAAAATCAACAGAACCCCACACCCCAAATCCGCGATCAAATAGAAAGCCATAGACTGGAACTAAATAATATTCTCTGAGAAAGAACTGAAAAGGCTTTAAGAAGCACAAAACACCTATTCTACGCAAAAGCTAACAAACCACTACTAGCCAAGAGGCTTTATGCCAAATATACCCAAACAAAAATACTTAGAATAAAAACTCCCAATGGCCAAATCACTGTGAGCCAGAGTGAAATACGAAAGACCTTCTATGATTTTTACCAAAATATATATTCCTCCAAATTTCAAAACAACCCAATCATAATACAATCTTATTTGGATACCTATGACCTCCCTTGTATCACTAACCAAAACTTATACAATATTAATTCAGACATAACAATAGAGGAAATCCAAGAAGTCATTAAAGACCTTAAATCAGGCAAGGCTCCAGGACCAGATGGCTTTACAAAATCTTATTATAAAAAATGTGCAGATTGTCTCCCCCCCCCCCCCCCCCCCCAAGTTTGCAAACTATTTAATTCACTTCTAAGTGGTGATAGGATGCCCCCGGAGCCTAATCAGGCCGATTTAGTACGATTCACCAAGGAAGGGAGGGATCCCCTTGAAGCCAAGAACTATCGCTCAATATCTCTAATGAAAGGGGATGTCAAACTCCTTGCTAAAATAATAGGGAACAGAATATCTAGATTTCTCCCATATCTGATCCACAAGGATCAAGCAGGCTTCATCCCATAAAGACAAGTGCCCGATAATATCAGAAAGACTTTAAATATCCTACATTTAGCGCAATGCTCGAGTACTCCACTATGTGTTTTAGCATTAGATATTGAAAAAGCCTTCAACACAGTAGAATGGCCCTATTTGTATGCAACATTAGCCAAATTTGGCTTTAGGGGCAATTTAGCAATCTAATCAGGTCTTATTACGTCTACCACGGGCTAATCTTAAGTTATCAGGAACACACAACACTAACATCAATATTCAAAGAGGAACAAGACAGGGCTGCCCTTTATCCCCTCTGCTATTTGCACTAGCCATAGAACCTCTAGCCCAGGCCATCAGGTCCAACTCAGAAATATTCGGCCTGAGAGACTTCAGGACCTTTAATGTTCATTGTATGCGGATGATCTTTTGTGCACCTTGACAAAACCCGAAACCTCAATTACTGCCTGCTTTATTAAATATATTGGGGTCAAGGTAATAGGGAATATATCGGAATTATATAAGGTTAACTATCCTCCCCTATATAAAAAAATTGGTGACGACATACAAAATTGGTCTAATCTTCCCATATCATGGACTGGCCGCATAACTAAGGTCAAGTTGAACATACTGCCTAAAATGCTCTATTTGTTCAGAACTCTAGCCATCCCAGTTTATAATAGAGAGTTAGAGAAACTGCAAAATACGATATTAAGATTTGTTTGGCAAAACAAACCATTGTGGATTGCAAAGAGGATAATGTTTAGGCACAAAAGTCAGGGGCGACTCTCCTGCCCCTACCTCCGGTTGTATTTTAAAGCAGCCCAATTGGCATTTCTTCCCATTACACATTCAAAATGTTTATAAAGTTTATTTATTGTATTTAAATGTGTTGTACTCATTTCTTTTTTTTTTTTCTAGGTTGGTGATCTGAAGGGACATCTGCAAAGGTAAGTGGTCTTAATTATTTTATTTTAGGTTAGAATTAGGGTTTGTATATGTAGATAGCATTTATTGTATGTTAGATAGGGGTATGTATTTTCGATAGTTAGGATTTATTGTATATTAGATAGTATTTATTGTATGTTAGATAGGGGTATGTATTTTAAATAGATAGTATTTATTGTATGTCAGATAGAGGTATGTATTTTAGATAGTTATGATTTATTGTGTATTATATAGTATTTATTGTATGTTAGATAGGGGTATGTATTTTAGATAGTTATGATTTATTATATATTAGATAGTATTTATTGTATGTTAGATAGGGGTATGTATTTTAAATAGATAGGGCCTCATTCTATTATCGGCCGTAAAACGGCCGCAAGGCTGCGCTTCCTTGCGGGGGTTCCGTTACCTCGCAATTCTATTAAACGGCCCCGCAAGGATCTCCTCTTACGGCCGGCCGTATATCTTGCAACCGGTCGTAAGCTCAGAAATCTTTAAAGTCAAAAATAAATTCAAGACAGCACTGTAAAGCTCTGTAAATGGTAGGGATCATATTGGGGGACATGAGGATTAATAGTAACCCCCTCTCAAGCTTGCACATCAGCCCAAATCCGAGTTTACATTAACTGTTTATTTTCCGGCCGCAGCGTGGCCGGGTCTGAGGTGCTCCAAGCACTCAGGACTTTTTACATGGATATTTGACATATATAAAAAAAATTTTTTTTACGGATTTGAGTATAGGGGAATGTTGTGCTATTTTTGCTAACACCTACAATCACGTTATAGTCTCCTCAGAGTGCAGGATGCCTTTATTTCTGCTTTATAATGTGCTTAATTGGTGCTAGCGGGACCTTTTTCCTGCAAGTAAGCTGCGGCTCGGTTTTAGCCTTGCAGAGAGGGTTCCCGGAGCAATAGAATAGCAACCGGGCTTTTCTTGCGGCCGAATCCCCGGCTGGAGGGGAATAGAATAGCCGAATAGCTTGCGGCCGGTCCATGCGGCCCCGCATCTCCTACGGCCGTTAATAGAATGAGGCCCATAGTATTTATTGTATGTTAGCTAGGGGTATGTATTTTAGATAGTTAGGATTTATTGTGTAGTATATAGTATTTATTGTATGTTAGATAGGGGTATGTATTTTAGATAGTTAGGATTTACTGTGTATTATATAGTATTTATTGTATGTTAGATAGGGTTATGTATTTTAGATAGTTAGGATTTATTGTATATTAGATAGATTGGGGGATGTATTTTAGATAGATAGGTTTTATTGTAAATTAGGATTGATTGTATGTTAGATAGGGAGGTATTGTATTTTATTTTACTTGTATTGTATTGTATGTATTTTTTTTTTCTGTACTTGGGGGGGGTTGTATTGTATTTTTTCTATTTTCTGTAATGTTCCATTTTTTATTTTTTTGTGACAGGTTTTCTTATTTTTTGTAATGTAGATTTTTTTTATTTTTTTGTAAATTAGTTTTTTTTATTTGCTGTAATCAGAGTGTTGGGCGGTTTATTAGCATGGCACTTAATGTTAGGGTTGTAACTGCCCCATAAGGGTCATAATATACCCTTATGGGACTGATGGGGTTAAATAGAGGCTTATGAGGGTCTGTATTGACCCCCATGAGTGGCAGGGCTATTTATTGGCTTATGGGGGTCTGTATTGACCCCCATGAGTTATAGGGTTAATTAAGGCTTATTAAGGCTTATGTGGGGTCTGTATTGACCCCCATGAGTTATACAGTTAATTAAGGACTTATGGGGGTCTGTACTGACCCCCATGAGTTATAGGGTTATTTAAGAATTATGGGGGTCTGTATTGACCCTCATGAGTTATAGGGTTAATTAAGGGCTTATGGGGGTCTGTATTGACCCCCATGAGTTATAGGGTTAATTAAGGACTTATGGGGGTCTGTATTGACCCCCATGAGTTATAGGGTTAATTAAGGACTTATGGGGGTCTGTATTCACCCCCATGAGTTATAGGGTTAAGGGCTTATGGGGGTCTGTATTGACCCCCATGAGTTATAGGGTTAATAAAGGGCTTATGGGGGTCTGTATTGACCCCTATGAGTTATAGGGTTAATTAAGGCTTATGGGGGTCTGTATTGACCCTCATGAGTTATAGGGTTAAATAAGGCTTATGGAGGTCTGTATTAACCCCCATGAATGACAGAGTTAATTAAGGCTTATGGGGGCCTGTATTAACCCCATGAGTTATGGGGTTAATTTTAGTTGCCTGGGGTTAATATTTTTTAGCGCGAGTCCTTTCAGGACCTTTACGGTCCTTTAAGCACCCGCGAGGCGGGAAATTTTGAATTTTAAATGCAGCTGGGTCATGATCGGTGCCGATCGGGGACCCCCGCTGCAAGGGGTTAATGTGGGGGGGGGGGGGCTGCAGGGGTCCTGATGGGGAACCCCCGCATAGAGGGGGGTTCATTTTAGGTGCTGCGGCCGGGATTGCCGTGGGCCCTTTAAGGAGCCGCGGCAGGGAATTTAAAAGTTTTAAATGCAGCGGTAGCCTGATCTATGCCGATCGGGGACCCCCGCTGCAAGGGGTTAAGGTGGAGGGCTCCAGGGGTTCCAATAGGGACCCCTGCATTATGGGGATGTGTTTAGGGAGCATGGGGGAGCATCACACGGCAGTCTTGGGCTGCTCCGAGGCAGCACGTAGAGGTTTTAGGATCCCTTGCTAGCACTTTTTTGTGCCCGTAGGGATTCTTCCGAGGTGCAAGATTCACCTCATAGACTTAAGGCTGCGTGTTAGCTCTCTCTGAGCTTATTCTCTGAGTCATTTTGCAAAGCAGGCTGCGAGGGACTCGGTCCTCGCAAACAGCAAAAAAACGAGGGAGCTACGAGGGCTAAGTTAAGTAGAAACACTACACTGCACTATAGCCCCCCAATAAACCATTAAATGTAAAGTAACTCCCCTCTATACTAACCTATTAACATCTACACTACCTACCTACCCTACCTACCTACCCGCTAATAAATACCCCCACCCCACTAATTACAGAAAATAATAAAACCTAACTCACAAAAAGTAATAAAACCTAAGTTACAGAAATTAAATAATGTACATTACAGAAAATAAAAAAACCTCAGTAACAAAAACAAAAAAATTTACATTATACAAAATAAAAAAACGAAGTCATCAAAAAACAAAAAAAACATTACAGAAAATAAAAAACCTACATTACACCCCCCCCCACAAACACACACACACACTACAGAAAATAAAAAAACATTACACACCTGAAAAGGAAATACATACAATATATATACATTACATTACAATGAAAAATACATTAAATGCTATCTAACATACATATATCCCCTCTATCTATGTAAAATACATTAAATCCTATGTAACATACATACACCCCCTCTATGTACCGTATATACTCGAGTATAAGCCGACCCGAGTATAAGCCGAGGCACCCATTTTACCACAAAATACTGGGTAAAATGAGTGACTCGAGTATAAGCCGAGGGTGGGAAATGTGCTGCCCCCTGTGTCCCTCTTGTGCCCTCTGTGTCCCCCTCTCTCTCCGTGTCTCTTCTACCCTCTCCCTTCCCTGTGTCTCTTCTCCCCTCTCCCTTCCCAGTGTCTCTTCCAACCTCTCCCTTCACTGTGTCTCTTCCCACCTCCCTTATCACCCTCCTCAACCCCACTCCTCAATCTCCCTCCTCATCCTTAACCTCCCTCCTCATCCTCAAACCCCCTCCTCAACCTCAACCCCCCTCCTCATCCTCTCTCCTCAACCCCCCATCCTCAACCTCAACCCCCCTCCTCAACCCCTCATCCTCCCTCCTCATCCTCAACCTCCCTCCTCAACCCCCCATCCTCAACCCCATCCTCAACCCCTTCCTCAACCTCCCTCCTCAACCCCATCCTCAACCCCTTCCTCAACCTCCCTCCTCAACCCCCCCATCCTCAACCCCCTAATCAAGCCCCCCATCCTCATCCTCCCTCCTCAACCCCCCCATCCTCATCCTCAACCCCCTCCTCAACCTCAACCCTCCTCAACCTCAACCCTCCTCAACCTCAACCCCCCCTCAACCCCAACCCCCCTCCTCAACCTCCCTACTCAACCCCCATCCTCATCCTCCCTCCTCAACCCCCCATCCCCAACCTCCCTCCTCATCCTCAACCTCCCTCCTCATCCTCAACCTCCCTCCTCAACCTCCCTCCTCAACCCCCCATCCTCATCCTCCCTCCTCAACCCCCCATCCTCAACCTCCCTCCTCATCCTCAACCTCCCTCCTCATCCTCCCTCCTCATCCTCAACCTCCCTCCTCAACCCCCCTCCTCAACCCCCTCCTCAACCTCCCTCCTCAATGCCCCCATCCTCAACCTTCCTCCTCAACCACATGAGCACCGCGTCATTAGCATATACCGGGTGCCGGCACCCGGTATATGCTAATGACGCAGAGTGCATGTGATGTCACATGCGCGCCGGCGCCGGGTGAAGGAGCGGAGGCCGGAGCACAAGCAGTTAAGTGAGGGGAGAGGGGGGAGGTATTTAGGGAGGTTTAGGTGGAGGAGGGGGGTTGAGGGGGGTTTAGGTTGAGGAGGGGGGAGGAAAGAGACACGGGGGGGTTAGAGAGACACACGGGGGGTTAGAGAGACACATGGGGGTTAGAGAGACACACGGGGGGGGGGTTAGAGACATACAGGGGGTTAGAGAGACACGGAGGGGGGTTAGAGAGACACGGGGGGGTTAGAGAGACACGGGGGGAGAGTGACTCGAGTATAAGCCGAGGGGGCTCTTTTTTGCCGAAAAACTCGGCTTATACTTGAGTAAAATCCTATGTAACATACATACACCCCGCTATATAAAATACAAGAAATCCTATGTAACATACATACATCCCCTCTATGTATGTAAAATACAATAAATCCTAAGTAACATACATACACCCCCTCTATATAAAATACAATAAATCCTATCTAACATACATACACCCCCTGTATATAAAATACAATAAATCCTATCTAACATACATACACCCCCTCTATCTAAAATGCAATAAATGCTACGTACATACCTAAGCCCTAAATGTAAGCTAAAATATAATAATTAAGACCACTTACCTTTGCAGATGTCCCTTCAGATCAGCAACCTAGGAAAAAAGAGAAAAAAAAAATTGTACAACATATTTAGATATAATAAAGAAACATTTTAAATATTCTACATATTCTACTCACCTTTCCAGAATGTCTCTGTCCTTCTTCATTTCTTCTACGGCGCAGCCCCTGTTAAAAAAAAACCCATAACATTAATACTAAATACATACACACAGAAAATTAAATAAAAGAAACATAATATACATTTAACTTACCTCTGCGCGATGTCACCGGCCTCCTCCTCTTCTGCCCCGGCTGGGCCCTGGAACAAAAAAAAAAAAACGAACGGAAGTCCGCACTCGCGGACCACTCCGGCGCTAATGAGCCTCATACAGAGTTTTCCAGTAGAAAATTGTCATTGTCGCCTTCTGATTGGCTGAAAACGCTGTCTATCAAATTCAGCCAAGCAGAAGATGCCAATGTGTGAGCCAATCAGAATGGGATACACCCCAAAATCCCACTCTGATTGGCTAATGCACCTGTCAATCTTTACTTAAACCAATCACAAGGCTTTATAGCCATCAGCCAATCACAATGGGATACACCCCCACAGGTTAATTAAGGGGTTGTGGGGGTCCTGATTGATCCTCATGAGTGACAGTGTTAATGAAGGGGTTATGGGGGTCCTAATTGACCCCCATGAGTGACAGGGTTAATTAAGGGCCTATGGGGGTCTGTATTGACCCCCATGAGTGAGAGGGTTAATTAAGTGGAGAAACTGGGGAAATTGGGGTAATATTGGCGCTCAACCTCATTTGTAGAAGTCCTGGCTGTCCCCCCGTGCTGTCGGTGAGTGTTTTTTTTTATGATTATTGTGTTTTTGTTTGTGTTCTGGTGTTTTGTGGTTTGCACGGTTACGTGTTTGATTTACGGGTCGTAATTTTGGGTCGCAGGGTAATATTTTTTTTCTAAGTGCTGCGGGTCGTAATTGTAGGTCACAGGCAATGAGGGCCAGAAGGGGAAGAGAGATGCAGGGGAAGAGAGAAGCAGGGGAAGGACAGGAGAAGGGGAAGAGAGACACAGGGGAAGGAGAGGAGAAGGGGAAGAGAGACACAGGGGAAGGAGAGGAGAAGGGGAAAAGAAACACAGGGGAAGCAGAGGAGGAGCGGAAGAGAGACACACAGGGTATGGATAGGAAGAGGTTGTTTTGGGGCCGTAGGGATGAACGCTTACGGCCCTCATCTCCACCAGTGCAGTGAGCGTCTTCGGTGCTCCCTGCCTAAGTCGTACGGGGTCGTAGGGATGAGCGCCTATGGCACTCATCTCCACCAGCGCAAGGAGGGCCTTCGGCGCTCCTTGCCAGCAACTGTGGCCCGCAAGCGTTAGCAACGACCCGTATTGCTGAGAACTATATATGTGATATATATATATATATATATACACACACATACACAGGGTCGAGTTACATTATTATGACCATTGCTTACTTTTGAAGTCAATGAAATATGGCACGTGTCAAAAGCTTGCTTGGTGGGTATATAAGTTAAGATGTAGCCATTCTGCAAACATATCAACCCTTGCTGTCATTGGTAAAACATGCAATTTATCCAACTTTGAACAAGAGGATGATAAATGGCTTTCGGGCAAAGGGTGGCAGTATTTCTGAAAGTGCAATTTGTAAACTGGCCGGGTGCTCCTGTGGTTAATGTGTACCGTGACTGGACAAACGGCACCATTGTGACTAAACGGAGTGGAAACTGCGTGCCATTGATGTCAGAAGTGAACCATGCTGCAAATGTGTGTGAGGGGCAACTGACATGTTACAGTTGAGCAACTCACTGTCCAAACAAACCAGGGGACTACAGACATGTGTCTAAAATGATAGTACAGGGAACTAATGGCTGATCACTGCACTCATGCTGACGAAGGTTACCAAAATTAGACCTCTTCTGATTGGCAAAGGGTTGCCTTCTCTAAAGAGTCACGTTTTCTGCTCCATCGACCTTACGGAAGTTGGCGTGTCAGGTGTGAAACCTCTGAGAACAAACACTCTGCATCTATTGTTGGAAGTACACAAGCAGGTGGCAGCAACTATGTGGTCTGGGGAATGTTTTCTTGGCATTTTCTGGGTCCACTCATAGCTCTGGAAAGCACTCTCAACCGATTGGGTTAACTATCCATTCGTGCAGATCAAGTACACCCATACATGTTGATTGTCTTCCCTGGACCGGGTGGGATCTTCCAGTAGGACAATGCAACATGTCACATGGCCAGAATTGTCCAGGAGTGGTTGGAGAAGCCAGATGAAGACTTCCAAATACTTACCTGGCCTACAAATTCCTCCGACTTGAACCCCCCGAGCACATGTTGGATCACTTTAATCGCCATATGGATCCTGCACCATGCACTGTTCGGCAGCTGTCGGATGCTCTGCAGTCTGTATGGCTCCAGATACCTTTGTCAACCTTCCAGCACCTTATTGACTAACTACCACACCGTCTAGCTGCTGTCCGTGCTGTACACAGCGGTTATTCAGGATATTAGCTGGTGGTCCTAATAATGTGGCTTGACCGTATATATATATATATATATATATATATATACATATACAGTACAAACACTCTGTAAGGTAAAGAGCTTCTAGCACTCTTCAGCCCACCATAAGTTAAATGATTGCTGTAGTATATATATCTAATGTGTATAATACAACCCTAACTTTGCTCAAAGCTGTTTGATACAGCGGGCATATGCTTAAGTGAAGCCATGTTTCATTTGGTTATGGATTGCAAGAGCGTAGCATTTGCATGTCCCTGCCAAGGTTCCCAGAATACAGTGTAATAACTGTATTTCTCGGAATTCTGGGCATAAAACAAGTTTTTTTAGACATTCAAATGTAAACAAATGTATTATTTAACTATTTATTCACTATATATATATATATATATATATATATATATATATATATATATATAACAACCAATTGCAACTACCCTTATTCCTAGATTAACATTACATTTCTACCACCAATTGTAAATAGCAAATCTGCATTACCCAAGCTTTGCATAGTTAGTAATTTGCTAGAAACTTTTGAATGAGTTCTATTTAGTACTTTTTCAGTTTGTTCTCACACAATATTCACTGAATGTGCCAAGACCAGTGTCTCTGCACTCAAGCTAGTACCAGCAAATGTTGCTAGGCAACCAGCAACATCCGGGCTCAGAGCAGCTTGGAGCCGCCTTTTCCTCTTTTCCTGTGTTGCTCGGTTGCCGGGCAACAAACTAGGTGCTGCTGTCAAGAGCCTTCAGGTTAGTGCAATAACTCTACAGAGCCTCCATGTTGTGCTCCCCTTAACCCAAGGTCCCTGAGAGCGCCTAACCCCGCTAACTTAAAATGGCGAGAGCAGACAGCAGAGGGGCTAGACTACTAACCTGCGCGAGATTAGAAAATGGGCCACATAAATGACATTATGCTAAAAAAGAGGGATACTGTTTCTAGGTTCAGCAAGGCAGAGTTGTTATATATATATATATATATATATATATATATATATATATATATATATATATATATATATATATATATACTAATCTGCATTTTTGTTCTCTATTTCAAGGGCCCCTGAAGTCACTAAGACTGCTCTGCACCATTATGTAGAGCACTCAAAACCAAGTACATAATGTGTAAAAACGTATTTATTATTTTAATTTTTATAGTTCTCTTGAAGTGCAGTCACATTAGCTGTTAGCAGGAGTATGTCTTGCATTGTTCAACTGGGAAAATTCTCAAAGGCCACAAAAGGGACTCACTTTACAAGCGCTCTCTAAATGCGAGTATACTGTCTTCACTGCCATAATAATAATAATCAAATTATTCCCTTTGTGATTTGAGTGTTGAAAGAACCCAAACAAATAAGCTTCCATTTTTTATGGTTGCAACAAGGATAATTTATTGCAGTGTGTTTGCAATGTATGGTCCTTGCAGTACCTGCCAGGTGAAAGAATCTCAACATGGCTGGGTGATATAAAAACTCAGATGTTTACTGTTTTGTCCCCACCAGCAGTGCCGTCCAAATGGCACTAGGTGGTCCCTGGTACTTTGTTCAATTTGTTTTTAGAGTGAGGGCTAGATTAAGGGTTATGGTTAGGTTAGTGGTAGATGATCAGCTTTACAAAGTGTAATAATGGAGCGCACAGCGCGCCCCTACTTTACTGTGTAAAGCAGGGGTCACCAAACTCGGTCCTGGAGGGCTGCACCCAGGCCTGGATTTGAGGATTTCTTTTTTGTGCACAGGTGAGTCAATCAGGATGACTGAAGAAGCAATAGTCTCACCTGTTTGCAGCAAGGATATCCACAAATCCAGGCCTGGGTGCGGCCCTCCAGGACCAAGTTTGGTGACCCCTGGTGTAAAGCTTATCATCTGCCACTACCCTAACCCTAAACATAACCCTAACCACAAATTGAACAAAGTCTTGGCGCGTCACTGTTGCTTTGTGCCATGACGTAGAGCAGTATTGATTAATTTTGTTCAACACATATATATGTATAATGTACTCTAATTAGTAAACATAAAGTCATACTTTCATGTTTGGATAATATTTTAGATAATTTTTGTGACTGTTTTTTAATTGGAAGGTGAAGTTGTTTTAAATATTTTTACTATAAAAATACAACAGATTAAAAAATATAAAACTGTATTAGCCTAGTATGAATATCTGTTAGTACTGTAATTTTTATTGGTGTTAAATTAATGAAATGGATAAAATGGATACACTGGTGACTGAGCATAGGCTGCAAGAGGAAAGGTGAAGCATCATATATATCACATATATAGTTGCCAGCATGCAGGTTGTTGCTAATGCTTGCGCGAAGCGAGGGCTGCAGTTGCTGGCAAGGAGCGCCAAAGGCGCTCCTTGCGCTGGTGGAGATGAGCGCCCTAGGCGTTCATCCATATGACCCTCTACGACTTGCGGACTGCGAGGGGCCGCATTTGCGGAGGTGGAGGCTCTCACGCCTTCGGCTCATTAGAGGCCTCAAATGCGGACCCTCGCGAAGCGGACCTTACAATGACAGCAAAAGCGCCTGAGATAAAAAACATACAATAACCAAGAGGCTTCCAATGAGCGTCGAGATCTCAGGCGACCACAAAAATTATTGTCTGTGGCAAACAGCATTACCTGCCTTACAATTTTATTGCCCGGTCATTTTTGACGGGCAAGTGGCTAGTCACATATATAGTTGTCTGCAATACGGGTTGTTGCTAACGCTTGCGGGCTCGCCAAAGGCGCTCTTTGCGCTGGTGGAGATGAGAACCTACGACCCCCTATGACTTTCGGATTCGTGAGGGTCCGCATTTGCGGAGGTGGAGGCTCCCACATCGGCTGCAATGAGCCACAGGCTCATTGCAGGCCGCAAATGCGGACCCTCGCAAATTGAGGGGCCGCATTTGCGGAGGTGGAGGCTCTACGGCGCCTCACAACCCGTTACAAAAGACCACACAACAGCAGGACTTTCAAAAAAACAAACAAACACACAATGACTAACTACGGACTTACACAAAAAAATTAGAGCCACGGGACTTAGAAAATAAAAAATTGCGGACTTAGAAATAATCCATTACTGAATCGCAAAAATACGACCTTAACGGACAACCCGCACACAGCGGCAAACATTAAAAAACACAAAAATACACACAAAAATAAAATAAAAACCTTACCCACAGCAAGGGTGACACCCAGGACCTCTGCAACACAGCTTAAACCTCGAATTCTGTCAAATTTACAAAGTTTAAACACTCGAAAATCCCCTAAGCGAGAGAAAAAATGGCTGCCGAAAAAACCCAAAACGAGGCTACACGACCCCTAAAGTCGCTAAATACCACAAAGCAAATGCGGCTTTTACAGGCCCACAGTGAGCGCCGTAGGCCATTGGCGCTCATCGCGAGGCACGCAAATCTTTGAAAAAAATACGACTTTAACGGCCGCCAGTTTTTTCAAGCCCGTAACTTGGAAGTTGTCAGAAGACCGCCAAAAGACGCCAATTACTTAAAAACTTAACTTACAACCTCAAACACAGCAAGGGGGAGAGGCAAGGAGCCTGTAAATGAGGTTGCAAGCTAATTTAAAGTTTAATTGGCGTTTTTAAGAGGTCGGAAATCGGCTAAACTGCAGCAAACCCGGAATTGTTTTGAAAAAGGCTCAAAACAAGGCCGAAGGACGTTAGACTTTGGCGCTCATCTCGATTCCTGCAAGACTTTAAAAAGGATCAATAATCGCTTATCACGAGGCACACAAGACTTGAGCAGGGAGAGAGAGGAGAAAGACACAGGGGAGGGAGAGGGGGACAGGGGGGAAAGAGCCTCAGGGGGTGAGAGAGGGAGTAAAAGAGACACAGGGGAGGGAAATAAAACACAGGGCCGGGAGAGAGGGGGAAACAGACACAGGGGTCAGAGTAGGGAGAGGCTCACAATGAGCGCAGAAGGAGCTCAGTGCGAGGCACCAAAGTCGCGGGTTGGACAACGCATGAAATGAGCATTGTGTGGCAAACATCATTGCCAGGCTTCAAATTTTATTGCCGTCATTTTTGATGGGCAAGTCACTAGTTTTGTATAATGTGTGACTTTGCACAAAATTCACAATAGTTGCATGGTATGTAAATGTAAAGTGGTTACCTGAGGTTGCAATGGTTATTTTCCAACTGCTATCACATCAAAAAAACAAAATGGAGGCGCTCAATCATAAAACAAACTAACATTAACAGGTAGTTGTATGGACATGATAACCCACTCACAGAGCAGCCTCTTTTAGCCACTTGTGCCCTTCACAGGGAGAAATATCCTGTAGTATATCAGTCTGGTCTCACCCAATAGAGTGATCCAGCCCTGAAATACCAGGCAATCCTACCCTGAAAAGGAGAAACAGCAAACCCCAGACGTACGTTTCAGCCTTAGTGGGCCTTATCCGTAGGATGTAGCTGAACACCCTAAGGCACAGTGAGCAAGGAGTCCACATCTGTAGTTCCCTATCACCTTTAGGAAGACAAAGCCCTAAGGGACATTTGCATAAACAAAATTGGAGGTGCTCAATCACAGATCGAACTAACATTATTAGGTTAGTTTTATGGACATGACAATCCACTCAGAGAACAACCTCTTTTAGCCACTTGTGCCCTTCACAGGGAGAAATATCCTGTAGTATATCAGTCTGGTCTCATTTAATAGACTGAACCAGCACTGAAATACCAGGCAATTCTACCCTGAACAGGAGAAACAGCAAACCTCAGACGTACATTTCGGCCTTAATTGGACATCATCAGTAGGGTGTAGCTAAACTCTGAGAGCAGCCACTGTTATCACATCATCAGCAAACTACTTTGCCGTCCTACAAAGCTTAGTGGACTGTGGCATTTGCTCTTATACATTCCATATAATTGTTTCCAAGTAACATTTTTAATAATTGGAACTATCTTTTCTCAGCATTTCAGTCATCATATCGTAACGGAAATGTGGCCATGCTTGTATTTATTAACAGCTTTTGCCTTTAATCAGTCTTGCATAAGGGATCTCTCTGCCTGTGGAAAAAAAATCCTGGTCTTTATATCCTTTGATGGTGATGCAGTAACCTCATATTTTTTATTTTAGTGGGATGCCCATATTAATAAATCATTGAAACAGACTGGATGTTTAATGTGTTTTGCTTTATGGTTTTAGATGCTGTACAAAAATGGATCATCATTTAAATTCAAGAAGTAGCAGAAAACCTATTTCTATCAGAAATGTGAAGGTAATTTGTTCCCATTTTATATATAATATCTTCTGTAACTCATTCTTCTGTATTAATATGGTGCACTACTTTAATAACAACAATGGAATATCAACTGATTTCATTACTATTCACATTTAGCCCAGTGATAACAATCTTTCATTACACAATATTTTCTGAACCACAGATATCTTCAAAAATTTGTCAATATTGTATTTATAAATATGCATCTTAGCATGGTAAAAACACTTAAGCTGCAAAGTATTTTAAATAAAAATATAAATTTTTCTTGATTTTAGTTTTCTACTTTGGTACAACACAGCTCAAGCTTGGTTTTGTCTCCCTGTTTCCGAAAAAAAGAAAAAAGCACCGTAAATGTCCCTATTATTGCAGAAATAAAAAGTACATATACAAATAAAAATAATTGCACTTGTTTGATATTAACAATTTTGAGTGCAAGTATTAGATAATTACCCCTTCTGGATCGCTACGTTGTCGTGGTGAAGGGGCTTGTGTACACCAGTGAAGCATGTAGTGCTATTCAAGATTGGCAGGTCATAGACAATTTGTGGTCCACTGGAGAAGGAACTGGCAAGCCACTCCAGTAACTTTGCCAAGAAAACCTTATAGATTAGCACACACAGACCCAAGGGGCCTCATTCAATTGCGATTTGGCCAATTTAATAGGGCTTTATATAAGCACATAGCATCTTTTTTTTTACAGAAGTTTTTAGTTAGTGAACTTCTATCAAAAAGCAAGTTCTTCACTAACTAAAAACTTCTGTAAAAAAATATGCTATGTGCTTATATAGAGAGAGCCCTAATACAATTGGCCAAATCTCAATTGAATGAGGCCCTAGATGTCTGGTGCACTGCAGTCCATAGGGTATACAACTGAACAACTAAACAAAATTATATAATTAAGCTAAAAAGTGAAGTATAAATTATCAGAAAAGATCCTCCCTTTCTGTAAGTACCTTTAGCTAAGGTCCTACACAGTGGTGTGCACGAGGAAGAAGAGAATGCTCAGTTATTTACATGAATAATAGTCACTGAGAATTTTAACTGTTTAACTCTTCAACTAAAATAATGATGATGGCAACCAAATTAAAATTATAAGAAGATAAATGTTGACATGATGTTTAGATGCTATTGTTTTACATGTATGCCAGTAAAACCCCAAATTCTGAATAATTTTACCCAACATATATAATTAAAATGTTGAGTTATGCTTTGCACTGCAGTGAAAGACTATTATGTGCACATAGTACTTTTTGTGACTTATTGTTTATCAAAATACCAGTTTAAATGCACTTGTAATGTGGAGAAGCAATTGATAGCAGCCAAACCCAAACTAGGATGCCTATTTTATCTACCTAAAACTTGGTTTAATAAATCATAAGAATGGGTTATGCTTAGCCCAGGCATGGTTGAGCTCCTTTATTGTGTGTATCGGTTCTGGTGGAAGGATGTTCCACTTATGTACTGCTACACTGTCTATAAAATAGTACAAATTACTAAATCGTCCACCCTCCAATTTCAAATCTTCTTTTATTCTTATTTTTCTGAATGCTGTTAAATTCTTTGATCATTTTTACCCTCCCTTTTGTTCCCTAAACTAATATTAAGGTCCCAATCACATAAAAGAGGTAACAACAGAGAGGATGTTTCAATTCACAGGGAAGTTTATCTCATGTAATCCTGTTGGAGCGCCACTAGCCCTGTTAAGCATGTCAACCCTGATAAGCATATAATCAATTATTATACATTTGCCTCTGTTCTTCAATTTCTCCTGAACAGTAAAGTGTGTTTGGGTACTTGTGCATTGATTAGTGGCAGCTGAGAGGCGATGTGGTTTTGCCTGTGTGAAGCTTTTTGTGGTCTGTTTATTTCTGTTCTATGATTTCTCCTGAACAATAAAGTGTGGATACTTATGCATTGATTAGTGGGCAGGTGAGTAGTAAGAACCTAATATAAACAGGGGAAGGAGCGAAATTGTGAGCTTGAGAACACTTCTAGTATAAGTGCAGTTCTAGTATAAGTGTAGGAGTTTAAATAAAAGGATGGAGCGCAGTTCTAGTATAAGTGTAGGAGTTTACATAAAAGGAGGGAGTGCAGTTCTAGTATAAATTTAGGAGTTTAAATAAAATGAGGGAGTGCAGTTCTAATATAAGTGTAGGAGTTTAAATAAAAGGAGGGAGTTCAAAGAAAATAGGAGCACATTGTAGTGTTTTATACAATTGTTTTTCCCCACTGTCATTACTAATTATGAGTCAGTTCAGTAGCAAACTCACTCAGTGTGCATTCTGTCACATGTGTGAACTGCTAGAACAGCTTACAGAGTCCTTACCTCTGTGGCAGGTGTGAGCATGTTGCCTCTCTTGAAGCTCAAATTGGAGAACTGGATAGGAGAATTGCAGCACAGTGATATTGCTCCACTGGAAAGGGAGTTGGTGATCACTTAGCACAGTTTAGCTGGGCCTAGCATGGAGGGTGGAGATGCGGCTAGTGATGATGTCCTGGAAAGCAGCTGGGTTATCGTTACAAGGGGAAGCAGGGGGAATGATAGGAGGAGGTGGGCCAGTTCTGAGTTGGCACACACCAACAGATTTGCCAGATTGAGTGAAACTGCTGGGAATGTCCATTCAGGAATGGCAATGCCAGATAGAGCTTTTCCCGGCCGGGAGAACAGTACTACTGGAAAAGAGGGATGGCTTCATATACAGAGCAAGAGAAAGGTTTTGGTGGTAGGGGACTCTATTATTAGGAATGTAGACAGTGTGAATTCTCACCCAGATCCCAGCAATTGGACCGTTTGCTGTCTCCTGGCTGCTTGGGTTCGGCATGTTGTGGATCGGGTAGATAAATTATTGGGAGGGGCTGGAATTGAACCAGCGGTCTTGGTATATATTGGTACCAATGACAAAGTTAATAGAAGATGGAGAGTCCTACAGAATGATTTTATAGAACTAGGTAATAAGCTGAAGACTAGGACCTCCAAGGTAGTATTTTCCAAAATACTACCAGTGCCATGAGCTAGTCCAGGGAGACAGAAGGAGCTTAGGGAGGTTAATACGTGGTTAAAAAAATGGTGCATTAAGGTGGTGTTTGGGTTTTTAAAGCACTGGGCTGACTTCTCACTTGGGTACAATCTCTACAGCAGGGATGGATTGCACCTTAATGAAAAGGGAGCTGGTGTGCTAGGGGAAAGGATGGTAGAACGGCTGGGGGAGTTTTTAAACTAATTGGTGCTGGGAGGGACTAGATAGAAGTAATGGGGTAGAAATTGTAGAGGGGGGGAAACAAATTAACTAATCAAGGGGGAGGAAATGGGGGGGTTAGCATAGTCAATAGGGAGGTATTGTTAAGTAACTCAAGTACAGTGTCAGGCACTTCAGAACTACAGACTCATAACATGACGTGTATGCTTGCAAATGCCAGGAGCTTGCCAGGAAAAATGGGACAGTTAGAATTATTAGCAGTTAATGAGAAATGGGATTTAATGGGCATTACTGAAACATGGTGGGGTGACTCTCATGACTGGACTGTTAATCTGGATGGTATAACCTATATAGAAAAGATAGGGGCTGTGGTAAAAGAGGAGGAGGGATTTGTCTGTATGTTAAGCCTGAATTTAAGCCTATAGTCAGAGAAGATATTCATGGTGGAACTAGCTGTAATGTTGAATATTTGTGGAGGGAGTTAAATAGCGGAGGAGCAAATTCTAAAATAATATTTGTAGGAGTATGCTATAAACCCCCAAATATAATTGAAAGTGAGGAACCTCAATTATTGTTACAGATTGGAAATGCAGCTAAGCATGGGTAAGTTCTAATAATGGGAGATTCAAACTACCCTGAAATAAACTGGATAAATGAGACCAGCAGTTCAACTAAGGGGAGCAGGTTCTTGAGTACACTCAGGGGTCATTATCTGTCCCAGGTTATACAAGAGCCTACTAGAAATGAGGCTATCTTGGATTTAGTCATCACAAATAATATTGATATAGTATCAAATGTTGAAATAGGGCAACCTTTGGTAAACAGTGGTCACAACACAGTCTCATTTGAGCTTGAATTAAAAAAAACAAAACTGTGAGGTGGCAACAAAAACTCTTAATTTTAAAAGGGCAAATTTTAATGGTCTAAGGGCAGCAATACAAAGTATAGACTGGGACAAAGAACTAATATGTAAAAATACTGAACATAAATGGACAACATTGAAATCTTTACTAAATATACATACTTATCACCGTATACCATGTGGAAATAAAAGTAGAAGGAGTAAATCACAGCCCATGTGGCTTAACAATGACTTAAAGGTGAAGATGAGGAGTAAGAAACAGGCATTTAAATTATACAAAAAAGAGGGGACAGAGACTGCTTTACGTAAGTACAAGGAAGTCAACAAGGCTTGCAAAAGGGCTATTAGACTGGCTAAAATAGAGATTTAAAAGTTAATTGCAAAGGAGAGTAAGAATAACCCTAAATTATTTTTAAAATATATTAATGGTAAGAAGGTCAGGACACAGGCTGTCTGATAATTAGTGACCAGGAAAAGGCAGATGAGCAAAATAGGTTCTTTTCTTCGGTATATACAAGGGAAGTACCAGTGGTTAGGACACTTCAACAAAATGGGGCTATACTGCCTTCACCAAATAATTGGTTAACACAGGAAGAAATCCAAAAGAGGTTGAAAAAAATAAATGTTATAAAAAGCCCCAACTCCTGATGGAATACATCCAAGGTTACTGGGAGAATTGGCGTCTGTAATAGCCAAACCATTATATCTAATTTTTCAAGATGCCCTCAACACAGGGTCTATACCAGATGACTAAAGAAAAGCAGAGGTGATACCTATATTTATGAAGGGAGCAAGAGCAAATCTAGGGTATTATAGAACTGTAATCCTTACTTCTGTAGTGGGAAAGCTTTTAGAAGGTTTAATAAGGGATAGTATACAATAATATGTATGGTTAAACACGATTATAAGCAGAAACCAACATGGATTTATGAGGGATAGGTCATGCCAAACAAATCTAATTCATTTCTATGAGGAGGTTGGTAGGAACTTGGATCAAGGCAACTCCGTGGATGTAGTCATTTTTGGATTTTGCAAAGGCTTTTGATACAGTGCCACCTGGGAGACTATTGAGCAAACTAAGGGATACAGGAATTGCAGTAATTATCTGCTCATGGATTGAGAGCTGGCTGAAAGACAGGAAGCAAAGGTTTATTGTAAATGGAACATACTGGACTAATGTGGTAAGTGGGGTTCCTCAGGGTTCAGTATTAGGTCCTCCTTTTTAACATACTTAAAAGTAGGATTGGAAAGTATTGTCTCCATTTTTGCTGATGACACGAAGTTGTGCAAGGTAATTAAATCAGATAATGATGTACTTTCCCTCCAAAGGGACTTGCATAAATTAGAGAAATGGGCGACTAAATGGCAGATGAGATTTTATACAAATAAATGTAAAGTTACGCATCTGGGGAAAAAAATAGCCATGTAATTTATTATCTTAATGGAGCAAATCTAGGGTTATCAGATATTGAAAGGGATTTGGGAATACATGTGGACAACCACCTAGGTAACGGCGCTCAATGCCAAGCATTTAGAAGAGTATAGAAGCAAGGGAAGGAAATATCATTCTGCCACTATACAAATCCCTAGTATGCCCTCATATGGAATATGGAGTACAATTGTGGGCACCACTACATAAAAATAAAATTTTAGAGCTGGAAAAAGTACAGAGAAGGGCAACAAAACTAATAAGAGAAATGGAGGGCCTAAGTTATGAAGAAAGTCTAACCAAATTAAACTTATTTTTCTCTAGATAAAAGGCATCTAAGAGGGGATATGATTAGCTTATGACATATTATAATTGTCGAACTGTGATTTGTTGTCACGCTTTCGAGCCGTTGAAGCCTTCTGAGCTCGCAGGACTTTTCGGCACTCATTGTCCTGCGAGCCTCGCAAAGCAAGGCGAGCAGTTGAGGCATTGAAGCCTTCAGAGCTCGCAGGACTTAGGCAATGAGTGGCGACAGGTTGAGGCATTGAAGTACGCAGGACTTCGGCTGAATGAGCAATTAAGCAGCAGCGCATCATTTAGGCTGGAATAAGCGCCGAAGGTGCTCATTGCAGCCAGCGGCCTCATCACACATGCAAGCTCGGGGGGAAAAATACGACCTCAGAAAAACACGAATTTAACGGCTGACCCGAGGAAATCGAAAAACACAAAAAACAAGAAAAATAATAATAAAAAAATAAAAACACATTCACACACAGCACAGGGGGAGAGCCAGGAAGCCTGGGAGTGAGATTGCAATCGATTTTGAGCCTTATTTGACGTGTTTCATCACTCGAAAATCGGCTAAGCGAGAAAAAAAATGGCGGAAGAAACTCGTTAAAAAATCTGAAACTGGATGAAAACGAGGCTGAGCAAAGCCAGACACATGGGAGAAAATACACCACAGCAAAGATACTAACACTTACATCAACAAAATCTGACCTCGGAAAAATACTAATTTAACGGCCAAACTGTGGAAATCAAAAACCACAAAAAACAAGAAAAATAATTAAAAAAACATAAAAACACACTCACACACAGCATAGGGGGAGAGCCGGGAAGCATGGGAGTGATGTTGCAAGTGATTGTGAGCCTTATTTGACGTGTTTCGTCACTTAAAAATCGGCTGAACGAACAACACCAGGCACGCGGGACTTTGAAAATTAAGCAAACGACAGTCAGCGCCCCCTACACAAACAGGCAGCAGACACACAGAATAGAAACTCACAGGGAAGGCACAGGGGAGAGATGCTGGAAAGAGACACATGGCATTCCCAAGCACAAAACTTGCAGGTTAATGAACCCTGATATAAGCGGCCCGTACAGTAGGCGGGAGGAAAGTTTCGCAATGTGCGCCAACGGTGCTCAGAGAAGCAAAAGCCTCTCATTGTGTAGCAAACAGCATTGCCTGGCTTACAATCTTATGCCCGTCACTTTTTGACGGGCAATTCACTAGTATAAATATATCCATGGTCAATACAAGGCTTTGTCAAGTGAGCTTTTTGTGCCAAGAGGTTTTCAACTGACAAGAGGACATCCTTTGAGATTAGAAGTAAAAAGATTTCAACTTAAAGAAAGAAAAGGGTTCTTCACAGTAAGGGTGGTTAATCTGTGGATTTCTCTGCCAAAGGAAAGAAACTTTAAAAAGGGATTGGATACATTTTAAAATAAAAAGGGCATTTAGTGCTATCCTGGATAATTAGGGAGGGAGTATTGATCCAAGGGAGAAGTCCGATTGCCAGTATCTGTGGTCAGGAAGGTTTTTTTTTTGTTCCCTTTGCAGGCCGCAAATGCGGATCCTCGCAAAGCGAGGGGCCGCATTTGCGGAGGTGGAGGCTCTACGGCGCCTCACATGCGGTTACAAACACCCACACAAGCAGCACTTTACCAAAATAGATCTAACACGCAATCACTATATACGGACTTACACACAAAAATACGAACCGCGGGACTTAGAATGCAAAATTTACGGACTTACGAGAAACAAATACGAGACGCGGGACTTAGAAAAAAAAACATTACGACCTCGCAAAAATACGACCTTAATGGCCGAACCGTGCGCACCTGAAAACATTAACAACACAATAAATACACACAATAAATACATAAAAAGCTTACCCACTGCAAGGGCGGGGGGGGGGGGCACCTCTGCAAGTGAAGTTACACCTCAATTTAAGTCCAAATTCCAGAGTTCAGACACACGAAAAAATGGCGACGAAAAAAACGTAAATGAGGCTACAGGACTCTAAACACGCAAAACACCACAAGCACATCTGGCTTTTCAAAAAAGCCGTACGAGGTAAAGATACACTCTTACCAAGGACGCAACATCATCCACAGCCGCGTACCACATACACATTCGCCGCCATATTACATACACACAAAAAATAACTAAAAATCAAAAATAACTAAAAATCTTACCCACAGCAAGGGGGGGGGCACCCAGGACCTCTGCAAGTGAAGTTACACCTCAATTTAAGTCCAAATTCACGAGTTTACACACACGAAAATCCCCTAAGTGAGAGAAAAAATGGCGGCCGAAAAAAATAAAACGAGGCTACACGACCCTAAAGCCACCAAGCACATACGGATTTTAAAAAATCATACACACCAGCGTACCACATACACATCCGCGCCATTTCACAACACTAGCTTACACAATGCGGAAGTACCCAGCTACACTAACGGCTTCCCCTCGCGCACGCAACATATTTACACCACACACTGCACACATTGCTGACACTTACACCTCAGCTCCAGAACCGTGCAAACCTACATTGGATGCTGCAGGAACATAGAATCAGATTGTCAGCTCTTCAGCACAATGCTTCCTGCATATATTAATTTATTAATTTATTCATTATTTCATTGGCATACAAGAATACATATACACAAAAAAAATGTAAAAAAATTTGCGCAATAAACACAAAAGACATTCACTGCGCGCCTCACAACCAATGCAAACGCTGCTCATACCACACAAAATGCACCAGAGGACAGCCTTGCAATAAGCGCAAAAAAACACATCAGCCCCAACCTTACAATGATAGCAAAAGCCCCTGCAGCACAAGCCGCGCAATGAGCACCGAGGGTCCCCACGGTAAAAACTGTTTTACATTATGTCTAAAACAGCATTCCCTGGCTTACAATTTCATGCCCGTCATTTTTTGACAGGCAATTCGCTAGTACATTAATAGTTGCTAAAATATTCATACATAATTAAAAACAAATCAGAGTTTTCTGTGTAAGGGGCTTTCAAATAGATTCCACATGGGATATTTACTTAGAATACAGTATGTGACAACATCTATAGAACTTAAAGCTCAGATGGATTACATTTTCTTGCGATTGACAAGAAATAAATAAAAATATAAATATTAACTACTACATCAAACTGTAGGTAAGACTGCTACTCCAGCATCTCTCACTTTTATCATGTACCATGAATGATATACTTCACTAATTTCCAAATCCTCCTCCATAATACAGGATGTAAAGATAAATCTCAAAGGTCAGATTTATGCGCTTCAGTTATATTCTGAAAGATCAGTAAATTATAACTCAGACACACCAAGCTCACTTCCATGATAGCCCTCTAAAAAGTTACAAGTAACTGAGAAATTGGCTGAAAACATTGAATCCTTAAACATAATTAAATATTAATTTATGGAAACAGCACAACTAGCCTAATTTATTAAGTATTATAACATCTGTTGTAACTTTGTTTTGCTTATATGGAGGTTATAATTAATTTACCAGGGAAAGGCGTAGCAGGTGTGGAAGGGATGAATGATATGGAAGAAAAATAGAGGAAACCAGATAAACAGAGAAAGGAAAGGCTGGGGGTTGGAATATCTTGTTTGACATAATTTGTTTCCTGCTATTTTATGCCCAGTCCCTACATTAATTTTAGGAACCAGATACCATAACATTAGGTCACTGGTAGTATATATGTATTTTTATTCTTCTGTGTATCATCCATTAACCTTCCCGTTTGAGGACATTTGTTAGTCCCTCAATCATTTATGTTCTCTTAAAGTATTAATGTGGCAGAATTGATCAGCCAGCTAACTGGCAAGAATGTGATTTTCAGTCTAAAGCTGTTGAAAAGGCAACATTTTGCAACAGAGACATTACGTATCATGTGATAAATACTTTGACCTAAAAAATTGTTATTATTTTTCTGTTTTGTGCAACATCAAACACTATTTATTCTTTAGATTTATTTATTTACAAGATAGGTGTCTATCTGAAGGTATTTGAATCCCAGTTCCTAGTGACACATGCCAGTCCCACATGGCACACGGTCAGTGCATGAGAAGCCTCTGTGGCAGATGGGATGCAGGCTGTAGCACAAAGCGTCATCAGACCGCAGTTTTCTGCGCCCTGATGACGGTGCACTGTTCTCCAGCGAGCAAAGTACGTGCCACCATTTTCACCATTGTCACAAACCACCATGTGCTAGTCAGGACTGGGAGGATGTCGATGCTCCCCAGGGACAGATGTAATGTGGCTTAGGTAAGTCATGCACTCGTCACTGTAGCAAGATTTTATGGCAGATGGCATGGAGAATGCCAGCTGTCCCCAGCAACAGATTAGAGGACACCTAGCTGAGTCAGACACTCCCCAGCAGCAGCAGCATTTCACGAGAGGCTGCATGGATAATGTCAGCAATCCCGATCGGCAAATAAGAGGTGGAGTGGTAAATGCCAATCTCCCCAAAACCAGATGAGAGGTGACCTAGGTAAATCAGGCACTGCCCAGATTCAAAAGGAATTCCTGGAGGATGCCAATGATCAAATTGGCAGATGGGAGGTGGCATGGAGGATGGTGGCGCTTCCCATTGGAAGAGAGACAGTGTAGTTGGAACTAGTGCTCCCAGCAGCAGATAGAAAGTGAGATAGGGGAAGTCCCTTCACATCAGAAGGAGTTTCAGCTCTTTAAAGTGGATCACATAGAGAAGTGGATTCCCTACAGCAAAAGCTCAACCCCAGTTTGGGAAGCATTGAGGTTGGCACTAATCTTCCTCAAGAGAAAATTAGAAGTGAGGCAGATGAGTCTCTCTCCAACAGGCTGATATTGTGCCAGAGTTTGACCTAGATGAGACATCCCTAAAGGTAGCATGGCCCTACCAGACCTACCACAATGGCTGGGAGGAAAAATAGGTGCAGCCACTGGGTGAGGGCCAGATGAATGTAAGCTACAGGATGACATGTATGCACTGTATTTGACATCAAAGCTCTTGAGCCAAGGAGCAACCAATATTCAACCCCTGTACATGTATCTGGACTGGGGAGGCAGGGCATGTGGTCTGCAACTCCAGCAACTGAGCCCTTCCTGGACTACCATTGTAGTACCCACTGACTTCCGAACAACTAAGGTCCTATATGTACACTTCATCCAGACTGGGGAGGCAGGGCACATACAGTGCCTTGCAAAAGTACCCCCCCCCCCCTTGACTTTTTTCCTATGTTGTTACATTACAGCCTTAAGTTCAATGTTTTGTTAATCTGTATTTTATTTGATGGATCAGAACACAATAGTCTAAGTTGGTGAAGTGAAATGAGAAAAATATATACATGAAACTATTTTTAAAAAAATATAAAACAGGAAATTAGCATGTGCGTATGTATTCACCCCCTTTGTTATGAAGCCCATAAAAAGCTCTGATGCAACCAATTACCTTCAGAAGTCACATCCTTAGTGAAATGATGTCCACCTGTGTGCAATCTAAGTGTCACATGATCTGTCATTACATATACACACCTTTTTTGAAAGGCCCCAGAGGCTCCAACACCTAAGTAAGAGGCACCACTAACCAAACACTGCCATGAAGACCAAGGAACTCTCCAAACAAGTAAAGGACAATGTTGTTGGGAAGTACAGGTCAAGGTTAGGTTATAAAAAAACATCCAAATCTTTCATGATCCCCAGTAGCACCATCAAACTATCATAACCACATGGAAAGAACATGGCACAACAGCAAACCTGTCAAGAGACGAACGCCCACCAAAACTCATGGCCCGGGCAAGGAGGGCAATAATCATAGAGGCAGCACAGAGACCTAAGGTAACTGAGGAGGAGCTGCAGAGTTCCACAGCAGAGACTGGAGTATCTGTACATAGGACGACAATAAGCCGTACGCTCCATTGAGTTGGGCTTTATGGCAGAGTGGCCAGAAGAAGCCATTACTTTCAGCAAAAAACTAAACGGCACGTTTTGAGTTTGCAAAAAGGCATGTGGGAGACTCCCAAAATGTATGGAGGAAGGTGCTCTGGTCTGATGAGACTAAAATTGAACTTTTCGGCCATCAAAGAAAACGCTATGTCTGGCGAAAACACAACACATCACATCACCAAAAGAACACCATCCCCACAGTGAAACATGGTGGTGGCAGCATCATGCTGTTGGGATGTTTTTCAGCAGCCGGGACTGGGAAACTGGTCAGAGTTGACTGAAAGATGGATGTGCTAAATACAGAGATGTTCTTGAGCAAAACCTGTACCACTCTGTGTGTGTTTTGAGACTAGGACAGAGGTTCACCTTCCAACGGACAATGACCCCAAACACACTGCTAAAGCAAGACTTGAGTGGTTTAAGGGGAAACATGTAAATGTGTTGGAATGACCTAGACCTCAATCCAATAGAAAATCTGTGGTCAGACTTAAAGATTGCTGTTCACAAGCGCAAACCATCCAACTTGAAGGATCTGGAGCAGTTTTGCAAGGAGGAATGGGTAAAAATCCCAGTGGTAAGATGTGACAAGCTCATAGAGGCTTATCCAAAGCGACTTGGAGCTGTGATTGCCGCAAAAGGTGGCTCTACAAAGTATTGACTTTAGCTGGGTGAATAGTTATGCACATTGACTTTTTCTGTTATTTTGTCATATTTGTTGTTTGCTATACAATAATAAAAAAAAAACACCTTCAAAGTTGTGGGCATGTTTTGTAAATTAAATGATGCAAATCCTCAAACAATCCATGTTAATTCCAGGTTGTGAGGCAACAAAACACGGAAAATGCCAGATGGATGAATACTTTTGCAAGGCACTGTACCTCATTACTGCAGACCTATTTTGAGTCTTGCTGCAAGACCGTAATTTTTCAAAGGGTGGAAATGTCACAAACCACCATGTGCCAGTCAGGGCCATGTGGATTTTTCTCTTTGCATTGGGCCTCTAGTCTAAGGCATTGACTGTACTGGTGGTACCATGGTTAGCTCTGGGTAATAGTCAGTGTACTACAGAGATGTTTTTTTCACTGTACTGTAATACTGGGTGCATTATAATTGTGGTTAACAACTTGCTATATTAATTATATGTTCATGTTAAACATGCATGATTTTGATTGTAATTTAAATTATACTTTGGGACCTGGTCTGTGGAGGTATAGCCAAAATATTGTTTGCAAAGACAGACCTAAAGACATCCTATGCTTCAGTGTTTGGAAAGAGTTCTGTCGGTGTCTTGCACTGCTGCTTCTGTTCCAGTCTGGCAAGAGTTCTGCCTGTACCATCTGCTCTGTTTTGCTCTGTTCCAGCTATAAACTCCATGTGTGCTGGTTCCTTGCTTCTGAGGACCCTTGTTTCCAGTTTCTGCTGTTGTATCGCTACATGCAGCATTGACGGTTTTCTTTCAGTACTTGACTGTGATTTTGCTATTGTTTATGCACATGGACTGATACAGGCATTGGACCTTTGATTTAGAGGGATACTCACCAAGCTATGTATATCCTATTTTTTTGTTCGTTAAGTTTGTTTTACAACCGCACCCCTGGAGGTTCTGAATTTCTAGTACCCAGTCCCTGACAGGAACACTGCTCCATCACAAACACTCTTTTACTCATCTTTGGACACTTACTCATCACATTGTGTTCAGATTTTATATGGCCTTTTGAATAACTAAAATTGATAATGACTAAAATGTTTTATAAACCAAAAAAAAAATCCCATTACATTTTTTTACTCTCATATGCAGAATATATATTTCAGCAGGAACCAAAATGTTATATCCCATTGCAGCAGAATTCTATATAAAATGTAATAAATTATAGGCTATTGTTTTTTTTGTTTGTTTTTTTTCCTTTACATTCTGAAAACATTTTCCCTATTTTCATGTGTAGCTCTTCCGAAAATATTTTAAATGTAGGACTACAGTGATACTTTACAGCAAAAGGAAATGGGCTATCCGGGCTGACCAAACAGTTGCTGACAAAATTTAATTTATTTAAGTGATTTTAAACTTGATTTATATAACTGCTGCACTATCTTGATTTGCAAACGTAATTTCTGGTAATCTGTATGTATTTACATAAAATAATCTAGAAACTACAACTGGTAACTCATTTTCTATTTTACCCTAAAAATGCCATAGCCTGTTTGATTTTGAGTAGTATTACAATAATCCCAATATAACACTTGATTGTCAATATTGTATAAATTACTGATGTTATATTATATTCTTTAGGGTGTTTCGAGCAAACATGAACCTCTAATACTCACAGCGGTGGCTTTACAAGATCATATTTTGCATACACTTCAAATCCAACACCTCTCTTTAGCTGATCCACATAGAGGAATCAGAAGGATGAAAGAGATCAGAAAAACTGTAAAGCCTGTTGTAGATACTGGAATAAGAAGGAACAAAGCTCATAAAACAAAAGTGCCTATTACAGAGGAAGAATATGTTCTCGATCCTAATCCTCCAACATTAACTTTAGGTAAGTAATAAATTCTTAATTACGTTTTGAAAGCATAAGTTTAGTCAGTGGAAAAAAAAAACAACTTGTGAGATAGCAAAAGAAAATGTAGGAAAAAGATGAAGATTAAATTTGGAGCTAATTTGTCAAAAATATTTTTCCTCCATTTTGCATTATTAATCTTACATTTAATCTTACATTTGTCACAAACAGACTTTTTTTTAGCAAATCATTAAAGTTTACCTTGAACAAGTATTGTAATGAAACATGGTGTGAGGTTATATATAAAGATAAGAATAGAGGACCGAGAAGGTGATATGATATCCAGTAGAATAGATAAGAAAACAGATACTTTTACAATAAAAAATAAAAATAGAAAAATTTAGGCCCACAAGGCCAAGCCCTAGGGCAGCCCATTTTCAGGAGGCAGCAGGCTGCCTGAAGATTCAGTGTAGTACATTGAAATATGTTTGTATATACACAGGAATGTCTAAATTCAGTGATATATCTATATGTTCACTTTCTAACATACCCTATATATGCAGAAACACACATACACTTATGATTTGAGATGTAGAAAGGGTAAAAGAGAAACTGCACGTGGAATGTGGTAGGGGCAGCACAAATCTGAATTGGCTAGGGCAGCATGAAACCTAAATAAACTCATGCTTTAACTTATCACTGCTGGGATGTGACCCACCCGGCTGCTTCCTACTGCTGTCTCTGCCTCCCCCAGAGATCAGCACAGACAGAGCTGCTGTGTGTGTATGAGAGACCTGCAGCATTTAGTGCAGTAACATCCCAAGTAAGACAGTCTGTACTGGATGAGTCTTTCTCTGAAACAGCAGGGATATGAAGCAGAGAAAGCACTGGCAGATATCTGCCCTTACAACTTCAGTTCTTGTACTGAGCATGCCAGAAGCCACTGAGGTGGAGAATGATACAACGTTTTAGCCTACTTCTGATTTGGCACAGCTTAATATGAAGCTCATGCTAATTTATCTGGGATTCTCTAGGGGCGTACACCATCACATGCAACTGCCAAAAACCCTAAGAAATTTTGCTAACTTCAAGATAAGCTAATTAATGTGTATTTTTTATTTATTTATGCAAAACAGTGTTTTCATACACTACTAGTTTTCCTCTATCATATGCATTCATAATCCGTAATACTTTGATATGCCTTTAAACAGTTGTATTCCAGGCTCAAATAATGCAAAGGGAAGGGCTGTAGGCCATATAGCAGCAAGGTATTAGACCTGTGTCAGCACTGTCTAGTGTATTTCACATTTTACTTGTTTGTCTAATATGGTTTATAAACATGACAAGTCTTGTGAGCAGGTTCATTTCCTTTAGGTGTTGGCTGTCTTATAACCAATGTCTCTGTCTGTATTAATTTTTATTTAATGTTTAAAAGATTTAATGAATAACCTACAGCCTTATTAAATTGCGATTCGGTAAATTTAAAAGGGCTCTATTTAAGCACAGAGCATATTTTTTTTACAGAAGTTTTTAGTTAGTGAAAACCTTGCTTTTGGATAGAAGTTCACTAACTAAAAACGTCTGTAAAAAAAATATGCTGTGTGCTTAAATAGAGCCCTTTTTAAATTTACTGAATCACAATTTAATAAGGCTGCTAATTTGTATATGGTCTTACACTGTCATTTGTCAGTGTTGCTTTAATTGCTGCCATGTCATACAGGGGCATTGGTAGCTAATTTCTAACTGGACTTAATCCTCTAGGCTTATTAGTATAACCCTGAGCATATCAATGTGAATTTGCCTCTCAAGCCATATTATTGGCTATTTGTACCCCTCTCAAGCCATATATGCATTATTGGCTATTTGTACCCTTCTCGCCATTGGCTAGACAAGCGTAATACCATCCATTATGTACATTGTATGATGAGAGAGGAGCAGTGTTTATTGTGTCGAGTTTTGCTAATGTCCAAACAAAAATGCAGGATGAAATTAAACAGAACGTATGACTTATGTACACATATAATAGAAAAAATACTAAGATTTCTGTTCAAATGTTTACAAGGTAAGAAACGTATCTGCTGTTTGGGAGACAGATTGTTTTTTTAATTCACTGACATAAAGACATTGTTTTATTGTATAAACATATACAGTGTAACATTGTTTAGTTTTTGCAGTGTTTATATAAATATATAGTAAATAAATAGTACATTTGAATGTCTAAAACAAGTTAAAAGAAAGCAACTAGAATCATGCTAGAAGTTTTATAAGGGCTAATAAACGCCCCAACACGCAAACTATGCAAACACAGACTCACAGGGAGTTTCTCCTGCCCAAATTTGAAGCTTTAGTTCAAGGTAGCTTAACTGGCTTGGATTCCTGTGGCACACTCTACCAAACACCAACCATTGTGGGTGTTCCTAGAAAATAATGAAATGCACCCCTACACATGGGAAAGCGTGGTGTGGTTACATAAGCCTCATCTAATTATGTGAAAAAGCGACCATCCCTGCATTAAATTAACACTAGACATTTCGAATTGGGAGGTCGCTAGGCATGATATATCGGCAGTACCGCACGACTTGACGACGGTGGCTCCCCCCCCCCCCCCCCCCCATCGTTACCCTTTACCTTATATTTAACCTCCATGTTCTGGTGGAAATCACTGGGCTTCCTGAAATGTGGGTCCTGGTACAGTAATGGTAAACTAATGAGTACTACTGAACTTCCAAGGAATAATTTAATTTCCTCGAACTATACCATCATGTAAGTTTGCTGGGGAGGAGGCACAGGGCTCTGAGGGCGAATTGGCTTGTTATAAGATGTGAGTTGTTCCATCTTTTAAAAAATATGGCTTGTTTGCTATACAATACTTTTAACACAGATACCAAAATATATGATTTCCTAGGAGAAAGACCTGGGAAAGACTAGAGGAAAGGACAGCTTGGCCTCTTCGTGGAGACTTTTATCTAAGGGGTTATTTAAGTACAGCATCCTGGAGACGTCGTTAAAGGTTTTGCATATTTAACACCTGAAAGGCTCCATAGATGGAACAGTAGCGCAAACCTGCCATGCTTCAGGAGTTGCCCGGAGGCAGGTACATTTTATCACATTTGGTGGTCATGCCTCCTAGTGCAGAAACTCTGGGCCAAAGTATTTTTATTAGCTTCCTTGCTAGTACGCTTTTGAATTAAACGTGATGCGGAAATATCGCTATCGGGTCCTCCTGCAGGCACTATCTCCGCCCCTCAGAACAGATTTTTTCAATTCCTCATGCTAGCGACGAAAAGTCATATAGCTAGACAGTGGAAAAGCAAAGAGCTTAGCACTCATGCAGTGAGTAACCCATGCAGTGAGTAACAAGGTTAATTATATAGCAATCCATGAAAGACTTACGCATTTCCTGACAGACCGCATTCATGGAATACTGGAGCCTTTGGCTACTTTCACCCCTTAGTTTAAAAGGCATGACATATGGAGGACCTAGTCTCAGTAAGGAGGCAGGATCAAAGATGCTCACGGTTAGAGGACCCTTGTGAGCGGAGACTTGATTGGTGAGATTGTATGAGGGTCAGTAATGACCAGTGGAGGTTTCGAGGCACAAATTGTACACACTTACTTCCCCCCTACCTATTTTATTTCTTATATTATTATTATTATTTTTTTTTTTTTTGGGGGGGGGTTTCTTATGGCATTATATGTTTTATGTTTTCTCTAATTGTATGCTTCCTTTCACACACAAAAAAAAAAAAAACCCTGTTTCCAGCTCAGAATTATGAGAAATAAAGTTATTACATTGCATTCTGGGAAGCTGAGCAGGGACATGCAAATTTGCCCACAAATGCCTCGCTCTTCAATCCATAACCATTTTAAACATGGCTTCCTTTAAGCTTATGCCCGCTGCATTACACAGCCTTTATGCAAAGCCAAGGTTAAATCATACACAAGCTGAGAATCTTATCCACATAGAGCCATTTCAAGCTTACTCAGCTTGGAGCGATATCAGTTCATAGGACATTGAACAATCTGAAAAGAAATGCCCCTCTCAAATGGAATTGCCATCTTCTCAGGTTACCCCACCATATACTTTTTCTTTGAGAAGCAGAATAGTGAAGCCTTATAGGCAACAAACCACAATGGATCATTTTTTAGAGAAGGGGCGCGACCAAAAGTCAAGATGCAACTACAAGTTGCGAACAAGGGAGAATTCTCACTACCCATTGAGTCGCGCCCTAAGTGATCGATATGACTGTAAGATCCAAAATAAGAAGTTAGATCCTATATATAGTAAACCACAAAGAATTGGAAAAAAAATCCAGAATTGGAAACAAACCTAATCAGACACCAACAATTACAGATGGTGATTCAAAAAGTAAACACCAAATTACAAATAAAAATGACAACTCCATAAGTGGTGCAGAGGAAATCCAGATTATCAATCTATCCAACTTTAAATTGCATCAATCCCACAAATCACTATTGACTAAGGGACTTTTATACATACCAACAAGTGTATCTGATTTATTTACCAACATCAAAGATATTAACTTCTTTGCTCGCGAATTGGCGCTAAGAAATACTTTATTGTAAAGTCAGAGAGAGAAGTGATCAATCTAAGATTGGAAAAGGAAGATTGCAGATTTTTCAATTATTTAATATTATTATTTGAACAGGGAAAACAAATTCAAAGCAGTACTACAGGTTTAAAAAGAAAAGCTAACAGCAAATTTACCCCAATATTAATCAGTACACCAATATTCAAGTGTTCCTAGATATAGTCCAAAAGGATTTAAAGCAATATTCTGATATTACTCAACAAAATACATCAAAGGAAAAGTGGAATCTGAATAATTTTAAAATAGCAGCGATAAAACAATTGAAACAAATTAACATTGTTATAAAGCCTGCCGATATAGGCGGCAATATTGTCATTCAGGATGCATGTGATTATCTAATGATGTGTGATAAATTACGATCAGATACACTGACCTATCAAAAACTTAAGGAAAATCCATTACCTGAATTCAGACAGGAATTAAGAGTACTCCTAAATCACGCTAAATAATCCAACCTGATTGACCAAAACACTTATGACTATTTATACCCAAAACAACCAACACTGGTGACTTTTTATGCCTTACCAAAAGTTAATAAGTGCATAAATCCAATACCAGGCCGTCCCAGAGTGTCCGGATTAATAACCTTCCAGAAAAAATTAGCATCTATGTAGATGACTATTTAAAAACTCTTGTTGAGGAATTACCAGCTTATACCAAGGACACACTCGTTGTATTGAGACATCTAGATGGTATATACATCACAGACAATACATATCTTGTCACAATTGACGTTGAACAATTATAATCAAGCATTCCTCACGATATGGGTATTAAAGCGACCAATTATTTCTTGAGACAGAAAGGACAGCAAGAGGATACACTTAACAACTTTATCTTGTCCCTACTTAAATTTATCCTCACAAGGAACTTTTTTCAAATCCTGGTACCACCAGATACGGGGAAAAGCTATGGGGACAGCCTGTGCCCCTAGCTATGCGAACCTTTATCTGGGGTACTGGGAAAAAACTGTAGTGTTTGCAGAACCAATGGATCAATTTGCGGACCATATCCTATTATGGAAACGGTATATAGACGATGTGCTATTACTCTGGACTGCAACCAAACAGACCTTAGAATCATTTGTTGAACAAATTAATGACCTAGGTCTCAAATTCACATATACATTTGATCAGGAAGAAATTAAATTTTTGGACTTTAAGATCTAAAGAGACAGAGCAGGAGAGATCTACACATCGGTATATCACAAATCAACGGCATTGTTGCAATGGTCTAGTCAACATCCGTTGCCATTGAAGGCAGGCATTCCTATTGGACAATATCTGAGATTGAAAATAAACTATAACACTCTAGAAAGTTTTAAAACACAAGCTGATGAGTTAAGGATTAAATTCAAGAGTCGTGGCTATCCCAATCGTGTGCTGAAAAGAGCATACAAACGTGCACCTGAGACAGACCGTATGACATTACTTTATGACACAAATGTTAAAGAAAAGGATGAACTGATCTGTTGTGTCATGTCATACGGGAGTGATTGAAGAGAAATAAATGCTATAGTTGCCAAATATTGGAACATCCTCACTAATGATCCTGTTCTGCAAGAGTACCTTCCGGAAAAAATGTCTATCACATATAGAAGGGAAAAGAGTCTAAAAGACAACCTTCTAAAGAGTTTCTATCAGCCAACCCGGAAAGAGGAAACATGGCTTAAACCCACAACCGGCCTCGTCACGTGCGGTCATTGCAAGGCTTGCAAGTTTATCCAACCTAATAAGTGTTTTATACATCCCATCACAAAAGAACAATATCCACTTAAAAGCTTTGTGAACTGTAGCACTAACTACGTGGTATACATAATGATGTGCACATGCCCCAAGCTCTACGTGGGGAAAACCATCAGACCTCTCAGAAGAAGAATACTCAAGCACACATACTCTATAATAATAGAAATGGACACGCCAGTCTCACGACACATAAAATCTTGTCATTCTAACAAAGTGGACAGTATCAAATTGTATGTGATCGACACTGTAACTAAAAATCCATTTTTTAATAGTACTATATGCAGCGTTTTTTTTTATTTTTTATTATTATTATTATTCCCTTTAATAAATGTATACCTTTTTCATGAGTAGGTAGTTCACCACAACAATCATTTAATATATGGCGGGCAAAAGGACGATAGAAGCCCTCCACCGTACAATAGTACAGTAAATAAATAGTACATCTGTGTTCACATTTGAATGTGTAAAACAAGTTAAGAACCTGTTTCCAGCTCAGAATTCAGTAATCATTTATAATATTTTGAATATAATTTGTATTAACAGTTATTTTCCCCTAATTTGTTTACAGCTCAAAAACTGGGCATTGTTGAGTCACCTTCTATGCCACTGACAAACGAGGAATGGTTTAAAGTAAAACAAAGATCTGTGGCTCAGGGGGACTCAGTTCAGCCATGTGCCATATGTAAAGAAGAGTTTGAACTTCAACCACAGGTGTGTTTAATTATTTATTCATTTAGAAGAAATTAGCTGAAATTTAAGAATTTCAGTATATGAGTTATACTTAAGGGCTGCTGGGCTTCTCATACTATTTTTGCTTTATGGTTGCGGTAGGTTATAAAGAAGTTTCTCAACACCTTCAGCTAGGTAAAATGCATATATTAAAATATATACAAAAAATGTGGATACCTTATTCAAGGTATGTATTGTTTTCTATCCTTCTAAAATCCTTTATTCTTATTTTAAAGGACCACTGCAGTTCAAGGAAAAAAGACATTTGTTTATCAAATATGTTCCAAATCAACGACTTGACGACGGTGGCTCCCCCCCCACCATCGTTACCCTTTACCTTATATTTAACCTCCATGTTCTGGTGGAAATCACTGGGCTTCCTGAAATGTGGGTCCTGGTACAGTAATGGTAAACTAATGAGTACTACTGAACTTCCAAGGAATAATTTAATTTCCTCGAACTATACCATCATGTAAGTTTGCTGGGGAGGAGGCACAGGGCTCTGAGGGCGAATTGGCTTGTTATAAGATGTGAGTTGTTCCATCTTTTAAAAAATATGGCTTGTTTGCTATACAATACTTTTAACACAGATACCAAAATATATGCCCCATTAAATTGTTACGATTTTATAAATCATAGCTTGTAGCGTACCTCGCAAGACTAAAGGCTATAAAATTAGCCTCTTAAAGCAAACAGCAGACTGCTTGCGGGTTAAGACGCAGCAAGGCCGAAAAATGCTTGTGGAGCATGGAACTTTGCGGCCGCAAATCCTTTGTCCTTTCAAGCCCGTCACCGCTAGGTTCCAATTGCAAATCGCCCCCGAAAAAAACTTTATTTCATGTTCAATTTTTGTGTTAAATCAATCCTGGCAAACAATGTGTTTAATACATATACTGTAACTCGCATGTGATAGAATATCATACTTACGGCTTTATGAATATTGCATCATATCTGGAATGTGGGTCCTATTGCTACTCGTAATTGAACCCTGTAGGACTTTGAAATCCCACCTCCATTTTTCAGTGACGTAACTCTGACGATCTCTGTTGCTATTGGCTCCATCCCAACCCTGAACCTAATTGATTGACATGTAAGCTCCTTGTTTTTAATGCCGTATTAATGACAGTCTAATTTTCTATTGGCTGATTCGAAATGGGAGGTTACAGGCTTGCTTAATTGGTCATGTTCCCGCCCTTCAGTGCTACGACCCAGTGCACGGTTTACGGTTTTGGCTTTGGGACAGTAACTTGCGCCCTTGAGCATTTGAATAGCATCGTAATCGGAGACGAATGGTTGCTCGTTATACACCCGCAGACATTTGGCCTTCTGCGAATGAGTTGCGGGTTTGAGATGTACTAAATAGGTCTACGATGCTTAGCACTAAATCTATTAGGAGATGTATTTTTATTAAGGGAGGATATAGTAAAATCCAGAAAATACGCCGCTAGTAATTTAAAAAGAGAGTGAGGTCTTTAATATCAAAAAATATGTATGAATTGCGCCATAATTTAGAAAATGAATCTAATTTCTCTCAATCTCTTTGAAATTCATTATCTAAATTTTCTGACATATATGGTGCGATTATAAATATACATATGGCTTTTTCATATTATGGCGCAATTCATACACATTTTTTGGTGTTAAAGACCTCACTCCCTTTTTACATTACTAGCGGCGTATTTTCTGGATTTTACTATATCCTCCCTTAATAAAACGACACCTCCTAAGAGATGTACTAGCCACTTACAGACGGTTTCTCAACAGCATTTTTTTATTTTAATATTAAAAACAGGGAAACTTCAGTATCCCTTTAATAAAAGGCAATAGGTACAATTCTGAGCATGTGCTATAGCGGTATGGAATATGTACAAGTAAAGGATAATAATAATGTACTAGTATGATATTTAAAATAAGAATATATAAGACTAGCGACTTGCCCGTCAAAAATGACGGCAATAAAAACTGAAGCCTGGCAATGCTGTTTGCCACACAATGTAAGCCTCTCCCCCTCTACTTTACTGGCCTTGTGATGAGCGCCTTTGGCGCTCATCACAGGCCTTGCAATGAGCCCCTTTGGAGCTCATTGCGAGTCTCTCCCTCTGTCTACTTCCTCCCTCGTGTCTTATTTCCCCCCTCCTCTCCCTCCCTTGTGTCTCCTTCCACCTCGTCTACCTCCTTTGTATCTCCTGCCCCCCTGTGTTTTTACCTCCCTCTCCCTCCCGTGTCTCTCCCCCCTCCCTCTGTGTCTCTTCCCCACTCTCCCTCTGTGCCTCTTCTCCCCCCCCCCTCTTCCCCACTCTCCCTCTTCCCCACTCTCCCTCTGTGCCTCTCCCCCACTCTCCCTCCCCTCTTCCCCACTCTCCCTCTGTGCCTCTACCCCCCCCCCTCTTCCCCACTCTTTCATCTGTTCTAGGGCTGCGCTGTGCGCAAGCGCGGCTCGCGCCGCGCTCTGCGCATGCGCGGCTCGCGCATGCGCGGCGCGAGCCGCGCTCTGCGCAATGTGCAGCAGTTTATAATTGTCTAACTGCGATTCGTCTGAAGCGTGACGACGAATCGCAGTTAGACAATTATAATATGTGATATATGCAGATGATTATTGTATTCTGATAATTTTATTCTGCAATAGTTACTAAAGGAGTATGAGATACCTATACCTTTTATTAATAAGAAGTAGTGAAATGGTATCCATTCCAGTGATATTTAAGCTCGTTTTGATGTTGATCTTTACTGCTTAGAAAATTTTATAATGATTTTTTTTATGCTTTTCACAGAAAATGTGGAATTGGTTTCATTTTACAACATATTTTATAGGTAGAATTTAACTGCATGAGATTCTTAGACTTTAGATTAACCGTTTAAGTGGCTGACTCATTTGCAGAGGCAACAAATTAAAAAGAAGAGTTACTCATGAAAAAGTATGTGTGTCTGTATATATAGATGTGTGTGTGTGTGTATATATATATATATATATATATATATATATATATATATATATTTATATTTATTGATATATATATATATATATATTTTTTTTTTTTTAAGAGCACAGTAGAATAAAAATATTATTTTAAATTATAATTTTAAAATTACTTAAATAAAAGTTTACAAATTAGTAAATTTGAACTAGAAACTGTTTAATATTCACACCGCAAAGAAAGTTACGAGTAGAAAACGCCACTCTTCAAGCTATTAATTTACATTTGGCACACATGAATTGCCTTTATTTATTCTGTTTTTGTGTTCTTAAAGGCCACCAGCCATTTGCCCTTTTTTGTTTACGTCATAGCTGTCATGGATCCCATTCTACCTCTAGCCTTAACACGATAATGTCCAGCTTCTCCTTTCATAAATCTTTCAGAGGTTTGTGAGGAATTAAGTCAGTATAAAGGCAATGCCATTAATCACACCCTTTTAGTTTGAAGCCACAGTGCATTTGTACGTTATTTATTTTTTAACATGTATCTTCTTGAAACACAGCATACAAAACAGTGTGGATTTCAAAATAGGACAGAAAACGTTTTTTATAAAAAATACTGTTATCAATAATACAATACAGTGGGGGGGGGGGGGGGGGGGGGGGTTAGTATTTGATCCCCTCTGAATTTTGAACGTTTGTCCAAATGATAAGTCTATAATTTTAATGGTATCTGTATTTTAACAATGAGAGACAGAATAACAACCCCCCCCCCCCCCCCCCCCCAAGAAAACACATGTCAAAAAATTATAAATTGATTTCCAGGTCAATGAGGGAAATAATTATTTGACCCTTTCGATTTAGCACGTGGTGGCTAAACCCTTGTTGGCAATCACAGAGGTCAGACGTTTCTTGTAGTTGGCCACCAGGTTTGCACACATCTCAGGAGGGATTTTGTCCCACTGCTCCTTGCAGATCCACTCCTAGGGCCTCATTCTATTATCGGCCGTAAATCGGCCGTAAGGCTGCGATTCCTTGCGGGGGTTCAGTTAACTCGCGATTCTATTATACGGCCCCGCAAGGATCTCCTTTTACGGCCGGCCGCATATCTTGGAACCGGCCGTAAGCTGTGAAATATAAAAACTCAAAAATAAATTCAAGCCTGCACTGTACAGCTCTGTAAATGCTAGGGATCATATTGGGGGACATGAGGATTATAAGGAACCCACTCTCAAGCTTGCACATCAGCCCAAACCCAAGTTCAAATTAACTGTTTATTTTCCGGCTGCGGCGTGGGCATGTCTGAGGCGCTCCAAGCACTCTGGACTTTTTACATGGATATTTTACGGATATTAAAAATAAAATATTTTACGGATTTGAGTATCGGATAATTATGTGCTATTTTTTCTAACACCTAAAATCCCTTTATAGTCTTCTCAAAGTGCAGGATGGCTTTATTTGAGCTATTTTATGTGCTATTGGTGCTAGCGGGACCTTTTTCCTGCAAGTAAGCAGCGGCTCGTTTTTAGCCTTGCAGAGAGGTTTCCCGGAGCAATTGAATTGCAAATAGGAATTTCTTACGGCCGAAACTCTTGCGGCCGTTTTAGATCAAAGGCTTTCCTCTGGCGCGAGCGGCCGCAAGAGATAGCAAGGCACCGGCCGCAAGCCTGCCGGAGCCTCCGGCCGTAAGGGAATAGAATAGCAGAATAGCTTGCGGCCGGTCCTTGCGGCCCCGCAACGGCTGCGGCCGCTAATAGAATTAGGCCCCAAGTCATCAAACCTTCAGCTCCCTCCACAGATTTTCTATGGGATTAAGGTCTGGAGACTGGCTAGGCCACTTAAGGACCTTAATGTACTTGTTCTTGAGCCACTCCTTTGTTGCCTTGGCTGTGTGTTTTGGGTCATTGTCATGCTGGAATACCTATTCACGACCCATTTTTAATGCCCTGGCTGAGGGAAGGAGGTACATAGCCCCGTCCATCTTCCCTTTGATGAGGTGCAGTTGTCCTGTCCCCTTAGCAGAAAAACACTCCCAAAACGTAATGTTTGATTGGTTATAGGCGGCATTCCTCCTCCTCCAAACACGGCGAGTTGAGTTGATGCCAAGGAGCTTGATTTTGGTCTCATCTGACCACAACACTCTCACACAGTTCTCCTCTGTATCATTCAGATGTTCATTGGCAGAGTTCAGACGGGCCTGTACATGTGCTTTTTTGAGCAGGGGGACCTGGCGGGAACTGCAGGATTTCAGTCCTTCACGGCGTAGTGTGTTATCAATTGTTTTCTTGGTGACTATGGTCCCAACTGCCTTGAGATCATTAACAAGATCATCTTGTGTAGTTCTGGGCTGATTCCTCACCATTCTCATGATCATTGAAACTCGACGAGGTGAGATTTTGCATGGAGAATCAGACTAAGGGAGACTGGCAGTTATTTTGTGTTTCTTCCATTTGCGAATAATCGCACTAACTGTTGTCACCTTCTCACTAAGCTGCTTGGTGATGGTCTTGTAGCAATTCCAGCCTTGTGTAGGTCTACAATCTTATCCCTGACATCCTTGGACAGCTCTTTGGTCTTGGCCATGGTGGAGAGTTTGGAATCTGATTGATTGATTTGCTTTTGTGGACAGGTGTCTTTTATACAGGTAACAAACTGAGATTAGAAGCACTCCCTTTAAGAGAGTGCTCCAAATGTCAGCTCGTTACCTGTATAAAAGACACCTGGGAGCCAGAAATCTTGCTGATTGATTGGGCATCAAATATTTCCCTCACTGACCTGCAAATCAATTTGTAACTTTTTTGACATGCATTTTTCTTGTTTTTTACTTTGTTATTCTGTCTCTTACTGTTAAAATACACCTATCATTAAAATATATAGACTGATCATTTCTTTGTCAGTGGACAAACGTTCAAAATCAGCAGGGGATCAAATATGCCCCCCCCCCCCCCTGCCACTGTATATAGCTAGTACATATACATAGGTATATAGAAAACCACTCAGTTTTAGCATATTGTTGTAACTATATTAGAATAAAAACAAAACAAAATCTGTGAAATTATCAATTAATACGACGAGATGGAAACCTGTGAGCATAACGTGCAGAATGTTTTTTTACCATACAATATGTAGTGAGAGCAGAGTATATAGTGTGATTGGAGAAGCCAGATGTGGAGCTATTTTATGTGGCGGTGAGTTGCATGGTGCACCAGAAAATTATAGCATTAGAGTATTAAATAGTAAGATTAATCTAATGTGCCATATTCCTGCTTATTATTTTAGGACATTGCATTTATGTATAATTTACACTTTTTTCTTTGAACAGGTGCTCCTTTCATGTTCTCATGTCTTCCACAGGGTAAGTTATATATTACTAGTAATTTGCCCCCCATAAATGACGGTATTATAACTGTTATATTGAATTGTCTATGCTTTCTCTCTATCTTTCTGTCTATCTCTCTATCTCTCTCTCCTGTCTCTCTCTCTCTCTCTCTCTCTCTCCTGACTCTCTATCTCCTGTCTCTCGCTCTCTTTCTCCTATCTCTATCTCTCTCCTGTCTCTGTGTCTCTCTCTCTCTCTGGTGTGTCTCGCTCTGGTTCTCTGTCCTGTGTATACCTAACGAGAGCAGGTTCTTGAAGTACACTCAAAGGTCATTATATGGCCCAGGTTATACAAGAACCTTCTAGACATGAGGCTATCTTAGATGTAGTCATCATGAATAAAATCTCCATTGAGTTTTGAACTGACAATAAATTAAGAGTTACTCCCTGACACCCAAACCCCATGCTAATAAAATGTTACAGATCACTCGCAAACCATGGCACTGCTGTAAATGCAAAAAAGCAGAAGAAAGATTTACGATTACCAAGGACAACTCGCAAGTGGTTTTCAAACCTTTGCTGAGTCTCCCAGAAGCATTTAAAGTGATAGTATAGCACAAAAATCATGACTTTTCAAAATGATTTGCCACTTAACAATCTGATATCAACATACAGCTATACCTCGTTTAATGCTGGGGATAGGTTCCAGGTAATAGGAGTGTTAAGCGAAACAGCTCTAAACGGGGCAGTTTAACATGGGGAAGATAGGGATAGGGGAACTCATGAAAAAAACACCAATTTCAATTGAAATTTAAACTTTTTTGGTTTTATATGAACTTCAAAGAAACAGCAAACATAACACTAACACAAACTGAACATTAGCAGAAATATAAACTTTAAAGTATTGATGTTGAAGCTTCTGGCTCATCCTGCATTCTGTTTTCTTATAGTGAATCAGAGCGTTCAAAGGGGTTTGCCTGGCAAAAAAAGCGTTATAGTGGGGCAATGCTATCGAAAATCAGAGCGTTAAAAGGGATAAAATGGGTCTGGCCGGAAAAACAGCTCTATAGTGAATCAGCTCTAAACGGGGTAGCTTTAAGCGCGGTATCCTGTATGTGTAATGAAAAAATATGATATGTTAGTATTAAGCCTGTTTTATTATACAAGATCCAGGATAACAAACAACCAAGTACTCAAGGGGTTAATACATCACAAAACCACGTTGCCTAGGAACAAACATTCTAATGCATTGTGATAAATATATCATATTTTAACACAAACACATTTTTACTGTTTGGAGCTATAAATACAATTGTCACATCTTTTTAATATCAAAATATATGTTTAATAAAAAAAAAACAATTACTTTCTATATATATATAATATTTCCTTGGAGCTGCAGTTACTGCATTTGTTATGGCTCTTCCCAAACTACAGCCAATGTAATAAAATATATTGATTTTGGAGGAAGGTTCAAGATTGGCTAAAAAACAAGCTTAGTATAGATATTTTATTAAATGCACAAATATGGTAGTCTTCGTCGGAGGTATTAATCATAAAGTATACAAAGAATTGAGATTATTGGAAATTATTATTTTCCTGGCTAAAAAACTTATGATGAGAAATGGGATAAATATAAGAGCCCCTTCAATATTAGATTAAAAACAAATTATCTTGAAGCAGATGATCTTTGATCAATTTGACTGGATCGGTAACTTAGAGAAAAGGAAGAAAGAATTTAAATTAAAATGGTATAATTATTATGAAAAAGTAATCAGAATTGAAAATAACAACTTTCCAAGCCTAAGTCTAAGTATTTTTAGCTAATGGACAAAATCATTTTGGTTTCCATCAAACAAAATGTTGTTATTATGATCAAAATATTCCTTGTTTCTCGCTTTTTTTTCTTCCTCTCTCTCTTTCTCCTCTTACCCCTCTCCCTCTTATTATTATCCTTATCTATCATGATCTTGAAGCATTTGTAATTAATGCTTTGAAATATTTGTTTTGTATTTAATAAGAGTATCTATTTCCCCTTGTGAAGGAAATAATAACATAAAGAGGTTCCAGAAAAAATGAGAAGTAGATACAAAATGTTAAGAATGAATTATGCTACATTGTGTGTTTATGCTCTTCATTATGTAATCAAGATGTATTGTGATATTTTTGCACATATTGCTAAAAAAATATATATATATTTTACGATAATGATTGTCAGTTAGTCTATATACGGAAGTAATTAATCTTTCAATAATTGATAATCAAATTTGTATTTTATATGCTTAAACTGAATTTATGAAATGATTACTTCTTTAAAAAATACAACTTTTTCATTGTTTTTCTATATGACAAGAATGTGCTTGTTTATTCAATATGATTGTAAATGTTTTCAAAGAAAATAAAGAATTAAAAAAAAATGAAATAAAAAAAGGGCAGATTTTAATGGTCTAAGGCCAGCAATATATAGTATAGACTGGAACAAATAGCTGACAGGTAAAAATACTGAAGGTAAATGGACAAAGTTCAAATACTTACTAAGGGCCTCATTCTATTATCGGCCATAAAACGGCCGCAAGGCTGCGATTCCTTGCGGGGGTTCCGTTATCTTGGAATTCATTATACGGCCCCGCAAGGATCTCCCCTTACGGCCGGCCGGATATCGTGCAACCGGCCGTAAGCTCTGAAAACTTAAAACGCAAAAATAAATTCAAGACGGCACTGTACAGCTCTGTAAATGCTAGGGATCATATTGGGGGACATGAGGATTAATACCAACCCCCTCTCAAGCTTGCACATCAGCCCAAATCCGAGTTTACATTAACTGTTTATTTTCCGGCTGCAGCGTGGGCGGGTCTGAGGTGCTCCAAGCACTCTGGACTTTTTACATGGATATGTGACCTAAATTAAAAAATATATTTTTTAACGGATTTGAGTGTAGGGGAATGTTGTGCTATTTTTGCTAACACCGAAAATCACTTTATAGTCTCCTCAGAGTGCAGGATGGCTTTATTCCGGCTTTATAATGTGCTTAATTGTGTGCCTGCGGGACCTTTTTCCTGCAAGTAAGCTGCGGCTCGGTTTTAGCCTTGCAGAGAGGTTTCCCGGAGCAATAGAATAGCAACCAGGATTTTCTTTCGGCCGAAACTCTTGCGGCCGTTTCAGATCAAAGGCTTTCCTCCGGCGCGAGCGGCCGCAAGGGATAGCAAGGCGCCGGCCGCAAGCCTGCCGGAGCCCCCGGCCGGAAGGGAATAGAATAGCCGAATAGCTTGCGGACGGTCCTTGCGGCCCCGCATCTCCTACGGCCGTTAATAGAATGAGGCCCCTAAGTATACACACTTATCACCATATACCATGTGGGTATTAAAGTAAAATAAATAAATCACATCCAATGTGGCTTAACAATGATTTAAAGATCAAGATAAGGTGTAAAAAACAGGCATTTGAATTATACAAACAAGAGGGGACAGAGACTGCTTTACGTGGGTACAAGGAAATCAACAAGGCAGCAAAAGGGCTATTAGACTGGCTAAAATAAAAAAATAAAAGTTAGTTGCAAAGGAAAGTAAGACTAACCCTAAAATATGTTTAAATATATTAATGGGAAGAAGGCCAGTAAGGAAGCTATAGGAGCATTACAATGTGAAAAAGGCCATCTGATAATTAGTGACCAATTCATAAAAACTTATGGGCTAAGTTATGAAGGAAAACTCACCAAATTAAACATATTTACTCTAGAAAAGGGCGTCTAAGAGGGGATATAATTAACTTATATAAATATATCTAGGGCCAATACAAGGCTTTGTTAAATGAGCTTTTTGTGCCAAGAAGTTATTGGCTAACAAGAGGACATCCTTTGAGGTTAGAAGAAAAAGATTTCACCTTAAAGAAAAAAAAGTGTTCTTCACAGTAAGAGTGATTGATCTGTGGAATACTCTACCAAAGAAGGCAGTGACAGCAGGTTCGATAGATATCTTTAAAAAGTGTATATATTTATAGGATATATTTTTGAATAAAAAGGCCATTCAGGGCTATCCTGGATAATTAGAGAGGGAGTATTGGTCCAGGGAGAAATCAGATTGCCAGTACCTGGGTCAGGAAGGATTTTTTTATGTTTATTTGTTAAAATGGATAGAAGTAACATTAACTGTTTACTTATACAATATTATTTTGGAGGTTTTATTAAATTCTTCAGTAGACTAGCTTGTTGTTTTATAAAACAAATATTAAAAGTAACAAGCACTTGCATAAATCAAATTAATAAAATAGTTTTGTAATAGTTATTGTATCTCTTCCATTTCAGTAAATACATATATATTGTAATTGATTACAAAGGTTAGCCCAAGTAATTTATTGAACAGTAATTGTCATCTAATATGCTACACAAAAACACCTTTGCTTAACACTTCCTGTACAATTTATGCTCATTGCTCATAGTAATGAAGAGAAGATTGTATCACAGACCCCAATTACAAAATATATCCATTACTGAACAAAGTATTTTGCCATTCAATCAGTGGGATAAGGACAAATATGCTATTGTATGTGTGCAAATGCTACTGGTGTAAGTAAACATTATATTAAGAAATATAATGACAGTGTTGTCTATTTTGGTTCGAAGGCTTATTTGTTTCCTAAAAAACAGTTTACAGTGCTTCTGCTGCAACAGAGGTTTCTGGGTAGTGACACACAAAAGAGGCTCAAAGGTAACACCAACTTTTGTGTTGTCGTTCAGTTGTGTCTGACTCTCCGTGACCCGATGGGCCACCGCTCCATCAATCTCATGTTCTTTGCGTCAGTGACCTCATCTATCCATCTAAACCTCTGTCGTCACCTTCTTGCGCCTTCAATCTTTCCTTGCATCCGAGTCTTCTCTAGGAAATCTTGTCTCCTCATGATATGGCCAAAATATTTGAGCTTCAACCTCATGATCATACCTTCCTGTGAAAAGTGTGTCTTGATTTTCTGAAGTACTGATTTATTGGATCTTCTTGCAGTCCAAGGGACTCTAAGCAGTTTTCTTCAACACCATAATTTAAAATGCATCAATTCTATGGGGCTAAAACTTCTTAATGGTCCAGCTCTCACATCCACACGTTACTACTGAGAATATCACAGTTCGAGCTAAATGAGACCTTTGTTGAGTAATATCTTTACTAGTTCAGAAGCTGCAGTCACCATCTGCTGAGATATTGGAACCTAGAAAAATAAAATCTCTCACTGCCTCTGCTTCTCCCCATCTATTTGCCAGGAACTGATATTGCTGTTTGTCATGATTTTCATCTATTTAATGTTGAGCAGCAGGCCAGCTTTTGCACCCTTTTCTTTCATCCTCATTAATAGGCCTTTTAGTTCCTCACTTTCAGCCATCAGAGTAGTATCATCCGTGTATCTGGTCTTCTGATATTTCTCTCCTCAATATTGATTCCTGCTTTAGATTCGTCCATCACTGCCTTACGAATGATGTACTCTGTGCATTGGTTGAATAAATAAGGTGACAATATACAAACTTGTTGCACACCTTTCCCAATCTTGAACCATTCTGTTGATCAATGTTCGGTTTTGACAGTGGCTTCTTGGTCCACATACAGATTCCTCAGGAGGCCTATGGAGCACAGTTGAATGTTATTTTCTTGAACTCTCTTGCTTTCTCTATTATCCAGTGGATATTTGATCTCTTGTGCCTCTGCTTCTGTGAAACCCGACTTGCACATCTCGTAGTCCATATATTGCATTATCTTAAGCATTACCTTGCTGGCATGTGATATTAGTTCAAGTATTTGATAATTGGAGCACCCTTTGGCACTGCTACTTTTGGGATTGATATGTAGTGGCCTTTTCCAGCCCACAGGCCGCTGCTGAGTTTTCCAAATTGGTTGACAAAATGCAAGCAACACTTTCAATGCATCATCTTGTAGGATTATGTTCAGTTCGGCTCCGAATCCATAAAATTGTTGAGCCTTGTTATCAGCAAGGCACCCTAGGGCCCATCTCACTTCACTCCCCAAGATGTCTGGCTCCATCCAGCACATTGAACACATTATTGAGGTTATCAATGCTATTAAGTGCTGTGACGAGACCAATCTCGCCACTGTACATTGGAGGAGCCTGGTTGCCCGCCTGGTGCCTTTTGACTATGGACCGGCATTTAAATACTTTAATTTCCTATGCAGAAAGACTTTGGTTCCATGGCCATTGAACTGTATGTATGTGGTCTGAGTGCCATTCAGTAATAATGTGTGCTCAGACCTAAGCTATCTGCAGATATGTTCTGGGTTATAATATGTTGTGGTTATATCTGTAAAAATATTGTATTGTGTGGCATGCAGTCAAATATCTTTGGTCTCATACACTTGGTCAGGAGTTGCCCATCTGCCTCTTAATAGTATCTGCTAAAACACACAAGAGATAGCAGAACAAAAGGGTTTTAGCAGACAAGATGGCACCATGAACAATGGGGGTAAGGACTCTTGAATAATGAGATAGCCTGGGATTTCCCCATACTCCCAGCAGGGGAGTAAGTGAGCTAGAGATGTTACCGCCAGAGGTAGAATGAGCAGTTAGCCACGCCTAGTGGGCGGCTCCTGGGGGAGGGGACCCCTGGTTCCCACGCCTTAACCCTGTCTGATTGGCCAGAGGTAATTAGGGGTTGACCAAAGGTAGTCACTGCCTCTACTGTGTATGTGAAAATGGTTTTAATATGTCTTGTTTAATAAAAAAGAGAGTTCACTGCTTGACCCTCAAACACTGAGCTTATGTCTCGTTCTTAAGGGGATTCATGGTATCCTGTTACAGACTGACTTACAGGAGTGTAAGCATCTTGGGGTGCTTTTCCTGTTCAGCTGCTAGCAGCTATTCGTGAGGTTCCAGTTCAAGGCTTGGAGCATAGTCACCTTGGATCCAGTTTGGGGGAAAGGGTGTCCTGCAGTAGCTGTCCCTATATCACTGGACGGGCAGATCGACTAAAACGGCCTTGGCACCCCCTTATATGTGTGGGGGTACCGTAACAAGTGCCTTCCTGTATAGATCTTCAGTGGTCCTGCCACCTCTTTTTTATCTGATCTGCTTCTGTTAAATCCCTACCATTTCTGTCTTTTATCACACCTACTTTGGTATGAAAAGTTCCTTTGATATCCCCAATTTTCTTGAGGAGATATCTTGACGTTCCTTTGTGTTATCTTCTATCTCTTTACATTTTGTACGACTTCAACCTCTTCAGCATCCGTAGTTGGAGCATAGACTTGGATCACTGCGATGTTAAATAGCTTGCCTTGAATTCAAATTGAAATTATTCTGTCATTTATTGGGTTGTACTCGAGTATTGCTTTGGCCATAGTTGATTGATTATGAGGGCTACTCTATTGGGATTCTTGACCACAATAGAGCACATATACTCTCTTCTACATGTGATTAACTAAATGTCATGTCTGTGATGCAATGCGGTAATGCATTACAACGTAGCATTATGTATCCACCCCTTTACACATCACAACTAGAGTAGCTAATGTGCATTTTAGGGTTCAAGCATGTGCAGTTTAACAACTGTTTCTGTCAGTGCAGGTCCAATTGTATGTAAAATGCTGGATGCTACATGTGGATGTGTTTAGATTCCATGCAAACCATCAAAGACGTAATGGTTGGCATTACATGATTAATAATGTATAATATCAGTTAACCCATCAAAATTATAACATGCTGGAGCTTGTCATCAGTACCACATATTAATTACTTTTGTTTTTAATCTAAGTCTGGGAACCATATCATGAAATTACTAAAAATAAAAATGAATAAAGATTAAGTTTACACAGTCTATGTCACATTATTTAAAGTAGAATTAGCCTTTGAGAAAGCCACCTTTAAAGGCAAAATGATTGTTAGGCTTACAATGTGAGGGGAATAATTTACCCATTAGCCATTAATTAGTTTTTTTTTTAGGTTTAGTATACTTGGCTTGATATTATGGCCTATGAATAACTTATTTGGGCATGTTTAGAATTGTAAACTACCTATATAGTTCTTTTATTTCAGATTAGATCTTTCGTATAATGAAATTATCCGAGAGGAAACTATTCTTTTTTTTTTTTCTTTTGTAGATTTGCAATTGATATTCTACAAAGGTTTATAGAACAGCACGTTTTCAAAGCCAAGTTGTGAAATTGTGTTTACAGGCTGCTTTGTTTATCTTTTAGTAGAGAGTCTCTTTTTCTTGCTGTCTACTGGTTAGCTTAATTTAGCCAGATTTAGGGCTTCAGTTAGTGAGTCTTCCAGACAGGAGGACCCACTGAGGTCATTGGCCTGCTCTTTTTTCTATCCCTTTGTTGCTAGTTCTATGGAATGAGTTTGATTTACAAGTGGCAGATCTATTTCCATCCTAAAGTTACTATCCTACAACAGATTTCCTCCGTTCATTTTCATACTCAAAATAGGATATTGTCTGTTTTTGTTAGTGATGCGATTTAAATAAAGAACAATTTTAATTCATCTACTATATGCCATTCTTTACATACATTGGCCCTCATTCAATTGCGATTTGGTCAATTGAATAGTGCTCTAAATAAGCACATAACATATTTTTTTTAAATAAGTTTTTAGTTAGTGAAAACCTTGCTTTTGGATAGATGTTTACTAACTAAAAACTTCTTTAAAAAATACGTTATGTGCTTATTTAGACCCCTATTCAATTGACCAAATTGCAATTGAATGAGGGCCATTGTTTGGAGGAAAATTGGTGTTAGGCAGCGTTGTATACAAAGAATTGCTTTTTAAGATTAAACCAACTGCTGCTGAGGTCCCTTTAATTGTATTAATTAAGACTACAAGGAAGTGGCGCAATATGAGAACAAATGTGGCAAGTAAGCTAAAACAAGGTGAGGAGGGTCAAGATTTACAGTATGCTATTTTTAGTAATTAATTTATGTATTCTTGTGCTTATTAAGAACAACAAAGTCAGAGGTGCTCATCAGAGAACGAACCAACCTTAATAGGTTTGTTCTATAGCCATGATACGCCACTCTGAGAGCAACCTCTTTTAGCTCACTTGTGCCCTTCACAGGGAGAAATATCCTGTAGTATATCAGTCTGGTCCCACTCAAAAGAGTGACCCAGCCCCGAAATACCAGGCAATTCTACCCTGAACAGGAGAAACAGCAAACCCCAGACGCGTTTCGGCCTTTATGGGCCTCGTCAGTGAGGTGCAGCTGAACTCCCTAAGGCACAGTGTGATTATTACCTGATTCCACAGAATATTTGGTTGTAATAAAGAAATTATATATAAAAAAAAAAAAAAGATTTACGGTATTGACGGCAGACTTGAAACTGAGGATGAGCCCAGCTTATATATTTTAGACATGCATATATACAAATAAGCTTATAATTTGCTTTGCCCACAGAATGTTAATGTAATAATGATGAATCTACATTATATTATCTGAATCAAATGACATTATCACTGATGCCTGATTCTTCCTTTAGGCTTGTCTTGAAGCATTTGAAAAGTTCACAGGTAAAAAGACCTGCCCAATGTGTAGAAAGAACCAGTATCAGACCAGGGTGATACATGATGGAGCTCATCTTTTCAAGGCAAAATGTGCCACAAGGTAAGAAACTGTCCACTACAATGTCCTATAAACTGACTGCAGTGTGAAGATCATTTGCATAACTTCCCTATTTTGAAATTCATTTTATTCCATATCCTTGGAAGGGATATGTAAGTTGCAGAAAAAAATAGAAGAAATTGACAATTTTTTTATTTCATAGCTGTAATCTTAAAAGACTGGTATGTTGATACAGTCAGTTGGCTACTGGTTAGGGCACAAACCATCTTCTTGTTCTAGCTGAAAGCAACCTGAATGCAACACACTTAGGTCCCTATGTAAATCCCCAATATAGCAGTTTACACCATGTTTTTGTCCAAAGTAAATCCCACTAGCTATGTTAATCACCCATCCCGAAAACATTGTGAGAAAACTGCTACGAGTGACTGCGGCAAGCCAGAGACGAAAATCACGGCACAAATCTCCATTGATTTTTGCACTGCTTAAAGATAATGTGTTACTCCGTTAGACTTTTACACTATACCACAATTAACACCACCCTATTAGCATGGGGGCCCAAGTTCCTTCCTACATTTGGGGTTGTCAGAAGTGGCACATGCTGTTGTGTACTGTACCATCTTTTGCTGTAGTCCTATATGGTGTACATACCTTTTAGAGAGACTGTGGGGTGACAACATAAGAGATTGTGCTAATATATACATTGTAGAGAGACTGTTGGGTGACAACACAAGAGTTTGTGCTAATATATAACTTTTAGAGAGACTGTGGGGTGACAAAACAGGAATTTGTGCTAATAAATAACTTTTAGAGAGACTGTGGGGTGACAACATAAGAGATTGTGCTATAAAGTTAGAAGGGGCATATTCAAGGGAAAACTAAGGTAGAACTATTTTATTGAAACAAAATTGTTTTGGGATAGACAGGACATTATTTGTATATAAAAGAATTCAAATACTTACCATAGTTTTTACAGGATACAAGCATGGTGGCGAGGATACATTGTGAGAAAATGGTACAAAAAACTAAGACAAACAATACCACCAAAAAACCCTGCATTAAGGAAAAAATTCTTTGAAGAAAAGGTAAATTTACTATTTGTAATTTTTAGTTACTGATTAATTGACAGTATTATTTTGGTTTATTGTGTTTTAATGTGACATGACTTATTATTATAGTATACAAACGCACAGAAATAAGAGATATAATTTAATTTTTATTTTCTTTATGGAACAATTACAGGACACATACCTCACTCACTCACCTCAATCTGCCTGTGAACTTATCCCACTCGAAGTCTGACCTACGCTGTTCACTCCTACTCACATATGAATCTTGCTATTTTATATTGCATTATCTCCTGCATTTTTTACAGCTGCTACAACACAGACAAAACTACTAACTAACCCTCTGCATCTTGCATATTTTATCCTTCATACATATCAAGCTCAGTTCAGATTGTTCCATATCATATCATATTTTAATTATGGTACATAAATCCAATAAATAAAATAATGCTCTGCTAACTTTGTGTAATAGGGACTATAGACTGGAAGGGTGGTAGATGTCAAATTTCCCCTCTTGGAATGTGATCAAAGATGTACCAATTAGAAACTGAGAATTAGAAAGATTTTTTTCTGATAGTAGATGTGAGGTGTGCTTTTAATCTCTTGTTGTATACATTTTAACCATTGATGAACAAATATAGAAATGTGGGGGTTTTTTTTTGTCCCTATTCTGTTTTTCTTTTTTTTATTAGGTTTTCTCAAGGAAAACTTTTAGTGTGATTAGAGTTTGTGTTTAAATTCATATATGAATGTTTGATATTGTGTTTGGATCTGGGATGTATGTGTTTAATTTTTTCAGTTAAAAAACGATCTTGGCGCATATGTCATATAGGATCACATATGGATTGAGAGGTTCTTCAGAACTACATTCATTAGTTAAGATGACCTTTTGCGTTCTTCTTGAGCCTCCAGTGCTCAGTGGTCAACCTTAAAAAGAAAATCTTTTTTCAGTACACGTAAATGTCCCAAATATTATAGATACCCAAGTTTCCTCCAAATTTCTATCATAGTTTTACACATAGATTCTATAGCTGCACTTGACTTTTGTAAAATAAGAAGACGTAAAATAAGAAAATAAACTGATTACATTGCATCCATGCTAAAGAATAAATGTCTAAATTGGACAGAAGTCAGTTGGTATTCAAAACCCTAAAAAGATGGTGCTGTAAAAGTTTTGCTTACATTTTGCCAACAAATTTTGTAAACTCAACGGTGGCCAGTATAATGGTAAAAGTCATTCTGCATCCCAATGCCAAAAAAGGCAGTGCCAAAGAGTGCCCCAATTATCGAACAATTTCACTCATTTCACATGCCAGCAAGGTAATGCTTAAGATCCTGCAAGCTTGGCTCCAACAATATATGGAGTGAGAACTACCAGATGTGCGCGCTAGGTTTTTAATAGAGAAAGCAAGAGAACTCAAGAAAAAAAATGTACTTCTGCTTCATGGACTATTCTAAAGCCTTTGTCTGTGTGGATCACAACAAAATGTGGAAAGCTCATAAAGAGATAGGGATACTAGACCATCTAATCCTGTGGAACAAGCCACGGTCAGAACTGAACATGGAACAACCGAATGGTTCAAGATTGGAAAAGGAATGTAACAAGGTTGTATATTATCACCTTATTTATTCAACATACGCAGAGTACATAATGTGTAAGACCGTGCTGGAAGAATCCAAACCCAGAATCAATATTGCTGGGAGAAAATATCAACAATTTCAGATATGTGGATTATTCTACTCTGATGGGTAAAACTGAGGAAAAACTAAAGGACCTATTGATGAGGGTGAAGGAAGAGAATGCAAAAATTGGCCTGCTACTCAATGTTAAAAATATGAAACAGCAATCTCTATTCCTGTCAAATAGATGGAGGCATTGATAGATTTTATTTTAGTGGGCTCCATGATCTCTGCAGAAGGTGACTGCAGCCAAGACTTTAAAAGACATCTGCTTCTGTGGAGGAAAGCTATGGCAAGTCTGGACAAACTATTAAAAAGTAAAGCTTGTCTCCATAATTAGAATTGGTATTCTCAGTAGTAACCTAAGGACATGAGCGTTGGACCATAAAGAAGTCTGAGCACCATAGAAGTTACGCCTTTGAATACTCTAAATTACTACATACCCAATTTATATCTTGTGTGTACTGTTGCTGTTTTATTCAATGTATTGTTTATTACTTGTTGTATACAGTAATATCCAGTCTTTCTAGATCTTTAGGCTATAGTTATGTATAAAATATTAGTTTTTTTTATTCCCAAATCCAAATTGTTCCCAGATATCATTTAGAAAATCTGGTCAGTTTACTTTAATTTTATTCTGATGAAATATTGTACCAAACCATGTGTGTTCTGCAAGAGAACATACCATACTATAATTCATAGGAAATATATAAAGTAGATCCATTGAATGACTTTGTCTTGATGATGTTAATTGAAATTAAGAATTAATTCTGAAGCCTCACTGATACAATATAGGAAAACCATTAAAAAACGATAAAACATTATTGGCACTCACAGAAAAATGTAAAGTTAAGTGCTCCACTGGTATTTCCTCTAGTTGGGAATTCCTATTAGAGAGTGAATATCGGGGTCAATATATAATCTTCTGCTTGAATACATGTAATTTATAGCTGGTCATAGCCTTAATGAATCATCGGTTCCTACTTGTTTCTGAGTTACCATGTTTCTGTTTATTGTACTAAAGATGTGACCTGAGATTGATATGTTTATGATATGTCTGACAGAGCCACAGTAGTTTTGCAGAGATCTAAGAGGTCACAGAAACTAACTAATTTATGTCAATATCCACAGCCAATGTGTACAGAAAGCAAACTGTTACCTAGAATGCATGCAATATATGTACTTGTGAGCTGCTTTGATCCCTACCTATAAACCGTGCTTGCATAAGTCGTTTAATTGAAGTAGGCCATTTTATTGCCCCTATTAAATCGTGTTCATATGCATTACATTATCTTCAGCAGAGCTTAATGCCACTGCTGTTTTTTTAAGAAGCTGTGTAGCTTGGCCGTGAAACAGCATCGTTCTCTTTAGTAGTTTTCTCTCCTGCCATGTGATTTCTCCAACATTTTAATTTAAATCTCACCAAACATCATAATGGCCCTGAGGTATATTTAGTCATTTAACTTCCTTTATCACACGGGGACGGCAAACATTCTGTTGCTAGTTGGAAGTGGCTCCAAGCAGCAGAACTTGGAGGATATTAAACCAGTAAAAAGCTTATCACTGATTCATTGATATGCAGTAAATTCCAAGCCTTTCATTTTACTTTTGAGGATTGCCATAAGTCAACACATTAGTAAGCAATTTGCTGACATTAAGATGGATTACTTGAAAAAAAGTAAGTCCCCAAAGTGCACAAAGTTCACCTGGATGCTTTTGTTAGTTATTTTTATGCGTTTTAGTTCTTTATTGTAACCGACTGCTTGCTATTTTGCGTTCAGTACTTTAACTAAGTTAGGTATTGTGCATCTGTTAACACATCTTTGTTGTTCTATGCGTCTGAAAAACAAAATGTTAGTTGTACAGAGAATAAAAACGAGTTAGAGGTGATTACTACTTTGTTGAACTGAATGAATATTCTTCTTTATGGTTGTGGATTTAAACACTGGCACTGGAACATTTAACCTTTCACCTGTAGTTCTCCAATTTGTCTCAGTGGTATGGGATAGAGGTAACCATCAAGCTCTTATTGTCCTTACTAGTATAAGAGTTATTAATCTATTTGTAAAAAGGGTGCTTTTTATGATTTTTTTTATTTATTTATTTTCTTTATTTTGTTAAAAAGAAAATTGAAATCACATTTAAACTGTGGACCACCTAAATGAAACTTCCAGAGCAGTGATGGTCCATAGACCACAGTTTGGGAATCTCTGCAGTTGGAGCATTCTAGTGTCAGCAACAGTTATTGGAAAATCTTGAAAAAAAAAGAGAAGATGACATGTTGGGGAGAGTGCAGATCAGTGGAGAGAGGTTTTGGAGGAAAGTGAAATAGTTTAATGGAGGGGAGATAGGGAAGGAAACCGGGAAGAAATCCAAAAGAAAGAGGAAAGAGTAAGAACACCTGTGGATTGAGAACAAGAAAGAGGAGTACTCAAAGGATATATATATATATATATATATATATATATATATATATACTAGCTACTTGCCCGTCAAAAATTACGGCATTAACATTTAAAGGCTGTCAATGCTGTTTGCCACACAATGTGAACACGTGTAATGCATATCGCGAGCCTCGCACTGAGCGAATTCGGCGCTCAACGCGTGGCTCACAATGAGTGCCTTCGGTGCTCATTGAGTGCCTCTCCCCCTGTCTACCCAATTTAAAGGCTGTCAATGCTGTTTGCCGCACAATGTGAGCTCCTTTGACACTCATTGCGAGCCACACGCTGAGCGCCTTTGGATTTTTGATATCCGAAAATAGGCAATTAAAGCGTAAATTAGCTTTCAACCTGACTCCCAAGCTTCCTGCCTCTCCCCCTGTGCTGTGTGTAACAGAGCAGTTATATCACAGGGATGGATACTGATTATATATATAAATATATGTAGTTGGTAAAGAAAGTCACTACCCTTTTTTAAAACTATTAACTTTTTGTTGTATTGTACTCAAATAAAACCAAATTAAACTAGGCTTGATCCATTTTTATTTACACTGTAACCCACATTACTGAATAAAATAAAGAATAAAAAAAAGTCTGAAAATGAACTAATATTACACTATTAAAATACCTGATTTGGATAAGTGAACACCTCATTACTATTGCATTTGTAAACTTGCTCAGGTATAACCCAGTCCCCTTACAGATTATCACACACCTAACTTCTGTGGCCAATTGCAGTGATTTCTGTTTAGTTCAGAATAAAAGCTGTTTCTAGAGGATTCCACTATTTGGAAGTGGATATCAAAGCAAATAATCCACTACAAACAGAAAGGTGCTTTTGAAAGAACTTTGAGATAAAGATATGGGTATTCAACAATTTGAAAGGCTTTAAGTTTCCCGTGAAGCACAGTTAGGACCATCATTTAGAAGTGGAAGGAGTTGGTCACCACCCAGACCTTGACTAGATCATTCCTTCCCTCCGAACTGGATGACCAAATAAAGAAACTGCTCAGAGATGCTAACAAAAGGCCAGTGGGAATTGTGAAGGTGTTAATGGCCTTTAGACAAAGACTTACCATTGTGTGTATGTGACAATATCACAAATATGGCCTGTATGGGGGTTTTGGCAAGAAAAAGGGCCCTGCTTAAAGCCACATTAAATCCGGTTTATGTTTTGCTAAAAAGTACCTTAAAGATTCTGTGGTCATGTGGAAAAAGGTGCAAGAATACAAAAATACACACAAAAGAACTCTTTCCGAAGGTAAAGCACAGTGATGGCATCCTGATGTGTGGGTGTTTCTCTTCATTTGGAACTGGATAAAACAGAAATGGATGGTGCAAAATACAGACATATTTTTGAAGAAACTCTGCAACGCTCAGCCAGGAAGTTGGAAATGGAAAGACGGTTTGTAAATGCAGCAAAGCAGCCGTTACAGTGGCTGAAGAACAGTAGGGGAATCTCCTTGAGTAGCCATAGACCTGACCTAAAGCCCATCTAAGCTCTTTGGGATGTCTTGAAGAGAGCAGTCCATTAATAAAGTTTGACCAATTCTCTAAAGAGGAATGGGCAAATATGTCTCCATCCATGCAAAGGTGGTAGAGCTGTATCCACAGGATGGATAGATAGATAGATGGATGGATGGATCGATAGATAGATGGATGGATGGATCGATAGATAAATAGATGGATGGATTGATTGATGGATCGATAGATAGATGGATGGATTGATGGATCGATCGATGGATGGTTCTTTAAATAGATGGATCGATAGATAGATAGATGGATCGATAGATATGAGGAAGGGATAGAGATAATTTTATTTAATGTTTGGATTTTTACATTTCCAATGTGACAGTTGTGTGTATGTATATAAGAGGTAAATAAATTCAAAATATTTTGGGGTTAACCAGTGAAAGTGCACTTCTATTAATCTGTACTATCATGACCAATACACATATGCATGTTTGTTTATCTCAAGTAACAAATTTTTTTTTAACAAAGATAAATTAGAAACTAAATATAAAAAGTATACGTGAGTAGCTAATAGGTTTACATTAGTACTCTTAATTTATAAAAGCTGTCCAAATCTGTCTCGTTTCACTTGAACACAATGCCGTGATATTGGCTTGTGGCTGTAATAGGCAAATACTACTTTAAGCTCATGGCTTCTCTGTATGTCTAATGGAAGGGTCTATCAGGGCTATTTCAAATTTCCAAGCTTTTATTCTTTTGAAAACTGTAAACAAGAGTCTCAGACTAATTACTTTTTTAAATAATGGACATGTTTTCAGAATGATGATAAATGTATAATACACATTTCATTTAGTCTCCAGTGCTCTGTAAATGATTGCAACCAGTAGTGTGTGCTTTACTTAATGGCAACTGTAATCCCATTTTTACTATATAGTCTTTTAAATAACTATTTAATAATGAGGAACATGTCTTAGAAAAACAGCTTTTAATTATGTATCTTTTATTTGTAATTATTATTTACTGTGTGTTTCAATTTTCTTTACTGGACAGAGCTACTCAGCTTCTGTGTGTATCATTTTAAATTAATTAACTTTCCATAGTTATTTTGTAAGCACTGGCATTTTAGCTGTTCAGATAGAAGCTTCCATTGCATACGAGCATAAGGTCAAGCCCCATCTGTTGCAGTAGATCAGCAGAAACCAAAATGGTAGATTCCACTGCAACCTAATTGCATTTTAAACAAGGTTGATCCCCATCTGTTGTAGCAGATCAGCAGAAACCAAAATGGTAGATTCCACTGCAACCTAATTGCATTTTAAACAAGGTTGATCCCCATCTGTTGTAGCAGATTAATAGAAACCAAAATGGTAGATTCCACTGCAACGGTAAAACAATAAAGGCTAGCAATTCGCCTATTATCGAGTATAGTTGTTTTTTTTAAGTATATTTTAAATATAGGACTGCAGTGTTTTGTTTAAAATACAACAAAATCTGATATTTTTTAAAAGGCCTCTTAAAGAACTAGGCTTGTAATAGGCAGAATCTAAAAAAAAAAAATTGTATAAAAACAATTTTTTTAACTTTTGCATGCAGCTTTATGAATTATGAAATCCTTTACGTGTTTGCAATCTTACTTTTCATAACTATCTGTATTTTTTTCTCATAGCTCACAGAAATCACTGACAGATTACTGAGATCCTACAACACAGACATTGAGAACCTTTTCAGTGAAATTGACTTTTCCATCGCTGCCAGTAGAAGTGTTTTCCGCCAGTTAGAAGACCAGTACGTCACAGAAATCAGTAACACGGAATGGGAAAAAATACAAGCACAGGTTAGTGACAAACCCTTAGCATGCTGAAAACTAATTAAAGGTATCTGGAAGTTTCCCTGTTTTTACCTTTCTCTAATCTAATACAGGCTGCGGATCTATCCTGTTATGGGGTCGGGACAGGTCCGCCGCTGCAGTGCGGCCTCCAACCGCTAGATGGTGCTGCCTGTGTTTTGCAGCGCTGCCGATATGTGAGAGAAGTTCTAAGCCTATAATGTTAGCCTAACCCTCACCCTATCAGTTTACCTAAGCCTTGACTCTATGATATGGCACCGGAATATCATCAGCGCCATCTAGCGGATGCTTACCGCCCCTTCCGCTGCCTTGTGCTGCGCTACTATAAGATGATAGGTCCCAGGCTGCTCATATCAGACACACATTACATTAAGTCATTCTAAACACATACAGATTTTTTTTATTTATTTTTTTAATGTCCACACCCTTCATAGGTACCCCATATGGAAAAAACGGCATTCAAGTCCTTTTTTAACCCTATACTAACCTTCAAGCTTCAACCCCTTGTAAATTAATGAGCTTTACATTTGTCCTGATGAAATCATTGGCAGTTGTAGCTGCCACATTTCAGTTTTGCAGACACAAGCTTTATCTCTGTATTCAAAGACTCATTTCATTTCAGGAAGTAGATCACTGGAAACTAAAATGGTATATTCTACAGCAGAATAACTGCATATGAAAATAATATATTAGTGGCTATTTTATTTTTTTACCTTCTAAAAATATGTTGCCTGGTTTTAAATGTACGTCCTTAAAACAGGATATTTTACATTTATGGCCACAGTAGTCCTTTGACCTTCATAGTTCATTATTTGAGTAGATAAGCTATCCTAAGAATCAATTAAGACAAGCTATGTGTATATATATATATATATATATATATATATATATATATATATATATATATATATATATATATATATATATATATATATATATATATATATAAAATGGACAGACTAATTAATCAAATCTATGTTTAGGATGCTTAGTGTATACTAAATTGTACAGTGTGCAACGCTCCTAAAGGTCCCATACAGTGCCTTACAAAAGTATTCACCCCCTTAACTTTTTACCTATTTTGTTACTTTACAGCCTTATGTCAATGTTTTGTTAATCTGAATTTTATGTGATTGATCAGAACAAAATAGTCTAAGTTGGTGAAGTGAAATGAGAAAAATATAGACATAAAACTATTTTTTTTTTAAATAGAAAACAGAAAATTGGTATGTGCGAATGTATCCACCCCCTTTGTTATGAAGCCCATAAAAAAGCTCTGGTGCAACCAATTACCTTCAGAAGTCACATAATTAATGAAATGATGTTCACCTGTGTGCAATCTAATTGTCACATGATCTGTCATTACATATACACACCTTTTTTAAAGGCCCCAGAGGCTGCAAGACCTAAGCAAGAGGCACCACTAACCAAACACTGCCATGAAGATGAAGGAACTCTCCAAACAAGTAAGGGACAAGTCAGGGCTAGGTTATAAAAAAATATCCAAATCTTTGATGATCCCCAGAAGCACCATCAAATCTATCATAACCAAATGGAAAGAACATGGCACAACAGCAAACCTGCCAAGAGACGGCCGCCCACCAAAACTCACAGACCGAGCAACGAGGGCATTAATCAGAGAGGCAGCACAGAGACCTAAGGTAACCCTGGAGGAGCTGCACAGTTCCACAGCAGAGACTGGAGAATCTGCACATAGGACAACAATATGGCAGAGTGGCCAGAAAAAAAACATTACTTTCAGCAAAAAAAAAAAAAAAATGGTACTTTTTGAGTTTGCGAAAAGGCATGTGGGAGACTCCCAAAATGTATGGAGGAAGATTGAACTTTTCGGCCATCAAAGAAAACACTATGTCTGGCGCAAACTCAACACATCACCCAAAGTGAAACATGGTGGTGGCAGCATCATGCTGTGGGGATTCAGCTGGGACTGGGAAACTGGAGTTGACTGAAAGATGGATGGTGCTAAATACAGGGATATACTTGAGCAAAACCTGTACCACTCTGTGCATGATTTGAGGCTAGGACGGAGGCTCACCTTCCAGCAGGACAATGACCCCAAACACACTGCTAAAGGAACATTGGGTGGTTTAAGGGGAAACATGTAAATGTGTTGGAATGGCCTAGTCAAAGCCCAGACCTCAATCCAATAGAAAATCTGTGGTCAGACTTAAAGATTGCTGTTCACAAGCGCAAACCATCCAACTTGAAGGAGCTGGAGCAGTTTTGCAAGGAGGAATGGACAAAAATCCCAGTGGTAAGATGTGGCAAGCTCATAGAGACTTATCCAAAGTGACTTGGAGCTGTGATTGCTACAAAAGTTGGCTCTACAAAGTATTGACTTTAGGGAGGTGAATAGTTATGCACATTGACTTTTTCTGTTATTTTGTCCTATTGTTTGCTTCACAGTAAAAAACACATCTTCAAAGTTGTGGGCATGTTCTGTAAATTAAATGATGCAAATCCTCAAACAATCCATGTTAATTCCAGGTTGTGAGGCAACAAAACATGAAAAATGCCAGGGGGAGCAATACTTTTGCAAGGCACTGTATTTAATAACTGGTCACAAATAAAATCAGTATGCCTTTAAATGTTATATCTGTACTTTAGCATTGTAGGTTCAAACAGGTCTCCTTCTCTCTACCCTCTATTAGATGTCCAGGGGAGTGGGAGAGCATCTGACATGAAGGATGTCCTGCTAGGAGCCTATATTTATTCCCTTCCCTACAGTGCCTACTGCACGCAGAGACCAGTTTAGTAGAGATTTTAGCACAGCCCTTTCAGCAGATCTGGGCACCTAATAGAGGGTGGAGACAAGCAGATCTGCTAGAGCTGGCAACACTAAACTTCACTTATAAGTTTAAAAAGCTACACCAAATTGTTCTGTTTGTTTTGGTAAACCATTATTAAATAAACAAATTAAACCCTATTGCATGACCATTACATGGCCCTTGATGAAAATATACAGTTGGTGCACAAGTCATATTTGTGAAGCCTCAATGTTATGCCAGGATACAACATGCAACGTGTTAATACTGCTATTGTTTTTGCCTTGATCGTAACCCGTATATAGCGCTACGGAATATGTCGGCGTGTTACGAATAAACGATAATAGTAATAATGTAGGTGATGTAACTCCTATAAGCCTATAATGTTAACAAGAAAAAATATTTGGTACCTCATTTGTCTATTTGATTGTGTGTTTTAAAACATTGACCAGTAATACAATTGGAGATATATGTACCGTATATACTCGAGTATAAGCCAACTTTTTCAGCACATTTTTTTATGCAGAAAAAGCCCCCCTCGGCTTATACTCAAGTAAAAAAAAAATCCTGCTCCTTCCACCCCTTATCTTCCTCCTTCCCCCATTATCCTCCTCCTTCCCCCCGTTATCATCATCTTGTTTCCACCATAACCTCCTCCTTACTACACCCTCTCCAATCCCTATCTCCCTTCCTCCTTACTTGCTACTATGCTCCGATGAGCTGATACTGATCTTTTGTAGAGCTTTACTCAATAATGAACAAAATAAAAGATTACAGTATTTTATCTTTTCTTGACCATTCATTTTAACTCATTCAACATAAATAGCTAAATTTCTCATGGGGTACAAAAATCTTCAAAGAAATGCTGATTTTTTTTCCTGCGCTATATATGCATTATGACTAATATGTATTCTATTATTTTTTATAGGCTATACGGCAAGAAATATTTGACTGTCCAATATGTATTATGCCATTGTACAACAATACGGATTGTCATACTAAAGAATACAGAGGCCAGGGCGCCCGTACAGCCGTCCTTTTGTCCTGTTCTCATGTTTTCCACTATTTGTGTCTTCAAGCATTTGAAGAGTTCACATTAGAAGAATGCCACATATGCCCTTTGTGCCGCTCTAGCTATCAGAAAAAAATACTACCCTGCTAGTAGTATTATGTGAGAGGCAGTCCGTTTGAGGGCCATTGAGAGATTCCAGGATGAGGGTAATATTTGTATGTGTTTATTTTGGTTGAATGGGAACAGGTTGCATTTCTTAATTCCCTTTTTCATATGCATTACATTTTTCATTTGCTATGTAATATTTAAATAAATAATGAAAAACTCCAAAGAAGATGGTGATTTTTTGGTTTTCAGTTTGTCATAGATAATACCAAAAGCATAGTAGACATTAAATACAAAAAAAACCACTGCAATATAAATATAATAGTTCTATGGTACCAGTACAATTAATTTTTAAAGATATTAAATACATAACCTCCATATTAAGGTTAAAGCAATCAGAACTAAGGGAAGAAAGGGGAAGGAGGGTAGGCTATTGATACTTCAGTTACAGTACATTATGGGTCTGAAAAATAGTTAATCGCCTAAAGTGATCTGTTGACATATTTTCTAGGAGCGTTATGTACAAGAAATGATCAGATAAATATAGGCCCTTTAAAAATTAAGGGAGGATAAGTTACCCCCTTATTGTGGATACAACATAAGCCATGGGGCCCACTTTAGAGAGAGGACAGAGAGAGTTATGGCGCATAGATGTAAGTTTTTCAATTACTATGTTCTCTATAATTAGGGCTAACATTTGAGTGAGAGGGTTGTTCCCATTGATAAGCTTTGGCTCTCCTTGTGGGTAATTTGGAAGCAGGGGCATTTTTTCTTCTGGTTAATGGTGGATGAGGGAGTGATAGTCAAAAGTACCATGGATCTGGTGAAAAGGGGATTTGTTGGCAGTTTGTAATCAGTTGAACTTGAAACCAAAGAGTAAAAAGCTTGGGGCAATTCCACCACATATGGAGGTATATGTCCGCATCCCCTCCAATATGCTAGAATGTTAATGGACCCAATATTATATAACCTGGATGGAGTGAGGTACCACCTTATAAGGATCTTGTAGGATTGCTCCTTAAAATTCGAGCAGATTGGCATGGAAGCAAGTTCATTTTTATTGCATTTACTCATCCAAACAAGGAGATAGGAAGAGATCTCTATCTCATCGAAGAGAACAGGGTCATAACTGAAGTGATATAATTCCTTGTGTGATCTAGTATTGTTGATACATAAAAACTTTCCTCGTAATGTTATGAATTCTCCAGGGATTTATCATTGTTGTTGGTTTGCATTAATTGGTGCGTTTTACAAGGTCTACATCCGTCCAACGCTGGACAAATTGCAGCATTAAAGTCGCCGCCTAGAATTACAGGATTTTGTATCAAATTGAAAAAGGATCCCCTAATATTGTGGATCATTCTGGCAGTGAACGTAAATATTGATCTGAGAGTATCATTCAGTAGAAGCATTGTACCATCTCTAGTATGTATGTTGATTTTTAAGAGAATGGACGTGATTTAGCAACCAGTATGGACACACCATTAAGCTGTAGAGTGAAATGCTACATTGAATGATACCATATTAAGTTTTGAATTTTAGTTTTTTGTAATATTTTTTTCTTGTAAAAGTCTCTAAGCGCCAATAGTCTTTTTGGAGGCTTATTGGGTCCTTTTATGTTTTGTGATATAAATTTTGTTTATTACGTACAAAATGCAGAAAAAGGAAAAATCAAATAGCCTGGTATAGGGTAAGAGGGGAAAAGGGTGATGAGTGTAAGGGGAAAATCATGTGTATTAAAACGTTAAAGGAATATTGGGGTAAAGATTCAAGTTCCAAGTTCTAACTTGACTGGACTGCCAAAACTGGGAATAGGATTCCAAAAACATGCCTAAAACATGTGACCAATAATATATTTGATGAATATAGGGACTGATAAATATACAGGTTCCTCTGCATGGTACATTTGTAACTACAATAGTAATTTAAAAATATATCACTACATGTATATATTTAATTAAAATGCAATTAGATTATACGACCCTTTAATATATATACATAAGTAGAGGGTGTGGCACCAATAAAACTAAAAAAAAGTTGAAAAATATTTCTATAGTCCCTTTGCAGAGCACACTGTCCCTTTGCATAGCATATCAAGCCACTTATGCAGCAGAGCCCAAGCAACTGCTTCTGATTTGAAGACATCTTGAAAATGTGTGAAAGTATCTAAGGAAGCAAGTTGTCACGTTTACCAACACGTCATCAATGGATTTAAACGTCTTTTTTTTAAAATCAATGTCACATTATAACAGCTTGGGAAAAAAATGTATTATTCATATGGATAGTTAAGAGTCAAATGTATCACTTTAATATATTAATATATTGTTCTGTCAAGCTCAGTTCTATAACTTCAACATACGTTTTACTATAATAATTAAATTAAAAAAAAACATTTGTAACCATTAAAGGGATATTGGAATTTCTCAGTACTGTACATCATTAGAAAGAGCGCAGAAAAACAAGTTACAATGTTTTCAGATTTCACTGTACAAATGACAATGCAAACTGGAGCACAAATGGCAGCTTATTCATTTGAGTTCTTTAGCCATTGAAACCCATAGGAGAACATTTTCAATCTTAATATTGCAGGGAAGAGAGTATACAAGGAAGAAGGGCTTGTTTTTTTTAAATGCCCTTCAGAGCCTGGAATCATGTGTCCAATAAGCTTAATAAATCCTGCAGTGCAGCGGACTACTGAGAAGACTCAAGGTAAATAAACAGTTTGAGTGCTGTAAAAGTTAATACCGCATTATTTAAAAACAATTAAACAGTGAAAGGCCTACATGATGGTGGTTTAATAGCAATTTACCTCACTGTAGTGCTCTTTATGGTGTGAAAGAGCACAAAATTGTTGGTTAAATTGATATATTTTTTTAATTTACCTTATTAAAAAATAAAAAAACGTAAGTTTTAAGCCTCTGTTTACATACAATGTGTATCCTGCCTACTAGCTAGTGCATGAGTAAAAACAGATAGCCAAGGAGAGCATGGTGTGGCATTGTCTATAAGGAAAACAGTGATTGATAGCAGCTTTTTCCTGGACTCCATTTACACTGCACTGACCAGTTAACCCATAACTGACCTGTTTAGGTGTTTCCAACATTCCTTGCCTGCACAGAGAGATTTGTTAAGGGTTATTTTTTTATTTTGATCTCTACATGGACAGATTTGGAGCAGCAGATCATTGGTCTGCATTGTTCTAATTACAGAGAGGCGAAGGAGCAAGAAACCTGTATTTTCTGCCATAAGAAATCATCAAACTGGAAATGTAAGCATCTTACCATTGACTTGTGTGGGACACACATCCTTGATTGGCTGCGGGCAGATTATTCCACATGTAAACAAAGATTTTATTTGATTTCTCGGTGAAATATGCCTGTATTTCAAAAATTCAAAAAGTATTTCAACATGGGCCTTTAACATGAGCAGGTTTGGTCCTAGAGAGCTCCACATAGGCCAGGATTTGATGCCGTCCCAAGAGCCACACATAGGCCAGGATTTGATGCCATGCCCAGAGCCACACATAGGCCAGGATTTGAGGACATCCACCGAGCCACACATAGGCCAGGATTTGAGGACATCCCTGCATTGTACAGGTCAATTTTTTTTAGTCATCCTGTGGACATAAAGGATATCCTCAAATACAGACCTGTGTGGGGCCTACCAGGATTGGACTTGGACACCCCAATGTTCATTGTGGTAACATATTCCATAAGCCACTTTATGTACATTTTCTGCTATGTCCACTATATTTGCAAATGAAATTCCTATGAAATAATTACAATATACCCCAATACCATTTTTGTTAAATAAAGACTGATGAGCTGGTGTACTATACAAAACGTTTTATTAACTATGTATACAACTTGACACAAAAAACAATATAAATGTACACAAAATGAAATACTTGAAACAAAAAGCACAGATCACAAAAATACAACTGAAGCCATCTTGTTCACATTTCATTCATATAAATGTATTTTGTTTGTTTATTGTCCGATAACAATATAGAACAACAAAACATCTGGTATATATGATTTCTAGTAAACGGACTTGTTATAGACCATGAAGTCATTTCAAGTAGATGTTTACTGTACACGTCTTACATTTTGGTCTTAGCTCTCGCTGTGAATTGCTCAATAAGACATTTGACTCATAATTGCAAAAAAAAGTAAATAAATGTAAAAGTGTTAAAAATCTTCACATTGTAAATAGAATATTAATAACCAATGCAGCAGTAAGTTCAAAGCTCTAACCACTGTCCTTTACCCAGCATGCCACAGGCCTTGCTGGAGCTTTGATATTCGGGGGGGTTATTTTCCATAATAAAAGATTATACACATAAAGTATTTGCAAGACCAAGTAAATTAAAAGGATGCAATAAGATGGTAAACATGTTTCCTTATTGTTTCCAACTTTCTTCTCAAGTATCCCCAGACAAACCATGATTGTAAAATACAGGTAAAGCAATTTGTGTTCGCATAATGTTAAACCTAAATCATGGTCTGTGTGGAGTTCTTAAACCTAAGTCATGGTCTGTTTGTGGTTATTGAGGAGAGAACTGTGAATCCCTGTTCAGGGAGTTAGCTATTTTCAGAAACATTCTTACTTAATGTTTATTTTTGGATTAGCTTTAGATTAGATTACTTGAGTTGAAGTGCCTGTAGTATAATTTTTTGTATTTCTTTTTTATTAAGGACTCAACAACAACCATCATGGAAAACTATTTGCTGTTTTATATTCAAACAATGCCTTTAAATTGACTTGATCTTAAAAATACTTTATGAACATTTTTTTTTATTAAAATAATACAATGGCCCTTTAAGCAACAGTATGCAAGGAACTTGCTAGGGAATGTAATATAATTTAGTATTGGTAAACATGGCTATTTTCCTTTATACAGTGTTGTTTAGCACATTACCCATTTAGCCTCAGTAAGTTTCAATATGGGTAATATAATATAGTTACTCAGCAATCTCATATAAAAATGTGTATTGGATCCCCATGTCACTGGAGCTAAACTGTATGTTTTATGAATAATTTCTGTTCTAGTGCTGCCGTTTCCGATATGCACTTAGATTTCACAAAAGATAGGTGATACATAAATGGCCCATTTCCTGCTATCTAGTGGCGGGCAGAAAACAGGAAAAATCCATAACATAGGCAGGAAATTCCAAGTTAAAAGTGCAGGTTTAAAACATTTTTATCTTAAATCGCATTTACTTTGACATATTTCATCACATAGTAACTATATTTGTCAAAACAGTATCACTTTTTCCAGCCAATCAGGATCAGTACAGATGTATTATGAAAAAGCCACTTGCATTGGGAGGCTGGAGAGGGATGCGGCCATGCTTATTCAGAAACTGTACAATCCCTGTTTTTGTTGTAGGATAAAACAAACATTTTCACTTATTTTCCATGGGGAAGACTTGTATTTAAAATATGTATTTTTAAATGCACTGAACAGGGGGATGTTCTATGCAAACATAAAATAAATTATAATGGTAGTGGTCGGCTCATATTCAATGGAGAATTTCTTTGTAACATCATGCAACTTATCTTGGCCCAAAATTATTAGTAATATTGGTCCCAAATATATTGTATTCAAGCTCAGCATTCAGATTTGGGCATCTTTCTAGAGCAGTGATTTCCAACCGTCTCCTCAAAGACCCCCAAACATGCCATGATTTAGGTGTTTCACTGTGAATACAAGTAAAGCAATTTGTGCCTCCATGGCCTGTTGAATACACCAGTGACCACACCACGCTCAACTTAAACCATAGTCCGTTTGGGATCCTCAAACCTAATTCATGTTTGTGTGGGGTCATCAAACCTAAACCATGGTCTGTTTTGGGTCCTTAAACCTTAATCTTAATCTGTTTGGGATCCTCAAACCTAAATCTTAATCCGTTTGGGATCCTCAAACCTAAACCATGGTCTGTTTTGGGTCCTTAAACCTAAATCATAATCTGTTTGGGATCCTCAAACCTAAACCATGGACTGTTTAGGGTCCTCAAAACTTACTCATAATCTGTTTGGGGTCCTCAAACCTAAATCGCGGTCTGTTTGGGGTCCTCAAACCTAAATCGTGGTCTGTTTGGGGTCTTATAAACCTAAATCGTGGTCTGTTTGGGGTCCTCAAACCTAAATCGTGGTCTGTTTGGGGTCCTCAAACCTAAATCGTGGTCTGTTTGGGGTCCTCAAACCTAAATCGTGGTCTGTTTGGGGTCCTCAAACCTAAATCATAATCGGTTTTGGATCCTCAAACCTAAATCGTGGTCTGTTTGGGGTCCTCAAACCTAAATCATAATCGGTTTTGGATCCTCAAACCTAAATCGTGGTCTGTTTGGGGTCCTCAAACCTAAATCATGGTCTGTTTGGGGTCCTCAAACCTAAAGCATGGTCTGTTTGGGGTCCTCAAACCTAAATCATGGTCTGTTTGGGGTCCTCAAACCTAAATCGTGGCCTGTTTGAGGGCCTTGAGGAGAGTGTTGGGCATCACTATTCTAAAGGTTAGTTATTCTCAGAAATGTTCTTATTTAATATTTATTGCACTTTACAACTGCTTAAAATTAAACGGTAAAGAGAAAAAAAACTATACTTTGACAAAAATGTCATTGAGTGCATGTCTTAAGAGATTGGTAGAGCTATTATCTAAGGAGGAATAAGGTATAGAGATGCCAATCAGAAGCAATGTCCGAAATAAGAAGACACGTGAAAGTCTAGTTATTGTAAATACACATTTTCTTATTTATCCAGTATAGTACTCAACGCAGAGCGGACACTTAATAGGATTTTGTGTGGCAGTGAAGATGGCCTGACCAAGAAAGTTTAAAGAAAAACTATTCCAAGTTCTTATGAATTTTGCTATAGCTAATTATATATATATATATATATATATATATATATATATATATATATATATATATATATATATATATAATGTTGAAATGCATGGAATGGAGATACTATTCCTTTAAATGTTTTGGAAAATGTTCATGTTCAACTTCTAATAGCTGGATGTTACTAGGTATGTAAGGTGTGTGTGTATTTATTTACTCGTATGTACTTTGTTTTATTAACTGCTTAAAAGCTCAGATGTTCTGCCTAAAATCAACAAATAGTCCCTGTATGTGTCTGCCCTCTGCAGCATATGCAGACACAGATTCTGTAGGGCTGGATATGCAGTGTAGTGTCCTAGCCTATCAGGGACCAGGTCTCAGTAGCATGATGCAGCATGTTTTCCAAGACACAGTCCCTGATGGGCTAGGACCCTGCACAGACACAGTCCCTGATGGGCTAGGACCCTGCACATCCAGTCCCACAGAGTGTGAGCCTCTATATGTTACAGTGGCCAGACCCAGACAGGGACTAGTTTTTTAATTAATTGTTTTTAGCACTTCTTAATAAAAAAAAAAGTACATAAAATGAAATACAAAGGTATATTATATACCTAGTAAAATCCAGGACCCTTCCATATCACTTTACAGACTATGAGGTAGACCCACTAAGCCTTACACGGGCTGCACAGGGCTTCGCCAAGGCTACAAAAGCCCACAGGTTGATACTTAGCCTCTATGAAGCTTGGTGAATATGAGTATGGATCTTGTCCAGCGCACATGCCCACAAGATCAGGGTGCTCAGTAAGAACTATTAATCATCAGCCTTATTAAATTGCGATTCGGACAATTGAATAGGGCTTTATATAAGCACAGAGAATATTTTTTTACAGACATTTTTAGTTAGTGAAGACCTTGCTTTTGTATAGAAGTTCACTAACTAAAAACTTCTGTAAAAAAATATGCTGTGTGCTTATATAGAGCCCTATTCAATTGGCCGAATCACAATTTAATAAGGCTGCATATGTTTAGTTTTGGCAACCACTAGTGAGGTTTAGTTGCGGCTAATACAATTTCTACCTATTGTTTCCCCAGTACACATTATAGAGATAATAGTGATGTTGTAACTAGTAACTCATCTCACTACTTCCACATGGCTTCTATCATCTATCCTGTAACCAGTCTGCTAGGAAGTACTGCCACCTTTGTTAGGAAGTACTGCTACCTCTGCTAGGAAGTACTGCCACCTCTGCTAGGAAGTACTGCCACCTCTGCTAGGAAGTACTGCCACCTCTGCTAGGAAGTACTGCCACCTCTGCTAGGAAGTACTACAACCTCTGCTTGGAAGTACTGCCACCTCTGCTAGGAAGTACTGCCACCTCGGCTTGGAAGTACTGCCACCTCTGCTTGGAAGTACTGCCACCTCTGCTTGGAAGTACTGCCACCTCTGCTTGGAGGCACTACCACCTCTGCTTGGAGGCACTACCACCTCTGCTAGGAAGTACTGCCACATCTGCTTGGAGGCACTACTACCTCTGCTTGGAGGCACTACCACCTCTGCTAGGAAGTACTGCCACCTCTGCTTGGAAGTACTGCCACCTCTGCTAGGAAGTACTGCCACCTCTGCTAGGAAGTACTGCCACCTCTGCTTGGAAGTACTGCCACCTTTGCTTGGAAGTACTGCCACCTCTGCTTGGAGGCACTACGACCTCTGCTAGGAAGTACTACCACCTCTGCTAGGAAGTACTGCCACCTCTGCTAGGAAGTACTGCCACCTCTGCTAGGAAGTACTATCACCTCTGCTTGGAGGCACTACCACCTCTGCTAGGAAGTACTACCACCTCTGCTAGGAAGTACTACCACCTCTGCTAGGAAGTACTGCCACCTCTGCTAGGAAGTACTGCCACCTCTGCTAGGAAGTACTATCACCTCTGCTTGGAGGCACTACCACCTCTGCCTAGATGCCTAGAGGCACTACCACCTGTGCTTGGAGGTACTACCACCTGTGCTTGGAGGTACTACCACCTGTGCTTGGAGGTACTACCACCTGACCAGTGAGCGTGTCTTGCACCATCTACTGGGATTATACTGGCTGGTGATGACTCTAGTAGGACTGGAATTGTATATAAGAGGTAATAGATTACAGGATATATTATTTTTACTTTCTCAAATAAGTGTGCCCTTTATCAAGAATAGTTAAAAAAATATACATATAGAGAACCTACAATTTTATTTAGCATTTCCTAATAACCATCTGCCAGGCTTGCTTGCTCATATGCCATATAAGCTTATTAGACTGTAGAATAGAAAAGATTTTTAACTCCAGTATTTTAAGGTCCGATTTTAAAAGCCCACTGCTGTGCCATACTTATATAGCATGGTCCTATAGAGAACCTGATCATAAATACATTTGTTTTTGAAAAATAAATAAGCCTTTAAATTATTTTTTTGGCCACCGACATTTGCTTTTGATCCTAAGAGCATTGAACACCCAGAATACATCTCTATTTAGCTCTTTGATTGGGCTTACAAAAGGCGGCCATTTTTATTAGTAAATACCAGACAGACTAGCAGTACAAACCCCCACAACAGAAGCAGAGTCTGATCATTTTAAGGTTTTCTCTAAAAATGCTTTTATATTGATGAGATGTTAGTTCTCAAATAAAGTCGTCTTTCGGGGTCCATCCAATCCAAATGACTAATCAAATAAGGTAACCCCTAAATTCTGGAACTTAAAGCCATTTTATTGTAATAAACAATCACTGAATAGGGGGCTTATTCTTGTCAACAGTAACATGCCAGTAAACATGTTTTGGATATTATTATAACTTCAAAGCTCCTATCTTAATCCTTATAATAATAAGTGCCGTGCCAGGGCCGTGCCCACTCAGCAAACACAGGGCACAGCCCTCCTAGGTCAGCTCTGGGCACCGGCTGCAGATAAATTGTGTATCATCATTTAGGGAAAATCTAATTACTGCTGAGTGCAAGGAGTAATGATAGGAAAGAGACGAGCTGTTTTTGGAATAAAAGGAACACGGTCTCCAGACTGAATCATTTATGTGTATATATGGCCCCAGCTTCTGAGAAAAGGCAGCTCTACTTTCCACTCTATGAAAGACACGCACCGTTAGGACACGGATGGACAATACAAATCATCTAAGTCGCTATACACACTTATCAAATCGATCTTAAAGAGGCACCCTAAAAGAGCATGGACAACTAGTTTTACCGAAGTGAATCATTACTGAGATATTCCATATTGTTTGTGCAGCATTACAATTCAAACTAAATGGATATGGCAGGGTTCTGGATTTTACTAGGTATATAATATACCTATGTGTATATATATTTGTTATTAGGAAGTGCTTATAAACTATATTGACAAAAATCATACAAATTGTTCCTGTGTGGGTCTGCCCTCTGCGGCTCATGAAGACACAGACTTTCAGTGCTGTGTCCCATACTAACCAATCAGTGATCATCTCTCAGCAACATGCCTGATAGTCTAGGATATTACACTGCACATCCAGCCCTACAGAAACTGTATATGCATACGCTGCAAAGGGCAGACCCATGCAGAGACTGTTTTAGGCAGTAAAAACAAAGCTTATAAGCACTTCTTAGATGCACAAATGTAGTATATACCTATCCCTTTAAGCCACTCCTGAATACAAATTAGCTGCTATGATCTGCTAATTAGCATCACTGTCTGTTTGTGTGTATCACACACACACACACACACATTTATTGAGGGTTTTTAGGTACAAATTAGCATAATGAGACACATGTTCACATAAATAAGCCACACAAACAATACTAAATATCTCGGGAATTACTTTCCAATACAGAATAACTGCTACTACAATATATAGCCAGTTTATAATGTTCTTTCAGGTGAAACGGATATGTTGCTGGAGCGACAGTGCCCCTTTAAATGACACTTTTTGTCTGTTATATTGCCACAGGTTCAGTATCTACAGTCCAATTGGTCTTAGAATGTATATACTTCACTTTTAACTAATATTTCAGATTTAAAGAAACAGTGAAGTCCAACATTTACCGTCACACATAAACGAGCCTTGCTATAAATATTAGAAAAGTGGTTAATTAATCTAGAAATTCATCTTATTTTCATCGGCAACAGAGCTTTGTATTGGCAAGAAATGCTCCTCTATCAGCCAATCTCTAAAAGGGGGTGTTCCCAATATCACATTATTGTGACCAATACAAATCAGACCCTTTGTACACAAAATGGCTGACTGACAAAAGCGAATAGTTTGTACAAAAAAACTTTGCAGCTTCTGACTGGCTGAACGTGAATATTGGAGCTGTGCTGCAGGATTATATTGCATTTTTTCTTGTTGTCATGCAAGGACATTTTGTAAACAGTAGTTAGGATTTCACAATCCCTTTAATTGCAAAGGACAATTTGTCTTGGTGGCTGGTTCACAGGCTGCAAAATAAAACCACATTATTGTACCCGATTTACCTGATTATAAGCCAAAGATTGGTCCTAAAATGTAACTTGGATCTACGCCCTGATCATTCATTTATTTCACTTTTGTTCTATCTTAGAGGCCCTAATTTTAAGGGGTCATCTTAAAATCGGCCAAATATGGTATTTAAATGTTCTTTTTAATTTGAACCAGAACAATTTTTTTTGTCAATTTCACAAACATGAAGCAGAATGAAATACACAAGACTCTGCTGAAGACATCTCAACTTTAAGACTGGGATTCTGTGTAGATGTGTGGTATTTAAAAAAAAGTAACTGATATAACAAGCAAGCGACCAAGAAAGAAGAAGGAATGTCATTGTCTTCAGGTTCCAGGTGACGTCACAGTGTTTTCTGATGCCCATTTGTGGATGGAGAATCTTTAGCATCGTTGGAAAGCTGAAGCTTATCTAAACCTGTAAACATACAATACACAGAATTATTATCATGGAAAACAGCAGCTGCAGAGATGTGTTGTCTAGGACCCCGAACAGTAGAAGCGGAGTACATTCAGTCATCCACACTATCATACTGGCACATTCAGTCATCCACACTATCATACTGGCACATTCAGTCATCCACACTATCATACTGGCACATTCAGTCATCCATACTATCATATTGGCACATTCAGTCATCCACACTATCATACTGGCACATTCAGTCATCCACACTATCATACTGGCACATTCAGTCATCCATACTATCATACTGGCACATTCAGTCATCCATACTATCATACTGGCACATTCAGTCATCCATACTATCATACTGGCACATTCAGTCATCCACACTATCATATTGTCACATTCAGTCATCCACACTATCATATTGGCACATTCGGTTATATTAGTCCACACTATCATATTGGTTCACATTCAGTCATATTAGTCCACACTATCATATTGGCACATCCAGTCATCCACACTATCATATTGGCACATTCAGTCATCCACACTATCATATTGGCACATTTGGTTATATTAGTCCACACTATCATATTGGTTCACATTCAGTCATATTAGTCCACACTATCATACTGGCACCTTCAGTCATATTAATCCACACTATCATATTGGCACATTCAGTCATATTAGTCCACACTATCATATTGACACATTCGGTTATATTAGTCCACACTATCATATTGGTTCACATTCAGTCATATTAGTCCACACTATCATATTGGCACATTCAGTCATATTAGTCCACACTATCATATTGGCACATTCAGTCATATTAGTCCACACTATCATATTGGCACATTCAGTCATATTAGTCCACACTATCATATTGGCACATTCAGTCATATTAGTCCACACTATCATATTGGCACATTCGGTTATATTAGTCCACACTATCATATTGGCACATTCAGTTATATTAGACCATACTATCATATTGGCACATTAGGTCATATTAGTCCACACTATCATATTGGCACATTAGGCTATATTAGTCCACACTATAATATTGGCACATTAGGCTATATTAGTCCACACTATCATATTGGCACATTAGGCTATATTAGTCCACACTATCATATTGGCACAGTAGGCTATATTAGTCCACACTATCATATTGGCACATTCAGTCATATTAATCCACACTATCATATTGGCACATTAGGCTATATTATTCCACACTATCATATTGGCACATTCAGTCATATTAATCCACACTATCATATTGGCACATTAGGCTATATTAGTCCACACTATCATATTGGCACAGTAGGCTATATTAGTCCACACTATCATATTGGCACATTCAGTCATATTAGTCCACACTATCATATTGGCACATTAGGCTATATTAGTCCACACTATCATATTGGCACATTAGGCTATATTAGTCCACACTATCATATTGGCACATTCAGTCATATTAATCCACACTATCATATTGGCACATTAGGCTATATTAGTCCACACTATCATATTGGCACATTCAGTCATATTAGTCCACACTATCATATTGGCACATTAGGCTATATTAGTGCACACTATCATATTGGCACATTAGGCTATATTAGTCCACACTATCATATTGGCACATTAGGTCATATTAGTCCACACTATCATATTGGCACATTAGGCTATATTAGTCCACACTATCATATTGGCACATTAGGCTATATTAGTCCACACTATCATATTGGCACATTAGGTCATATTAGTCCACACTATCATATTGGCACATTAGGCTATATTAGTCCACACTATCATATTGGCACATTAGGCTATATTAGTCCACACTATCATATTGGCACATTAGGCTATATTAGTTCACACTATCATATTGACACATTCAGTCATATTAGTCCACACTATCATATTGGCACATTAGGTCATATTAGACCACACTATCATATTGGCACATTAGGCTATATTAGTCCACACTATCATATTGGCACATTAGGCTATATTAGTCCACACTATCATATTGACACATTCAGTCATATTAGTCCACACTATCATATTGGCACATTAGGTCATATTAGACCACACTATCATATTGGCACATTAGACTATATTAGTCCACACTATCATATTGGCATATTAGGCTATATTAGTCCACACTATCATTTTGGCACATTAGGTCATATTAGTCCACACTATCATATTGGCACATTAGGCTATATTAGTCCACACTATCATATTGACACATTCAGTCATATTAGTCCACACTATCATACTGGCACATTAGACTATATTAGTCCACACTATCATATTGGCACATTAGGCTATATTAGTCCACACTATCATATTGGCACATTAGGTCATATTAGTCCACACTATCATATTGGCACATTAGGCTATATTAGTCCACACTATCATATTGGCACATTAGGTCATATTAGTCCATACTATCATATTGGCACATTAGGTTATATTAGTCCATACTATCATATTGGCACATTCAGTTATATTCGACCATACTATAATATTGGCACAGTAGGTCACATTAGTCCATACTATCATATTGGCACATTAGGTTATATTAGACCATACTATCATATTGACACATTCGGTCATATTAGACCATACTATCATATTGACACATTCGGTCATATACAGTCAGGTCCATAAATATTGGGACATTGACACAAAACTAATCTTTTTGGCTCTATACACCACCACAATGGATTTGAAATGAAACGAACAAGATGTGCTTTAACTGCAGACTTTCAGCTTTAATTTGAGGGTATTTACATCCAAATCAGGTGAACGGTGTAGGAATTACAACAGTTTGTATATGTGCCTCCCACTTTTTAAGGGACCAAAAGTAATGGGACAATTGGCTGCTCAGCTGTTCCATGGCCAGGTGTGTGTTATTCCCTCATTATCCCATTTACAAAGAGCAGATACAAGCTCCAGTGTTCATTTCAAGTGTGCAATTTGCATTTGTTACTGTTAACTCTCAATATGAGATCCAAAGCGCTGTCACTATCAGTGAAGCAAGCCATCATTAGGCTGAAAAAACAAAACAAACACATCAGAGAGATAGCAAAAACATTAAGTGTCGCCAAATCAACTGTTTGGAACATCGTTAAAAAGAAATAAAGCACCGGTGAGCTCAGCAACACCAAATATAGGTCATCAGTCCATACAGTCATATCAGTCCATACTATAATATTGGTACATTCGGTCATGTTGTTAAATATTATCATATTTGTACATTCGGTCACATTAGACCATACTATCATATTTGTACATTCGGTCACATTAGACCATACTATCATATTTGTACATTCGGTCATATTAGTCCACACTATCATATTTGTACATTCGGTCATATTAGTCCACACTATCATATTTGTACATTCGGTCACATTAGACCATACTATCATATTGGTACATTCGGTCACATTAGACCATACTATCATATTGGTACATTCGGTCACATTAGACCATACTATCATATTTGTACATTTGGTCACATTAGACCATACTATCATATTGGTACATTCGGTCACATTAGACCATACTATCATATTTGTACATTCGGTCACATTAGACCATACTATCATATTTGTACATTCGGTCACATTAGACCATACTATACATTAGACCATACTATCATATTTGTACATTCGGTCACATTAGACCATACTATCATATTGGTACATTCGGTCACATTAGACCATACTATCATATTTGTACATTTGGTCACATTAGACCATACTATCATATTGGTACATTCGGTCACATTAGACCATACTATCATATTTGTACATTCGGTCACATTAGACCATACTATCATATTTGTACATTCGGTCACATTAGACCATACTATACATTAGACCATACTATCATATTTGTACATTCGGTCACATTAGACCATACTATCATATTGGTACATTCGGTCACATTAGACCATACTGTCATATTTGTACATTCGGTCACATTAGACCATACTATCATATTTGTACATTCCGTCATATAAGTACATATCATACTGGCACATTCGCTCATTTTAGTACATACGATCATATTGGCACATTATTATCCTTTATTTATAATGCGCCAACATATTCCGCAGAGCAATACAGGGGTTAGGTACAAGTATAAACAATACCCCACAATGAAAATAATGGAAGACCCTGTAATTCAGCTTTCAATCAGATATACACTGTGCTTTCCCTAAAGCACCTCACAAGATTGAAACTCTCAAACTTACATTCTAAAGGGTGTGAGTGAGGTACAGGAGAGTGATAGGTGCATAGTGAGTGAAGAAGCTAAAGATGATAGAAGATGACTGAATAAATGTGTTTTTAAAGAGATTTTGAAGGATTTGAGGCAGGAAGATAGTCTGGTGGAGCGAGGTAAGGAGTTCCAAAGAATTGGGGCAGCACAAGAAAAGTCTTTAAGACGGGAGTGAGAGGAGGTGATGAGAGAGTAGGAGAGACGATGGTCATTAGCAGAGCGAAGAGGGCGGGTGTGAGTGTATTTTGGGATGAGAGCAGAGATGTAGGAGGGTGCACTATTGTGGAGGGCTTTATATGCTAGGGTCATGATTTTGAATTGTATTCTAGAGGCTATGGGAAGCCAGTGGAGTGCCTGACAGAGAGGTGCTACGGACACTGATCGTTTAGTATGGTAGATGAGTCTAGAGGATGATAGGAAGGCCAGCAAGGAGAGAGTTGCAGTAATCGAGGCGAGATATGATGAGAGAGTGAATACGAATTTTAGTTGCATTCAGTCATATTAGTACATTTGGTAATATCAGTCCATACTATCATATTGGTATATTTTGTCATATCAGTCCATATTATCATATTGGTACATTCAGTCATATTAGTACATATTATCATATTGGCACATTCAGTCATATTAGTACATATTATCATATTGGTACATTCAGTCATATTAGTAAATACTATCATATTGGTACATTCAGTCATATTAGTAAATACTATCATGTTGGCACATTCAGTCATATTAGTGCATTCTATTATATTGGTACATTCAGTCATATTGTTAAATATTATCATATTGGTACATTCAGTCATATTAGTACATATCATATTGGCACATTCAGTCATTTAGTAAATACTATCATGTCAGTACATATGATGTTGGCACATTCAGTCATATTAGTGCATTCTATCATATTGGTCTATGAGAAAATACATTATAGTGGGTGGGGATTAGTAAGTGAGCCTGATCCATTGAAAGTAAGTGTTCTAGTGATATCGCTTAATCATTGAATTTGAATTGTAATAACTCTAAATAGACGATTTTGTTTGGGTATTAGAGTGGCCCATTGACTTACATGACTCATAACAAACATTAAACATTTACCTATTGCCTTTAATAGTTCTTCTCGCACGGCTGAAGTAAATTTTCGGAACAAGCACAAAGTTGTCGCAACAGCAAACAACATATTGTATGCTACAACTATATAAAAGTTTCCAAGCCAGTTGAATCTTCCAAAGTCTCCCAACAGATCGAATCTAGTGATCCCTGCAAAAAGGAAATCAAATAAGAACAGCAAATTCCAAGTTACATATTAAAGAATAGAGGAAATATTAATCGTCATCCTCATAACACAAGTAGAACCTTTGCATAAAATGATACATTTCCAAAGTATCACATATTATAATTGTCTAACTGCGATTCGTCGTCACGCTTCAGACGAATCGCAGTTAGACAATTATAAAGTGCTGCGCATTGCGCAGAGCGTGTCGCGAGCCGCGCATGCGCAGAGCGCGTCGCGAGCCGCGCTCTGCGCCCGAGCCGCGCTTGCACAGAGCACGGCGCGAGCCACGCTTGCGCAGAGCGCGGCACGAGCCGCGCATGCGCAGAGCGCGGCGCAAGCCGCGCTTGCGCGCAGCGCGGCCCGAGAGCAGGTAAAAGAGTGGGGAAGAGAGGGGGGGGTAGAGGCACAGAGGGAGAGTGGGGAAGACGGGAGGGAGAGTGGGGAAGAGGGGGGGGGGGAGAGTGGGGAAGAGGGGGGGGGGGAGAGTCACAGAGGGAGAGTGGGGGGAGAGTCACAGAGGGAGAGTGGGGAAGAGGGGGGGAGAGTCACAGAGGGAGAGTGGGGAAGAGGGGGGGAGAGGCACGGCACAGAGGGAGAGTGGGGAAGAGGCACAGAGGGAGAGTGGGGAAGAGACACAGAGGGAGGGGGGAAGAGACACAGAGGGAGGGGGGAGAGA